>CM077147.1:18274935-18874935 GCA_039583875.1 Platanthera guangdongensis | reverse complement strand
CGTGGCGGTTATATGTGACACGCCCCGGACACGGGCGTGTCGAGAACCCGACACGGGCGTGTCGAGTGAGGCACGGGCGTGTCTGAGCCCATGTGAGTCTCTGTGTTCGACGATCGTGCCTCGATCAAGGCACACGGCCTGGCACACGGCCGTGTGCGAGGCCGTGTTCGGCCCAGGTCAGAGGATTTTTGTGCAGATCGAAGCCGTTCGTTTTCTTTAATTAAGATCCAACGGCCCAGGTGATTTCCTGCTCTGTTAAGGCCGTGAATGAGAGTTGAATCTTTCATTTCTCTCCAAAGCTTTCTCTTTCCAAGGAGTTAGAACAAGGAGGAAGAAGGAGGAGGATTCCGGCCGCCGGCGGAGCATCGGTGCACCGTTTTGAGATCTGAGAGCGGATCCGTGGAGGAAAGATCGTTGCGAAGACTTCTATCTGTGTAGTTTTTCCATGACGCAAAAGAGGACTACAAGGGTAACAATTCTCTTCTTGAGCATGTGAAGCTCTTCCTTTTTGCATTGGGAAACCCGCTCCCGCGAGTGTGCGGTGAGTGCGTTGTGTTCCTTGGGGTTGATGTGAATAGTTCCCCTTGTGTTGCATATAGAGTCCGGAATCGAAGTACGGGCATAGGCATTGTGTGTGAAGCCTACCCAGACGTGTATTGTTTGGATCGGTGATGTTGCATTTGATATGTTTTGCCGGAGAAGACTCCGTGCTTTGGGTTTTCGGGTTTCTATGTGGTAGATTGCAGCAGGGATCCTTGGGGATTAACTCCAAGACGCACCCGGAAAACTGAGCGGAAACGTGTTCTGCTAACTTGGAGGTTAGGGAACCGGCCTTGAACATAACTAGGTTATGTGATTATTTGGAAACGTTTTGGGATCTGAGAGAAGCTTGGCTCGTGCGTACGTCTTAAGGTGACTACGTGTTGTGAGCAACGGGCAAGTGAAATTGGACCTAGGTTATGTGGTTCGGTGCGAGATACCCGAAAAGGGGATGGCCGTTGACATAGTCGGGAGCCTTAGACAGTGGTCAGAAAGGCTAATTGCTCACGTGGTTGCCATCTTGGTGGTGGTGGTGAAGACGCTGAACTGTCAGGATTCACCGTTAATGTACCCTAAGTGCACGGGGTGTTTGACCATGCGAGCCTACACCTGTGGCGAAACGTAATTGCAATTTATTGTTTAGCTGGGCTAATGTTATGCAGGGAAAGAGCACCGCCGTCCCGAGTAAGGGGCGAGGTCGTTATAATTTGGTCGGCTTTTGCTGACTGTTGCATTGTTTGCCACTGTGCGGTGGAATGTTGCTTGCAGGTGCTGCGGAGCCGAGTGCAAGTTAGCGGGCTGAAGCCCATGTTGCTGTGCTGGCCCTTGAAGGCCGTAAAGAATAGTTGTTTTAAATTTATCATGTGTGCCCGGCCTGCGAGCCGATGTATGTAAGACACTATCTTATTAAGTGAATATTTGTAAGGCCATAAGGCTGTGTACCCTTTCAGTGTTTTTGGTTTTCGTTCCTATTGTGTGGATGTGGACATTCATGATTATGGATTTAAGTTTTGGGTTCTTTCAACTATTTAAAAGCTTCCGCTAGAATGCTCTGTGTAGGACGAGTAGTCTTAATTAGATAGTTTGAATATTCTTATGTAACCCTTCCGACTATCCGTGGTATATGACGTCGGGTTTCAGCTGGACCTTCTGTTATATGCCATGTGACAGACGAGGGTGTTACAATTTGGTATCAGACTTCTGGTTACGGTCAGGCTTAAACGAATTCGTGGGCGAATTCTTTTAAGGGGTGGTGAGCACATGTGTGCGTCATCGTTATAACATTAAAAAGAACCCATGAATGTCCACTTAGGAATGAAAAATACACGTGTTTGAGGAACTTGCGTGTTCCTATAATTGCTTTTTGCAATTCCGTTTGGTCACTTATTGGTGTTTTGTACGACTATAGGTGACCGGGAGTGGCGCAGAGCCGACAGAACATCTGGTTTCTGAGGATTATAGTGCACCCAGCGACATGCTTGAGACCCCTCCATCGTTTGAAACCATAAGAAGGATTGTTGAAGTGGTGCTCGCTGTGACTAGTGCACAGTAGGGAAGCAATGTTCAACCCTTTGTCCCTGAGATGACTTCAATGCCGGGTGGTGTGTTGGATCAAGTGACACATAGAAGGCCATCAGGTCAGCCGTTGAATATGTGCTTAGTGCAGGGTACACACTCGGTTGATGAGTATTTGCAGGCGTTTTTTTTGATAAGCCGCTACCCATGCTTTGGGTTGGAGAATGAGCAGTCTATAGTTGATAGATTCTATAATGGTCTGCGTGACGAACTTCGAATTCTACTGCTAGGACCAAAACAATTGGGATTCCGAGCCTTGGTGGAGTCGGCTAGATCTTTTGAAGTAGATATAGGGAAAATTCACCAGATACCAGTGAGTAGGGTATCGAACTCTACAAGTCCTATGAGGGCTGCATCTCGCAGAATGCTGAAAAAGAGGGTTAGATCATCGACTGGCAAGGTTACTTTCAACTGTCATACTTGTGGCAAGAAAGGGCACTTTGCCCGAGATTGTCGTAATGGCGCAAGAAAGCTAAGACAGCAGCAGCCATTGGGAGGAAGACAATTACATGTTTTAACTGTGCGAAGCCAGGACATTTTGCCCGAAACTGTTGGCGCGGACGACGGAAGTCCGAGAAGAAATCTGGAGATATCTACGAGGAGAAGGGCAAGGGGTCGGAGGCAACCGCATCGCACTATGCCTCAACCCAGCCAAAAGTGTACAACCTTATCCAGCAGGAAGCCACAAAGCAGTTTGACGTGGTGACGGGTATGTATAGCAGGTTAGCTTTAAATATTTGTTTCCCTACACATTTTAGCCTATGACTGATTGTGTTAGGCTTGTTTAGATTGTAGATTGTCCGGCGAGAGCACTGTTCGGTGCGAAAGTTTCGCATCCTTTCTGTCCGAAGAGTTTCTATCGCGCATCGGAGTACTTCCTTCGATGGCAAAGGTCAAATTGGATGGGCTGCTGCCTACGGGTGCCCTATGCATGCGGATAGAGCTTGTGGCGTTAGGGTAAGGCGTGGGAGTCACGTCGATGACTTGCGAGTGTCGTTATTGCTGATAGTTGCGTGCGATGTGATCTTTGCTATGGGCTGGCTCTCGGAGCAACAAACATGCACTGATTGTAGTTGCAAGGAGGTCAGTTGGGAGCTAGTCGTGAGATGGCATTTGCGGGCGTGAAAGGGGTCGAGCAAGACGTTGACGTCTGCCCCTCAGGTGATCAAGGCAGTTCGGTCTGGGGCAGAGCGGTTTGTCACTCTAGTGCAGACTTCGACGCCTAAGCCAAGTCTGGTCAGTATCCCAGTTGTGTCCGAGTATCCTGATGTGTTACCAGATGATCTCTCAGGAGCCCCTCCTCAGCGGGAGATTGATTTTATTATTGAGCTGGTACCGGGTGCCAAACCGGTGTCACGCTCTCTGTATCGGATAGCGCCAAAAGAGATGTCGGAGTTGAAGGTGCAACTGCAAGAGTTGTTAGAGCAAGATTACGTGCGTCCAAGTTCGTCGCCTTGGAGCGCACCTGTTCTCTTCGTTAAGAAGAAAGATGGGAGCTTGCGGCTTTGTATCGACTACCGAGAATTGAACAAGCTTACGGAAAAGAATAAGTATCCGATCCCGAGAATTGACGATCTATTTAATCAGTTGGTTGGGTCAACGGTATATTCAGAGTTAGATCTGAAGTCCGGTTACTACCAATTGAGGATAAGGGAGAGCGACATCCCAAAGACAACATTCAGTACGCGGTTTGGGCATTACGAGTTCACGATCATGCCGTTTGGTTTGACCAATACGCCATCCGTGTTTATGGATCTGATGAACAGGACGTTCAGAGAGTACCTGGACCGTTTCGTGATAGTATTTATCGATAATATCTTGGTGTTGGAGACGTTGGGGAGAAACCAGTTGTATGCTAAGTTCTCCAAGTGTGAATTCTGGTTATCCTCGATAGCGTTCCTTGGTCATGTTGTTAGTGGAGAAGGAATAGCTGTGGATCCGGCAAAGATAGTGGCGATACAGGAGTGGCCTGCTTTGACTACAGTGGCAGAGGTCCGAAGTTTTCTGGGGCTTACTGGCCACTACAAGCGCTTCGTAGAGAACTTCTCGCGGATAGCACTACCACTCACGATGTTGACAATGAAGGATCAGAAGTTTGTGTGGTCTTCAGAGTGCGAACAGGCTTTTGAAGAGTTGAAGAGGCGGTTGACCACATCGCCTATTTTATGTTCCCCAAGTGGAACCGAAGGGTTCGAAATCTATAGTGATGCTTCAGGCAGTGGTTTGTGCTGTGTTCTGCTACAACATGGGAGTGTGATAGCCTACGATTCACGACAATTGAAGGCTCACGAGAGAAATTATTCGGTCCATGACTTGGAGTTAGCGGTCGTGTTATTTGCTTTAAAGCTGTGGAGGCACTATCTGTACGGTTTAAAAGTCGATATATACACAGATCATAAGAGCTTGAAGTACCTGTTAGATCAAAAGGATCTGAACATGAGGCAGCAGAGGTGGATGGAGTTCCTAGGGGACTACTCCTTCAAGATACATTATGTGCCAGGGAAAGGTAATGTAGTGGCGGATGCGTTGAGTCGCAAGGTTCCTGCACATGCCAACTGGTTGTCGGTACATGATGAGAGATTGGTCCGTGAGTTGGAGTCTTTGGAGATATCTTGCGTCGACAAGCAGTCTAGTTCTGAGGCGAAACTGTTTTGGACCGAGGTGCAGTGTGACCTAGCTGATAGAGTTCGGTGGGCTTTGATTCAGGATAACAGCATGAAGCAGAGCTTGGATGAATCATTGGATGAGTCAAATTCACAGTTTGCTGTTGAGGATGGGTTGCTACGGAAGGACGGTCGCCTATGCGTTCCTAGTGCGGATAATCTTCGGGAGGAGTTGATGTACGGGGCTCATCATACCAAGTACTCAGTCCACACGGGAAGCACGAAGATGTATAAAGACATGAAGAAATTATTTTGGTGGCCAGGATTGAAAAAAGATGTAGCACTTTATGTGGCTAAGTGCCAAACTTGTGCCTTGGTTAAGGCGGAGTGCCAGAAGCCCGTAGGTTTCCTAAAGTCCTTGCCTATCCCGGAATGGAAATTTGACGACATATCTATGGATTTTGTGCATGGTTTGCCGAAGTCGCAGAAGGAAAATGACGCCATCTGGGTGGTCGTAGAAAGGTTGACAAAGGTGTCGCACTTCATCCCGATCAGGAAGGAAGATCCGGTGGAAAGGTTGGCCAAACTCTATGTGGAGAATATTGTACGGTTGCATGGTGTGCCCCGCAGTATTGTTATTGATCGAGATGGACGCTTCACGTCGAATGACTGGAGGTTGGTGCATAGTCTGTTGGGTACTAAGCTAAAGTTCAGCACAGCCTTTCATCCGCAGACGGATGGCCAAACCGAGAGGGTCAACCGGACGTTGGAGGACATGCTTCGCATGTGCGTCCTAGACTTGGAAAGCAGTGGGAAGATCACCTGTACATGGTGGAGTTTGCGTATAACAACAACTTTCAGGCGAGTATTGGAATGACGCCTTTCAAGTCCTTGTACGGGAGAAAGTCTCGCACGCCGTTGTCTTGGTTGGAGACGGGCGAGTCAAAGCTTTACAAACGTCAAGCAGTGGAAGATGCCACTTCAGTGATACAGACAGTTCAAGAACGGTTGAAGATCGCTCAGGACGGACAGTCAAAGTACTATAACGCCAAGCATAGGAACGTGGAGTTCAGTGTTGGCGACTGGGTGTACTTGAAAATCAAGTCGTTCAAGGGTGTCTCGCGGGTTCGACGCTTGAAGAAGCTGAGTCCGAGATACCTTCGACCATTTGAGATCCTGGAGCGTGTTGGCGAAGCAGCGTATAGATTGAAGCTGTCGGTGGAGTTGAGTGGGCTACACGATGTGTTCCACGTATCGGTGTTGCGTAAGGCGGTGCAAGAGCCTTCGCAGATAGTTGCGGTTGATCAAGTGCCAGTTGATTACGAGTTGACGACAAAGGTCAAGCCTATACGTATAGAAGACGTTGAAGTCAAGCGACTCCGCAACAAGGATATCCGAATGGTTAAAGTCCGTTGGGATAATTGCGAACGTGAGGAGCTTTCTTGGGAGCGAGAACAAATTATGTTGGAAGAATACCCCGAGTTATTCCGTTCAGGTAACTTGTAGTTTTGTGTACCTTTACTTAATTTCGAGATGAAATTCCTTAAGTGGGGGGAGATTTGTAACGCCCCGAAAATTGTATTTGAGCTGGTCACATCTAAATAGGATTTTTGACTCCTGTATAGAGGTACACGGCCAGGGACACGGGCGTGTCCATGGCAGTGTCATGCTGGGTGTGTTGGCCGACTGTGTCCCGAGAAGGACACGGTAGGAAACACGGGTTGTGAACACTTTTGACACGGGCGTGTCAGGGGTGACACGGGCGTGTTCATACCTGTGTCCCTACCCGTGTTCAGTTGGGTCATGTCGGTTGGCGTGGCGGTTATATATGACACGCCCCCGGACACGGGCGTGTCGAGAACCCGACACGGGCGTGTCGAGTGAGGCACGAGCGTGTCTGAGCCCGTGTGAGTCTCTGTGTTCGACGATCGTGCCTCGATCAAGGCACACGGCCTGGGACACGGCCGTATGCTAGGCCGTGTTCGGCCCAGGTCAGAGGATTTTTGTGCAGATCGAAGCCGTTCGTTTTCTTTAATTAAGATCCAACGGCCCAGGTGGCTTCCTGCTCTGTTAAGGCCGTGAATGGGAGTTGAATCCTTCATTTCTCTCAAAAGCTTTCTCTTTCCAAGGAGTTAGAACAAGGAGGAAGAAGGAGGAGGATTCCGGCTGCCGGCGGAGCATCGGAGCACCGTTTTGAGATCTGAGAGCGGATCCGTGGAGGAAAGATCGTTGCGAAGACTTCTATCTGTGTAGTTTTTCCATGGTGCAAAAGCGGACTACAAGGGTAACGATTCTCTACTTGAGCATGTGAAGCTCTTCCTTTTTGCATAGGGAAACCCGCTCCCGCGAGTGTGCGGTTAGTGCGTGGTGTTCCTTGGGGTTGATGTGAATAGTCCCCCTTGTGTTGCATATAGAGTCCGGAATCGAAGTACGGACATAGGCATTATGTGTGAAGCCTACCCAGACGTGTATTGTCTGGATCGGTGATGTTGCATTTGATATGTTTTGCCAGAGAAGACTCCGTGCTTTGGGTTTTCGGGTTTCTACGTGGTAGATTGCAGCAGGGATCCTTGGGGATTAACTCCAAGGCGCACCCGAAAAACTGAGCGGAAACGTGTTCTGCTAACTTGGCGGTTAGGGAACCAGCCTTGAACATAACTAGGTTATGTGATTGTTTGGAAAAGTTTTGGGATCCGAGAGAAGCTTGGCTCGTGTGTACGTCTTAAGGTGATTACGTGTTGTGAGCAACTGACAAGTGGAATTGGACCTAGGCTATGTGGTTCGGTGCGAGAGACCCGAAAAGGGGACTGGCCGTTGGCATAGTCGGGAGCCTTAGACAGTGGTCAAAAAGGCTAATTGCTCACGTGGTTGCCATCTTGGTGGTGGTGGTGAAGACGCTGAAGTGTCAGGATTCACCGTTAATGTGCCCTGAGTGCACGGGGTGTTTGGCCATGCGAGCCTACACCTGTGGCGAAACGTAATTGCACTTTATTGTTTAGCTGGGCTAATGTTATGCAGGGAAAGAGCACCGCCATCCCGAGTAAGGGGCGGGGTCGTTATAATTTGGTCGGCTTTTGCTGATCGTTGCATTGTTTGCCACCGTGCGGTGGAATGTTGCTTGCAGGTGCTGCGGAGCCGAGTGCAAGTTAGTGGGCTGGAGCCCATGTTACTGTGCTGGCCCTTGAAGGCCGTAAAGAATAGTTATTTTTATTTTGTGATGTGTGGCCGGCCTGCGAGCCGATGTATGTAAGACACTATCTTATTAAGTGAATATTTGTAAGGCCATAAGGCCGTGTACCCTTTCAGTGTATTTGGTTTTTGTTCCTGTTGTGTGGATGTGAATATTCATGATTATGGATTTAAGTTTTGGGTTCTTTCAACTATTTAAAAGCTTCCGCTAGAATGCTCTGTGTAGGACGAGTAGTCTTAATTAGATAGTTTGGATATTCTTATGTAACCCTTCCGACTGTCCGTGGTATATGGCGTCGGGTTCCAGCTGGACCTTCTGTTATATGACATGTGACGGATGAGGGTGTTACAGACTGTCTGTTATTGATGCTGATAAACTGAAAATAGAACCCGTTGATAGACCAGACAAACTCCTCGAACTATCCACAACCAAGAGGAAGTGACTTCAAGCCGCCTAGCTGCGACCTGCTGTATACCACTGACTGTAAACTGCGAATTGTTCCACACTGAGCCTTCCAACTAGTTGCCTAGTTGCTCGGTGGTAGCCACACAATCTGCACAACACAAGTTAACTTCACTTAGTCGTGCCGGTTAGAAAAAACTAACTGCAAGTTCCAAACGCAAGTTGAGTTCTCAATATTCTCGTTTTTTATATATATGATGAGTCAGGGACCCCTATTTATAGGCGACGGGGGGAGTGTGATCACCTCTCATAGCGATAGAATAACTGTCTGTCATCCTGCAGCTAGCAACACCTATCTGTACAAGTGCAGATACCAGCGTCGGACCGCACACGATAACCATCTAATTACATATGCGGTAAGAACCACCAGTCCGCATAGCCAAGCAGACAACAACCGCAGTCCGCGTGGACTTACAGTAATCCAACCACGCGTCCTGAGCTAGCCACGAGCCTTGAACGAACTACTGGTCTCCGCCACCAAACCACGTAGTTCTGCGGTCTCCGCTTCCAGACCGCGCAACACTGCATCTCGCAACTCGACAACCAATCAGACTTGTCACAACACCGTGAACAAGTCAACATAACCCAACGAACTCTGGCATCAACTCGCGCACGAGGTCCCAGCGAACTGTGGCTCAGGGGCAGATCCAGAGGGGGGCCCGGGGGACACTGACCCCCCATTATTTGTCAAAATTGTTAGTGTATTTGGATTCATCTCATCGAGACAATGAATTTTGACTAATTATACGTCAAAAACGATGGTCAGATGAGAGAGAAACATCTCTGATAAGATGGAAGCGTTTAATTTTTTTAAAGAATGTTGATGACTGACCCCCATGTTAACATTTTAAGAACCCAGCAGCGCGTTCAAAAAAAATTTTTGTGCACCCCCATTATCAATTTGTGCACCCCCATTATTAATTTTCTGGATCCGACACTGGTGTGGCTAGCCTCTACAAACCGCTCTACCCGTCTGCCTCCACGCAAGCTGGATAACCTGATAACTCCAAGCGGACTTTGCAGTCTCACTTTCCAGACCGCAACAGTCTCGATTAACCCACTACTAACCGGTTGGTTACTGATGAGTCTGATTTATATAGGGTTTTTCGGACTCATCTGGGCTAGTTTTCACGCGTTTGCACTTCACTTTTAGTTCTATATCGTTCATATTTCATCTTGTCTATATTTCCATAGGAAGTGCACACTTTGGCCCGTGGTTGTGTATTTTTGTACTTTTATTGTTTGTACTCCTTTTTGTGATTGTCTGGAATGTCTGCACATATCAGTGATTGGTTTTTCCTTTCGGTACAGGGGTCGTGTGCGTGTTCCGGGATGGTTGTGAAACAGGAATACTGCGCACGATCATGGGATCTAATGCGCACGACCACTGGTCGTGCACCCCTGATCGTGCGCACTACTCTTCGTTTTTCAGAATCAGCCTGGGGTAAGCGCACGACCACTGGACATAATGCGCACGACCTTCGGTCGTGCGCCACTGATCGTGTGCATTGATTCCTATTTTCTGGAGTCCTGTCTGGGGTAATCGCACGATCATTGGACTTAGTGCGCACGACCACTGGTCGTGGGCCACTACTCGTGCGCGTTATCCCAGTTCTTCTTCCTGATCTTCCATGCTAGTGCGCACGAGCACCGGACATAGTGCGCACGACCACTGGTCGTGCGCCTGTGATCGTGCACATTATTCATTTCTGCTTTGTATAAATAGTGCAGGTCTTGCCCTAATTCGGAAGAGGATCCGGAGCTCGACATTTCTCCGTCGTTTTCTGCCTTCTCCGTCGTTCCCCTTCATCTTCCACCCTAGGGAGGTGCTCCGGGCAAGCTTTCACCGCCAAATCCAAGCCGGAGCTTCCTCTCGGCCTCCTCCATCATCTCTTGGGTTCATTTCAAGCTTCAACACCATAGCCATCAAGCAAAGGGAAGCTTGCAACTTTCGTCCGCTATCGTGAGACAAAGAAGACGGGCTATTGGAAGGTGGTGACAACCCTTCTCTACCCCGGACGCAGTTGAGGACTGAGCTTGGACGCGGATTGACAACCCGGCGATTCCAACCGTGAATCCTCAGCAAGATTTCGGATTCAGTCGATCTCTTGCCTTGTTCTTCCTTTATTGTTGTATATGTGTGTTAAAACTTCATTTATATTGATGTTGTTGCACTTCAGATGTAAACTTTATTAGATTCATGTCTATGTGATTCTGTATTGTTTTACGCTTTAGTTGCTTGTGGTGCGCCATATTCCATCCACCACCATCCACCCTTGCCGTTCTAGCAATTGCTAGAAGCGTGCGTAGCGAAGAGGTGCTCACTACCCTCATTCTGCCATTCTAACCACCTCATCCGCTAGCCTTCTCGTCCATCTGCCCCGTGATTCGGTGCATAGCGGCCCGACTAGTCTTCCATCCCACCTGGCGAAGCATCGCATAGCGGCGTTGCATAAGAGTAGTTGATAGTGTTTTATTTTCTTTGTCCGCAAACATCAAAGCCCCCATCATTACCTCCGACCTAAGGACTTCAATCTCAAGTCCTCCTTGAAATTAACTCCACCTTACTGTGTTCCTTGAGAGATCGATACTTGGGAAAGCCCCTATTTTATATTACTTGTGTGACCGGTTCACTGCCGTGATCTTAAGCATCAAGTTTTTGGCGCTGTTGCCGGTGAACACAGTCGTGTGAGTTTTTGGAGAGGGAGATAATAGATTGAAGCCCTTTTCCATTTGTGCATATCATTCTTTTTTCTTATTTGCTTTGATTATTAGACTTTTTATTTTGCTTATTTCTTTTTACCCTTTTCTGACTTTTTGATTTAGATAGCAGATCCGTGCTATTTTCATTTTAGCTGTGTAGCACTTTTTCAGCAATTATTTTTGTTCGTGATGGATCCTGATGCTGAGTGCCGTATCCTTGACACTTTGCGCCGATCCATCGATGCCATTGCTGTTATGAATGCCGAGCATTGCATTCGGTGTTTGTTATGTCAAGGTGTGGGCCACATGTTGAAGGATTGCCCTCGTTTGTGCAAGCCTTCTCCCTCTGAGGGGGTGTGCACAACAACCTCCCGTTCGTGGAAGACTGTTGTGGACAGGCCTACCAGGGTGTTGCCTGGCCCATACACTGACATAACGCACTTTGCTCATTCTTTACCCGTTGAGATTACTGAAGAATCTCTGGCCGCATACAGCTCTTTCATGGGTCCCTCGATCCCTTTTTACGAGCTTTCCTTGAGTGATGATGATCACTCTGGTGTTAGCCAAGAAAAAGAGGAGCAGGAACTCATGGACGCTCCTGTATGGGACGATGAGATTGTTCCGGTCGTCGACGGGGTGGCGTCTGCGAATGACTGTGCGAGGGGCCTGCTCATTCAGTGCTTGATTTTGAGAGCAGCCTTGCCCCTCCGTAATTTTTGTCGGATTGTGCTACTCCATTTTTGTGTGAGTCGGTTGATGATGCCGTATTTGTGGATGATTCGGTGCCCGAGGTTGCGCCGAAGTGGGATGATGATTCCTCTATCTCCGACGGAGAAGGTGGATCTTCGGAACACTTTTACGCACCCCGGTGGGATGAGGAATACCCTCTTTCCGATGCGGAGGTTTGCACCTCCTTATTGGATGAGGCCGTTCCTCTTACCACCGCGGACCTTGAGTTCTCGGATTCCCCTCGGTACGACTCGTATGATACCGACGATGATCTCTGCTTGGATCCTGCTGAGAGTGACACCGGGATCACTCTCCCATTTTCTGATTCTTTTAGTTCTTCTTCTTTTTTATTACTTGATCCCCCTTCCTTATCTGAGCCTGTGCAGGATGAGTCTCCACAGGTACGTTGGGATGATGATGAGCTTTGTGCTCATGCCGTTGCCATCGCCTCCTGCGGGCCTGTGATAGACAATACCTTGCTAGACAGAGATTTATTTTGTGATAAGATGAGCGAGGACCAGTGCTCCTCCTCTTCTTATTTCCTATTTCCTCTACCTGTGTTGGGTAGGTATTATTATTTAGGTAGAGGGGTAACTGCTCTATCACCGTATCGGTACCCGTTACCGAAACGGATATTGGAACAGTTACCTGTGCATTTTTTATTTCATAGGCCTATAAGCTAGAACTGTTTAGAATTTAATAAGTCGTGCTGGGATGACAATAACCCCAGTACTTATCTTTCATTTTCTGCATTTTATTTTTCATGCCTAGTTTGTTTTAGTATTTCTTTGTAGTTTGTATATTTTTGTTTTGTTTTTGCGGAGCTCACCCCTGCAGGTATTCATAGCAAATCGCATTGGCGGGGTTGTGATTCTTCGTATGGCGGACCTGCTTCAGGTTTCCACGCGTCTTCTGGTATGCTCACTGGCTGAGCATTGGGTAACCTCTTCCCTTAGCTCCTTATGATTTTAATTTCTATATCATCTGCTGTGTAGTTTAGTTTAAGTCTGGGGGAAAGATTTGTTACCTTTTGCACGCACACATTTCTTGTGCATACTAGAAGCCTTTATTATTTTATTTTGATTAGTTCGTTGCATCACACACCACTGCACCCACATGAGCGCGTGCTTAGCTGTTAGTGTGCCGCGAATTAAACTCATTTCTTCGTTATATTTGAGAAAATTATGGTGTTGTCATAGGATTGTGAGACAGAGTAAAATGTTGACCTTGCTGTGCTCCTAGTCAACTGCTCTCGTCTAGTGTAGAAATTTGACTAGATTTAATTTTTCTGTATGCTTTTAGTTTTATATTTTTCTAATTGCGTAAATACTTTTTATTCTACTCAAAAGTTGGTGAATCCGGTGTGAATCCGACGGTAGCTTAGGGATGTGTGTAGACAGCCGTTAGGTTCGTATTGCTCGAGTCAGGAGGATGGATAGTCTTTCTCGTTGGCAAAGAACTTGCCCCAAGCTATTCTTGAAGCATGGGTATAGGTTAGTCATGCATGAGCGTGATGTAGGCCATCATTTTGGCCCGGTTGAGCTTTGTACCGTTCCTAACGTCATATCCTCGCTAGCCTCGTTGTGCCTACCCCTCCTTTTGATTCAGCTCCACCATGAATTCACCAAAGCCCTATAGCCTATCCTAGTCGCACACCCAAGTCGAGTTTAGTGTTTTATATTTTCATGTTGGGATGTGATGCGGTGTTATTATTTGTGAAAATGTGGAAGTGCTCCCAAGTTTATATCAGCTGAATTGTGAAAATAAAATGAAGAAAAAGAAAAATTAAAAAATTAAAAATATTTGTAAAGAAAAAAAAGTGAAAATAAAAAGTTTTAATTGAAAATCATTTTGGAAATGAGATTGTATTTGGAGTAGGCGGTACACACACCCATTTTTGAAAAATTAAGTCTGGAGGTGTGGTGTACCCGC
This sequence comes from Platanthera guangdongensis, assembly GCA_039583875.1. Taxonomy (NCBI): domain Eukaryota; kingdom Viridiplantae; phylum Streptophyta; class Magnoliopsida; order Asparagales; family Orchidaceae; genus Platanthera; species Platanthera guangdongensis. Next base: position 18,861,201 of record CM077147.1, on the reverse strand, counting down.
GTGTATTTTGCTTAGTAGAGGGATTCATTTTTTTATATACTAGCTCATTTGGGTTAGGTGCATAGCATTCCTGTATATCTTTGTTTACCTCACCGAAACCCAAGCCACATCTCTTCACCTATAGTCCTACTGATTCGTGTGTGAACCAAACCAGTGCCGTGGAGAGAATGCAAAAGGACAAGCATATGGTCACCGACATTGGTGGATTCCTTTGGAGGTTTTCCCGAGCCCCGATCTTTGAAAATGCTCACCTACCGATTAGTCTACTTTCTCCCTTCGCGTGACCGGATGATTCACCGTGATTCCATTTTTGAGTAATAATAAAATTTTGATACGCATTGTGAAAAATATAAACTATTCTGCATACTTAGAAATTTTCTCTATTGTATTTTTACGCGTGCGAGCATGCGACTTCGCATGGTATTCCGTATCGCAATTTCTTTGTTAACTAGTAATTTTCCCTATCTGCTTAGATTTTGTTTGCTCGGGACGTGCAAACAGTTAAGTCTGGGGGTGTGATGAGTCTGATTTATATAGGGTTTTTCGGACTCATCTGGGCTAGTTTTCACGCGTTTGTACTTCACTTTTAGTTCTATATCGTTTATATTTCATCTTGTCTATATTTCCATAGGAAGTGCACACTTTGGCCCGTGGTTGTGTATTTTTGTACTTTTATTGTTTGTACTCTTTTTTGTGATTGCCTGGAATGTCTGCACATATCAGTGATTGGTTTTTCCTTTCGGTACAGGGGTCGTCCGCGTGTTCCGGGATGGTTGTGAAACAGGAATACTACGCACGATCATGGGATCTAATGCGCACGACCACTGGTCGTGCGCCCCTGATCGTGCACACTACTCTTCGTTTTCCAGAATCAGCCTGGGGTAAGCGCACGACCACTGGACATAATGCGCACGACCTTCGGTCGTGCGCCACTGATCGTGTGCATTGATTCCTCTTTTCTTGAGTCCTGTCTGGGGTAATCGCACGATCATTGGACTTAGTGCGCACGACCACTGGTCGTGCGCCACTACTCGTGCGCGTTATCCCAGTTTTTCTTCCTGATCTTCCATGCCAGTGCGCACGAGCAACGAACATAGTGCGCACGACCACTGGTCGTGCGCCTGTGATCGTGTGCATTGTTCATTTCTTCTTTGTATAAATAGTGCAGGTCTCGCCCTAATTCGGAAGAGGATCCGGAGCTCGACATTTCTCCGCCGTTTTCCGCCTTCTCCGCCGTTCCCCTTCATCTTCCACCCTAGGGAGGTGCTCCGGGCAAGCTTTCACCGCCAAATCCAAGCCGGAGCTTCCTCTCGGCCTCCTCCATCATCTCTTGGGTTCATTTCAAGCTTCAACGCCATAGCCATCAAGCAAAGGGAAGCTTGCAACTTTCGTCCGCTATCGTGAGACGAAGAAGACGGGCCATTGGAAGGTGGTGACAGCCCTTCTCTACCCCGGACGCAGTTGAGGACCGAGCTTGGACGCGGATTGACAACCCGACGATTCCAACCGTGAATCCTCAGCAAGACTTCGGATTCGGTCGATCTCTTGCCTTGTTCTTCCTTTATTGTTGTATATGTGTGTTAAAACTTCATTTATATTGATGTTGTTGCACTTTAGATGTAAACTTTATTAGATTCATGTCTATGTGATTCTGTATTGTATTACGCTTTAGTTGCTTGAGGTGCGCCATATTCCATCCACCACCATCCACCCTTGCCGTTCTAGCAATTGCTAGAAGCGTGCGTAGCGAAGAGGTGCTCACTACCCTCATTCCTCCATTCTAACCACCTCATCCGCTAGCCTTCTCGTCCATCCGCCCCGTGATTCGGTGCATAGCGGCCCGACTAGTCTTTCATCCCGCCTGGCGAAGCATCGCATAGCGGCGTTGCATAGGAGTAGTTGATAGTGTTTTATTTTCTTTGTCCGCAAACATCAAAGCCCCCATCGTTACCTCCGACCTAAGGACTTCAATCTCAAGTCCTCCTCGAAATTAACTCCACCTTACTGTGTTCCTTGAGAGATCGATACTTGGGAAAGCCCCCATTTTATATTACTTGTGCGACCGGTTCACTGCCGTGATCTTAAGCATCAGTTACCTCCTTGGGAGCTTACTGGTCCTCACCACAACAAATAAGAACAGAAGCTGGAACCCAGCTATCCTCCATCAGCAAGCCTCCTAACCGGTTGCGGCCTGTGCAGTAATCCGACCGCCCACTTCCACTTCAACATATTCAACACTGCCCCTTGAAGTGGGAACTGGAAACTAGCCCGAGCAAACCCCGTAACCGAGTAAATGGTCCTTTCGACAACGGATTCGTGAAGATGTCCTCGATGTTGTCTTGACTCTGCACATACTGAACCGTTAAAGACTCCTCCAACACCTTCTCCCGAATGAAGTGATTATCGATCTCAATATGCTTGATCTGCGCGTGACAAACTGGATTATTGACTAGTTTGAGAGCACTGTCGTTGTCACCACGCAACAGAGTATGACCTCACACCTCCTCATGGATGTCCTCCACTAACCTTCTAAGCCAGATGGCTTCCTGAGTAACCAAGATCGAAGCTCTGTATTCCGCTTCCGTTGTGGGGACAGACAATAAATCCTGCTTCTTACTGCACCACGAGATAACTATCGTTCCACACATGAAAACATACCCTGATATCGACTTTTGGTCATCAGAATCTCCCCCATAATCAGCATCCGTGTAACCATGCAACTTGAAGCCCGTGTCCCTCTCGTAAAAGAGGCCCATATCCGAGGTGGACTTGACGTACTTCAGAATGTTCTTATCCCCCACAAGATGAGGCTTCCGCGGCTCCATCATATATCAACTTACTCGGCCCACAACATAAACAATATCCGACCTTATAATCATCAAATATATGAGACTCCCCACGAGAGCCTGAAACACCAAGGGATCTGAAAGAACCCTTCCCTCATCATGTCGAAGTTTCAGACCGACCTCTAGAGGAATAGCTGCTCTTCCCTTCCCGCATGCCGAATCGCTTAATGATTCTCTCCGCATATCCCTTCTGGGAAACGAGCAGTCCGCTCTTCTTCCTCTCAACCTCGAGTCCAAGGAAATGACGGAGCTCTCAAAGATCCTTCATCTCGAACATAATAGCTGGCTCAGCCCTGAGCCTAACTACTTCCTCTGAGTTCCCGGTGACGATCATGTCGTCAACATACAACAGTACCAAGACCTGAAGCTCCCCCTCTTCTTAACAAATAGACTTGAATCAGAGTCTAAAGCAAAGTATTCACAGAACTGAAGGTATTCTGCGATCTTCCCATACCACACCTGAGGTGCCTGCTTCAGACCATGAAGGACCTTCTTCAGCTTGCTGACATGTCCTAGATGCTCTTTAGAAACATAACCAGATGGCTACACTATAAAGATTTCATTGTCAATCTCTCCGTAAAGGAAAGTTTTTTTTGCGTCAAGTTGTCAAATCCTCCATCTTTGGAAAGCTGCCAAAGAAATCACCATCCGAACTGAAGTCATCTTGGTCAACAAACTAAACGTCCTTATAATCTTCCCCGTATTGCTGCGAGAATCCCCGAGCCACAAGAGGAGCCTTGCATCGCTCGATGCTGCCGTCAGACTTCTTCTTCTTTAGCTTGTAAACTCACTTAAATGTTATAAGAGTGATACATTCGACCTTGGGCACAAGACCCCAAGTCTCGTTCTTCCTAATGGAGGCTATCTCCACATCCATAGCATCTTCCCAATCCTTAATGATAGTGGAATTTTCAAAGCATGACAACTCCTGCTCATCCAAGGGACATGCAAAGAAACATGGGATTAAACTCAGCATGTTCTCGTCCCTATATCGAGCCGATGAAATAATGGTCCTTTTGCACCTCCACAGGGCTTGACCATGATCCACCACTTCCGCTGCTTCTTCTGAACTAGCTCTCCTCTCAGGCACACCAGGAGAATCAATCCCCCTGCTTCCAGATCCAGAAGCTTCCGAACCAAACCTAGATGAACCTGGAGCACCTAGTGATACAAACAACTCCACCAGAAGATCCCGAGCAACTTCACCTTGACCTCTGTCAGACCTGCTCTCCTGTAGCTTCACAGATGAGCTACCCCGATATGACGTCAATTCGTCAAATACCACATCCCGGGAGACATTAAACTTCTGTGTCTCTGGATCCATGCATTTCCATCCTTTCTTCCTCTCATCATAGCCGACGAAGACTAGCTTCCGTGCCTTCGCATCTAGCTTTGTTCTGAGAGCGTCTGGAATAGGCACATAGAAGGCCCTGGGAATGCCTTTAGCGTGAACCCTGCATTTGCAGGTCTCCGTCAAATGACAAATCTTCCACTCTACAACTTCATTCTGTTGTGTAGTGTGCGCACAAGTAAGCTCTCTCTGGATACCATGTTTTCTGTAGAAGTTGGAGAACTCATTTGAATTGAAATCTCCTTCATTATTAGCTCTTAACTTCTTGATCTGCAGACCGAGCTGACCCTCCACGAGCTCCTTGAACTCCACGAACTTCCTGAATGCTTCTGACTTCTCCTTCATAAAGTATACCCAAGTATATCTTGAAAAGTCATCAACACGAGCCAACATGTGCCTGCAACCTCCGAGACTGGGGGTGACGGTGGGTCCCTTTAGGTTATCGTGGATGCACTCAAACGGTGTCTTGAACCTGGTCTGTGATTTGTCAAATGGAAGATGATGAGCCTTACCATACTGACATCCTGCACAAACATGATCGTCTCTAAAATATGAAAGGCTAGACAGGCCATACACTAGTCCTCTCACCATCATAGCCTTCAGCTTATCCATCCCAATATGCCCTAATCTCTCATGCCAGATAACAACATTGTCATTTGTCCTCATCTTCTCAACATAGGAGCTTTTTGCTAACACTTACTAGTCCTTAAATTATCCATCCAACATGAGTGACGTCAACTTTCACAGCTGACATATTCTAGAAAATTTTTACTTTTGTTGGGCCAAACAGAACGTGATACCCAACGTCTACAGCGTTGGTCACCGAGAAGAGGTTTTTCTTCATACCCGACACGTGATACACACTTCTCAACGTGAGTGTCCCCCGATCGCCGTCTAAAGAAATCGTCATATTCTTCTCTACAACATGCACAATATCATCAGTAGTAATAATGACATCATTACCTTTATAATCTTGTAGGAAAGAGAACTTCGACTCGTCCCCGGTGAGGTGATGACTATACCTCGAGTCCACGATCTAGTTTACCTGATAGTTAACGGAGGCAAGCACGCATACACAAGTGTCCGTCATGAAAACACTTCCCCATTCACCTTCCTTAGCCCTGGATTCAGCCTCTCCCTTTCCTACAACATGCCCCGACTGAAGATTGACTCTTGAGTCCTTCCAAATGTGACCAAGCTTGTTGCACCTGTAACACTGTGACTCTTCTCTCTTCTTCCCGTCATCTTGCCTAGGAGTCTTGCTCCTCTCCTACTGTGAGGAAAAAGACGGACCATCGCAAACATGTGATATCTTCTTCCTGTCTCATCACTTCTTCTTCTCTGAGTAAAAAATCTCATTCTCTCCACTTGAGATAGACACTCCAGTCATATGTCTCGCCAAGCTTTCCTACGAAGCCAACTGTTTTTTCAGCTCGAACAATGTTGGCTGATTGATACTCCAGTCATATGCCTCTTCAGCTTGGCTTCAAAGATAGGCTCTTCTGGGTCCAATGTTGAAATCTCAGCGCAAAGATTCTTCATCTTTAGAAAAAAGGATGATATGGATAGATTACTCTGAGTGGCATTTGCCAACTCATTCTCCAAGAACTGTAGCCGAGTTACGCTCTTCTTATTGAACATGCCATCCAAGGTCGTTCAAATCTCAGCAGTCAACCGACATCCAATGATGTGGTCGAAACGCTCCGGGGAGATTGCCCGCTTCAGAGTGAACTTTACCTTCGCATTCGTCCTCCTCCAAGCTCTCACCATCTCAGCATTCCCGGTAGCAGCAACCACCTCTTGTCTGTCGTATTCACCGACGACCTCCCAAAGGTCCTTACCTAGAAGACAACTCTTCATGCAAGACCGCCACTTCTTGAAGTTGGTCTGCGTCAAGAGCTCAATCTCAAGACCTCTTGCATAACCAGTTTCCATTTCTTAAACCCTGATTTACTTAAATTTCCAAGTAATAACACACCTCTGAGGTTGATGAACTGCTAACTCCTTAACACCCCTCTGATACCACGTGAAAATTTATAAGGAAGTCGAGAAAGGTCGTATGAACACTCAACCACAACAGAGTCAAGTAAAAATCAATAATAATAGAGCACAAGAGTCTCAATTTTGGAATTAACTTCTTATTTACAGGTCGAGGTATAGATTGTGAGACATGGTTCATGTTGAAGTTGGTGACCGGGCAGTCTGGCGGTCTGTCTTGGCAGGTTGAAGACCGCGCGGTCTAGCGGCTTGCCTCTGGAGACTTGGAGACCGGGCGGTCTAGCGGTCTCCCATGGTGATCTCTCTCTGGTGGTAGCCGAGCGGTTAGCCCTTCTGTCTAACCGCGTGGCTTGTGCGAATTGTTCTATATGAATCCGCTTAGTCATGTAAATTTTAGTCCCACATCTCTTATTTGTATTCTCTCATCGCTCCTCCATTCTATATAAGGGAGGCCATACCTTTGTAATAGAGACCTTTTTCAGATAATAAAATTTCTGTTAAACCTCTTCTGGTTTGTTTTTTGTTCGTTTTTAACATGGTATCAGAGGAAACGATCTTTTTCTCCTGATTCTCTTTCTCGTACTATTCGCGCGGTCTCTTATTCTTGTTCGCGCGGTCTCTTGCCACTGCCCTTTGTTTGCGTAGCCTCTGTGTACGATCTCTGTTTGGCTCGTATGCCTTGGTCTCTTTCGCGCGGCCTTCTCCTTCTTCTTCTGTTCGCGCGGGCTACCTTCTAGCCGCTCGACTTCTTTCCCTCTGCTTGGTTCTACGGCTTGGTCGTGGCTTTTCTGGCCGCTGGTGTCAATCATCGTGACCGCTGCAGATCTCCTTCTCCTACCGCTGCGATTTCTCCCTGTTCGCGCGACTTGTTTTCTAACCGCACGTCTTGTTTTCTAACCGCACGGCTTCCTGTTGTTTTCTTCTATGGCTCTTTCTGATGCTTCTACTGCCACCACTCCTACCACCACTCCTGTCGCCAATCCGGCTCTGCCTCTTCCTATTACTCCTTCCGGGAACCTTGGGACCGTTTCCAAGCTTGTCGGCTCCAACTACCCGGATTGGAGCGTCTCTTTCACCTTTTTCCTTCGCTCGCAATGCAAACACCACCATCTCGTTGATGACCCTCCTCCAACCACTTCACCTCTCTTTGATGACTGGGATGCGAGTGACGCGCTTGTGCGTACTTGGCTTGCTAATAGCCTACCTAATGAGTGTCTTCCCGTCATCCGTCATGATGAGACGGTCAAGGCCGCTTGGCTTCATCTTGCCGCTTTGTACTCCAAGGGGGCTCAGACATCCCGCATCTATACGTTGTATGCAGACCTCTTTGCCCGTCCTACCTTGTCCCCTACTGCTGCCTACCAACAGGTTCAGGCTCTTGGGGCTGAGATTCTTCAGAATCGCCCCTTCTCTGTGAATTTGGCTCAACAACACAAGCACTTCCAGGAGCTTTTGGTTATGTGTTATCTGCTTCGGCTTCCTGATACTTATGATATGATCCGCCAGCAAATTCTAGGTGAGGCGGAATCTCCTACCTTAGATGTCACCGCTGCCCGCATCGCCGTTGTCACCTCTCTCCTTCAGCACCCGATTCTGCCCGCTCCTCCTCCAGCAACCAACTATGCTCACCAAACTCAGCGGAGTGGCTCTGGTAGCCGCAGTCACCAGTCTGGCGGACGTGCTCTTTCCCGCTACCTCTTCTCTCACTGTGGCCGCACCAGCCTTACTTTTGACCGCTGCTGGATGAAGCATCCCCATCTTCGCCCCTCGGGTGACTCTTTCGCCTCCTCTTCCAGGCCGTCTGCCTCCGTGGTCACATCATCAGGTAGTGCCCACGTGGTAACTCAAGGTAAATGGATTATCGACTCTGGAGTAACTAATCACATGACGGGCAATCCTCACTGCTTCACTCTCCTCGAACAGCATGATCGGGTGACCCCAGTTCTTGTTGCAGACGGTTCTCCCTCCCCGGTTCATGGGTCGGGAGTGGTCCATGTTACTCCGTCTCTTCGCCTAGCGGACACTCTCTATGTGCCCAAATTTCCGTACAATTTGTTGTCGGTTACCTCTTTATGCAAGCAGCTTCAGTACTCTGTAACGTTTACTCCGACTTCTTGTTCTTTTCAGGATCCGAGCTCCCAACGGACGATTGCTACTGGGACTAAGAGCGGCGGCCTCTACTTCCTCGACAACATTTCCGCCTTGTCCGCCTTCTCCTCCTCTTGTACGGATCTTCTCCAATGACATCTCTACCTCGGTCATCCTCCTTCACGGCTTCTACATCAACTTCTGCCCCACCTCCCTCCTTCCAGTCCTCCTCTCAACTGCGACGCTTGTCAGCTTAGCAAGCATCACCGTTTCTCCTTCCCGCCAAAGCAAGGTCGGGGCTCTACCCGTCCGTTTGATCTAATCCACTCCGATGTCTGGGGACTTGCTCCTACCCTCACCATTGGTCGGGGTAGTTCTTATTTTGTTACTTTTATTGATGACTTTTCTAGATGTACTTGGGTGTATCTCTTACGAGATCGCTCTGAACTTTTGGATGTATGTGTTTCTTTTTATCAATTAATCAAAACTCAGTTTGGTGTTTGTATTAAAATTTTTCGCTCAGACAATGCTACAGAATATTTGAGTCATGCTTTTACCTCTTTCTGTGTGAAACATGACATTATTCATCAGACTAGCTGTGTTTATACCACCCAGCAAAATGGGGTGGCGGAACGCAAAAACCATCATCTCCTCGATGTCGCTCGCACCTTGATGACCCAGATGCATGTTCCTCACTCCTATTGGGGCTATGCTGTTCTCCTTGCCTGCTAGCTCATCAATCGCATCCCCTCCACGGTTCTCCACGGGAAAACCCCATTCTCCATTCTATATCAGGACAAGGAGCCTTTTTCTCCCCCTCTCTGCATCTTTGGGTGCACTGCATTTGTGCATGCCCCCTTCGCCACCCGTGATAAGCTCTCCCCTCGCTCCACCAAATGTGTCTTTCTGGGGTACTCCACCACTCAGAAAGGATATTGTTGCTTTGATCCCGTTCTTCGTAAGCAATTCGTCTCTGCTGACGTCACCTTCTCCAAGAATGCCTCCTACTTCTCGGATGCCTCCTCTCCTCTTCCCCCAGCTTCTGATTCTCCTGCTATTTCCTTCGTTCCCTCATCTCCTACTGCGATCTCCACCCCTACACCATCTCCGACCACTCCTCTCCCTCCACCTATCTCTCCCTCTTCTCCGCCACCGTCTCCCTCATCTCCGCCGCCGCCGCTCTCTCCTCACGGGCCAGCTCTCTCTGCCACAGATGCTATGAATGCCGAGGGACCTACTGACCTGGATTTTCATGTAGCTCTTCGCAAAGGGGTGCAGACGTGTACCCTACACCCCCTTGCTGCTATTTTTTCATATGATCGTCTCACCTCTTCTCGCAGGGCCTTTGCACTGGCTATCTCTGCCACTAGCATACCCCGTTCCTACCAGGAGGCCCTTGTTATTCCTCATTGGAAGATGGCCATGGATGAGGAAATGGCGACCCTAACTGAGCGGGGTAGCTGGACTCTTGTTCCTCCTCCCCTCGGTACTGATGTCATTGGCTGTCGCTGGGTCTTAGTGGTAAAATTTGGCCCAGACGGCACTGTGGATCGTTATAAGGCTCGCATTGTTGCTAAGGGATTTACTCAGACCTATGGGGTTGATTACTTTGACACCTTCTCTCCCGTGGATCGTCTCAGCACTATCCGGGTCCTTCTCTCTATGGCGGTCAATAGAGATTGGCCGATTTCCCAGCTGGATGTCAAGAATGCCTTCCTTTATGGTGATCTTCAGGAGGCTGTCTACATGGAGCAACCTCCGGGGTATGTTGCTCCGGGGGATACACGAGTCTGATGGCTGAAGAAGGCAATCTATGGTCTCAAGCAGAGCCCTCGAGCTTGGTTCGACAAGTTCAGCGGCACCGTGGCAGCCGTTGGTTTTGTGCGAAGCTCTGCCGATCACTCGCTATTCATTTGCAAAATCTCCTCGGGACTGGTGGTTCTTGCTGTGTACGTCGATGACATCCTTCTCACTGTCGATGATCAGGAAGGGGTAGCCTTGACAAAGCGGCATCTTCGTTAACATCTGGTCATAAAAGATACGGGCTCTCCGAAGAACTTTTTGGGGATCGAAATCTCTCGGAAGCCCAACTCCTTAGTCCTCTCCCAACGTAAGTATACCCTTGATCTTTTAAAAGAGGTAGAATTGAGTGGAGCTAAACCTGCCCGATGCCCCATGGCAACTGGAGAAGACAAAACCTGGACAGATGATTTGCCTCCTCTTTCAGATATTACGTGGTACCGACGTCTGGTTGGTAAGCTCATATATCTCACCGTGACCAGGCCCGACATTTCCTATGCTGTGGGCAAAGTGAGTCAATTCATGCAAGCACCTAGGGAGTGCCATGTACAGTCCGCCTTGAGGATCTTGGAATATGTCAAAGCAGCGCCTAGGAAAGGATTACTCTTTTAGAAGAATGGTCATCTGAGGGTTGAAGCATACTCAGATGCGAGTTACGCTGATGACAAAGGGGATCGCAAGTCAACCTCGGGTTTTTGCACCTTTGTTGGGGGAAATCTGGTGAGCTGGAAGAGCAAGAAGCAGTCGGTTGTTTCCAGGTCTAGTGCTGAAGCAGAGTATCGTAGTATGACATCGACCACTTGTGAGTTAAAATGGCTACAAGCTCTCCTGCTGGATTTAGGAGAGGTGTACAACCATCCTCTACCTATGTTCTGTGATAATAAGGCTGCCATATACATCTCCAAAAATCCGGTCTTCCATGAAAGAACCAAGCACATTGAGGTCGACTGTCATTTCATTCGTGAAGAGATTCTGAAGTAACAAATTTGCACTCCCTTCGTCACTTCTGATAAAGAGCTGGTTGACATCTTCACCAAGCCAGTCTCCGCCTCGTTTTTTCATATTTGTGACAAGCTGAGCATGATCGATATATATATGCTCCAGCTTGAGGGGGAGTGTTGAAGTTGGTGATCGGGCGGTCTGGCGGTCTGTCTTGGCGGGTTGAAGACCGTGCGGTCTAGCGGCTTGCCTCTGGAGACTTGGAGACCGGGCGATCTAGCGGTCTCCCATGGTGATCTCTCTCTCTCTCTCTCTCTGGTGGTAGCCGAACGGTTAGCCCTTCTGTCTAACCGCGCGGTTTGTGCGAATTATTCTGTATGAATCCGCTTAGTCTTGTAAATTTTAGTCCCACATCTCTTATTTGTATTCTCTCATCTCTCCTCCATTCTATATAAGAGAGACCATACCTTTGTAATAGAGACCTTTTTTAGATAATAAAATTTCTGTAAAACCTCTTCCGGTTTGTTTTTTTTGTTCGTTTTTAATAGTTCACAATGTACCCGATGGAAACAAAAAAACTATAGACAGAGAAGAAACCCCACTGTCAGAAAACTGAAGCAGTACAAGCTGCTAACCGCCAGCCTTGTCTGATAAAACCGCCAAGTTGCTAAACCACAAACAAGTCGCGCAGACTACCTGTTATTGAATGTTGATAAACTAAAAACAGAACCCGTTGATAGACTGAGCGAATTACTCAAACTATCCACAACCCGGAGGAAGTAACTTCAAGCCGCCTAGCCGCGACCTGATGTATACCACTGACTGTAAAATGCAAACTGTTCCACACCGAGCCGTCCAACTAGTTGCCTAGTCGTCCGGTGCTAGCCGCACAACCTGCACAGTACACATCAACTTCACTTAATCGCATCAGTTAGAAAAAACAAAACACAAGTTCAAAACGCGAGTTGAGTTCTCACTGTTCTTGTTTTTTTATATATGACAAGCTGGAGACCCCTATTTATAAGCGACATGGGGAGTGTTATCACCGCCCATTGTGATATGATAAATGCCCGTCATCCTGCAGCTAGCAACACCTATCCGCACAACTGCGGATACCAGCGTCACACCGCACACAATAACCATCTAACTGCATATGCGGTAAGAACCACCAGTCCGCATAGCCGAGCGAACAATAACCTCAGTCCGCGTGGACTTAGAGTAATCCGACCATGCGTCCTGAGCCAACAACGCGCCCAGGACGAATTGCCGGTCTCTGCCACCAGACCGTGCAGTTCTGCGGTCTCCGATTCCAGACCGCGCAACACTACAATCCGCAACTAGGTAACCAACCAGACTTGTCACAACACCGTGAACAAGTCAACACAACCCAATGAACTCTGGAATCAACCCGTGCAAGAAGACCCCAACGAACTGTGCGGTTAGCCTCTGCAGACCGCTCTAATCGCCTACTCCATGCGAGCCAGAGAACCTGATAGCTCCAAGCAGACTGTGCGGTCTCACCATCCAGACCGCAATAACCGCGGTTAACCCACTGCTAACCGCCCGGTTACCTCCTAGAGGGCTTACCGGTCCAAACTGCAACAAAGAAGAACAGAAGCCGGAACCTGACTATCCTCCATTACATAGCCGCCTAATCGGCTGCGGTCTGTCAAATCAGACAACCCACTTCGACTTCAACAAATTTAACCCCCCATGTTCATGACCGCCACCACCATGCCAAACGGATCAAATTTATGCCAAAGTTCACAGATTGATTTAGGTTCCCTTTGGCATAGTGGTGGCAGTCGTAAACACATGAGTTAAACCGTTATTCGTTAAGGGCCTCCTAACAAACACCACCGATTTGAACATAAAAGTGGATGAAGTTCCTTAGGTGAGCATTAACAAAAGACAATTTAACCCCATATTCATGACCACCGCCACCACCGTGCCAAACAGAGCCTTATTTTTTTTGCTTATAAAACATTAATGCATTATGACACAATTATAGAAATAAATAGCGAAAATAAAAAAAACTGTTCAAACATATGATAAAGGTGAGTGACATTTAATTTTTGTTCTAAATTAGAGCAAATGAAATACAAAAAAAAATAGAATTTAGTTTCATATAAATATAATAGTTAGTATAAATAAACATCAAAGCTGTGGGGGCGCAGTTGGCTAGCGCATGAGTTCGAATCTCTCTCAACCCAAATGTCTATAATAAATAGAGCGGTGACGATAACGCCACCTGTAATTGTTAGGTACCAATTACATTTCATCTTCCTCAAAGATGAGTTGGCATTTAACTGAGCTCTATATTTTTTTTATTTCAAAAATATAATGAATGGAGTGCTTTCTTTTATTTATAATAATACTATAATAGTATATATTGTGAGTCTACATTTTCATAAAGAAATAAATATTTTATCTTACCGTTATTTCCAGCAACATTTACTTTCGAATTTCAATTAAATACTTTTCAAAATATAATTTAAAACATTATAATGTTGAGCAGTGACCTCACATTTCTCATTATCAAAATAATAATAACCGTGAATGAGGTTCCCGTGCACAAACAAGTCTACACGATTAATTAAATTATAACTTTAATAAATTATAATAAGTGATTGTTATTCGCAAATAAAAAAATTCATTTATTTGAGTTTATGTTTGTCTACTTGCAGACCATGATAAGATGCTCCTATATTATTTGACGTCTTCGCCATCCAGCTTTCGAGATTCTGTAATCTCTATGTTCATATATATCGTGTTTATCTATTCTTAGACCATGAAAATACAAACAGCAGAAAGTCATTCCTAGGGTTAATTGGGGGCATTCCGAAGAAGCTAGGTGTTGCGGCCAACTCGAGACTCCTGCAGACTGGCCCAGGCTGGACCGTCTTAGCCCGGGAGCAGACAAGCGTGCAAACAGCCACATAGTTTGATACAACTGAGAAGAAGTTTTTTTTTACGTGAAAAACCTCAAAAAGAGGTAAAAAATCACACGACCGGTGTTGTGCCAACTAAGCTTCATTATTTGTTGGTGGTCTACAATGCTTTTATGAGAAAACGAGGGCGACATGCCACATATCGTCACAATTTGCAGGGAGAGAAAGAGAGAGGTGATTGGAGGGTGACAGGTCATCGCTCACGGAGCTCAGTCTTTTGTTTGCTACGGTGAGGAATGTTGCACGCTGGATGCTTTGAAGTATTTGAACAATGCTTGGAGGCTTGTGCGGCGCACCTTAGTCTCCGTGGCTTGTCTCCTATTGTGCACAGAGGAATGTGGAGCTGAGTGCTTGCTGTTGACTGGATGGCACAATGCACACAAAGCATGCTGGAGAAGTGCACCGTGTGCTTTGCAGAAAGTCTCATGGACTACCAGCGTTGAAAGTCTTGTGGACTAACATCATCGTTCAGGAGCAAGGAGCTTGGTCGAGAGCGGTCTTAAGAGTAGAGCGCGCGAGGCGTATTGTGGAGCGGAGCGCGTGGAGGCGCGCTGGGGAGCAGAGCACGCGGAGGCGCACTGGGGAGCGGAGCGCGCGGAGGCGCAATCGGGAGCGAACCACGGGCTAAGGAGCGGTCTTACTAAACATAGGAGATTCCCCGCTCTTAAACATCTTCGCCCACACACACGGTAATTGCAAGAGGGGAGACCCGATAATTTTACTTCCCGACGAACAAATAAGTTAAGATTTTTTTTCGTTCTTGTTAATTTCCACTCCTGTATGAATCAACCTCCAGCTCAATGAATGGGAGCATTGCTTTGAAGGGAAGGAGGCAAAGGATTCAAACCTACATATGAAATTACGAAAAAAAGAAGCAGATTGGGAGAACTAGAAACCAACACGAAAATGAATTTATTTATTAATATCCCTCAATACATTATATTATAAACAGTAATGACAGCTTGACCTTATAATGAGACATTAGCACTTAAGCAAGCATAAATGGGGAATAAATGGCATGAGGAAGTATTCTGCAGCAGCAAAAAAAAAGAACTCAACTAGGTCACAAACATCTGAGCAGATGGGCCTCTCAATGTTCTGACATTCAGTGTATCATAATCCTGTAAGGTCAATGGTAGGCAAAATGAATTATACTGGATCAGACATACCATAAATTAAACATCTGATGTGAATAAAAAAAAGAAACAAATGACCCAGTTCTACCCATTCTAACTGTAGAATGAAGGCTGCTGGCTTGTGAAATGTAAGGCATTATTCAAAAGTAATAGCAAGAAGTGAAAGTTGAGATGGTTAAGGCTCTGTAATTAAGGTCTGGTTCATGCGTTCGTAACCGTTTGATCAGCGAAAATAAGTCCCCCCAAACGGAGCATAAGAAAGCAAGAAGTGAGCTGAGCTCACTTGAGTGGCAGATCCTTAATTTGTAGAATAAGAACATAACGAGAAGCAATAAAAAGCGGCTATGTTTGATGCACATCAAGCCGCACAATTAAATGAGTATATACATATATATTCTATACAAAAATACATTTAGGACCATTTAAGACTCTAAAATGTACATCGTTATGTATGTGCGCGTGACTTATTTATTATCTCTTGTATGGTTATTTGTTGCTTTAGAGTTAATTAGATGTGAGCCTCTGTCCTTATATAAGGAGGTGGTATGAGAGAGTATGTTTTTCATCTTTGGATCATTAGGGTTTTGGATCTCTTCTTGGAGAGGGGCTTTTTGAAGGAACCGGCCTCCAGAAGTAGGGCACGAGTATACCTCGTGCTTGTATCAGTATTTTCAATTAGTGCAAGTGTTTTCTTCCTTTCCATAACATTGGTTCGACCTGCCATTCCCTCCTGCATCGTGCCACCGGGTTTCATCCGTGCCCTTTCTGCGTCGACATCAGCACGCGCCATTGCTGTCTGTTTCACCA
The DNA here is from genome assembly GCA_039583875.1 of Platanthera guangdongensis. Lineage (NCBI taxonomy): Eukaryota > Viridiplantae > Streptophyta > Magnoliopsida > Asparagales > Orchidaceae > Platanthera > Platanthera guangdongensis. Next base: position 18,845,285 of record CM077147.1, on the reverse strand, counting down.
TCTCCGCACAATCCGCTCTCTCCCCGTCGTGCCCTAGCCGATCCGGTCATCCGTCGGGGCCGTCGACAGCAGCAATCACCGATCACGTTGTCCGCCGACTTTTTCGCAAGCGACGATTCGCCGATTTCCTCGCGCCCGTGCTCCGCTCCGCCTGGCTGCACCATCACTACTCTGCCCGCTCTCACCGGCCTTGCCAGTTCCCATATGTTGTTCTTTTCCAATGCAAGAATCTCTTCTTCCGTTGTCGTCCTCCATGTATGTATACCAATTGTGAGGCAAAGGAGGAAATGAACCCTTGATGTGTCAGAGTGAGATGATTAGAGATATAATTGGCAATAAGATGTAGCGTAGAGGTAGTCTTACCTTTAAAATGTATAAGTGGAAGATGCAAGTCTTCATTGGAATCTAAAGTTGACACTGGTATTAGGAAGGATGGAACTACTAAGGGTTGTATAATCTTAAGCGCCAATGGTCCTTTGTTGACAAACTTGACCAATGTTGTCAGGATCGAGATTCTCGGGGTGATTGTTTCGAGGTTGGATTGGATCAGATCGTAAGATCGGATCGAGAATCGCAAGATCCTACAATATTCAAAAATTAAGACTAAAAATATAAATTTGAATTTTATATCATCCAATTACAAGCTCAATTAAGAAAAAAATCAATAAATTGAGTAGCATGTCAATAATTACATTAAAATTTTTTTGAATAACTAAATAAAAAAAAACAATATCATACTAAGTTCACTTTCAGTTTCAGGTAGAACACTCAATGTCTACTAGTAAAAAAAACAAATCTAGGCTGATGGATTAGTGAAAGCTTAGAAGCAGGAAGAATAACCCAGACTGCTGTATTGCTCCTAAGCAGGAAGCAGGAAGCTTGAATTGTTCGTATACTTGAATCCTAACAAATAGATTGCTCGTACGCTATAAAGGGGGAGAATACGTCGGCTTGAAAATAGGAAGCAGGAAGCCACTGGATTACCAACCACTAGATTGCTCATACGCAGAAATATAATATAAGACACTAAGGCCTCATTTGGTTCTGCGTTTTCGCCTACCGTTTGCGGCAAACGCCACCTCATGACGGGTAAACAAACGGCCGACGGTGGGCGTTTCCTCCCGCCACGCCATAAACAACGGAGCAAAAAGCTCCTACTCGAACAACCACCTCGCCCCTCCGATTCGAAAGCCCCGTCTCGACCCGATGGTTCCGCCCGCCCCGCCGAACCAAATGAGGCCTAACACTGCTTGAAATAGAACCTGGTAAAGAATGAAAAGGAAGATGTTGTCTAGACTGGAGCAACCAAAGACGTCGTTCTTGGCCTCCATTTGCAGTCAACAATGGACACTTGGGTTACGGTAAAGCAATATACTATGATTCAATGATGGGGTATGAAGGCGGGATTGAGAAGAGGTAAAGCAATGTGTATGGGCATCGGGCCGGTTGAATGAGGTCGGGGTAGAGTTGCACATATTTCTAGTTACCTTTGGTCGGACCGGTAGAATCACGTTAGGATCGCGATCCTAAAGATCCTAAGATCTGGATCGCGATCCTAGCCAAAGATTGCTGATTTAGATCGTAGGTAAGATACAGATCTATTTACAAAATGTGGATCGATTTAAAAAATATGCATGAGATTAGAATGGTGTGGATTAGCCAAAAGAGGCAGAGGATTTGGATTAGATATTGGTGAAGGGAAATAAGGAGCAATAACAAGAGAGGGAATAATTGAAATTTCTCAAGCCGATCAACTGTTAGTTCTAGTATCAAACAAACACTTCCAAAACTATCAAGCTGATCACTTGAGCAAGCGGAAAGCGAGAACTAGGCGCTGGAACACTCCAACCATAAACTGAGCTATGTATCGGTAACAATGAAGAGCAAACACAGATCTTGCATTAATCAACTATCAATCTTTACAAGGTCAGATATACATGGCGAGACATGATTTCGCCAAGTACAAAAGGTAGAAAACAAGCAAAAATAAACTTCAAGCCGCGCGGAATGCCTCGGAGACCGCTGAGTCCGCCAAGTTCGCCGAGACCACCAAGCCGCTGCTGCTATCACTGAACTACGGGGTCCGCACAAACCGCGGACAACCCGTTATTCTGCTGACGCCCGCTCTACAAGCCTCCGCCGAACTGAATGAACAAACCGCCAAGCCCGACGACCTGGTTATTGAACTTATACTTCAATTGATGGAGAGAAGACGGGATGGCCGCCAAATGCGACCTGCTGCAACCGCTGATTGTAAACCGCAAGCTTCACTGCTTCCTGACCTTGATAAGAACCAGACACATGGCTTCACAGTGCTAGCCGCACAACCTGCAAACAACAACCAATTAACATTTCTCAAACCGCGCGACCTGAAAAACCGAGTCCGCAACAATTGATCTGCGCTCAACTTACTGTTCACCCAGTTACTGTAGAAATGTAGGGGGGTCTATTTATAGGCGAGGTGAGGAGTGTTGTCACCGCCCTAGTGAATAGAGTCACCACCCCAGCTCGCAGCTAGCACAACCCAGTCCGAAGGACTAGGCCGGACTCCAACCAACTTGCCAGGCGCCAAATCAAGAAGCCAGTCCGCCACCAGGTGGACACCGCACCAGTCCGCACCCATTGCAACATGCAGACACAGCAACATCCCAAACACTGCGACAGTCTGCACGCTACATGCGAACATGACATTAGCCCGCCCAGCTCGCAAACACCACGCCAGTCCGCCACACTGCACAGCACCCGGACACAGCCACAACCACATACTGCATTAGTCCGTATGCTACACGCGGACATGGCACCAGCCCGCACAACTCGCGAACACGACTTCAGTCCGCCACACGAGCCCACGACCAACAAGCAGATCGCCCAGTCAACAACAGACTCTACGGATACCTCGAATAACCTGGACTTATCACAAGTGTGACCAAGTCCAGCAATCCACCAAACTGGCACGAGCTCGACCGACACGAAGCCAGACCGCCAACTCCATGGACAGTCCGCCACCATGAATGCGACTATCACCCACCGCATCACCAGAGAACTTGGAAAGGACCAATGCCGAACTCGCAATCTCCAAAACCAGTCCGCCATAGCGGACTCCACGGACAGAACTGAGTTTGCCACATCTCCGCGGATTAACCACCAATCCGCCCGGTTACTTCAAGAACAGATATCTGCAGAACCGCAGACTGAGCTGAGCACCGCCACTAGATCGCCAAGACAGACTGCCCAGGCCATTCCAAAAGACACCCAAGCCGCCAAGTCTATCCCGGCCATTGACCACCCAGGCCTCACCGTCAGTCCGCCCAGGCCGCGAACTCAGATCGCCCAGTCCGCGCAGTCTGCTCAATCAACCGCTTTCACTTCATAATTTTCAACACTCCCACTTGAAGTGAGAAGTGGTGATCAAGCCTAGCAGTCCTCGTAACCGTGTAAATGACACCTTCGTCAACGGCTTCGTGAAGATGTCCGAGACATTGTCACGAATGAAGTGATGCTCAATCTTTATGTGCTTGGTCCGAGCTTGACAAACTGGATTATTCACCAGCTTCAAAGCACTCTCATTGTCACCTCTCAGCAGAGTAGGACCGCACACTTCTTCATAGACGTCCTCTATTAGTCTCTTGAGCCAGATGGCTTCCCGAGCTGCCAAGGCCGAAGCTTTGTATTCCGCTTCCGTAGTAGAGACGGACACTGAGTCTTCCTTCTTGTTGCACCAAGAGATACTCCCTGATCCACAAGTGAAGACGTAACCGGATGTTGACTTCTGGTCGTCTGAATCTTCCCCATAATCAGCATCCGAGTATCCTTGAAGAACAAACTTCGTGCCTCTCCTATACAGGAGACCCATGTCAGAAGTTTCCTTCACGTACTTCAAGATATTCCTAGCCACTATCAGATGAGGCTTCCTTGGTTCCGCCATATAACGACTTACTCGGCCAACCGCATAAGCAATGACTGACCTTGTAATCGTCAGGTAAATAAGACTCTCAACTAGAGCCCGAAACATCACAGGATCCGGAAGAATCCTCCTCTCATCCCGCCGAAGTTTGATGCCCGAATCAAATGGAGTAGAGCTACTCTTCCCCTCCTACATGCCGAGTCGGTGAACGATCCGTTCCGCGTAGCCCTTCTGGGACACGAGTATGCCGCTCTCCTTCCTCTCCACCTCAAGTTCAAAGAAATGGTGGAGTTCACCCAGATCCTTCTTCTCGAATCTGATAGCTAGATCCGCCCTGAGCCTAGCTACTTCCTCCTTGGAGGTATTATGCAATCTTCCCATACCAAGCTCGAGGAGCCTGCTTCAACCCATAAAGCGCTTTCCGGAGCTTGCAGACGTAGTCCGGATGTTCTTCAGATATGTACCCGAGCGGCTGATCCATGAAGATGTCCTTGTCAATCTCCCCGTAAAAAAAATCGTTCTTTACGTCCAGCTGTCACATCTTCCAACCCTGGCAAGCCGCCAAAGCTATCACCACTAGTACTGAAGTCATCTTCGCCACAGGACTAAACGTCTTCTCATAGTCCTCGCCGTACTATTGCGAAAACCCCCGAGCTACAAGGCGAGCCTTGTACCGCTCGATGCTTCCATTCGCCTTCTTCTTCAGCTTGTAAACCCACTTTCAAGTAACATGAGTAACGCCATCCACCTTGGGCACCAAGTCCCAAGTTTCATTCTTCTTGAGGGCAGTCATCTTCTCATCCATGACATCAACCCACTCCTTTACTCCAGTGGCTTCCTCAAACTTTGAAGGCTCCCGCTCATCCAAGGGGCCTGCGAAGAAACAAGAAACGAACCTCACCGAGTTTCCTTCACAATACCGAGCTGGTGACTTAATGGTCCTCTTTGATCTCCGAAGAGGCTGCTCCTTGCTCACCACCTCCGCTGCTTATTCAGCACCAACTCTGTTCCCGGGCACACTTGGAGCATTGCTCCCCCTACTTCCTGAACCAGAAGCTTCTGCCCTAGAGCTTGAAACAACCAGAGCTCCTGGTGACACAGACAGCTCCACCTGAAGATCTTCAACAGCTTCCTCCTGCCCTTCATCAACTCTGCTCTCCTGCAGCTCAACAGTGTCACCTCCATATGACGTCAGCTCATCAAAGACAACGTCTCATGAAACAAAGAACTTCCTTGTCGCAGGATCCATGCACTTCCATCCCTTCTTCCGCTCATCATAGCCCAAAAAGACGAGCTTCCTCGCCTTCGCATCAAGCTTGGTCCTCTGAGCATCCGGGATATGAACATAGCAGGTTGATCCAAACACCCGAAGGTGTTCCACACTCGGCTTCTCCTTGAACATCATTTCCACGGGAGACTTCATGTTGATCGGATTTAGAAGCATCCGATTGATGACATAAGTTGCGCAGGTCATTCCTTCCGCCCAAAAGGACCTGAGAATGCCCTTTGCATGAAACCAACATTTGCAAGTTTCCATCAAGTGATGAATCTTTCTCTCCGCTACTCCATTTTATTGTGGAGTATGAGCACAAGTAAGCTCCCTCTGGATCCCGTGCTTCCTGCAAAAAATTAGAGAACTCAGATGAGACAAACTCACCACCGTTGTCTGATCTGAACTTCTTGATCTGCAAGCCAAGCCGGCCCTCCACCAGCTCCTTGAACTCCACAAACAATTAGAAAGCTGTCGACTTCTCTTTCATGAAATACACCCAAGTGTATCTTGAGTAATCATTAATCAAAACCATCATGTATCTGCTGCCTCCACGACTAGCTGTAATTGTTGGCCCCATCAAATCACCATGAATGCATTCCAATGGTGTCTTGTTCCTCGTTTGTGACTTATCAAATGGAAGGCGATAAGCCTTACCGTACTGACATCCCGCGCAAACGTGGCCATCTCTGTAGGAGGACAACTTCGGCAAGCCTCTCACCAGGCTCCTTATCGACATAGCTTTCAGCTTGTCCATCCCTACGTGCCCGAGTATTTCATGCCAGATAGCCGCGCTATCATTAGCCCTCATCCAATCAACATAAGAGCTTGTTGATAAAATAAACAAGTCTCTTACTCTTCTCCCTACATGAGCAACATCAGCCTTAACCACTGATACGTTGGGGAGAAACCTTACTTCTGTTGGGCCAAACAGAACATGAAAGCCCGCGTCAACTGCATTAGTCACTAAGAAGAGGTTCTTCTTCATGCCAGGAACGTGGTACACACTCTTTAGAGTAAGCGGACCCGGAGCACTATCCAAATAAACAACGCCCTCATTCTCTATAGAATGAACATAATCATCAGCTGTAATAGTTGCTTCATTACCTGAGAACGGTTGCAGAGATGAGAACTTCGACTCGTCTCCAGTGAGGTGATGACCACACCCGAGTCTACTATACAGTCATCTTGGTAGTCAACGGTGGCAAGAGCACGAACACACGTACTTGTAAGAAAGCTCCTCCCCACCCGACTTCCTCAGAACCGGAACAAGCACCTTCCTTGCCTGCAACATGCCCAGGTTGCAACTTGACTTTGCAGTCACGCTTGAAGTGGCCTGCCTGATTGCATCTGTAGCACTTCAACGCTTTCTTCCAGTTCTTCTTAGGAGCAGAGATCCTCTCTTGCTGATAAGAGGTTGAAGTCCCTTCTTCAGCAGCAGACTTCTTCTTATTCTCCCATCTCTTCTTCTTCTTCTCAGTGATGAGAGCTTCACTACCTCCTTCAGAAATAGTCATACCAGCCATCTGCCTGGCCAAGCTCTTCTGTGACGCTAACAAATTTTCCAGCTCCAGCAGAGAAGGTTGAGTTGCCCACCCTTGCACGGAAGTCACAAAGGCAACATACTCCTTCCGCAAACCGCGAACAATATGCCTCTTCAACTTTACTTCAGAGATGAGCTCATCAGGATCCAATGCTGATATTTCAGCACACATGTTCTTCATCTTAAGAAAGAACTTTGAGACAGAGAGATCTCCTTGAGTTGCCTTAGCTAACTCATTCTCCAAGAACTGCAGCCTTGCCACATTATTCCTGTTGAACAAACCATCAATGGTTGTCCAAATCTCCGCAGCAGACTCACATCCTAAGATGTGATCAAAGAGCTCATGTGAGACAGCCCGTTTGAGAGCAGACTCTGCCTTTGCATTAGTTCTTCTCCAAACTTTCACTTCCTCAGCAGTACCAGTAGCAGCAGTTACCTCTTGCTTGTCGTCACCACCGACAACCTCCCACAACTCCTCGCTCAAGAGATAGCTTTTCATACACGACTTCCATGTAACACCTCCCCTGTAATAGACGTATAATATGGGTCCGGCCGGGGCCCCACAACATACGAACACCACAGCTTTAGTATTAAAAGTTGATATAGCTACCCAAACTCAAAACACTTGCACAACACAGCGGAAAACCAAGCACAACTAGAAGTTATCCACTAATCCAAAAGAGTAAACAAATGGCCTTAAGGCCTTACATCAAATGTCCAAAAGGGGGGGGGGGGGTATACAGTACAATCAAACATGAATGTGCTCAGCACTCCTAGTCTACCTCGGCATGCAAGCCGGACAAAAATAGTCTCAAACATACATCATCAAAGTAGTGCTACAAAAGAGAAAACACTTCATGGGCTTAGGCCTTTTTGGCCGGCGTGCTAGCTCCTGCGTGCGATCCTTGCCCTGTAAAAATTATTAGTAACGTGGGTCAGCAAAGGCTGACCTCAAACTGTGTAACAACACATCTCCTCCCGGCCGCCCCTAACGGACCCCGGTGAACCCTCCAACCTGCAAGTCAGCACTTCATATGCAATATAAATTTCTATAAATAGAAAAACATTAAAACAGGCTTGGATGTCTCAATCAACAAACATGTTCTCTACTGGTTGAGCATATAAAGAAAGGGCCTATTATGCAACATGAATGCAACACCCGGGCTTCACCCAAGGTACCCTAAACCGTATGCATCTAGCACAACATCACAACATTTGGGTACTCACATTTCCCAATTGGCATAAAGCCGCAAACATTGAGGGAGACACAACTCCCTCACACGGCGCACAGGCCGCCACATGGAAATCTTGCCAAGGCCCCACCCGCTCGTGGGCTTAGCCCCGGGCTTGCCTGCAAGCTCTGACGTCTCATGTCAGGATTCCAACAACCACAGACTGACCGATTCTAAGAAGCCTTGCTGGACCCCACCCGCTCATGGCCTCTTTGCCCGGGCTTGCCCCAAGCTTGGCATTCTCGTCAGTCTCACAGAAGGGGACTAGTCTCGCCGGGACACTCTCCACACATGACGCACGTGTCACGGGATAGCCAGCCGACCACGGAGACATAGCCACGCCTTGGCACAACACAACCAAGACTAAACACATCGCAATCCCTCTTTGTACCGCAGCGTTCCCACGCACCAAGGAAAACATCTCCAACTCGTGCGGAGCTAACCTTGTCCACCAAGGAAACCATCTCCATTCTCATTTGGAGCTAACCTTGTCAAGGAAACCATCTACCACCACGAGGAGCTAACCTTGTCCGGGTTCGACTACATGTACTCTTTTCAAGACAACGGGACGATCACCACCACAACACAAACGACATCTTGCCGCATCGGAAACCTCTACGAATCCCTAAGTTCGTATGCAACATCACCGTGTCGGACTAACGGTCGCGACTACGGCTTCACCCACCATGCCTAATCCACTAGCGAAGCGGATCTCTAATGCAAAATATGCCGGGGACGGACTCAATCGACCCGGAAGTTCCTCTTGAAACTTGGCAAGCCAAAACCCCTCTCATTTGAGAGTTTGGCGCCCAAAAATTAGAGAAAAGAAAACTAGATGATGCTAAAACGTGCATCCTAAAGACCGAGAGGAGAGATGTCGTTACCTTCCGACTCCTCTTCCTTGCCATGACAAAAAAATAGCCGGATGGAACACTTCGCAATGCTCCAAGCTTCACGGATCCGGACTCGGCTCGCGATTCGGAGCTCCGACACCCTTCCTACAGCCCAAGAGTTCTTCTTCTTCCTCCTTGCTCTAGGTTTTCTCAAGATCTAAGAAAGAGAGAACTTGAAAGAAAATGAGGATCTGTAACCCTAGGGTCGGACTTAACTGTCCAGGAGATGGCCTGAACCGTTAGATCCCAAAACCAGAAAAAGACTGGCTGCGATTCGCCTGGAAAATAAAAGATCTGGGCCGAACACGGCCTGGCACACGCCCGTGTCCAGGGCCGTGTGCCTCATTCGCCGTCTCAAATCGACGCGCCTGGAAACAGACACGGGCATCCGACACGCCCGTGTTCAATCCGACACGCCCGTGTCCCCAGTGACACGACCGTGTGGCCTGCCGTGTAGCTCCAACGACACGGCCCCAACACCAACCCGAGAGGTGACACGGCCTGGGACACGCCCGTGTCCCAAGCCGTGTGCCCCTGTCTCGACACACTGTCGAGCAAAAGTGTCGACACTTGGGCCGAGTGTCGACACGGCCTCGACACGCCCTGCGACACGCCCGTGTCGCAGGCCGTGTGCCCCACTCTCGACACTCTGTCGAGCACAAAGTGTCGACACTTGGGCCGAGTGTCGACACGGCCTCGACACGCCCTGTGACACGCCCGTGTCGCAGGCCGTGTGCCTCACTCTCGACACTCTGTCGAGCACAAAGTGTCGACACTTGGGCCGAGTGTCGACACGGCCTCGACACGCCCTGCGACACGCCCGTGTCGCAGGCCGTGTGCCTCACTCTCGACACTCTGTCGAGCACAAAGTGTCGACACTTGGGCCGAGTGTCGATACGGCCTCGACACGCCCTGCGACACGCCCGTGTCGCAGGCCGTGTGCCTCACTCTCGACACTCTGTCGAGCACAAAGTGTCGACACTTGGGCCGAGTGTCGACACGGCCTCGACACGCCCTGCGACACGCCCGTGTCGCAGGCCGTGTGCCTCCTGCCAGAACCCAAAAAAATTTTCCAGAACAGCAGATTGAACCTCTTGCAAAAACTGGGGTGTTACAACTCTCCCCCACTTAACTGAATTTCGTCCCGAAATTACAAAACAAAAGGGTACAAAACTTAAATTGTACCTGACAAAAATAGTTCTGGATAGTCTTCTAGCATGGCCTGTTCTCGCTCCCACGAGAACTCCTCACGACCGCAGTTGTCCCAACGAACTTTCACAAGTTTAACTTCTTTATTCCGCAACTGCCGAATCTCTGAATCTTCTATAGCGATTGGAAGGACTCGCGTCCTCAAGTCTTCCTCAATCGGCACCGATGCCGGCTCAATCACCACGCTAGCCTCCACCAAGGCTTTCCTCAACACGGAGACATGGAAGACGTCATGTAATCCACTCAAATCTGCGGACAATGCCAACCGATAGGCTGCTTCTCCTATCCGCTCAACAATTTCAAAAGGCCCCAAAAACCTTGGACTCAACTTCTTGAGTCGGCGAATCCGCGAGACGCCTTTGAACGGCTTGACTTTCAGATAAACCCAATCACCAACTGCAAATTCTAACTTCCGGTGACGAGCATTAAAATATTTCGCTTGCCTGTCTTGTGCCACCTTCATACGCTCTTGGATGGTCCGTACCATCTCACAAGCGTCAACTACCGCATCCTTTCCCAGAAGTTTGGTGTCTCCCGCCTCTGCCCAAGACATTGGCGTTCGACACCGCCTCCCATACAAAGCTTCGTATGGCGCCATCTTTATACTAGCTTGAAAACTGTTGTTGTACGCAAATTCTACCATGAAGAGGTGATCCTCCCACCTCTTGCCAAAATCAAGAACGCACATCCTCAACATATCCTCCATAGTACGGTTCGTTCTCTCCGTTTGCCCATCAGTTTGAGGATGGAACGCCGTACTAAACTTTAGCTTCGTGCCCAAGCTCTTCTGAACCAGTCTCCAGTCCTTGGACGTAAACCGTCCATCGCGATCACTGACTATGCTCTTAGGAATTCCGTGCAGTCGCACAATGTTGCGAACATACAACTCCACCAGCTTCTCCACGCTGTCCTCTTTCCGGTTCGGGATGAAGTGAGCCACCTTGGTTAGGCGATCCACGATCACCCAAATAGCATCATTCCCATGCTGCGATCTAGGCAAACCATGCACAAAGTCCATGGAGATGTCCTCAAATTTCCATTCAGGAATTGGAAGGGGCTTCAGGAACCCACCCGGTTTCTGACATTCGGCCTTCACCAAGGCACATGTTTGGCAACGACTCACATACAAAGCCACATCTCGCTTCAACCCCGGCCACCAAAAGGATTTCTTCATATCCAAGTACATCTTTGTACTGCCTGGGTGAATGGAGTACTTTGAGAAGTGAGCCTCGAACATCAACTCCTCACGGAGATTGCCAAACTGCGGTACACAAACCCTTCCATCCTTTCTCAAGATTCCCCCGATCATCTCCCAGGTGCTGCTCTCGCCCATTTGAGCCTCCAACACAAAAGGTTGAAACTCCACATCTAATCGAGTCGCTTCCCGAATACGATCGGACAAGTCGTTTTGCACTTCAATCCAGTTCAACCGAGCCACGCTAGACTCGCCTCTCGCAACACATTCCAATCCAAGGGACTCCCATTCCCGTACCAACCGCTCATCATGAGCTTCGATCCAATTTCCTAGCCCCGAGTACTTTCTACTCAACGCATCCGCCACCACATTGGCTTTACCCGGCGTGTACTGAATCGCCACTTCGTAGTCTCCAAGAAACTCAACCCATCTGCGTTGCCGCATATTCAAGTCCTTTTGATCTAAGAGATACTTCAGGCTTTTATGGTCCGTGAAGATCTCCACTCTTGCGCCATAAACATAATGCCGCCAAATTTTCAGCGCGAAGATTACCGCCGCCAACTCCAAGTCATGGACGGGGTAATTCCTCTCATGAGGTTTCAGCTGTCTAGACCCAAAGGCTATCACCTTCCCATGTTGCACCAAAACGCAACCCAAACCGCATCCCGATGCGTCACTGAAAATTTGAAATCCATCTGTCCCTTGCGGTAAACTCAAGATCGGAGCCATCATAAGCCTCTCCTTTAGAGCCTCGAATGCTTGACCGCACTCTTGGGTCCACACAAATTTATGGTCTTTGCGAGTGAGAGAGGTGAGGGGTAGAGCTATCTTCGAGAAATTCTCCACGAATCTCCTATAATACCCGGCTAGTCCAAGAAAACTTCGGACTTCCGCCACGGTCCTCAACACCGGCCAATCTCTGATGGCCTCCACTTTCGCTGGATCCACTGCCACCCCATCACCACTAATCACGTGGCCCAAAAATGCCACCTTCTCTAACCAGAACTCGCATTTGGAGAATTTTGCATACAACTCATTCTCCCTCAACACTTGCAAAACTATTCTCAAGTGGGTCTCATGCTCCACTTCCGATTTGGAATACACCAAAATGTCATCAATGAAAACAACCACAAAAGAATCCAAGTATTCCCGGAATACCCGATTCATCAGATCCATGAACACCGATGGTGCGTTCGTTAGCCCGAACGACATCACCGTAAACTCAAAGTGTCCATACCTTGTCCCAAAAGTAGTTTTGGGTATGTCCTCATCCCGAATTCGTAGCTGATAGTAGCCTGACTTCAAGTCCAACTTCGAATATACCATCGACCCCACCAATTGGTCAAATAAATCATCTATCCGAGGAATCAGATACTTATTCTTGACGGTCAACTTATTAAGCTCTCGGTAGTCTATGCACAGGCGCATGCTACCGTCTTTCTTCTTCACAAACAACACCGGTGCGCTCCACGGTGAAGAACTGGGTCTAATATACCCTTGCTCCAACAGTTCCTGTAACTGAACCTTAAGTTCCGCTAACTCCTTTGGTGCCATCCTAAATGGAGGACGTGACACCGGTCTAGCCTCCGGCACTAACTCGATCGAGAAGTCGATCTCCCGCCGAGGAGGCGCTCCAGGAAGTTCATCCGGAAACACATCCTTGAACTCTGCCACCACAGGCACTTCCTCAATCGACAGTTGGGATAGACGAACCTCCAATAACGCTACAAGCGCTACACCACCCTGGTTAACCGCCCGCACCAACTGCATGGCCGATATCAGGGAACAGGCCACTCCACCAAGGCCCTCAAACTTGACTTCTGCTTGCCCTTTACTCCTTAAGGTCACCACCTTAGAAAGGCAGTCAATACTGGCGCGCTGCTCTGCAAGCCAGTCCATACCCAAAATGACATCGAACTCTACTAAAGGTAACACTGCCGCTTCCAGAGCGAAGACAACTCCGTCTAGCTCCCAACAAATGCGCCCTCTAGCCCCGGTGGTCATAGATGACCCATTGGGCATGCGCACTTTCAGCTCTGCACCCGACGAGAAAGATTCAACTCCTATTCTCCGGATGAAGCTCTCCGCAAGAAAGGAGTGCGATGCTCCTGTATCAAACAATACCCTAGCGGGGTATCCGGAAACTAACACGAAGCCTACAACATAGACGTTACACAAAAGTCTAAAAGGATGAAGCACAAAATTTAAACTTAAATTCTCTTCATACCTGTCACCACATCCGTCTGGCGGATCGCTTCTTGCGGTCCAAGGTTGTAGGCCCTTGGTTGCACCGGTTGGAACCGAGAAGCGCTCGACTCCGCCATCTTTCCTTTCTCTGCAGCACTGGGGCCCGAGCGCACAGACTGCTCCTGCTTTGACTCTTGCCCCGCTCCCCCTTGCTGACAAGCACGGGCTATGTGCCCAACCTTCCCGCAGTTGTAGCACGTCGGCGGTCCCCTAGAGTGGGAACCCCCAGGCGTCCAGTTGCTCCTCTCACCAGATCTGGAAGTGGAAGGCTTCTTCCTCCACCTACTCCCATCAGACTTTCCATGAGATTGGGAAGGCTTCCCTTCCCCTTGCTTGGGAGTAAAACCCTTACGGCGTTGGGTTCGCTCCAAATCATTCTCCAAACTCCTGGCGGCTTCAACTAACTCATTAAATCCCGCCCTCTTCATGGAGATGAGGGGCTGCCTCAGATTCTCCCTCAAACCTTGGTAGAAGAGGTTATCCCTCTCTACATCATCAGCCATTGTCGTTCCCGCATAACGACCCAATCGGGTGAACTCTTGCACGTACTCATCCACTGTCTTGTCTCGCTGCATTAGATGCAGAAACTGCCTCTGCAGGGCCAACCGAGTTGAAACTGGGATATACCTCTTAAGAAAAGCGTCCCCAAACTCTTCCACTGACGGGGTGCGTCCCGGAAACTGGCGGCCGCTATGGCCACCCACCATAACTTGGCATCCCCTTCCAACATGAAAGCCGCATACTCAGCTTTCTTTTCCTCTGGCGTCTCTGCCGCCCTTAACAGTTCTTGAATACGAACCCACCAGTCCTCCGCATCCGTTGGCGTTCCAATACCCTTGAAGGACGGGGGATGGAAACTCAGGAAGTACTTCATGTGTCGATCTCCATGTCCAACAACTACTCTCTCCGCCAAAGGTTCCACTCGCCTGGCTTCTGCTCCTGGCACGGCCGTTGCCGTATCTGGTGTGGCAGGGGCTGCCACCTGAGCCGCTGCTGCAGCCTGAGCTGCCACCATCGCTTCTGCAAGCATGCGGCAGAAGTCGGCCGGGTCTACACCCGTGCCCAAAAGACCTGGAGCAGTAGCACTGCTCGCCGAGAGATCATCCCTTGCTCTTGAAGTGCCCGCCTCGTTGCTTGCACTCTTCAGGAAGACAAGAAATAAGGGATTAGTCTCCAATCTCAAGACTAAAACATAAGGACACTCATGGTCCCGCGTTACTCTTATGTGGATAACTTCTCTACGCACTGACCTTGAATCTAACCTGCCTCTGATACCAAATTGTAACACCTCCCCTGTAATAGACGTATAATATGGGTCCGGCCGGGGCCCCACAACATACGAACACCACAGCTTTAGTATTAAAAGTTGATATAGCTACCCAAACTCAAAACACTTGCACAACACAGCGGAAAACCAAGCACAACTAGAAGTTATCCACTAATCCAAAAGAGTAAACAAATGGCCTTAAGGCCTTACATCAAATGTCCAAAAGGGGGGGGGGGGGGGGTATACAGTACAATCAAATATGAATGTGCTCAGCACTCCTAGTCTACCTCGGCATGCAAGCCGGACAAAATAGTCTCAAACATACATCATCAAAGTAGTGCTACAAAAGAGAAAACACTTCATGGGCTTAGGCCTTTTTGGCCGGCGTGCTAGCTCCTGCGTGCGATCCTTGCCCTGTAAAAATTATTAGTAACGTGGGTCAGCAAAGGCTGACCTCAAACTGTGTAACAACACATCTCCTCCCGGCCGCCCCTAACGGACCCCGGGGAACCCTCCAACCTGCAAGTCAGCACTTCATATGCAATATAAATTTCTATAAATAGAAAAACATTAAAACAGGCTTGGATGTCTCAATCAACAAACATGTTCTCTACTGGTTGAGCATATAAAGAAAGGGCCTATTATGCAACATGAATGCAACACCCGGGCTTCACCCAAGGTACCCTAAACCGTATGCATCTAGCACAACATCACAACATTTGGGTACTCACATTTCCCAATTGGCATAAAGCCGCAAACATTGAGGGAGACACAACTCCCTCACACGGCGCACAGGCCGCCACATGGAAATCTTGCCAAGGCCCCACCCGCTCGTGGGCTTAGCCCCGGGCTTGCCTGCAAGCTCTGACGTCTCATGTCAGGATTCCAACAACCACAGACTGACCGATTCTAAGAAGCCTTGCTGGACCCCACCCGCTCATGGCCTCTTTGCCCGGGCTTGCCCCAAGCTTGGCATTCTCGTCAGTCTCACAGAAGGGGACTAGTCTCGCCGGGACACTCTCCACACATGACGCACGTGTCACGGGATAGCCAGCCGACCACGGAGACATAGCCACGCCTTGGCACAACACAACCAAGACTAAACACATCGCAATCCCTCTTTGTACCGCAGCGTTCCCGCGCACCAAGGAAAACATCTCCAACTCGTGCGGAGCTAACCTTGTCCACCAAGGAAACCATCTCCATTCTCATTTGGAGCTAACCTTGTCAAGGAAACCATCTACCACCACGAGGAGCTAACCTTGTCCGGGTTCGACTACATGTACTCTTTTCAAGACAACGGGACGATCACCACCACAACACAAACGACATCTTGCCGCATCGGAAACCTCTACGAATCCCTAAGTTCGTATGCAACATCACCGTGTCGGACTAACGGTCGCGACTACGGCTTCACCCACCATGCCTAATCCACTAGCGAAGCGGATCTCTAATGCAAAATATGCGGGGACGGACTCAATCGACCCGGAAGTTCCTCTTGAAACTTGGCAAGCCAAAACCCCTCTCATTTGAGAGTTTGGCGCCCAAAAATTAGAGAAAAGAAAACTAGATGATGCTAAAACGTGCATCCTAAAGACCGAGAGGAGAGATGTCGTTACCTTCCGACTCCTCTTCCTTGCCATGGCAAAAAAATAGCCGGATGGAACACTTCGCAATGCTCCAAGCTTCACGGATCCGGACTCGGCTCGCGATTCGGAGCTCCGACACCCTTCCTACAGCCCAAGAGTTCTTCTTCTTCCTCCTTGCTCTAGGTTTTCTCAAGATCTAAGAAAGAGAGAACTTGAAAGAAAATGAGGATCTGTAACCCTAGGGTCGGACTTAACTGTCCAGGAGATGGCCTGAACCGTTAGATCCCAAAACCAGAAAAAGACTGGCTGCGATTCGCCTGGAAAATAAAAGATCTGGGCCGAACACGGCCTGACACACGCCCGTGTCCAGGGCCGTGTGCCTCATTCGCCGTCTCAAATCGACGCGCCTGGAACAGACACGGGCATCCGACACGCCCGTGTTCAATCCGACACGCCCGTGTCCCCAGTGACACGGCCGTGTGGCCTGCCGTGTAGCTCCAACGACACGGCCCCAACACCAACCCGAGAGGTGACACGGCCTGGGACACGCCCGTGTCCCAAGCCGTGTGCCCCTGTCTCGACACACTGTCGAGCAAAAGTGTCGACACTTGGGCCGAGTGTCGACACGGCCTCGACACGCCCTGCGACACGCCCGTGTCGCAGGCCGTGTGCCCCACTCTCGACACTCTGTCGAGCACAAAGTGTCGACACTTGGGCCGAGTGTCGACACGGCCTCGACACGCCCTGCGACACGCCCGTGTCGCAGGCCGTGTGCCTCACTCTCGACACTCTGTCGAGCACAAAGTGTCGACACTTGGGCCGAGTGTCGACACGGCCTCGACACGCCCTGCGACACGCCCGTGTCGCAGGCCGTGTGCCTCACTCTCGACACTCTGTCGAGCACAAAGTGTCGACACTTGGGCCGAGTGTCGACACGGCCTCGACACGCCCTGCGACACGCCCGTGTCGCAGGCCGTGTGCCTCACTCTCGACACTCTGTCGAGCACAAAGTGTCGACACTTGGGCCGAGTGTCGACACGGCCTCGACACGCCCTGCGACACGCCCGTGTCGCAGGCCGTGTGCCTCCTGCCAGAACCCAAAAAAATTTTCCAGAACAGCAGATTGAACCTCTTGCAAAAACTGGGGTGTTACATTCCACTTCTTGAAGTTAGTCGCTGTAAGAAGTTCAATGCCAAGACCTCTTCCATAAGCTCCTTCAATTGCAAACCACCACTGATCACAAAGCTTCCAGAAGCGCTGAGCACAATCTGAGGTTGATCAAAGCTCACTGCTCAAGCCACTGTTCCCTCTGATACCAAGTTGAAATTTCTTAAGCTGATCAACTGCTAGTTCTGGTATCAAACAAACACTTCCAAAACTATCAAGCTGATCACTTGATCAAGCGGAAAGTGAGAACTAGGCGCAGGAACACTCCAACCATAAACTGAGCTATGTATCAGTAACAATGAAGAGCAAACACAGATCTTGCATTAATCAACTATCAATCTTTACAGGGCCAGGTATACATGGCGAGACATGATTTCGCCAAATACAAAAGAGAAAAAACAAGCAAAAATAAACTTCAAGCCGCGCGGACTGCCTCGGAGACCGCTGAGTCCGCCAAGTTCGCCGAGACCGCCAAGCCGCTGCTGCTATCACTGAACTACGGAGTCCGCACAAACCGCGGACAACTCGTTATTCTGCTGACGCCCGCTCTACAAGCCGCCGCCGAACCAAATGAACAAACCGCTAAGCCCACCGAGACCGGCGACCTGGTTATTGAACTTAGACTTCAATTGATGGAGAGAAGATCGGATGGCCGCCAAATGCGACCTACTGCAACCGCTGATTGTAAACCGCAAGCTTCACTGCTTCCTGACCTTGATCAGAACTAGACGTCTGGCTTTACAATGCTATCCGCACAACCTGCAAACAACAACCAGTTAACACTTCTCAAACTGCGCGACCTGAAAAACCGAGCACGCCACAATTGATCTGCGCTCAACTTACTGTTCACTCAGTTACTGTAGAAATGTCGGGGGGGGGGGGGGGTCTATTTATAGGCGAGGTGAGGAGTGTGGTCACCACCTTAGTGAATAGAGTCACCACCCCAGCTCGCAGCTAGCACAACCCAGTCCGCAAGGACTACGCCGGACTCCAGCCAACTTGCCAGGCGCCAAATCAAGAAGCCAGTCCGCCACCAGACAGACACCACACCAGTCCGCATTCATTGCATCATGCAGACACAGCAACATCCCAAACACTACGACAGTCTGCACGCTACATGCGGACATGTCATTAGCCCGCCCAGCACGCAAACACCACGCCAGTCCGCCACACTGCACGACACCCAGACATAGCCACGACCACATACTACATTAGTCAGTATGCTACGCGGACATGACACCAGCCCGCACAACTCGCGAACACGGCTTCAGTCCGCCACACGAGTCCACAACTAACAGGCAGATCGCCAGGTCAACAACGGACTCTGCGGATACTGCGAACAACCTGGACTTGTCACAAAGTGTGACCAAGTCCAGAAATCCACCAAACTGGCGCGAGTTCGGCGGACACGAAGCCAGACCGCCAACTCCATGGACAGTCCGTCATCATGAATGCGGCTATCACCCACCGCATCACCAGAGAACTTGACAAGGACCAATGCCGAACTCGCAATATCCAAAACCAGTCCAGAACTGAGTCCGCCACATCTCCGCGGATTAACCACCAATCCGCCTGGTTACTTCAAGAACAACTATCTGCAGAACCGCAGACTGAGCTGACCACCGCCACCAGATCGCCAAGACAGACCGCCCAGGCCGCTCCAATAGACACCCAAGCCGCCAAGTCTACCCTGGCCACTGACCAACCAGGCTGCACCGTCAGTCCGCCCAGGCCGCGAACTCAAATCGCCCAGTCCGTGCGGTCTGCTCAATCAACCACTCTCACTTCATAATTTTCAACAGATGGAGCTTCAACCAAAGAAGAGCTAAAGGAATGTTTTCGTTCATGAAATATAACATCCATGGTACAAAAGAAATGGCGGGAGGAAGGATGTTAGCACCAATATAAATGTAATATCCATGGTACAAAAGAAATGACGAGAGGAAGGATAATAACACCGATATAAATGTAACATCCATGGTACAAAAGAAATGACAAGAGAAAAAATTACAGCAACAATATCCTTTTGTAGTGGATAAATAGCCAACAAAGACACATTTTGAGAGTGCTCCACGAGCTTATCATGACGATGGAGATGAATGCGAACAAAGCACACACCTCAAATACTCGAGATGGGAAATGAGGTGCGAACAACACACTTAGTGGATAAACGAGAGATATGCAAGATGTATTGCAGGGTATTGAAGGGTATTCATTTAAGGAGGTACGGAACAATAAGAATAACTTCACCCAAATAGGATTTAAGTAAATGCATCATGCTAAGTAAGCAGCAAACATTCAAGAGATGTCGGTTCTTGCACTTAGGACCCCGTTTTGAGTAGACACACACACACACATATAGTTTGATGAAGTATCCCATTATCAGTGAGATATGATTCAAAAATACCGCAATCATTATATTTAGGCTTCATTGTCGCTACAAAGAACCTGAATAGTTCCCCCCAAAATGGGTAATAACTATTTGATGGAAAGTTTTAAAATGGCTAAAAACGTCACTTTTTTAAACAAGTACACACAAGTAGAACGAGAGAAATAATTAATAAAAGTTACAAACCAATGATGACCAGATAAAAATAGCATGGGTGAAGGTCCCGAAACATCAATATCAAGAATATCAAAGGGCAATATGCTTGGAGAAGAAAATTTTAGTTGGACTATACCGAACATGTTTAGATAAGTTACAAACATCACAAACAAAAGTTTTCAACAACATAAAAAAACATAAGAAACATTTTGAGAAGATTAACATGAGAGGGATGTTCGAGACATTGAAGTCAACGTTGAACATCCAAAAAGGAGCAAGAAAAGTTGAGAGGAGCTTGTGCATTCAAAACGTACAATCCTTCGTAGTTCATACCATAGCTAATACGTCGCTTTGTTGCCAGATCTTGAAAAAATAGTCATCAAGAAGAAATGTTATGGAGCAATTTAAGGAGATAATTATATGATCAATGGAGAGCAAGTTTCGGTAAAGTGATGGAAGATGTAGAATAGAGGAGAGAGGGAGACCAAAGGTGCATAAGACTGTTCCTTGGGCCACAATGGAAGAGGTCCCGTTTGCAGTAATCACTTTATCACGACCAGAGAGGATAGTGTATGAGGCAAAACCAAAGGATGTTCCTGTCATGTGATCTGCCACACTAGAGTCAATAATCCAGTCAAATAAAAAAGCAGAGATAGAGTTGGCACTTAGTTCCTCGGAGGTTGCATAGGAAACAACATGGACGTCACTTTTGGTGTGGAGGATACACTTCAAAGCATCGTACTCATTGGAGAAACCACGAGAGAGGATGTAACAAAACTATCTTCCTGTCCTTCAGAGACGTGGGCAAGAGTAGAACTATCATGCACCTGATTAGAGATAAGAGCCCGTCGGCGATCCTTGTCTCCTAAGAGGCCAAGACCATGATGAATGCTTCCCTAAGAGAGGGAAGGGGCTGACGATTCAGACTATGGGTACAGACAATATCAAAGTCCATGTTGAGCCTCATAAAAAACATGAATTCGGTAGCGATTTTCCTTGTCTTTTAGTTCACGGGCATCGGCGGTGCAGACGGGTGTGCAGTTCTCAAAGTAATCTAATTCATGATAAAGACATTTAAATAAGTGGGGAAAAATATTGGAGGAGTTTTGCTGTAGTTCTAGAACACAACGAGTGAGCTCATAAACTTGAGTGGAGCTGCAAATATAAGAGTAGGTCTCTCGTGCCCATGTCCAAATATCAAGAACTGAGTTTAGAAGCATACAAATCCGATAAACCAAGGGAGCATGGAATGAAATAACCATGAGACCACAAAAAAATTATGCGTCTCATTTTAACAAAGTAGGATCAGTAGAAGGCTCGATAGTTCCATCAATATATATGCACAATTGATGGGCCCGGATAGCATGTAGCACTGCCCGTGACAATTTCAGGCAATTTGGCCATCTAATGACAAAGTAGTAATACAAAAGAATTAGAGGAACCATGTGTCCTTATATACTTATCACTGGATTGGGCCGGAACTAGGGGTGCGAGCGATTTGGTTTGGGTCGTTTTGGACCAAAACTGAAACTGAACCGATACACCTCACTTTTTGATTTGTCCAAATCGACCCGAATCGAACCCGATCGGTTCGGTTCAAAGTCGGTTCGGTTTTTAATCGGTTTTTTGTAGTTCGGTGTCAGTTTTTTGCGAGCTTAACACGCTAAGAAAAGATCTTAAGATCCTAAAAGTCGGTTCGATTTTTTTGCGAACTTAAAGGAACTCACCATCAACGAGCTTCTTGGTAACTCTCAAAAATCTTTTGTTCAGATTTCACTAACAAGCTTAATTAAGGTCCCTATTTCTTAGCCTTGTAAGTTCCGTCAAATTACTGTCATCTCTTTCAGTATGTGATCGGGTAAATTCTCACGGAGTCATAAAAATGTTTAATAAGTAAAGAGATTGAAAGAGCATTAAAAGAGGTATTAGTATCAGTTCTGGAGCTGATTTTTTATGTTCTATATGTTGCAAAATGCTGAGATGATGAATAAACAGTTGCTGCATGAAACTACGAATTGATAATTTAACAGTACCATAACTGACTTTTTATCAATTCTGCTAGAGAAGAGTCAATAAGAAAAGTAAATTCAGAAACTACATGTTTAATATGTTCCAGAAGTGAGATCTAATGCAGTGCAATTAGTTCCGAAAATGCAACCTGCAATTTTAATGGGGACTGGAAGCATGCACTTGATATTGAGGAATTTGAAATGAAGATAAAGAGGTGTAAGACTGTTTTCCTAGACAGTGATGACAAATTTCTAGTTGTGGAGGATAAAGACACACCTAGTGCTCGTGGGGAAGCTAATGCTGAGCAGCATTCATCACAGCAAGTTAAAACTATTGATGTTATTGATATTGATAGTGTCTCATCGACAGACTTAGACATCCATAAAAACTTTGAAAGACTGGGCTCTCCCATACAGTCTTTCGAACGGTGTCATCTTTGCTGTCGTTTGATACACTGTATTATACCGGTACTCCGCCCATGGGAGCCATTTACTCCACTGGTGGGGTTTACCCACAATGAAGAACCTCAAATGTCTCCACGCTTCTATTGAGTGCCTCCATCTACCCATCTTTCTGGGGGTGGTTGGCTGTACTCATGCGTAAGGATGTCCCCATAATACGGAAGAGCTCCTTCCAAAACCTGCTAGTGAACACGATGCTACGATCGGAATTGATGGAAATCGGTATCCCATGCAGTCTCACCACCTCCCAGACAAAGGAGTCCGCCACGGCCTCTGCGGTGCAAGGATGCGCCAGTGCAATGAAGTGTCCATACTTGGAGAGGCGGTCCACCACTACCAGAATGACCATCTTGCCCTGAGATTTGTGTAACTCCTCATTGAAATCCATCACAATGCTCTCCCATGTAAGCTCAAGAATGTCCATCGACACCAGTAACCCTGCTGGAGTGGTCGCGTCGTATTTCTGTCTCTGACACTCCTTACAGTTCTTCACATAGTGTGGTGCATCCTCCTTCAATCCCTTCCAATACACATTCTGCTTGATCAGCTGATAGGTCCGCAGTATTCTGGAGTGCTCGCCACTGGGGATGTCGTGAAACTCGTGGAATAACTGCTGTCTCAATGGGGATCCGGGTGCCACCACCAAACGTCCCTTGTAGTACAAATGGCCATTAATGACCTAGTAGCACACTTCCACCTCTCTACCTTCTGCCGTATTTGTTAACATCTGGCATAGCTCCTTATGGGCTAACACCTCCCAATGGAGATCCTCCACTATACCGAAGACAGGTGCAGAGATAACAAGAATAGAACTCGTCGTAAGCAAGCGCGATAACGCGTTGATGACTTCATTCTCCTTCCCTTTTCAGTATTCTATCTCATAGTCATATCCCATCATCTTGGTCACCAATTTCTGCTGCTCTAGTGACGAGACCCATTGCTGCAGGAAGTACTTTAGATTATGGTGGTCAGTTCGTATTTTGAAATGCCACCCCATGAGATACGACCTCCATTTCCCCACCGCATGCAAGATTGCCAACATCTCCTTCTATTAACCGAAAGTTCTAACGCCTTCCCCCGAATCACCATGTTATAATATGCCAACGGCTTCCCTTCCTGCATCAACATCACCCCCAAGCTGACTCCCAACACATCCGTTTCTCCTATGAACAACTTTGTGAAATTTGGTAATGCTAGCAACGAGGTCATCACCATAGCCTCCTTCAGTGCTTGGAACGCTAACTCAGGATCCCTTCCCCAATCAAACATCCCTTTTTGAAGTAATATAGTCAGCGACTTAGCGATCTTCCCGTAGTCCTTCACGAATTTTCTGTAGTAGCATGTTAGCCCACCCTCTCAACATCTTGATGTTGGTGAGAGTGGGCCACTCCGTCATGCTTTGGATTTTCCGTAGGTCAGGTCGAACCTCTTCTCTATTCACCAGGTGGCCCAAATACACCACCTCCTCTTTCCCGAAAGAGCACTTCGATCTCTTCATGTACCATCTTTGCTCCTTGAGAACTTGCAGCACCATCCTCAGGTGTTCTTTGTGTGCCTCTAGACTCAGACAGTAGATGAGAATGTCGTTGAAGAAGACTGACACAAA
This sequence comes from Platanthera guangdongensis, assembly GCA_039583875.1. NCBI lineage: Eukaryota > Viridiplantae > Streptophyta > Magnoliopsida > Asparagales > Orchidaceae > Platanthera > Platanthera guangdongensis. The sequence continues at coordinate 18,821,146 of CM077147.1, read as the reverse complement.
CTTCTGCAATCATGTCCTGAATGTTTCATTCATAACCGCTAGAAAGGTCGGCGGCGCATTCGTCAACCCGAAAGACATCACTAGAAATTTGTAGTGCCCTTCGTGTGCTCGGAACACTGTCTTTTCTACGTCCCCCTCCTGCAGGAGGATTTGATGGTACTCCGACACCTTGAACACCTTGTCTTCCATCGGTGTGATGGCTAATTTCCTAGCTACCTTGGTGTTGATGAAGTTGTGGACGCTCCCACTATCCACCAGCATAAAAAGCTTTTGATCCGCCACCTTCTAAGGCATGAACGGATACTTCAATCTCCTCCAAATCGAGGACCTCCCTCTCCTCAGAAGAGCTGTCCTCCTCGGCCTCCGGATCCTCCTCTTCCAGCATGTATACCTGAACATTGTGCTATTAAAGGCGCAAGGCGCACCGAGTAGTAGAGGGTCCTTGCAGCCTAGGTGCAAGGCGCAGGTGCGTGCCTGAGGCACGTGAAACGCAAAAATGGGGAAAAATAAAATCAATGAATTGGGGTCCCAATTCGCCGATTTTCCATGAATTGGGCGCCCAATTCACTCAATTTCAACGAAATGAGCTCTCAATTCACTAAATTTCAACAAATTGAGCTCCCAATTCGTTTAATATCAGCGAATTGAGCACCAATTCGCTCGATTCCAGCGAACTGGGCGCCCAATTCGCTCGATTCCAGCGAACTGCGCGCCCCAATTCTCTCGATTCCAGCGAACCGGGCCCCCAATTCGCTCGATTCCAGCGAAACGGGCGCCCAATTCGCTCGATTCCAGCGAACTGGGTGCCTTAGTGCGCCTTGGGTGTGCCTCAGGTGCGCCTCGGGTGCGCCTTGGTGCGCCTCAGACACATCGCCCGCCTAGGCCATGCTGAGGCACAAGGGAGTGCGCCCGGTGCGCCCAGCGCCCTAGGCACTCTTAGGCGCGTGCCTTGAAAACACAGCCTGAACCACCATACAGTTGTGTCCGGGGACAAATTGCTCGTTGCAAGTGTAGCACATCCCCTTGTTCCGCCGATCCTACATCTCCTGTCACGACAATCTCTTCACTGCTGCTTCCTTCCGTGTGGATGAGCTATTGGTCTCTTTAGACGTACACTGTTCAACTTCATTACTGTTCCTGTTGCAGTATAGAGGCCGGGCGGTCTGTTGCTGTTCGAAGGCCGGGCGGTCTAGCGGTTTATCTCCGCGACTTGTCTGTCGGGCTGTTGCTGTTTGGTATCCGAGCGGTCTGGCGGTTTGTCTCAGGCGACTTGGAGACCGGCTGTCTAGCGGTCTCCTGTGGCGTCTTGTTCTCTGTGGTAGCTTGTTCTCTCCTTCTGGTGGTTGTTGAGCGGTTAGCCTACTCGTCTAACTGCGCGACTTGTTCGGTTTGTTTATTTGTAAAGCTGCATATACTTGTAATTATTTAGTCCCACATTGCTTATTTGTAATCTCTCTCATCTCCTCCATTCTATAAAAGGGAGACTATATATTTGTAATACTCACCTTTTTGGATAATAAAATTTTATTCTCCAAATTTTCGGTCTGTTTGTTTTCTGTTCACACATGGTATCAGAGGACTCGATCTTTTCCTCCTGATTCTGTGAGCTCTCTCTATCCGCGCGGCTTGATTCTTCTTATTGTGATCTGTATTCGCGACTTGTTTCTTCCGCCAGCTTGCGCCTTGTTCGCGCAGTTTCTTTCTATCCTTGTCATTGCCCTTTGTGTGCGCGGCCTCTTAGATTCTCCTTTCTTCTCGCTGCGACCTGTTATTCAGTCGCTGTGACCTGTTATTCTTGTAGTGACATGTGCTCTTGTCTGTCGTATTCACCGACTACCTCCCAAAGGTCCTTACCTAGAAGACAACTCTTCATGCAAGGCCGCCACTTCTTGAAGTTGGTCTGCGTCAATAGCTCAATCTCAAGACCTCTTGCATAACCGGTTTCCATTTCTTAAATCCTGATTTACTTAAACTTCCAAGTAATAACACACCTCTGAGGTTGATGAACTGCTAACTCCTTAACACCCCTCTGATACCACGTGAAAATTTATAAGGAAGCCGAGAAAGGTCGCATGAACACTCAACCACAACAAAGTCAAGTAAAAATCAATAACAATAGAGCACAAGAGTCTCAATTTTGGAATTAACTTCTTATTTACAGGTCGAGGTATAGATTGTGAGACATGGTTCACAATGTACCCGATGGAAACAAAAAAAAACTACAGACAGTGAAGAAACTCCGCCGTCAGAAAACTAAAGCAGTACAAGCTGCTAACCACAAGCCTTGTCCGCTAAAATCGCCAAGTCGCTACACCACAAACAAGTCGCGCACACTGCCTGTTATTGAATGTTGATAAACTAAAAACAGAACCCATTGATAGACTGAGTGAACTACTCGAACAATCCACAACCCGGAGGAAGTAACTTCAAGCCGCCTAGCCGCGACCTGATGTATATCACTGACTGTAAAATGCAAACTGTTCCACACTGAGCCTTCCAACTAGTTGCCTAGTCGCCCGGTGCTAGCCGCACAACCTGCACTGTACACATCAACTTCACTTAATCACATTGGTTAGAAAAAACTAAACACAAGTTCAAAACGCGAGTTGAGTTCTCACTGTTCTTGTTTTTTATATATGACGAGCTGGAGACCCCTATTTATAGTCGACATGGGGAGTGTTATCACCGCCCATTGTGATATGATAACTGCCCGTCATCCTGCAGCTAGCAACACCTATTCGCACAAGTGCGAATACCAACGTCAGACCGCACACAATAACCATCTAGTTGCATATGCGGTAAGAACCACCAGTCCGCATAGCCGAGCGAACAACAACCTCAGTTCGCGTGGACTTAGAGTAATCCAGCCATGCGTCCTGAGCTAACAACGCGCCTAGGACGAATTGCCGGTCTCTGCCACCAGACCGTGCAGTTCTGCGGTCTCTGATTCCAGACCGTGCAACACTACAACCCGCGACTAGGTAACCAACCAGACTTGTCACAACACTGTGAACAAGTCACACAACCCAATGAACTCCGGAATCAACCCGTGAAAGAAGACCCCAACGAACTGTGCGGTTAGTCTCCGCAGACCGCTCTAATCGCATACTCCACATGAGCCAGAGAACCTGCTATCTCCAAGCGGACTGTGCAGTCTCACCATCCAGATCGTAATAGCCGCAATTAGCCCACTGCTAACCGCCCGGTTACCTCCTAGAGGGTTTACCGGTCCAAACCACAACAAAGAAGAACAGAAGCCGGAACCCAACTATCCTCCATCACCTAGCCGCCTAATCGGTTGCGGTCTGTCAAATCAGACAACCCACTTCGACTTCAACAAATTTAACCCCCCATGTTCATGACCGCCACCACCATGCCAAACGGATCAAATTTATGCTAAAGTTCACAGATTGATTTAGGTTTCGTTTCGCACAGTGGTGGCAGTCGTAAACAAATGAGTTAAAACCATCATTCGTTAAGGATCTCCTAACAAACACCACCGATTTGAACATAAAAGTGGATGAAGTTCCTTAGATGAGCATTAACAAATGACAATTTAATCCCTATATTCATGACCACCGCCACCACCGTGCCAAACAGAGTCATATTTTTTGGGTGGTGACATTGATACACCATATATGACTATTGATACCTCATTTCAAAAATTAAAATCTCTTTTTTTTACAATCCTAAATCTAATATTTGTACCCCCTTCTCATCGGACGTCAGGCGTTGCTCCCGCTGCTCCGTGCCCGCCAGTCGCTGCTCTCGCTGCTCCATGCCCGCCAGGTTTCTTCTTCTTCTTCTTCTTCTGCCGCCCCCTTGCTGCCCCCTTTCTCCTTTTCTTCTTCTTCTTCTGCCGCCCCCTTGCTGCCCCCTTTCTCCTTTTCTTCTTCTTCTTCTTCTTCTGCCGCCCCCTTGCTGCCCCCTTTTTCCTTTTCTTCTTCTTCTTCTTCTCTTTTTCTTCTTCTCTTCTCCCTCTGTATCCTCTCCACATACGCCAGCATCCCCTGCTTCGCAAATTCTCGAGCAAACGTGTCTGTCACCAGCGCGTCGGCGTGGAATCCGACGAGCGTGATGAACTGTCAGCAGAAACCAAGCTTCGCGATCCTCGGAATGAACTCCCTCATTTCATAATCCGACATTCCCGTCGCATCCCAGTTGAACGACGGCGACAAATTGTAGGCCAACATTGTCTCCGGCTGCTCTGCTTTCAACGCCTGCGCAAACTTGCTGCACTCTGCGAAATCAGGGCTCACCGTCTCCATCCATATTAAGTCCGCGTGGGGCGCAAACGCCCGTCCCCGCACCACCGCTGCCTCCACCGAGCCGCGGAAGCGGTAGAATCCTTCCTGCGTTCTCGGAATGTCCCAATCCCAGAAGACATCCCCTGCTCCCAGCTTCTTGGCGATTTCGCGACCCCGCTCGTTGGAATATTTGGCCGTCGCAGACCATTCCCTGATCCGCCGCCGCTTTTCCTGCCGCGAGACGTCGTTTCGGAGATTGATTGCAGTGATAACCGCTTCAGAAAAAATCATGAGGCCGGCTCCGGCGATCCAATCGTCTTCAATACTCTGCAGCTCTGCCCCTGTTTTTCCCGCTGACATTGCAACGGCCAGAACGACGGAGAGGCTCCGGCGTCTAAGCTCGGGATTGGTCGCTTCGAGGATGAACTGGTGGTCACGTCCGTCGACGTTGGATTGAATAAGAGTGGCGGCGACGACGTCGGTTCGGGCAATAAACACCCTCTCCACCCCCATGACTTGGGGTATAAATAGCGAGTGAGTGTACAAATATATTTTTGAGATGTACAAATAGTCATGGGTTATAAATAGCCATATGTGGTGTACGAATATCACCACCCTATTTTTTTTGCTTATAAAACATTAATGCATTATTTATGCAATTATAGAAATAAATAGTGAAAATAAAAAAAAACTGTTCAAACATATGATAAAGGTGAGTGACATATTTAATTTTTTTTCTAAAATAGAGCAAATTTAATACAAAAAAAAAAATAGAATTTAGTTTCATATAAATATAATAGTTAGTATAAATAAACATCAAAGGTGTGGGGGCGCAGTTGGCTAGCGCATGAGTTCGAACCTCTCTCACCCCAAATGTCTATAATAAATAGAGCGGTGACGATAACGCCACCTGTAATTGTTAGGTACCAATTACATTTCATCTTCCTCAAAGATGAGTTGGCATTTAACTGAGCTCTATATTTTTTTTATTTCAAAAATATAATGAATGGTGTGTTTTCTTTTATTTATAATAATAGTATATATTGTGAGTGACCTCACATTTACTTTCGAATTTCAATTAAATACTTTTCAAAATTTAATTTAAAACGTTATAATGTTGAGCAGTGACCTCACATTTTTCATTATCAAAATAATAATAACCGTGAATGAGGTTCCCGTGCACAAACAAGTCTACACGATTAATTAAATTATAACTTTAATAAATTATAATAAGTGATTGTTATTCGCAAATAAAAAATATTCATTTATTTGAGTTTATGTTTGTCTACTTGCAGACCATGATAAGATGCTCCTATATTATTTGACGTCTTCTCCATCCAGCTTTCGAGATTCTCTAATCTCTATGCTCATATATATCGTGTTTATCTATTCTTAGACCATGAAAACACAAACAGCAGAAAGTCATTCCTAGGGTTAATTGGGGGCATTCCGAAGAAGCTAGGTGTTGCGGCCAACTCGAGACTCCTGCAGACTGGTCCAGACTGGACCGTCTTAGACCGGAAGCAGACGAGCGTGCAAACAGCCACAGAGTTTGATACAACTGACAAGAAGTTTTTTTTTACGTGAAAAACCTCAAAAAGAGGTAAAAAATCACACGACCGGTGTTGTGCCAACTAAACTTCACTATTTGTTGGTGGTCTACAATGCTTTTATGAGAAAACGAGGGCGACATGCCACATATCGTTACAATTTGCAGGGAGAGAAAGAGAGAGGTGATTGGAGGGTGACAGGTCATCGCTCACGGAGCTCAGTCTTTTGTTTGCTACGGTGAGGAATGTTGCACGCTGGATGCTTTGAAGTATTTGAACAATGCTTGGAGGCTTGTGCGGCGCATTCTGCGCACCTTAGTCTCTGCGGCTTGTCTCCTGTTGTGCACAGAGGAATGTGGAGCTGAGTGCTTGCTGTTGACTGGATGGCACAATGCACACAAAGCATGCTGGAGAAGTGCACCGTGTGCTTTGCAGAAAGTCTCATGGACTACCAGCGTCGAAAGTCTCGTGGACTAACATCATCGTTCAGGAGCAAGGAGCTTGGTCGAGAGCGGTCTTAAGAGTAGAGCGCGCGAGGCGTATTGTGGAGCGGAGCGCGTGGAGGCGCGCTGGGGAGCAGAGCACGCGGAGGCGCACTGGGGAGCGGAGCGCGCGGAGGCGCAATCGGGAGCGAACCACGGGCTAAGGAGCGGTCTTACTAAACATAGGAGATTCCCCGCTCTTAAACATCTTCGCCCGTCCACCGCCCCCCCCCCCCGGTCGGGCCTCACTCCGGTTCGACTGAAACGGACTGATTTTGCGTCTATCCCGTTTTACCCCTTAAAACTTGATGCTCTTTTACGCGATTCTCTCATCTTCCCCGCAACAAGAATCGCGAAAATGGCCAGGAAGGGAACGACGATCTCCTTCCTCCTCCTTCCTCTTACCAGGCGATCTCCACAGAGTGCGAATGGAGCGGCCATCTTCTCTTTGGTTTGAACTCCGATCTCTCTCTCTCTCTCCCGCAGCCCTCTCTTTCTCTCTCGCTCGCCCTTTTTCTCCCGCAGGAGGAACTTCGCCCCCGCAACAACTCGGTGTGCGCCCTCCAAAATCCACCGCCGCTGCTTCCGGCTTCCCCCCTGCTCGACGACGTTTCCTCCAGTCCGACAACTGTGGGGTCGCCTTCTTCCCCGACGGAAGACTTCCCCTGCAACCCCCGGGAAATCTGTTGATATTTTTCTTGAGAGAGATTTTCTGCCTTTCAGGTAGTGAATTCTATTGATATTTTTCTGAGATGTTTGTTGTTTAAGAATCTCTAAGTGAGATTTATATAGTAGTGTAGAACTCATAAGCGATAGACTTTTAGAAACCATATTCGCATGAAATTTATAGGAGATATTCAGGGGAGGAAATGGAGAAAAATGGTGAGCAGATGGTTGTATGCTCTCATGAGGTTTCTAAAAAATTTCTACTTTCATCTTCTAAAAAATTAGCAAATACTCTAAATATGAACAAGAAGTCATAATGTGAAAGCAATAACGTGGTATTATGTCCATCTACCTTCATTCATGTAATTGTTTTCACTAGCCGACCTAAAGCTCATAGCATGAAGGCAATAAATGACCAAGCCCTTACTATTTGGTTATGGTTTCGTTTAACAGAAATTTGATTTCGTTTAACATATTCAAATACATAGGTTAAGAAGAGTAGTTAATGTTGCCATGGATTATTTCTCTCCATCTAAGAAGAGTAGTTATGGCTTCTCAGACAACCCGTGGAACTATTATTGTTGGAAGGATGTTGGAAAATGGGAGTTTCTTTCTTCCTTTCTCCTTTTCCTTGACTAGTTGGTTGTCATCTGAGCCTTTGGTTTTCTATCCCACTTCTCTTTCTCTTCATCCATCTTCTGACTTCTCTCTCTTTAGATTTCAAGCAGCAGTGCACATGAGAATAGCCCTACAATATTACTCCTGCTACTACTTCTGCACCTCCACCTGTTGCTGCTGTTGTTACTGCTGCTACTATTATACATGCAGTTAACATTGTAAACTTTGAGCGGAGGTTTTTGTAATTTTGAAAGATAGAGGAAAAATCCCTATAATTATGCAAAGTTGAAGGGGAGGTCATATTAAATGACCTACATGGGGTGAATTATGTGGCTTTTATATAAAGAATCATGCTCTTATTTTTCTTCCATGTGAGGCGATGAAGAATGACAACCTGAAATGAAATGAAGAAAAGAGTTTTTCTCTACCATGTTTAAGCATTGAGGATGGCTTGGGGAGAGGCTTCTCCGGCAACCCGTGCAGCTATCATTATAGTTGGAAGGAGGCTGGAATATGAGAGTTTCTTGTCTCTTCCTTTCTCCTTTTCTTCAATTAGTTTGGAAGTCACCCGAGCCTTTGGTTTTATACCCTGCTTCTTTTTTCCTTTGTCCATCTACCCTCTCTCTCTCTTAGTACAACCCATGCAAATTATCTTGAGCTAATAGATTCACAGAAAAAAAATCTCTATTATTTTTTCTCAACTGTTGTACAGTCATTAATTTTGCTCAGTTTTAGCTCTCCCTCACTCTCTACCTCTCTCGTTGACCCTTACAGATAAGGAACTTCATCCACTCTTATGTTCAAAACTAGTTTTCTTCTCTTGATGGTGGTCATAGCTGTTGTCAAGCCAAACATGCATTCTATGACGGTGGCGTTTTTGTCCAAACTCGCCTGAGAAAAAATGTCGTGCCAAATGGAGTCTAAGAGAAATTATTGTGTTAGTTATCCCAAGTAGAGTTGCATCAGTTCCACTTGTGTTATTATTATTATTATTATTTATTTATGCAGCTATAAGCTAGGGCAACCTTTTCAATATTTCCTCTATACTTTAGGCATTGGGGATTGCTTGGGGCATATTTCTCAGGCAACCACTATAGCATAATTGGGCTTGGAAATTTACGAACATGGTATGAGACTTTTATTGATGGGCTTTAAAATTATCTAAGGGATAGTTGGAATGGGAGATATACAACAACACTCAAGCCTTTATCCCACTACAGTGGGGATCAATAAGCATCAGACTGGATGTTTGTTTAGGCACATACATCTCACCAAATAGCTGATCAAATGATAACTGTAATGCCAACCATTGCCTCTTTTCGCATTGAAAGCAGAGACAGAGATCAATCCTTCTTCAAATTCAATGCCAATATTGTGAATGGGATCAAAATTCAAGCAACATGACTGGCATACCACGTCCAAATTGATTCGTGGCCAACAAAATGAAACGAATGTTTTTTAACATTGATCAACAACACTGAAGGTACTCATGTGCCGCAAACGGTCTCAAAACAACCCAAATAAGCAAGCCCCAATTGCAACACAACATCGACCAATAGCCCAAGCATCAATGAGCAGTTGCCAAAGAGATCGAGCATTAAATAGGAGAAAAGAGCTCTTCAAGGCACGAATGTTTGGGAAGCTACGATGCACAAGAACCATAACATATGCATCACACAATATAGAGAGGGACATTTTGGGGGCATGCCACAAGACCTAAGCGGAGGCATATTATGCACCCCAAGCACTAGCAAGGGAAGACAAATTTTTCTTCCCCCCACTAGTATATAGTTCGGATCCACAAAAAATTGGTCCCAAAGAATGCAAAACCCCTAAAAGCTTTAAAATGTACAACTAGTCTTTCGCCTGCCCAGGTAGCACACCATTCCCCATTATCAACAGCGTGCCAACCAAATTGTCCACTGCTTATAAGAGCAATATATAGAGAAAATTCTTCGTATATCATTTGGGTTGTTTTGAGACCGTTTGCGGCATATGGAATGGGAGATATATGAATACAAATTCAGCGACGAGGGTGAGGACATTTGGAAACTTGAATCTTGGCGAGACATTTTAAAAAAGAAAGGTTTTAGGTTGAGCAGGGCAAATATGGAGTATATATAGCTTAAATTTAGCAGTGCAAGAAGGACGGATGACTTCCTTATAAAGTTGGGTGATCAAGATATTTCCCATAGTGAGTGATTTAAATATCATGTATTGATGGTTCAAAAAGATGAAGGTGTTAATAAAGATGTGATACATAGAATCCAAGCAAGTTTGTTGAAATGGAGAGGCGCGTTAGGGATCTTATGTGATCGTAAAGTAACTTCAAAACTTAAAGGCAAGTTTTACCATACTGCATTTAGACCAACAATGCTCTATGGTTCTGAGTGTTGGGCAATGAATTTTGTACATGATCAAAAAATGGGAGTTGCAGAGATGAGAATGCTTAGGTGGATGTTTGAACACACGAGGCTGAATAAAATTAGGAATGAATGTATCAAGGATAAGTCATGAGTGACACCAATTGCAGTGAGGATGCGAGAAGCTCGACTAAGATGGTTTGTACAAGTACAAAAGAGCTTGTTGGGTATGTTGTTGTGCCGGATGAGAGAGTTTTTGAAAATAACTTTCATACAAAGTTTGAACTATGTGGCTTTTATATAAAGAATTTTGTTATTATTTTTCTTGGAGGCGATGAAGAATGACTGCCTCAAAATGAAACAAAGATAGAGTTTTTCTCTACTATGTTTAGTGCATTGAGGATGGCCTGAGGAGAGGCTCAGGCAACCCATGCAACTACCATTACTGTTGGAAGGAGATTGAAATATAAGAGTTTCTTCTCTCTTCCTTTTTCCTTTTATTCAACTAGTTTGGAAGTCATCTGAGCCTTTGGTTTTATACCCTGCTTCTCTTTCTCTTTGCTCGTCTAGCTCTCTTTGGACCTGTTTGTTTCAGACTTTCAGTGTATTTGCTCCATGTCCATTGGGGGGAAAACGCCACTGCTAAAGACGTTCAGAAATAGTTACAAATAACATCAAGGCACTCTTTTTCCTGTACATGTATGTTAACATTGTAAACTATCAAAAACATGGCTTTCCTTATTAACAACTCACTGCTAAACATAATATTGTCAAATTTCATCTTCAATTTCATGATAATTAATGATTTTCTTCAAGTGCAGGAGTTATTCACTAAAGTGCATGAGTTATCAATGTAGTGAAAGAAGATAGAGAAGATACAAATGCAAATGATAGTAGTAGTGCACCTTTGTTTGAAATCTACAGACAGAAAGGCAGGAAGATGAACAAAGAGAAAGAAAAGCATGGTAGAAAATCAGAGGCTCGGCTAACTTCCCAACTAGTCAACAGGGGAAAAGGCAGCCCGATGCACAAAGCATCCCCGCGCAGCGAGGGTCCGGTGAAGGGTCCCAATTGTAAGTGACTGCTTAGGTGGATGTTTGTTTCAGACTTTCAGTGTATTTGCTCCATTTCCCATTTTGAGATCTTTGGCCTTCTTTGGAGAAATAGTTTATAATGCTCTTAACTTGCACAATAATGAGATTGTAAGTATTTAGCTCTCCTATGTTAACTTGCTCATGCTACTATGCTCATGGTTATTATCATCTCATTTATCTGTGAATCCTATCACAATAGATATACATGTCCAATATGTTTCAAGTCTATAGTCAATTTGTCAAGACTTTGGTGAAAGTTTGATGAGGAGTTAAAAACCTATATATATATATATTTCAGCAGAGAAAAAATGTTTCACTTTTGGATTGCCCGCAAAAAGAATGCTTTTCTCAGCTAATAGATTTGTTGATTTAATTTGAGTTATGTGTGCATGTATGTATGTAGTTATGAAATGAAATTTCACACTTTAACAGAGGACATGCAGTTATGGGCATGCTGAAGATGCCAAAGAGCAATATCATAAGAATGTGTGTTTTGATTTTCTTAACAAAGGAAAATATGCACGCGATCCTCAATGTAGATTTAGACAGAGTTTGGTAGAAGAAAGAGATGCTCTCTCCAAAGAAGGCCAAAGATCTCAAAATGGGAAATCTTACAAGTCTATATGGTTCTATAGCTTTGGTTTCCTCTGTTCGTTGACAAACACATGACTACTAAGTTCAGCTTTGTTTTGGTATTTTTTCTTATTAATTTGAATTCCTTACACTGTTTATTGGATGAGAAATGATAATCTCTCATTTTTATTCTTATTTAGCATTTTATAAATGTACCAGAGCTACTTCCAGGCGACTCAGACCAAACCCACGTCCCCAAAGCGCCAGAACAACCCTCCCATTACCAGATCCCGAAGGCCGTACCGGCTGATAAGGAGATAGATGTGGCGATTGGGGATACGTCGCTAGCTGCAGTCACGACGAGTATGGTGTACAGGTACTCCGGGTGCCGACGGAAGGTCGGTCTGACGGGTTTTTGCTGCCGCTGCGGGCAGCACCGGTACAACCCATGGGCCGACCAATGGGACTACAGAGACGAACTGGCTCCGACGAGCAAGAAAAGCAGCGGGGGGAAGAAGAACGACATCGAGAAGACGAAGGAGGTGGCTGCCACGGGGCTGAAGAAAGCAAAGCAAGGGACAACCGTTGGGTTCAATTGGATCAAGGAGAAGTATCAAAAACACCAATTGTGATGAGAAGAAGCAGGAACGGAGTTTTTTTCTACAAAAAAATTCATTGATTGATTTGTGTAATACTAAATTAAAAGTTATATTTTTTTAGGATTATGAGTAATTGTTTTTTTTGTATGATTAAAAATAGTCCATTTTAGCTTGAAAAGAATGTAAAACTTTGATATTTGGTATATAATTTTTTTTATTTTTTTTAATCTTATATAATTTTATATTGCTCCAATTTGTAGCCAACTATTTTAAGTTGGAGAAACAATCACACTTGCATACTTAAGCAACAAACATAGTAGCATAAGCTGATTGTAAGGAGATGAATAGTACACGGTCTTATAGAACTTCAAAAGTTTTTAATATGATTGTAAGGAGATTGATATTACTTCTACAACGAAGATTTTAAAATCACCATTTTTTACAAATATAAAACACGACGTTTTTGAAAAAGCATGGTGGTAACCTTTAATAGTTACGTCAACGTTATAAAAACAAAACACTGCAACAAGCTATGCCGACGCTCACAACAACGGCGATTTTATGGCTCTCCCTCCCTTCATTTTTTCTCTCCATCTTTCCCCCTTTTCTTCTCCTCCCCCTCTTTATTTTTTCTTCCTTTTTCTCTTTCTCCCTCTCCCCCCCCTTTCCTTCTCCTCCCCCTCTTTTTCTCTCTTCCCTCCCCCTCCCCCCCTTTTTCCCCCCTCATACCGGAGTGAAACCCGGCGGCCCCCCCCACACCCACACACACGGTAATTGCAAGAGGGGAGACCCGGTAATTTTTCTTCCGGACGAACAAATAACGTTAGAATTTGTTATTGTTGTTAATTCCCACTCCTGTATGAATCAACCTCCAGCTCCTACGCGATGTATCAGAGCATTGCTTTGAAGCGAAGGAGGCAAAGGATTCAAACCTACATATGAAATTACTAAAAAAAGAAGCAGATTGGGAGAACTAGAAACCAACACGAAAATGAATTTATTTATTAATATCCCTCAATACATTATATTATAAACAGTTATGACAGCTTGACCTTATAATGAGACATTAGCACTTAAGCAAGCATAAATGGGTAATAAATGGCATGAGGAAGTATTCTGCAGCAGCAAATAAAAGAACTCAACTAGGTCACAAACATCTCAGCAGATGGGCCTCTCAATGTTCTGGAATTCAGTGTATCATAATCCTGTAAGATCATTGGTAGGCAAAATGAATTATACTGGATCAGACATACCATAAATTAAACATCTGATGTGAATAAAAAAAAAGAAACAAATGGCCCAGTTCTACCCATTCTAACTGTAGAATGAAGGCTGCTGGCTTGTGAAATGTAAGGCATTACTCCAAAGTAATAGCAAGAAGTGAAAGTTGAGATGGTTAAGGCTCTGTAATTAAGGTCTGGTTCATGCGTTCGTAACCGCTTGACCGGTGAAAATAAATCCCCTCCAAACGGAGCCTAAAAAGCAAGAAGTGAGCTGAGCTCACTTGAGTGGCAGATCCTTAATTTGTAGAATAAGATCATAACAAGAAGCAATAAAAAGCGGCTATGTTTGATGCACATAAAGCCACACAATTAAATGAGTATATACATATATATTCTATACAAAAATACATTCAGGACCATTTAAGACTCTAAAATGTACATCGTTATGTATGTGCGCGTGCCTTATTTATTATCTCTTGTATGATTATTTGTTGCTTTAGAGTTGATTAGATGTGAGCATTTGTCCTTGTATAAGGAGGTGGTATGAAAGAGTATGTTTTTCAAAGTCTTTGAATCATTAGGGTTTTGGATCTCTCCTAGGAGAGGGGCTTCTTGAAGGAACCAGCCTCCAGAAGTAGGCCACGAGTATACCTCGTGATTGTATCAGTATTTTCAATTAGTGCAAGTGTTTTCTTCCTTTCCATAACATTGGTCCGACCTGTCATTCCCTCCTGCATCGTGCCACCGGGTTTCATCTGTGCCATTTCTGCGTCGACACCAACACGCGCCATTGCTGTCTGTTTCACCATCTCCGCACAATCCGCTCTCTCCACGTCGTGCCCTAGCCGATCTGGTCATCCGTCCGGGCCACATACTACATTAGTCTGTATGCTACACGCGGACATGGCACCAGCCCGCTGTTGAAATTTGTGAAGTGCAAGTGGTTGACGGGACAGGCCGGGCGGCCTGGGCGGACAGCATTGGCAGACTAGGCGGACTGGGCGGACTGTGTTGTGCGGCCTGGTGAAAAGTCTGGTGGAAGCCGGCTGTCTTCTGAGCGGGTTGTTTGCATGAAGTTCGCGGACTGTGTGGCCTGATATCTGCGGATAGAGAGGCTTGCGGACTGGTGCATTGCTTAGTGGCCGTGGTGCAAGTTTGTGCTGTAAGCGGTTTGGCTCGTGTCCGCGGGAAGCTTGCGGACTGATGTGTCCGCGGTGTTGGCTGTTGCAGACTGAGCTTAGAGTTTGGCTGAGGCCGTGTCGAGCTCTGGTGGTACAGCATGTGCTTTGCTGTGGAGGTCGTTGGCGGACTGTTTTTGGAGTCCGGGAGATGGCTGCTGCGATGGGGAAGGAGTGCGAGGAGCCTGCGGACTGCTGGCGGTCTGTGCTACGGTATTTGGCGGACGGGGGTTTGCGTCCGCCATGCTCGCATTGGCCTTTGATGGTTTTGGACTTGGTCACACTTTGTGCCAAGTTCATGGTATCCGCCGTATCCGCCAAGTCCGCTGTGACCGGGCGGACTGTTGCTAGCTGCCTTTGGTCGTGGACTTGTGGCGGATTGAGGTGTGAGTCTTGTGGACTGCCTCGGGTTGGTGCGGACAGCCATTGAAGGGGGATTGCTGTCCTGCAGTGGTTGGAGCTTTGCGGGCTGATGCCTTGTCCGCATAGCTTGGGCGGACTGGAGAGGGTTCGCCAATGTTGCCTTGCTCCTGGCGGTTTTCCTTGGTATCCGGCTAAGTCCTTGCGGACTCGGCGGATGGTGTTTTGCTATCGCGCGGGCTGGGGCGGTGTCTCTATCTCTAGGGCGGTGACCACACTCCTCACCTCGCCTATAAATAGGACCCCCCTGCCAGGTCTACAATAACTTGAGTGAACAGTAAGTTGGGTTGTGCAAGGAGCTGCGGTCTGAGTTTGTCTGTCCGCGCGGATTGTTTCAGTGCTGACGTTTGCTGTGTGCAGGTCGCGCGGTTTGCTTCAAGGAGACAGGAGTTTGGCTGTGACTTCGGTCAAGTACTTGGAAGTGTGCGGTCTCTGCGGATTTAGCAGGAGGTCGCTCTGCGGCTTGTCAGTTCTGTTTCATCTTTGCCAGCTTCAATAACCCGTCCGCCGGCTTCAGGCGGGTAGGGGGTGTTCCTCAGTTCAGCTTCAGCAGGAGACGAATAACGGTGTGTCCGCGCAGCCTCGCGGCTTCGGCGGACTCCGTGGCTATTCGGCGGATTGCAGCTAAGTTCGGGCGATCTCAGCGAACTCGGCGACTTCGGCGACCTCGGCGGTCTTGGCGGACTTCGGTGCTGTCCGCCCGGCTTGTTTTTGGTGCTTTCTGTTTACAGCTGTTATACTAGCGAAATCATGTCTCGCTATGTATGTCTCGTGTTGTAAAGAAGTGAATGAATGAAAGACCTGCTTGTGCTTCCATTGTTTGTTGAAATTAACCCTTGTTCCTTGGTTTTCCGCTGGTTCAACGTGAGAACTGGGTAGTTCCGAAGATATTAATTTGGCGTTTGGGCTATCTTGCTGACTATGTTGAGAAAATTTAACATGGTATCAGAGGGAGGTTCAGTTGCGTGAGCGGAAGTCAACCAGCGTTGTTACTCAGTGATTGGGTGGTGCTCAACCTGTGTTGTTGCTCGGAGCTTCTGAAAGGGTGCCAACAGGTGTTGCAATGGAAGAGAGTTTTGCAAGAAGTCTGGGCATTGAACTCTTAACGTCGACTAACTTCAAGAAGTGGAAGTCGTGCATGAAGAGTTATCTTCTTGGCGAGGAGCTGTGGGAAGTCGTCGGTGGTGACGACAGACAGGAAGTCACTACTGCTTTCGGTACTGCTGAGCAGGTTAGGCTCTTGAGAAGAACAAATGCTAAGGCGGAGTTCATTCTGAAGAGAGCTGTGTCTCCGGAACTGTTTGATCACATCGTTGGATGTGAGTCGGCTGCTGATATTTGGACAACCATTGATGATTTGTTCAATAGGAAGAATGTGGCGCGGCTTCAGTTCCTGGAGAATGAGTTGGCCAGGGCAACTCAGGGAGACCTTTCCATCTCCAAGTACTTCTTAAAGATGAAGAGCTTGTGTGCTGAGCTGTCAGCACTGGATCCTGATGAGCCTATCTCTGAGGCAAAGATGAAAAGGCAAATTGTCCGCGGCTTGCGGAAGGAGTATGTGACCTTTGTCACATCTGTTCAAGGGTGGGCTACTCAGCCGCCTTTGCTGGAGCTGGAGAATCTGCTTGCATCGCAGGAGAGCTTGACAAGGCAGATGGCTAGAGTGAATCTGAATCAGGAAGGCAGCGAAGCTCTCTTCTCAGACAAGAAGAAAGGATGGGAAAGGAAGAAGAAGAAGAAGGTGCAGGTCGCTGGTGAGAAGGAGACTTCAACTTCATATCCGCCGGAGAGGAGCAATGCTCCTAAGAACTGGAAGAAGAACCTGAAGTGCTACCGGTGTCATCAGCGAGGGCACTTCAAGCGGGACTGCAAGGTCAAACTGCAGCCCTGGCATGCTGCGGGAAAGGAGGAAGCTTGCTCGAGAAGTGAAGAAGCAGAATGAGGCGGAGCTTTTATGACGGGCACTTGTGTCCGGGCCTTGTCTGCTGAGAACTTCAACAACGAGTGGATCGTGGACTCCGGGTGTGGTCATCACCTCACCGGAGACAAGTCGAAGTTCACCTCCATGCAGGCGTACTCAGGTAATGAAGCTATTATCACTGCTGATAATACTGTTTATGCAGTAGAGAAAGAGGGGGTCGTGTCTTTGGGTAGTGATCAGGGGCCACTCACGTTAAGGAGTGTGTATCACGTGTCAGGCATGAAGAAGAACCTCTTCTCGGTGACCAATGCGGTGGACGCTGAGTATCACGTTCTGTTTGAGCCAACAGACGTGAGTTTCTTTCGCAACGTATCAACGGTTAAGGCTGATGTGGCTCATGTTGGGAGGAGGGTGAAGAACTTGTTTGTTCTTTCCACCAGTGCTTATGTTGATAGAATGAGGGCCAATGATAGTGCTGCTATCTGGCATGAGAGGCTGGGGCATGTTGGCATGGACAAGCTGAAGGCGATGGCTAGTAGAAGTTTGGTGAGGGGGTTGCCGAAGTTGTCCTCCTTTGGTGATGAGCATGTTTGTGCGGGCTGTCAATACGGTAAGGCACATCGCCTTCCGTTTGATAAATCACAAACAAGGAGCAAGAAACCATTGGAGTGTATTCATGGCGACCTGATGGGACCGACGGTTACTGCCAGCCTTGGTGGAAGCAGATACATGCTTGTCTTGGTTGATGACTACTCAAGGTATACTTGAGTGTACTTCTTAAAGGAGAAGTCGGAAGCCTTCCGTTTGTTTGTGGAGTTTAAGGAGTTGGTAGAAGGCCCGCTTGGCTTGCGGATTAAGAAGCTTAGAACTGATAACGGGGGTGAGTTTGTCTCCTCCGAGTTTTCTAACTTCTACAGGAAGCACGGGATCCAACGGGAGCTTACTTGTGCCCACACTCCACAACAAAATGGGGTAGCGGAGCGGAAGATCCGTCATCTGACGGAGACCTGCAAATGCTGGCTTCATGCGAAAGATATCCCAAGGTCCTTTTGGGCGGAGAGAATGTCTTGTGCTGCTTATGTTAACAACCGGATGCCACTCAGCCCTATCAACATGAAGACTGCAGTTGAGCTGTTGCTGAAGGAGAAGCCGAGTGTGGGACACCTTAGGGTGTTCGGTTCAACTTGCTACGTGCATGTCCCGGATGCTTCACAGACAAAGCTGGATGCGAAGACAAGAAAACTTGTCTTTGTTGGCTACGATGAGCGGAAGAAGGGATGTAAATGCATGGACACTGTGACGAAGAAGTTCGTGGTATCAAGAGACGTTGTCTTTGACGAGCTGACGTCATATGGAGGTGGCTCGGTGGAGCTAACCGGAAGTAGCAAGGTTGATGAAACTCCGGTGGTGGCTGCTGAAGGCTTGGAAGAGGAGCTTGTTGTTTCACCAGCAACTCCTGTTGCTTCGAACTCCGAGGCTGAGCCTTCTGGCTCAGGAAGCAGGGGGAGCATTGCTCAATGCTTGCCCCAGGTAGGAGTGGAGCCCGAAGAAGTAACGGAAGCTGTGAGCAAGGAGCCGTTTCTTCGGAGATCGAAGAGGGTGGTTAAGCCACCGGCTCGGTACTGTGATGGGAATGCAGTGAACTTTGTCTCCTGCTTCTTTGCAGGTCCTCTGGATGAGCGAGAGCCTGCAAACTTTAACGAAGCCACTGGAGTGAAGGAGTGAGAAGGTGCCATGAAGGAAGAGATTGATGCTCTGAAGAAGAATGAAACCTGGGACCTTGTGCCCAAGGTTGATGACATTACTCCGGTTACTTGCAAGTGGGTGTATAAGTTGAAGAAGAAGGCTGATGGGAGCATTGATCGCTTCAAGGCTCGCCTGGTCACTAGAGGATTCTCACAGCAGTATGGAGAAGACTATGAGGAGACATTCAGTCCAGTTGCGAAGATGACTTCTGTAAGAGTGGTGATCGCCTTGGCTGCTAGCAAGGGATGGAGGTTGTGACAACTCGATGTGAAGAATGTCTTTCTTTACGGAGAGATTGACAAGGACATCTTCATGGATCAGCCGCTTGGTTTTGTCTCTGAAAAGCATCCGGACTATGTCTGCAAACTCAGGAAAGCTCTCTATGGGTTGAAGCAAGCTCCTAGAGCGTGGTATGAGAAGATTGCAGAGTACTTGCAATTCTGTGGATACCTTGCTTCTAACTCGGATTCAAGCTTGTTCGTCAAGAAGAAGGGAGAGCTACGAGTCTTGGTCCTACTGTATGTGGATGACATGATCATCACAGGGAATTCAGAGGGGGAAGTAGCAAGGCTCAGGGCAGAGCTTGCTATACGATTCGAGATGAAAGACTTGGGAGAGTTGCATCACTTTCTCGGTCTGGAAGTGGAGAGGAAGGAATGCAGGATTCTCATTAGCCAGAAAGGGTATGCTGATCGCATTGTGAAGCGGTTCGGCATGGGCGAAGGGAAGAAGTGCTCTACTCCACTGGAACCTGGGCTGAAGCTTCGACGAGATGAGGGAAGGGTTCTTCATGATCCCTTGGTGTTCAGGGCTCTTGTTGGGAGCTTGATTTACCTGGCGATTACAAGGCCAGACATTGCTTATGCTGTTGGTCGAGTAAGTCGGTATATGGCTGAACCAAGGCAATCTCATCTAGTGGCGGCGAAGGGTATTCTGAAGTATGTCAAGGTGACTTCTGACATTGGACTCCTCTATGGAAGGGACTCGGAGTTTGCGTTGCTCGGGTACACGGATGCTGACTATGACGGTGATTCGGATGATCGGAGGTCTACTTCAGGTTATGTGTTCACTTGCGGTTCAACTAGCATCTCGTGGTGTAGCAAGAAGCAGGACTCAGTGTCGGTTTCAACCACGGAAGCGGAGTATAAGACTTCGGCCTTGGCTGCTCGGGAAGTCGTTTGGTTGAGGAGGCTTATAGAGGATGTTCATGAAGAAGTGCAATAGCCTACTTTACTCCGGGGTGACAATGAGAGTGCTCTCAAACTGGTTAACAATCCAGTGTGTCACGCCATGACCAAGCATATAGAGATTGATCACCATTTCATCAGAGAGAAGGTGTTGGAAGGATCTCTGCTGGTCGGGCATGTTCGGAGTGAAGATAATCTTGCTGACATCTTCACAAAGCCACTGTCGAAGGGGCCCTTTGAACGCTTGCGCAGCTTGCTGGGCTTGGTCACCACTTCTCACTTCAAGGGGGAGTGTTGAAATTTGTGAAGTGGAAGTGGTTGACGGGACAGGCCGGGCGGCCTGGGCGGACAGCATTGGCGGACTAGGCGGACTGGGCGGACTGTGTTGTGCGACCTGATGAAAAGTCTGGTGGAAGCCGGCTGTCTTCTGAGCGGGTTGTTTGCATGGAGTTCGCGGACTGTGTGGCCTGGTATCTGCGGATAGAGAGGCTTGCGGACTGGTGCATTGCTCAGTGGCCGTGGTGCAAGCTTGTGCTGTAAGCGGTTTGGCTCGTGTCCGCGGGAAGCTTGCGGACTGATGTGTCCGCGGTGTTGGCTGTTGCGGATTGAGCTTAGAGCTTGGCTGAGGCCGTGTCGAGCTCTGGTGGTACAGCAGGTGCTTTGCTGTGGAGGTCTTTGGCGGACTGTTTTTGGAGTCCGGGAGATGGCTGCTGCGATGGGGCAGGAGTGCGAGGAGCCTGCGGACTGCTGGCGGTCTGTGCTACGGTATTTGGAGGACGGGGGTTTGCGTCCGCCATGCTCGCATTGGCCTTTGATGGTTTTGGACTTGGTCACACTTTGTGTCAAGTTCATGGTGTCCGCCGTATCCGCCAAGTCCGCTGTGACCGGGCGGACTGTTGCTAGCTGCCTTTGGTCGTGGACTTGTGGCGGATTGAGGTGTGAGTCTTGCGGACTGCCTCGGGTTGGTGCGGATAGCCATTGAAGGGGGATTGCTGTTCTGCAGTGGTTGGAGCTTTGCGGGCTGATGCCTTGTCCGCATAGCTTGGGCGGACTGGAGAGGGTTCGCCAATGTTGCCTTGCTCCTGGCGGTTTTCCTTGGTATCTGGCTAAGTCCTTGCGGACTCGGCGGACGGTGTTTTGCTATCGCGCGGGCTGGGGCGGTGTCTCTATCTCTAGGGCGGTGACCACACTCCTCACCTCGTCTATAAATAGGACCCCCCTGGCATGTCTACAGTAACTTGAGTGAACAGTAAGTTGGGTTGTGCAAGGAGCTGCGGTCTGAGTTTGTCTGTCCGCGCGGATTGTTTCAGTGCTGACGTTTGCTGTATGCAGGTCGTGCGGTTTGCTTCAAGGAGCCAGGAGTTTGGCTGTGACTTCGGTCAAGTACTTGGAAGTGTGCGTTCTCTGCGGATTCAGCAGGAGGTCGCTCTGCGGCTTGTCAGTTCTGTTTCATCTTTGCCAGCTTCAATAACCTGTCCGCTGGCTTCAGGCGGGTAGGGGGTGTTCCTCAGTTCAGCTTCAGCAGGAGACGAATAACGGTGTGTCCGCGCGGCCTCGCGGCTTCGGCGGACTCCGTGGCTATTCGGCGGATTGCAGCTAAGTTCGGGCGATCTCAGCGAACTCGGCGACTTCGGCGACCTCGACGGTCTCGACGGACTCCGGTGCTGTCCGCCCGGCTTGTTTTTGGTGCTTTCTGTTTACACCTGTTATACTAGCGAAATCATGTCTCTCTATGTATGCCTCGTGTTGTAAAGAAGTGAATGAATAAAAGACCTGCTTGTGCTTCCATTGTTTGTAGGAATTAACCCTTATTCCTTGGTTTTCCGCTGGTTCAACGTGAGAACTGGGTAGTTCCGAAGATATTAATTTGGCGTTTGGGCTATCTTGCTGACCACGTTGAGAAAATTTAACACCCGCACAACTCGCGAACACGGCTTCAGTCCGCCACACGAGTCCACGACCAACATGCAGATTGCCCGGTCAACAGCGGACTCTTCGGATACTGCGAATAACCTGGAATTATCACAAAATGTGACCAAGTCCAGCAATACACCAAACTGGCACGAGCTCGGAGGACACGAATCCAGACCGCCAACTCCATGGACAGTCTGCCACCATGAATGCGACTATCACCCACCGCATCACCAGAGAACTTGGCAAGGACCAATGCCAAACTCGCAATCTCCAAAACCAGTCTGCCATAGCCGACTCCGCGGACAGAACTGAGTTCGCCACATCTCTGCGGATTAACCACCAATCCGCCCGGTTACTTCAAGAACAGCTATCTGCAGAACCACAGACTGAGCTGAGCACCGCCACCAGATCGCCAAGACAAACCGCCCAGGCCGCTCCAAATGTTGAAATTTGTGAAGTGGAAGTGGGTGATGAGCAGGCCGGGCGGACTGAGCGGCCTGTGCGGTCTGAGTCCGCGGCCTGGGCGGACTGCTGGTTGCGGCCTGGGTGTTGGCTGTCTTGGTGGCTTGGCGGTTGAAGAGCAGCCTGTGCGGCCTGAGCCCTGGTATGCGGCCTGAGCGGTCTGTTGTGCGGCCTGGTTGGCCTATGGCCAGAGAAGTCAGGCTTCTAGCGAAGCGGACTGAGCGAACTGCGATTTGCGGGCTGTTGGCAGTGCTTGTTGCTCAGCGGCCTTGTGGTTTTGCAAGCTCTTGTGTAGCCAGGCGGGTTGGAGATTGAATCCGCGGGAGGCTTTGCGGAGTGGCGAGCCCGCGGTGTCCGCTGTTGCGGACTGGCCTTGGAGTTTGGCTGTGGCCTTTGCCGAGCTCTGGTGGTACAGCATGTGCTAGCTGCTGTGGAGGACTGCGCGGACCGGTGTCGGAGTTCGGCAGTTGGCCGTTTGTCTGGGCAGCTGTGCGAGTATAGCTTGCGGACTTTGCCTTACTTTGGTGAAGTGTTGGCGATCTGCTTTGGGTGTTGGCGATCTGCTTTGGGTGTTGGCGGTCTGGGCCTTGTCCGCCGAGCTCGTGCTAGGCCATTTGGTGATTTACTGGACTTGGTCACATTCTGTGACAAGTCCAGTGTGTCTGCAGTATCCGCCAAGTCCGCTGTTGACCGGGCGGACTGCCTTTTGGTCGTGGACTTATGGCGGATGGAGGCTTTGGTCTTGTACTGTGCGGACTGCCTCTTTCGTGTGCGGACTGTCGCTGAAGGGGTTGTGGCTGTCCATGTGTGATCATGTTTGCGGACTGTGCGGACTGTACCTTGTCCGCATAGTGTGGGCGGACTGGTGCAAGTCCGCCTAGTTGTGAACATCTGTGTCTTGCTCCTGGCGGTTTTCTTGGAATCCGGCTATGTCCCCGCGGACTCAGCGGACGAGTCTTTGCTAGTGCGCGAGCTGGGGTAGTGACGCTATTCATTAGGGTGGTGACCACACTACTCACCTCGCCTATAAATAGACCCCCCGACACGTCTACAGTAACTGAGTGAACAGTAAGTAGGGCTTGGTCAAGTGTTGCGGTCTACGGTTTTCTGTCCGCGCGGGTTGAGTAGAGCTGACAGTTTGCTGTGTGCAGGTCGCGCGGCTAGCTTCAAGGAGCCAGGAGTTTGGCTTTGACTTCGGTCAAGTACATTGAAGTGTGCGATCTCTGCGGTCTCAGCTGGTCGCTTATGCGGCTTGTCAGTTCTCTGCTTCAGCTTTTCCAAGTTCCAATAACCTGTCCGCCGGTCTCAGGCGGGTAGGCGGTCTGTTCTTCAGTTCTTCAGCAGCCATCGAATAACGGTGTGTCCGCGCGACCTCGCGGTCTCGGCGGAATCCGTGCTTTATTCGGCGTGTAGCAGCTTCATCTCGTGAGGCTTCGGCGACCTTGGAGAACTGGGCGGTCTCGGCGGTCTCCAGTGCTGTCCGCCCGGCTTGTTTTGTGTTTTCTGTTTATAGCTTGTGTACTAGCGAAATCATGTCTCACTATGTATACCTTGTCTTGTAAAAAAGTGTGAATGAATATAAAAACTGCTTGTTCTTCCATTTGCGTTTGGTGTTAAGCTTGCTCTCTGGGCTTCAGCATGATCAAGGTGTTAACTAGATAGTTCTGAGAATATTAATTTGACTTTAGGCTATCTTGCTGACCACCTTGAGAAAATTCAACACCAAAAGACACCCAAGCTGCCAAGTCTACCCTGACCACTGACCACCCAGGCCGCACCGTCAGTCCGCCCAGGCCGCAAACTCAGATCACCCAGTCCGCGCGGTCTGCTCAATCAACCACTTTCACTTCATAATTTTCAACACTCCTCCTTGAAGTGAGAAGTGGTGATCAAGCCCAGCAATCCTCGTAACCGTGTAAACGACACCTTTGTCAACGACTTCGTGAAGATGTCCGCGACATTGTCCTCACTCCGCACATGCTGCACCATAAGAGACCCCTCCAACACCTTCTCCCGAATGAAGTGGTGCTCAATCTCTATGTGCTTGGTCCGAGCGTGACAAACTGAATTATTCACCAGCTTCAAAGCACTCTCATTGTCACCGCTCAGCAGAGTAGGACCACACACTTCTTCATAGACGTCCTCTACTAGTCTCCTGAGCCAGATGACTTCCCGAGCTGCCAAGGCCGAAGCCTTGTATTACGCTTCCGTAGTAGAGACAGACACTGAGTTTTGCTCTTTGCTGTACCAAGAGATACTCCCTGATCCACAAGTGAAGACGTAACCAGATGTTGACTTCCGGTCGTCTGAATCTCCCCCGTAATCAGCATCCGAGTATCCTTGAAGAACAAACTCCGTACCTCTCCTATACAGGAGACCCATGTCAGAATTTGTCTTCACGTACTTCAAAATATTCCTAGCCGCCATCAGATAAGGCTTCCTGGGTTCCGCCATATACCGACTTACTCGGCCAACCGCATAAGCAATTGCTGGCCTTGTAATCGTCAGGTAAATAAGACTCCAAACTAGAGCCCAAAATATCAAAGGATCCGGAAGAAACCTCCCCTCATCCCGCCGAAGTTTGATGCCCGAATCAAATGGAGTAGAGCTACTCTTCCCCTCCTGCATGCCGAATCGGTGAACGATCCGTTCCGCATAGCCCTTCTGGGACACGAGTATGCCGCTCTCCTTCCTCTCCACCTCAAGTCCAAAGAAATGGTGGAGTTCACCCAGATCCTTCATCTCAAATCTGATAGCTAGCTCCGCCCTGAGCCTAGCTACTTCCTCCATGGAGTTCCCCGTGATGATCATGTCATCTACGTACAACAACACCAGGACTAGAAGCTCCATCTTCTTCTTGACGAACATGCTTCAACCCATAAAACCCTTTCCGAAGCTTGCAGACGTAGTCCGGATGTTCTTCAGATATGTACCCGAGCGGTTGATCCATGAAGATATCCTTGTCAATCTCCCCGTAAAGAAAAATGTTCTTTACGTCCAACTGCCACATCTTCCAACCCTGGCAAGCCGCCAAAGCTATCACTACTCGTACTGAAGTCATCTTTGCCACAGGAATAAACGTCTCCACATAGTCCAAGTCGTACTGTTGCGAAAACCCCAGAGCTACAAGGCGAGCCTTGTACCGCTCGATGCTTCCATCTGCCTTCTTCTTCAGCTTGTAAATCCACTTGCAAGTAACAGGAGTAACGCCATCCACCTTGGGCACCAAGTCCCAAGTTTCATTATTCTTGAGGGCAGCCATCTCCTCATCCATGGAATCAACCCACTCCTTTACTCCAGTGGCTTCCTCAAACTTTGAAGGCTCTCGCTCATCCAAGGGGCCTACGAAGAAATAAGAAACGAAGCTCATCGAGTTTCCTTCGCAATACCGAGCTGGTGGCTTAATGATCCTCTTTGATCTCTGAAGAGGCTGCTCCTTGCTCACCACCTCCGCTGCTTCTTCAGCACCAACTCTATTCCCGGGCACACTTGGAGCATTGCTCCCCCTGCTTCCTGAACCAGAAGCTTCTGCCCCAGAGCTTGAAACAACCGGAGCTCCTGGTGACACAGACAACTCCACCTAAAGATCTTCAGCAGCTTCCTCCTGCCCTTCATCAACTCTGCTCTCCTGCAGCTCAACAGTGCCACCTCCATACGACGTCAGCTCATCAAAGACAACGTCTCTTGAAATAAAGAACTTACTTGTCGCAGGATCCATGTACTTCCAGCTCTTCTTTCGCTCATCATAACCCACAAAGACGAGCTTCCTCGCCTTTGCATCAAGCTTGGTCCTCTGAGCATCGGGGATACGAACATAACAGGTTGATCCAAACACCCGAAGGTGTTCCACACTCGACTTCTCCTTGAACATCATTTCCACGGGAGACTTCATGTTGATCGGACTTAGAGGCATCCGATTGATGACATAAGTTGCGCATGTCATTCCTTCCGCCAAAAAGGACCTGGGAATGCCCTTTGCTTTTAAGACATACCACAAAAGCACACACAAAATTTATAGTGGTTCCCAGATTATGGGTACATCCACTGCCCCTCCCACCTTTCTAACATCGTGTTAGACAAGACACTTCTTCAAAACTCGGCTCTTAAGAGCTTACGACACAGATCCCTCAGGTTCTCTCAGTCTCCTCCAAGACTTACCTCAGGCACAAAGCCCTACCTCAGAGCAAGCTTGCTCCTACAACTCAGTGATCCAAAGATCACCTACCTCAGACTAATTTAATAGTCCTACAGCTTAGGCTAGGTGGTTAGCCCTACAACTCAGGGAGGATGACTCTCCTACAGCTCAGGCACAAGACCCTACCTCAGATCAAAGCTGGATCCTACAACTCAGACACAAATGCCCTACCTCAGAGAGAATGACTCTCCTACCTCAGGCAAACAACCCTACCTCAGATCCACACAGGATCCTACCTCAGATCAACAAATGATCTTACACTCAGCCTTTATAAAATAGGTCTATAACTCAGATCCAATGGATCCCGTAAAAAGAAAGAGTTGTGTTGATTTGACTCCAGAGAAGTTTCTCTGAGTCTTCTTCTTCCTGAGCTGAGATGAACTCAGCCCTAATTTTCTTCACAACAACAAGAAAGATGATCTTCATATAACTACTGCTTGTGCTGGAAGTAACTAAGAAACACAAGTTTCTGATCTTGAAGATGAATACAATGATTTGACAGTTCTTTATATTTTTCACTCAGCTAACCTTGACTGCAGAAACCAGATAGCTCTGCTTAATCTTTCTCAGAAAACTCTTCTGAACTTGTTGTAGCAGGTGAAGATCACTGTAGTTAGCTGCTGGAACTTTTAGATCAGCGAGTTTAAACTTTAGCTTCAAGCTCTGCAATAATGGCGAGAGGAAGATGAAGACGTTCCGCCTCTTTGCGAAAAGATAAACCCTAAAAGTTGTTTTGCTTCCGCCGATCTCAATCTTTTTATCTTCAACTGTACAACGACTATTTGACCCGTGGGCCCACCTGAAGTTGTTGGATGCAACTTTGTTTTTTACAGGAAAAGTCATACAGTAGGTCTGCGACGACATTTGTCGTATACTGTAGACTTCCCGCAACGAGTTTGAACTTTGCTGACATTTGCTGACGTCAGCATCTGTGGGCTTAGCCAAATTCAGCTAGTTTATCCAAGGCGTTGAGTGCGTTGAGTGAATAGCTTTCACTCAGCGCAAAACCCTTACTCAAATAATCTGCACTGCCAGGCGTTGAGTGCGTTGAGTGAACCTTCATCACTCAACGAATTTGGACTTAGCCAATTACTTGTGCACTGCTAGACATTGAGAGCGTTTAGTGAACGACCTTCACTCAACGCTTTTGTCCCCGAGCAATCTTCCTGTTATTTAGGCGTTGAGTGCATTGAGTGAGCATTCATCACTCAACGCTTCTGGACTTAGCCGCTTCTCTGAATGCCGGCCTTCTTGCTGAGCCGTTGAGTAAACTGCCTTCACTCAACGCTTATGTACTTAGCTGATTTCCATTTTTATGAATGCGTTGAGTGAGCCTCCATCACTCAACGCTTTTGTCTTTTCCCATCTACTTGATGAGGTGTTGAATGAACTGTCTTCACTCAACGCTTTTGTACTTAGTCAATCTTCTTGATGAGCTTGCGTTGAATGAGCTGTCCTCACTCAACGCATCTGGACTTAGGCATATTTTTCTGTCTATAGTTTCTTAAGCTTTGACTGAACACTGGTATGTCGATGCTTTCTTCTTTGGGTGTTGAGTGGGCTGTCCTCATTCAACGCTTCTGGACTTATCCAGAATTCTTCTCTGTCAATGTTGAAGCTTTGACTGTTTGGGCTTGACGTTAAGTGAACTGGCTTCACTCAACGCTTCTGAACTTAGGCAGATTTCTTGACAGATCTTCAAATGCTTTGACTGCCTGAGCTTGACTCAACGCTTATTTCTTCAGGTGTTGGGTGAGCTATCCTCACTCAAAGATTCTGGACTTAGTCGAATTTCTTCCTTCCCAATGCTGAAGATTTGACAGACTGAGCTTCACTCGACGCCTCTTGTTATATGACGTTGAGTGAACTGCCTTCACTCAACGCATGTGGACCTAGCCGCAAATATGCTTTGCAAACTGTTGAGCTTTGACTGTCCATGCTTTACTCAGCGTTTCTTGTCATCTGGCATTGACTGAACTGGTTTCACTCAACGTCTGTGGACTCAGACGAATTTCTGTCTTTCCAGCATCCTTCCTTGACATCTGGCGTTGAGTGAACTGGCTTCATTCAACGCCTGTGAACTTAGACAAAATTCCGTCTCTCTATCTTTCTTCCTTGTGACCACCTGTCACAATGACTTAGACAACCTGTCGAAACTTGTTCCAAAAAACATCCTGCACATAATGAACTTGAATAACATTAAATAAAATTATACTCTTAGTATTGATTGTGATGGATCTTCAAATCTAGGGAACATTGAGGGCAATATTCCCAACCGACCCATATCAACTTGGTATCAGAGGGAACCCTCCTCCCCGCCGCCGGAGCTACCGATCCAGCACTGTATCTTCCCGCTGTGACAGACCACGCCAGCCCACACAACGCCGCTACATCCCGTTGCCCTCCGAACACAGATTCAGCGCCGTCTATGCTGTTGGGGGTGAACCCGCGCCAGTCCGCACAATCGTGTCCTGTCCAATCGGCACCCCCTCCGACGCATTCCGCCAACCCTACTTTGCAGCCCATACTTCTTGGATCCTCTATCGACGAGGGCTACCTGCTCGCGGCCTCTACCGGGCTACTACCTCCATCGGTCCTCCCTTCCTCCAACCCCTCCGGCGCCGACAATCCCCCATTTTCTCCTCCAGCTATGGCCAAACCACCCACTTTGTCTCAAATTTTTGAGTCCCTCGCAAAGCTCCTCGCGGATAACAACACTTCACTCATCAACGCTGTCACTTCCCAACTAGCGGCTAACCGACCGGTCCAACCAGCAACAGGCTCTTCCAATGATGCGCCGATCCTACGAACCCCGTCAGAATTTTTACCCCCGAGACACAAGGGAAACGATGTGCCACAATACGTGCGGATGGACTTTCCAACCTTCGATGGCCTTGAAGACCTCTTCGCCCGGTTCTCTCGATGTGAGCAGTACTTCGCCAATCAGCGCACCCCTTTGGAAGAATGACTCAATGTCGCTTCCTTCCATTTGATGGGCTCAGCCCAACTTTGGTTTTCCCAACTACAATGAGAAAAACCACTGCTCTCATGGGAGGATTTCAAATTCAGCTGCAACGTCCATTTAGGCCCACCCCTCCGCAGCAATCCCATGGGGGATCTCATTTCTCTTCGACAGACCAGCCCAATCAACGAGTACCTCGAACAACTTCAGGTCCACCTGGCCCGAACTCCATCAGTTCTTCCTATCTAGCAGGTAGCCATCTTCACGACGGGACTCCATGAGCGCCTCCGCATGGATGTGGAATTTTAGGCCCCTGCTGACCTGACGACTGTCATGAGCTTGGCTCGCATCTGCGAGAAGCGTTTGTTGTTAGATCACCCTCATCTCCATCGCCCCGATAACAGGGGGCCCAACTGCACCACTCACCCTCCGCCATCACCCACAGACATCCTCCTAGCTCAGGACCAAGATGCTGACCATCCACCCACCGTTCGCCGACTATCTACATAGGAGATGACCGCCCGCCGTACAACTGCGACAACTGCAACGAGCCATATTTTTGTGAGCATCACTGCAAGCACCTCTTTTGGCTGGAGGTGGACGACCCTTCTACAGAAAGGGATGCAGACACAGAGACAGGAGATCTGACAGCCTCTACCACCACAGAACAAGCTTGAGGGAAAGTTTGTCATCGGGCAAGGAGGATATGTTATGGACCCACATCGGGTCATGTTATCTAGTTTTTATCTTTATTATGTGCATTTGATCCTCCATTTCTAAGCCCAAGGAGAAGGCATTTTGGGAACTCTTTGTAGCTCTTATTAGGGCCAGCTAGGGCCAGGAGAAAGAAAGCAAGCTTATTATCAAATTTTCCATCGCTCTCTATTTCTTTCTCTACCCTTTTCTATTTTGTCCGCCGAAAACCCTACCCGATCCCTCGCTTGCATAACCCATCGCGCCTCCGTCGACTGAATCGCCTGCGGAAGCCCTAGCTTTGATCCCGTCACCATAGCGTCCTCCGCACGCAGAGGCCGTCGTCCTCTCCACACCTCACCCCGCCTCCGCCATAGGGTTGCCTGTCTCATGCCAGACCAATGCCCCTCCCGGCCTCAGACCCGCTCACAATCGGCGACCCATATCATGGTCCTCCTCCAGCGCTTCTCATTCCCATATGTGGGGGTTCGTGCGCCCCGACTCCCTCACATGCCGATCCCATAGCTTCCTTCTCCTTCCCCCATCCTCAATCAAGTTGCCGCTATTGTCAGACCCTTGGGTCCCTGGTGAAACTGCAAGAGCCACCCGATCCATCGTCGGCCCCAGACGCCGCGCGGTTCCTGCCCTTGTGCTCGCTGCCCAGGGACGGCAGCCCCCGTAGCCCCTGATCCCGCTGCTAGTTACCATCGGCAGATCCCTTTCGCGTTCCTCCGGTCGGTCGATGATTATCCCGCATTGCCGATATCAACCACGTCGTCGGATGCTAACCCCTTGCCACAATCGGGCGCCCGCTCGATGCGGCTGATATGCTCCCCGAGCGCCTTTGTCGCCTCTAGCACCGCCGCACGAGATCGTTCCTCCCCGTCACAACTTCTACGATAGCTCCTGCTTCAACGTCTCCATGAGGTTCCGTAGGCCTTGCTGCACCTCTTCCAGCGCTGTGAGGCGTGTGCCGTGGGTTGCCATGGTCAACGATGGAGGAAGATGCCTCTGATACAAAGTGTTAGGTTACAACTACTCTCATGGAAGAAAAAGAGCGAAATACCTGCGATATGCCTTCCATCCCCTAGGGGGTGCCACCCATCCCCCCAAACACCCAGGCGTAAACCGGCTATGCCCGTCCGGTTTTCTTAGGAGGGAGAGGCTGAACCGGTGGGTTCCGTTTCCTTGTTCTTTGACCCCTTCCGATGATAGAACACTCCGAATCGGCTCCAATTCATACCATAACGCCATTCAATATATACAAACGAGGGGGAGTCCCAATACACTACAAGTGTAGGACTAAACTAAAGGAGGAGAAGAGTAGAAGGTGCATGGGCCCAGAGTAATAGGCCTTTTACATTGGTATTTACGTCAACTAATCATGCAATCTGAGACCAAATAATTATAGATGGAGCACAACCAAGATCTATATTAAGTACATAAAAGCTACATGTGCTTTAATAAATTATTAGTGATGATGATAGGAATGTGAACACAACATTGCATGAAAATCATATTAGATATATGGATAGGAAGACGACCACCTGGACACACCTCCTCTACATATGTAGCCAAAGCACTAACCGTACTTTGTATGTCAATACCCCTATATAAGGGAATGGTAGTGAGTTTTATTCTATTATCTTGGACCATTACTAGGTTAGACTCTCTTCGGAGAGAAGACTATTAGAGGGAACCTGCCCTCAAGAGTTAATATTGAGCATGTTTCGATACGTTGTATCTCACATTTTATTTATGATATTTTGTGGGCGACAACGTGCTTCTATCAATTGGTTCAACATGCCGTTCACTTTGGGTTTCTGCCGAAACTCTATTTGAATTTCATTGTCTGTTCCCAAAAGCCACCACATGCCTGATTCGCTCATCTTTTGCCAATCCACTCGGTTATACTGTCCCTGAAGCGTATGTCGACCCTCATCGCCCGCAACCTCTCTCACCGTGTTCACCCGTCTCACCACTGCACGACGTCTGCAGTGGTTATACTGTCCCTGAAGCATACGTCGACCCTCATCGCCCGCGACCTCTCTCACCGTGTTCGCCCATCACACCACTGCACGACGTCTATGGTAAGAGTTGCAGCCTTGCACGCCCCGCATGCATCCTCTGCATGGTCGTCTATTCCGATCATCAACTCCCCCATGCTGACTCGTCCTCCAACTTCGTTCCCCCAGAGCGCCATTTTGAATCCCATCCGCAGTCCAACACCTCCTGCATTTCATCGGCCCTTCAGTGCCTTCTGCAACATTTCGTCAGCCCTTGCAGCTTCCCAACCTAGTTCCCTTACTCCTCGATGACCGTAGTCGCCTCCGTTTCTTTACAGCAGCTGATGAACCGCTTTTCACCCCCTCCAGCAGCCTCGGACATCTTGTTCGGCTTCTCCATGACATGCCCTGGACTCGATCAATGGGCCTCCACACCGAAGAGGATTCCTTTGCCTCCTCTAATTCCCAACGCTTGGATTGCCTCGAAACTCGCCTTGAAGATATCACCCTCCTCATTCATGACCCGCTCGGTTAGAACACCCGCGCTGAACAATTCTTCGACCACCAGTCCTTGACCTCTTGTGGACAACAATGAAGGAGGAACTCCTCCGCTACTATGTCTGCCAGATAGGTAATGCCTACGAGCGCCTCAGCTCTACTCGCCAGCCCGACACAGTTGCCACCTACATCACCGAGTTTATCGAGATAGCCATGTGCATCCCCGACATTATCCCCAAACCATCACTTAGAGTACTTTGTTAGGGGTCTGCAACTCCACCTTTGGACGCGCCTTCGGTTGCACAACCCGATTACTCTCTCCTGGGCCATGGAGCAAGCTTGCTGCTTCGACGAGGAACTCTATGCAGTCCCTTCGTCCTCCCTGTTTCGACCACCCCATCAACACTGCCAAAATCACATCCGCCTCTCCCTCGCTTGGGTCATCTAAATTTACCAGGGCCACTGTTGAACGGCCCACCGCCGCCGCCAGTTACGCCTCCACTAGCACCCTAGCCACCCCAACGCTTATCTCACCAACAACAACTCGAGCTTCACCATAAGGGTCTTTGCTTTGACTGCTAGTAGTTGTACTCGCCCGCCCCATATGCTCCTCAAAGGCATGTGCTTGCTGCTCGAAGCTAAAGACAATGATCCTGACTTCGATGACTTGTATCCTTTGACGCTCACATATGACCCCTACGGATCTCGACCTTGACTGGGGAGTGTTGATACGAGGATGAGATCTCCTAGACACACATCCTCCTTTGCATATGCAGCCTAAGAACATTATCGTAATTTGTCTGCCTCACGCCCATATATAAAGGAGTGGTAGTAAGTCTTTTTCCATTATCTTGGACCATTGTTAGGTTTAAACTCTCTTTTGGGAGAAGTTTCTTAGAGAGAACTTGCCCTCAACAGTTGGTATCAAGTATGTCTCAATAATTTGTATCTCACATTATACTTATAATATTTTGTGGATGATAGCGTGCTTCTATCATATATAATATTTTGTGTATAATAAACATTCATTAATCATAAAGCATTAATTCTTGAGATGTATAATAATCCTCTAGTCATATCTTTGCATCCTTATTTTCTTTTAACAAAAGTCATTTCTCTTAATCTAATTGAAAACACATCCCAAGTGGATTCCTTGATCTCAGCAGTTGGGTAATAAAAAAAACAAATCACAAGCATTCTCAATTCATTTTTTTTAGATAGAAGCTTTAAAAGAAACACATTGCATGCAATAAACACGGTAAGCATTTTCCCATAATCTTTGAAAACTAGAACATTTGTCGGGTTTATGACGTATACCTGCACAATTGCCCGTGCACAAAGTTTTCCAGATAAAACGGCCCCTTCCATTGAGGCTAAATACTTCTGCTTTGTGTAATCACCAGACAGATAGAAACCTTCGATTGGAGATCTTTGTAATGGGCGGCATGGTTCACAGTTCGGAACGGTTTTGTAAACAGATCTATTATAGCACAAATGGTGAGATAAATCGTCGTTGATTGAAGTAGGCAGCTTTTTTTTTTCTTAAAAATTAAGTAGTGTAAGTAGTAAGTTAGTAAGAACAAGTTCTAATCAGATTAAAGATTAACAAGTATCATATCAGTATACTGTGTATAAAGTTTGATAGGTTATAACATGTACAGGCAAGGAGGAAAAAATGTCTCGCTGCAGAAAATACAAACATCTCAGATAAAGCTATGTTTTGCCATGGTAAATAAAATAATATTGAGGAGAACAAACATATGGGTTTGCATTCTTGAATTAAAACAATGACACACTGTGTACTCTCTCGCCGCATTCGCCGCTGAAGCTTTCAGCGGAGGGTACCTCCTTCAATTCCTCCACGGTTACGTTCCACCACTTGGAGTTATCCTGTGTCTCGGTGGGTGGGATCTCCGTGCCGCCGACCAAGGAGCTCTCGGTCACGCTTCGTGATCACCCGATCATTGTCATGGTGGACAACGGCGCGAGCCACAACCTCATCTCCAAGTGCCTAGTGCAGCAACTCAGACTTCCCTCGGTTCCATCCTTGGATTTTTTTGGTCCGCCTTGGCGATGGGCGGCATCGGCAGACTACGGGTTGTTGCCCTGCCTCTCTCTGTGGAGTCCTGTTCTGTGATTGCGGACTTGTACGCGTTCGGCCTCGGCGATATCAACACCATTTTTGGGGGTGGCTTGGCTCCGCACACTTGGTGATGTGCGTGCCAATTAGGAAACTATAACAATGCAGTTCCTCCACGGGGGCCAGCCGTGTCGCCTCGACGGTGACTCCGCTCTCCGATCTCACTCAGCACGATCCAGCATACCACTGACGTCGCCATCCTCGCGGGGCTCTGGCCCCTCTCGGGGATGTCCTTTGTGCCTCCCTCTCACCCGATGGCCCTACCGAAGCTTCTCACCAAGTTCTCCTACTACTGTCTTGAGGACAAGACACATTTTCTGATGACGATATTGTTACGGTTGTGCATGCCGATGACACACTGAGGAGAGTTTGCACCCGAAGGTGACGGCCCCAGATTGGAAGAGCCAGCGGGAACCATATTCATTTAAATATTTCAATTTGAATGATATCTATTTTTGTTGTGCGCACACCAGAACTCTAGCGATCTGCACCTCATTGTTATAAAAGGGTGTTGTATGTCTCATTAAGGTTTTCATGTTTGGATGAATGTGTTTTAGGTCTACTCCCTAAGTTCTCATCTTTTCTTCTTCCTCCTCCCCCACCACCACAGGCCCTCCCTTTGTCGGATTCTTCTACTGAGTTGGTATTATAAACCATATACTTAAATATAAAATAGCTCCTATATACTCCAAATATAGGAGACCATTAAATGTAAGTATAGGGTACCATTTACTTATATATAGTTGGATACTTATATTCTAGGCACAAATATGGGTCCCTATGACCCCTACCCTTTTGTATAAATAGGTTAACTTGTTTTTATCAATGAGAAGAATCTGTGATATTCTCTTCCCCATGGTATCACAGCACTAACTAGGCAATCTAATTTTTCCATCATCGTGTTTCTTCACATTGCATCGAGGTGCTTTCATCCCTCCACTTCTAGTGTTGAGGTAAGTCTCTCCTCCCATTGAACAACGTTTCTGTCAAGGTTTCTTTCTCCTGTCATTGTCTGAACCGGGCCCAAGTAAACTATTGAACATCATTTCAAAAGTATACACTCCATGTGAATGATCACCCTCGGCTAGTGGAGATCAAGACTGGCCAGTTGGGAGTGTCTATTAGTAGGATATATTGAATTAGGGCAATTTTGTAATTAGGAGTAATCATCCCTCTTATTTAAAGAGGGGTGTGGAGTCTTAATATCTTATTCAGCAATCTCCCTCCCAAGACTTGCATGTTGAATCACCTCCTCTCATTCGATTCCCTTCGATGGCTTCTAATCCCAGCGGCCTTGCAATCACACGCCTCAACTTCCAGATCCCGACCGGGCGCTACTTGTGGGAATCCCTTCTCCCGATCTTCACCAACCACGTCCAATCGACGATCGTTGTCGTATCAGTCGTCTGCATCAGTGGATACAATAGCCACTCCATGAACGTCATCCAGTTGGCACCAAGTTTTTTGCGTCTGTCCATCGTGTTCCATCGACATTCAACTGACTTCTTACACTGAACACATGTTTCTTAGAGTCCATCAAACTAGTGTATCTATTTGTCAGTTCTTTGGCCCTGCCGTCAACATCTTCCCCTAGCTGTTGATGTGCCCTTCGAGGTAGCCTGACTTGGACCCATGCATCGCACATTCGCACCCACAGCTTTAGAGTGCCCCTGCCACTGCCTGCACTCAATCACACCTAGAAATGAGTTTTCTACCCGACGCACAGTTGGTAGCTGACATCTCCTAGATGGCCACGACAACCTCAAAGTTCTCATCCGGTGTTGTTTTCGTCATCGACTCCCTCTTGCTCAGTAGACGCCGTTGACGCGGGTCACGAGAAACCATCTTGATAAGGTGGATCTTTCTCTGGGCAATCGTTCTTCGCACATGGAGGTGGTAGAATCGACTCTCACTAACATCCTCCAGATCCTCTCTCATGGCCACCCGACCGCCAACAAAGTTCTCTCATATCTTATCACCAATTTCACGATCGTCGATCTGACGGACTTCGGGAGCTCAACTGATCTCTATACTATAGCTCCCCCATCGTCGATTCCTTGGAACATGACACCCCAACGGATAGAGAAGCCCTTGTTCGGTAATTCAGACTAGCTCGGTTGTATCGCCAGCGCCAATCAATCGTATTAGTTACAACACTACATAAGCCAGTAAGGTTTCCCTTGCAATGATTTACATGAAAGAGTCTGCTATTCATTGGATGCATTGGATTCACCAGACAATGCCACACATAGTGTGGGTCATGCTCAAGGAGGATCTCATTCAGCGTTACACCACACGTTATAGGATCGCCTTCAAGCATCTATGAGGTATTTAGTATGTCGACTCGATAGAGACTTACATCGATGATTTTGCGGAGTTGGGACATCATGTATCAGGCTTATCCATGACCCATTACCTTGGGTGTTTCATATATGGATTGCAAGCGCACATTCAGGCCTTCCACACGTTTTGACCCATCCATGCTCATAGTGGGCATCCAGCGGACCACTTTGTGGAATAAGAATTTACCATTACACCCCCGGGTCACGACAACATGGAGGCATCCTAGTGGCGACAACACACTAGACCACCTAAGTAGAGGCATGCCGGTCAAACAAAGCTTCTCCGCCACAAATTGTAACATCCCAGATTTTGACGTCGCTCCATGGTCCTATTAGTGCGCTCTGTCTGACCATCGGTCTGGGGGTGAAAATCTGTGCTAAACTTCAACTGAGTACCCAGACGCTCTTGAACATACCTCCAGTACTTGACGGTGAATCTACCATATCTATCAGACACTATGTACTTCGACACACCATGAAGTCGGACTATCTCATCCACATACATCTGGGCTAACTTTGGACCCTGATCGGTCCTCTTATTGGGAATAAAATGTGCAATCTTGGACAAACGATCCACGATCACCCAAATCGAGTCATTCCCGCTCTGAGATCTAGGGAGGTCATGCACAAAATCCATAGAGATGTCTTCGAAATTCCACTCTGGGATAGGAAGAGGCTGCAGTTTGCCTCCAGGTCTCTGACACTCCGCTTTAACCAACAAGCAAGTCCCACACCTCCCTACAAAGTCTGCGACATCTCCCTTAAGTCCTGGCCACCAAACTGACTTCTTGAGGTCTGCATACATCTTTGTGCTGCCTGTATGAATGGAGTATCTGGAGTTATGAGCTTCGTATAGTACGTCCTCCCAAAGATGGCTAACATTCGGGATGCAAACTCTAACATCATACAATAGTAAATCCTCCCGAATACTGAATTTATCCTTCTGGCCTGCCTGAGTCAGAGCCCAAATTCCTGACATCTTTGGATCTAGAGGTAGAGCTGTCCTGATTTTGTCCTTGATATCACATGTAATTTCTATCCAACCCAAACTTGCAGGCCCAAAGCTAGAGCTTGGGACTACACTGATCTCTAACCTCTCCAACTCTTGCACCAGCTCCTTCTACTGAGTAAGGAGGGAGTAACTCGATCCTCTACGACTAAGTGCATCAGCCACCACATTCGCCTTTCCTGGGTGGTACTGAATGGTCACATCATAGTTAGCTAAAAACTCGAGCCACCTACACTGCCTCATGTTGAGCGTCTGTTGCTCAAAAATGTACTTGAGGCTCTTATGATCTGTGAATGCCTCACACCGTACACCATAGAGGTAGTGCCTCCAAATCTTCAAAGCGTGGATGATAGCTGCTAACTCCAAGTCGTGCACTGGATAATTTCTCTCGTGGTTCTTCAATTGTCTGGAAGCAAAAGTTATAACCTTCCCGTGCTGCATGAGAACACATCCCAGACCCTGGCCTGAAGCATCACTGAAAATCTGAAAGCCATCTACGCCTGAAGGAAGACACAATATTGGTGCATCCGATAACCTGGTCTTTAGCTCCACAAAAGAGGACTTGCACTCTGAGGTCCAACTAAAAGCTCTTCCCTTCCTGGTAAGCGTAGTCAAAGGAAGGGCTATCTTCGAAAAATCGTGAATAAACCTCTGGTAATAGCCTGTCAAGCCGAGAAAACTTCGGATCTCTGCTACCGACTTCGGCCTTGGCCAATCTATGATCACCTCAATCTTCTTTGGATCAACCACGGGTCCCTCTTTACTAATCACGTGACCCAAGAATGCCACTTCTGGAAGCCAGAACTCGCACTTATCAAACTTAGCATATAACTGATTTTGCCTAAGGGTGCCCAAAACTGCCCTAAGGTGAGCGACATGCTTTTCTTTGCTCCTCGAATACACTAGGATATCATCAATAAAGACAATAACAAATCGATCCAGGAACTCCTTGAATACTCTGTTCATCAAATCTATAAATGCAGACGGAGCATGGGTCAACCCAAATGGCATGACCGCAAACTCAAAGTGCCCATATTTGGTGTTAAATGCTGTCTTTTGGATGTCCTGCTCTCGAATCCTCAACTGATGGTATCCCGACCTCAGATCTAACTTGGAATATGTGCAAGAACCCTCGAGTTGATCGAACAAATCATCTATCCTTGGAAGAGGATACTTGTTCTTAATAGTAAGTTTATTCAACTCTCTGTAGTCAATGCACAATCTCAAAATGTCGTCCTTTTTCTTCACAAAAAGGACTGGAGCCCTCCATGACGACGTACTAGGTCTGATGAATCCCATATCAAGTAATTCCTGCAACTGAATCTTTAACTTAGTCAACTCTCTGGGAGCCATGCGATAAGGAGCCTTGGCCACTGGTGCTGATCCAGGAATAAGGTCGATCTGAAAATCAATCTCTCTGGAGGGAGTACCAGGTAGCTCCTATGGGAACACATGTAACATCCGAATTTTGACGCGAAAAAATTATTTGATTTGTAGGGGCGAATCGCGACGAATTTTGATCGAGGCGGCGCGTTGGCAAGGTATAATGTCACTTTTCTTTTTTGATGGTGACCATTAGTTCGTTAAGTGCGTTAATTTTAGTGCGTGACGCGTTTTTTTTAGTGACGCGCAGTGAGAATGAAGTTTGGGTAAGGAAAAGAACCTTGGGGTGCCAATAGCATTTTTCCCCCCTCTCTCTCATGCGGTTTATACATAAAACCGCAAAGCCGAATCCCGCACAACCCCATTTCACTCACGGGAACCGCAGCCGCACTGTTCCCTGTTTCCGCATCCTGCGCGCTGCGACGGACGAAGCCGACGCATCCCGCGATCTCCTCCGCCGTCCGATCCCTCTCTAGAACCCATCTCCGACCACTCCTCCCTCCTCTACGAGCACCGGTAGACTTTCCTTTTCCTCCCTTGGCCGTGAAAGTGCCGGATCCAACCCTAACCGGTGGAAGTGAACGTTTTGGCTTCGGTGAGTTCGATTCCTTCCTTTTTCTCGCTTTCTACTTGGTTTTCCTTTGATTTGGAAACAAATCTAACATAAGTTTTCGTTTTGTTTGCCCTATCCTAGGTTTTGGTGTTCGTAGTTCCCCACGGATTTTGTGTGGAACGCTTGGGTAGCCCCAAACGCTATACTAAAAGGTAATACTTGTAGTCTAACGCACAAATTTTGTAACCCTAGTGATTTATAAATTTTTCCATGAGAATATCGTAGAGGGGAAATTCTAAAATTAGGGTTACGGTAAATTTCAGGAATTTGGCGGGGTCGGGGAAACTTTTGAAGGTCTCCAACAGCAGGATTTACTTCTGAAAAAAAAGAAAATGTCGCCGCGCCGAGTATACGAACGTCGCAACACCACTGTAAGGAAATCCTAATTCTTTTAGTTAGACATATCAAATAATTGTATTTTATACGCATAAGTAGGTTTCGTACAACATCATAATCATGCATAGAAAAGTGTGACAGTAGAAAAATAATCGTGGAGACACGTATGAGAACGCCTTTTTCCATAACCACGTTAGTTAAGTCGTGAACAGTTAGTTAAGTACGAAACTTCACATGTACACGTAGGTTTGGAGACTGTCCGACCAAGGGTGCGAAGGTCCATTCAAGTCGACCACGAGAAAGTCAAGGGTCGCTCAGTAGTACACTAGAAAATATATCCCTTGCAGAGTAGCGTCAGACCAAAACTGGTCAGTAGCACACCAGTCTTTTCGTGCTTGGTAGAGGCGCACTACCATCCTCATAGGGCATATGGTATCCTATGAGTTACAGTCTTGAGAGTTGACTCCCCTTTGAGACAGTTAGCAGATTCGAGACCGTGTCCGCGTGGCACTAGAACAATTGAGTTCGTCAGATGGTCTCAGGTCGTCAGTTTCAGATTTTGCGCGTTAGGAGCTACTCTGCCTAGAGCCTTCCCAGTAAACGTGTAGGCTAGAAGCCACCTAGAACTCAAGTACAGACTTGACGTGAGACAGTACACTAGTTAGTGAACGTCAGGACTTGGGTAAATGAACGGGAAATCATGAGTATAAAATTATAGTGTTCACCAGTAAGCATAGGAAAATCATGCATATCATATATCATGAAATATTTTCAGTGCACGAGACTAGTTTTAAAAGACATGCATGCATTCATATGTAAATCTATTTTAGTGTCACTAAGGTGAATTGTTTTTCTTTACTCTGACCCTTCGTGGACAATGTTTTTCAGGTGACCCAGGTGGGAAACTCCGTCTAGGATGAGCGTCATGGTGGTGTCCGAGTGTAGTACTTTTACTATTTTCAGTTTACTCCATTTTCAGCTTGTACTTGAAATTGTGGACAGTGTAACTCTTTAATATTTTATGTATCTTGTATCAGACTTATTTTGATAGTTCAGATTTTCAGTTAGTACAGTCTCATTCTTGTTTAGCGGCTCTGTGAATCCAGACATCAGGTATGTGGTTAACCTTAGTTTAATTTTTACTCCCACTGTAAGTTTTAAATCTGTTTAGTTTGGGCTTTTATTACCTGCTGCTACTAGTTTTAATACTGCTTCCTAGTCTTCTTTATATCGCTGACCCGGCCGGACGGCTGATTTCTGTAATACTGGGAAGGGGTGTTACAAATTAGTATCAAAGCGAGGTTTAGGATCCCTGGACCCTAGAAGGTTTTCACAGAGCCATATGACTGTATAACAGTAAACTTTTGTTAGTAGAGTATTTTAAGTTGCGTTTAAGTCTTAGTTTTTCGCAGGAGTACGAATATAGTTGTCAAGCCAGTTTTAGTAGACGCTTGATAAATAACCAGATTTCTTTTGTATGTTCTATCAGGCAACTCGAGTAAGTGAACCAGGTGAATCTTCACGTCAGGACCCTGTTCCTAACGCCACTATGGGAGATGCTGCAGTGCCACAGGTACCTCCAGTTCCAGCAGCTTCAGAGGGCACTGATATAGCGTCTCAGATTGCCAAGGCGGTTACTGTTGCCTTGATGGAGTTCCAGAGAGGACTGGCTGCAGGGTTTCCAGTTCCAGTGCACGTACCAGCCCCTGCACCAGCTCCTGCCCCAGCACCCGTGGAGATGACCCTGGAGCGTTATTTGAGGAATTTTAGAGAACTTCAGCCTTCAAACTACAGTGGGGATGAGACCCCGATGGATACAGATGATTGGGTAGCAAACACCAGAGACCTGCTGGATGTTTTGGAGTGCCCAGAGAATAAGAAGGTTCCTCTGGCAGTTTTCCTCCTCCGAGGTGAGGCAAAGGTCTGGTGGGACAAGTACCGGGCGGATGATCCCGCAGGTAAATGGTTATGAAAAAAATTCCTTTAATTATTTTGGAAGTGATATGTTCTCTCTTTAAATAGTATGATTATGTTTTTGGCCAGGTCGTACGCCAGACATGTTTACGTGGGGCGAATTTTCTAGAGCCCTTGCGAGTTGGTTCGTACCTCCTTCCGCACGACGAGGTCTACAGGAGAGATACCTTAGGCTTTTCCAGGGGGACAGAACTGTTGCTGAGTACGAGCGAGAGCTTACCCATCTGGCTCGATATGCGAGCGTAATGCAGGGAGACCAGACTGAGAAGTGCAGCCGCTTTGTGGATGGCTTACGAGACTCATTGAGACAGCCGCTGATGACCATGGTCAATGCTGATTACAGGAGCTTAGTGGATACGGCTCGCAGGCTGGAGGCTGACCAGCAGAAGGTTCAAAAGCGAAGTAATTTCCGTGCAAAGCGAGCTCAGGATTCGCATCAGTCGCAGCAGAGCAGGAATGATCAGGGGAAGAATTGGAACAAGAAGCAGAAGCCTGATGCGAGGAAGTATGGTCAATCTGGTGACAGGAGCAGGGACTACCCCCTTTGTCCCAAGTGTCAGCGTCGCCATCCAGGAGAGTGTTTGGCCAGCGCGGGCGTGTGTTACAAGTGTCGTCAACCTGGACACATTGCTCGTTTCTGTCAGGAAGGTGGTTCGAATCAGGTAATCAACCTTGTTGTATTTTTGTACATTTATAAATTTTTGGTAGATGACAAATGCATTTTGTTTCCTGCAGTCGAAGTATGAGATTGGTGGCCCTAGCAGAGCAGACAAGGGCAAAGCGTTGATGATTACCGATGGAAGACCACAGCACGGTCGAGATTTGGTGCAGCCCAGAGCTTATGGACTTGGTCAGCAGGAGGCTAAGGGGCAGGAAGATGTAGTGACAGGTAAGTGTTTAATTTGCCTGATAAGCTTATTTAACCCTCCGTAGTGACACTCTTTTCTTTTTGAAAATTCATTCATGTAGGCATCCTTATGATTCGAAATTTACCCTCTAAGATTCTGTTTGATACGGGTGCCTCGCACTCGTTTATCGCAGAATCTCTAGTGCGTAAGTTGAATTTAGAAGTATTCTCAGAGACTATAGCGCTGGATGTTATGATGCCGAATGGATCCCTTCTGCAGACCAGAGATAGGTGCAGGGTACCGGTGCAGTTTGGTGACATCGAGATTATTGTGGAAGCTTTGCAGCTACCTATTGCAGGATTCGACCTGATTTTTGGAATGGACTGGCTGTCGGCAGTCAACGCCAAGATTGACTGTAGGGCGAAGCAGATACAGTTTGATGGCCCCAATCAGACTTCTTTTTCTTTTCAGGGCTTGAAGGGAGTAGTGAAAATGATTATATCTGCAGTCCAAGCGAAAAGGTGCATCAGTAAGGGTTGTGAAACCTTCGTGGTACTGATGAATGCAGAGAATAAGGCTGACTTGTCAGAGGTACCAGTGGTGCAGGAGTTCCCCGATGTTTTTCCGGAAGAGCTCCCTGGTGCCCCTCCAGATAGAGAGATTGAGTTCCCGATAGACTTGCAGCCTGGGGCTACACCGGTAGCCAAATCTCCCTATCGGATGGCTCCAAGGGAACTAGCAGAGTTGAAGAGTCAGTTGCAGGAGTTACTTGATTTGGGTTTTATACGCCCCAGCACTTCACCATGGAGTGCTCCAGTGCTTTTTGTGAAGAAAAAGGATGGTAGTCTGAGACTGTGCATAGACTACCGTGAGTTGAACAAGCTGACAGTAAAGAACAAGTACCCGATTCCCAGGATTGATGATTTGTTCGACCAGTTGGTGGGATCGAGCACTTTCTCCAAGTTAGATCTGAGGTCAGGCTATCACCAATTAAAGATTCGTGATTTGGATATTCAGAAGACGGCTTTCAGCACTAGATATGGACACTTCGAGTTCGTGGTCATGCCGTTTGGGCTGACCAACGCTCCTTCAGTATTTATGGACCTGATGAACAGGGTATTTCGGGAGTACTTGGATCGCTTTGTCATCGTCTTTATAGATGACATCTTGGTGTTCTCTAAGAGTGCAGAAGATCATGCAGCACATCTCAGGATTGTTTTGAGCACACTCAGGAAAAATCAGTTGTTTGCCAAGTTTTCAAAGTGCGAGTTTTGGCTTTCAGAGATTGCATTCTTAGGCCATATCATCAGTCAGAAAGGAGTTAGTG
Organism: Platanthera guangdongensis; assembly: GCA_039583875.1. Taxonomy (NCBI): domain Eukaryota; kingdom Viridiplantae; phylum Streptophyta; class Magnoliopsida; order Asparagales; family Orchidaceae; genus Platanthera; species Platanthera guangdongensis. The sequence goes on along the minus strand of CM077147.1, from coordinate 18,776,577 downwards.
TTGATCCGAAGAAGGTAGAGGCCATTAAGAGTTGGCCAAGGCCGACGACAGTTTCAGAGGTTCGTAGCTTTTTAGGTCTTGCTGGTTACTACAGGAGATTCATCAGAGATTTTTCGAAGATAGCCTTACCACTGACTTCCCTCACCAGGAAGGGTAAGGGCTTGGATTGGACAGTTGAGTGTGAGTTGGCTTTTGAGGACTTGAAGGGCAGGTTGATGACCGCACCGATTTTGAGTTTACCATCAGGGCCTGACGGGTTTCAGATCTACAGCGATGCATCAGGTCAGGGTTTGGGATGTGTTCTCATGCAGCATGGAAAGGTCGTAGCCTATGCCTCGAGACAATTAAAGGTTCACGAGAGGAACTATCCAGTGCATGACTTGGAGCTTGCAGCAGTCATACATGCTTTGAAGATTTGGAGGCACTATCTCTATGGAGTGCGTTGTGAGATCTTCACTGATCATAAGAGCCTCAAGTATATCTTTGATCAGCGAGAGCTCAATTTGAGGCAGCGCAGATGGTTAGAATTTCTATCAGACTACGACGTAGACATTCAATACCATCCAGGAAAGGCGAACGTTGTAGCTGATGCCCTTAGTCGTAGAGGTTCATATTTCTGTCTCCTCACTCAGCAGGAGGAGTTAGTGCGAGAGCTGGAGAGACTGGATATTACCGTTATGCCACGCAGTAGTTTTGGTTCTGCAAGGTTGAATTGGATGGAGATTACCTGCGATATCAAGGACAGAATCAGGACAGCTCTACCGTTGGATCCAAAGATGGCAGAGATTTGGAGCTCAGTGCAGTCAGGACAGAAGGAGGGATTCACTATTCAGGATGATTTATTGTTGTTTGATGGCAGAGTGTGTATCCCCGATGTTAGTCACCTTCGCGAGGATATTTTATTTGAGGCACACAATTCCAGATATTCTATACATCCGGGTAGCACGAAGATGTATGCAGACCTCAAGAAGTTAGTATGGTGGCCAGGCTTGAAGAGAGACGTTGCAGATTACGTAGGGCAGTGTGAGACATGCAAGTTGGTTAAAGCCGAGTGTCAAAGGCCTGGAGGCAAGTTGCAGCCACTTCTCATTCCTGAGTGGACATTCGAAGATATATCCATGGATTTCATTCATGGTTTGCCGAGATCGCAGAGTGGGAATGATTCCTTGTGGGTTGTAGTTGACCGACTTTCTAAGGTCGCCCATTTCATTCCTCTTAGGAAGACGGATCAAGGTCCGAAGCTAGCATAGTTATATTTGGACGAGATAGTTCGGCTTCACGGTATTCCCAGGACTATAGTTTCAGACCGAGACGGCAGATTCACCTCCAGGGAGTGGCGATACGTACAGGAGCGGTTGGGTACCAGGTTACACTTCAGCACCGCTTTCCATCCCCAGACCGATGGACAGACTGAGCGCACTAATAGGACTTTGGAGGATTTGCTACAGATGTGCATTTTGGATTTTGGAGGAAAGTGGGAGAAATATGTTACACTAGTGGAGTTCTCCTACAACAATAGTTTTCAGACAAGTATTGGGATGGCACCGTTCGAGGCCCTCTATGACAGACGTTGTCGGACACCGTTATGTTGGGCTGAAAGTGAAGAGAGATCCACAATCAGGGAGTCATGGATTGATAAGACCACTGATAGGATCAAGCTTATTCAGGAGCGTATGAAGACAGCTCAGGATCGCCAGGCCAAGTATCATGATCAGAAGCACAGGTCAGTAGAGTTCAGTGCTGGAGACTACGTTTATCTGAAGGTCAGACCAGTCAGAGGAGTTTCTAGAATAAAGCGGATGAAAAAGCTGAGCCCCAGATTCGTTGGTCCTTTTGAGGTGCTGGAAAGAATTGGTGAGGTTGCTTACAGATTGGCCTTACCTGAGGAAATGAGTGGTGTACATGATGTATTCCACGTCTCTTATCTGAGGAGAGCAGTCAGAGATCCTAGTCAGATCATCAGCACCGAGGAAGCACCAATTGAGACAGATCTTAGTATTGGGGTTAGACCGGTCAGAATAGTGGATTCAAGGATACAGAAACTCAGAAATAGAGAGATTCGCATGGTCAAAGTCCTTTGGATGAACTGTGGCAGACCAGAGTATACTTGGGAGCGAGAGGATGAGCTTCAGAGCAATGCAGACTATTCTTTTCTCTTCGATTCAGGTATGATTACAATTTTCGAGAACGAAAATTTTTGTTAGGAGGGGAGATTTGTAACATCCGAATTTTGACGCGAAAAAATTATTTGATTTGTAGGGGCGAATCGCGACGAATTTTGATCGAGGCGGCGCGTTGGCAAGGTATAATGTCACTTTTCTTTTTTGATGCTGACCATTAATTCGTTAAGTGCGTTAATTTTAGTGCGTGACGCGTTTTTTTTAGTGACGCGCAGTGAGAATGAAGTTTGGGTAAGGAAAAGAACCTTGGGGTGCCAATAGCATTTTTCCCCCCTCTCTCTCATGCGGTTTATACATAAAACCGCAAAGCCGAATCCCGCACAACCCCATTTCACTCACGGGAACCGCAGCCGCACTGTTCCCTGTTTCCGCATCCCGCGCGCTGCGACGGATGAAGCCGGCGCATCGCGCGATCTCCTCCGCCGTCCGATCCCTCTCTAGAACCCATCTCCGACCACTCCTCCCTCCTCTACGAGCACCGGTAGACTTTCCTTTTCCTCCCTTGGCCGTGAAAGTGTCGGATCCAACCCTAACCGGTGGAAGTGAACGTTTTGGCTTCGGTGAGTTCGATTCCTTCCTTTTTCTCGCTTTCTACTTGGTTTTCCTTTGATTTGGAAACAAATCTAACCTAGGTTTTCGTTTTGTTTGCCCTATCCTAGGTTTTGGTGTTCGTAGTTCCCCACGGATTTTGTGTGGAACGCTTGGGTAGCCCCAAACGCTATACTAAAAGGTAATACTTGTAGTCTAACGCACAAATTTTGTAACCCTAGTGATTTATAAATTTTTCCATGAGAATATTGTAGAGGGGAAATTCTAAAATTAGGATTACGGTAAATTTCAGGAATTTGGCGGGGTCGGGGAAACTTTTGAAGGTCTCCAACAGCAGGATTTACTTCTGAAAAAAAAGAAAATGTCGCCGCGCCGAGTATACGAACGTCGCAGCACCACTGTAAGGAAATCCTAATTCCTTTTAGTTAGACATATCAAATAATTGTATTTTATACGCATAAGTAGGTTTCGTACAACATCATAATCATGCATAGAAAAGTGTGACAGTAGAAAAATAATCGTGGAGACACGTATGAGAACGCCTTTTTCCATAACCATGTTAGTTAAGTCGTGAACAGTTAGTTAAGTACGAAACTTCACATGTACACGTAGGTTTGGAGACTGTCCGACCAAGGGTGCGAAGGTCCATTCAAGTCGACCACGAGAAAGTCAAGGGTCGCTCAGTAGTACACTAGAAAATATATCCCTTGCAGAGTAGCGTCAGACCAAAACTGGTCAGTAGCACACCAGTCTTTTCGTGCTTGGTAGAGGCGCACTACCATCCTCATAGGGCATATGGTATCCTATGAGTTACAGTCTTGGGAGTTGACTCCCCTTTGAGACAGTTAGCAGATTCGAGACCGTGTCCGCGTGGCACTAGAACAATTGAGTTCGTCAGATGGTCTCGGGTCGTCAGTTTCAGATTTTGCGCGTTAGGAGCTACTCTGCCTAGAGCCTTCCCAGTAAACGTGTAGGCTAGAAGCCACCTAGAACTCAAGTACAGACTTGACGTGAGACAGTACACTAGTTAGTGAACGTCAGGACTTGGGTAAATGAACGGGAAATCATGAGTATAAAATTATAGTGTTCACCAGTAAGCATAGGAAAAGCATGCATATCATATATCATGAAATATTTTCAGTGCACGAGACTAGTTTTAAAAGACATGCATGCATTCATATGTAAATCTATTTTAGTGTCACTAAGGGGAATTGTTTTTCTTTACTCTGACCCTTCGTGGGCAATGTTTTTCAGGTGACCCAGGTGGGAAACTCAGTCTAGGATGAGCGTCATGGTGGTGTCCGAGTGTAGTACTTTTACTATTTTTAGTTTACTCCGTTTTCAGCTTGTACTTGAAATTGTGGACAATGTAACTCTTTAATATTTTATGTATCTTGTATCAGACTTATTTTGATAGTTCAGATTTTCAGTTAGTACAGTCTCATTCTTGTTTAGCGGCTCTGTGAATCCAGACATCAGGTATGTGGTTAACCTTAGTTTAATTTTTACTCCCACTGTAAGTTTTAAATCTGTTTAGTTTGGGCTTTTATTACCTGCTGCTACTAGTTTTAATACTGCTTCCTAGTCTTCTTTATATCGTTGACCCGGCCGGACGGCTGATTTCTGTAATACTGGGAAGGGGTGTTACAACACATCTGGAAACTCACACACCACTGGTACTTCTTGCAAAATGGCTTTGTCTTCCGCATGCAATAATACTAAAAAGGCGGGACACCCTTTACTGACATGCCTCCTACGTTTTACCGAAGAGATGATTAGCTTGGAGACTCCTTTCAAACCTCAGAAGGTGATCCAGGAGAGTCCTTCTATCTTTGCATTCACGTGGGTCAGCCAATCCATGCCCAAAATCAGATCAAACTCGGCAATAGGTAAAAGGGACGTCTCCACCATAATTTCTACTTCTCCGAAAAGAACTGACGCCTTACACTTGCGACTGGTTTGCAGCATTGAACCGTTAGGCATCATAACATCTAACAGAATCTGGTCGCTGAGGGCTTCTAGGCCAAGCTTGCGAGCAAAAGATTCCGCTATGAACGAGTGTGATGCACCCGTATCAAAGAGGACTTTAGACGGCACACCATAAACTATGAGGATACCTAAATGCAAGTGTGTATTATTATCTCATTTTAAGAGTTGCTGGAGGAAGAATAGATATTAGGACAAACTATTTACTAAAGTTCCAAACCTTCACAACATCCTCCTGCTCCTTGGCCTCCTGCTGGCCAAGACCATAAGCTCGGGACAAAACTAAACCACGTCCTGCATTTGACTTCGGATCAGCCACCACCAAAGCCTTCCCTTTATCGATCCCACTTAAACCACCACGCTCGTAATTCGACTGAAATTCAAGTTACAGTACACCATTTAAATTTTCCAAAGAGAAATCCTGAATGAGAGAAAATTTCCCAGCGTATGATCTTATTACCTGATTACCCGCATACTCTGGGCAATTCCAAGCAATGTGTCCAGCTTTCTGACACTTGAAGCAGACCCCTGAAGAAGCCAAACATTCTCTATAGTGGTGGCGATTGCATTTGGAACAAAGGGGATAGTCCTTGGGCTTGACCCCAGACTGATTGCCCTGCTTGTAATCCGACTTCCGCTTTTGTTCCAGCGGTCCCTTGACTGATTCTTATCCTGTTGAGCCGGTGGTCCACCTTGAGGCCGCTTGGCGCAGAAACTATCGCGCCTCTGCACACGTTGTTGATCCCCTTCTAACCTTTGTGTCGTATCCACCAAACTCCTGTAATCGGCGTTGACCATGGTCATCAGCGGCTGCCTCAATGAGTCTCTTAGGCCATCCACAAAGCGGCTGCACCTCTCAGCCTCATCTCCCTGCATCGCGCCCGTATAGGGAGAAAAGTGAGTAAGTTCTCGCTCATATTCGGCCACTGACTTATCTCCTTGAAAGTGCCTGAGATACTTCTCTTGGAGACCGCGTCGAGCAGAAGAGGGCACGAACCAGCTCGCAAGAGCCCTAGAAAAATTGCCTCAAGTAAACATATTTGTTGTACGACCTGGGAAGGGAAAAGGTCAAACCATGCCACACTATAAGTTAATACTTTCTTATCCAGGAGAGAATTTAACTAGAAGTCTTACCTGCAGGATTATCAGCTAAATAATTATCCCACCAAACCTTCGCCTCACCATGAAGAAGGAAGGCTACCAACAGAACCTTTTTATTCTCTGGACACGCCATGACATTCAACAAATCTCTGGTGTTCGCAATCCAGTTGTCGGTATCCATCGGGGTGCCATCTCCGCTATAGTTAGAAGGGTGGAGGTCCCTAAAATCCCTCAAGTAACGGTCCAGACCGACCTCCGCAGCTACCGGTGCAGGTGCTGGTGCTGGAGCGGGAACCAGAATCCCTGCAGCCAGCCCTCTCTGAAATTCCAATAATGCAACCGCTACTGCCTTGGCAATCTGGGCTGACAATTCAGTAGGTTCTACTGCTGCTGGAGCGGGTGGCGCAGGGGGCACATTAGCATCACCCATGGCTGGATCAGGAGCAGTGCTCTGACGTGAGGGTTCCCCTGGTTCACTGTCTCGAGGTGCCTAAGAGACAAAGAAATAAAGAAAAAAAGAGGATTATTAATCTTGAATAATATTTAACTGGGATTTCGATTACCGAAAGTATTTTCATATGTTAGCGAAGCTAAAAGTTAGATAAACTCGATGACGCTTCTAACGGGAGTCTGACTCTAATGCAATCTTATGGCTCTATGAATTTCCTGGGTCCAGGGATCCTAAACCTCCCTCTGATACTAATTTGTAACACTCTAACCAAGTTTGATAAGAATCAACAGTTCGACCGGGTCCGCGATTACAAGTAAACTAAGAGACATTATATAAACTGATATAAAGCTGATAAAAGAAACAAAGATGCCAAAAAGAAATACTTACAACGGAAATGTGAAGTAAAATTATGGGTAAAAGTGTACCTTGACCAGCAGCATCCACAGAGCCAACTAATAAAAAAAAAATAATACTAAGAAACTGAAATACCAACAAACTGAATTAACTGAACCATCACAGTGAGTAAAGTACATCAAATACAAATGTCTGAAACTAGAAATCAAGGTACAATAACAGTAGTATAACTGAACAAACTAACGACTGAAGACTGAGCTGTCTATCCTAAGCGGATCCCCTGACATAAGCCCCCTGTAAAAACAAGTTCTAAATGGGTCAGGCCCACTGAATAGTAAGAAAACTACTCCCTCCAGCAACACTTAAATGAAAAGAAATATTTTAAGTAATTAATACATGAATTGAGTTATGCATCATTCTCTAAAATAAACCTTAGTACTTAAGTTCATGATCTGACATGAAACGTCTTATAGTGTGATCTGTCACACTAATCTCTGAACTTTCTAAGTCGTGGTTCCTGGGAATTTGGAATCACAATTTTTATGAGTATCTACTCGATTCAACATTTCCTTGATAACACGTGTCGCTAAGGGCGACTAGACACCACTAATAACGGTGGCCTAAGTGGCAATCCTAATGGTGCCCTAAACTGAGTGTCCCTCAAGTGGGTCACTAACTCCTATCTGAGGAGTGTCATATCTGTAACAAGGGCCACCTACCCTAAGCTTGAAATTATGTAGTGACTTACTGGCCCTGAAAATACGGTGGGTTGCATCTACCAGATACACGGGGGTGAACTTTCCTCGCTACTATCTGAATAGGTTTATACGAGAGTTCACTAAAGTAATTACGGAGTAGCGCCCTAGTTAAGTACATTGGACTTAGGATCTTTCAAGACAGTACATCGTCTGATTACTCTAAGTGTTCCCCTACCCCGCTATCATAGTACTGACTACTGGAACTTGGAATTTCTATATGCTTACTCTAACTTAATTTAGCATGAAAAAGAGATCTATAACGCTCATCTAAAAGGAGTCGATTTTCTTAAAGCGGTGCTTCGACGCTCGTACACACGTCGGGGTGACATGGCGTTCCTTCCCAAAAGATCTGAGCGCTTAGGATTTCTCCAATCTCTTGCTCCAACGGCCTCCTCAAAATTTGAAATTCATGGCAACTCTAAATTAAGTACTTCTCCACTTTAGGGTTTTCGATAGAAGGACTCAAAATGACTAGGTTAATAATATGAACAACAAAATGGTGCAATACTTCTATATGATGGCTGTTAGGTCCCAACTAAGCGATCAACTCCAGGTTGCGGTGGATCGAGCACTCCGGTCCCTAAATAGGGCATGAGGGAATGAGAAGGTGATTAAAATCGACTACCAACTAGAAAAATTTCCACTAGGAAAAGAAGAAAAGTGAGGGACAAAACTTACCCGAACCAAATACAATGTTTTCTGAACTTCTTCCCGCCGGTTAGGGTTGGAAATCACTTCTTACGGTGCTAGAGAGGAAGGAGAGGTATCTACTAGGGCTGCGGAGGAAAGAGCAGGGGCGGTCGCCTGATTCTGACGCGGAGGAAGATGTCGGTTAGGGCTTTGGCTCCTTCCGAGCGATGCGATATGTGGAAGAGGGAACGCGCGGTTTCCGTTATGCGAGAAATGAGAGGAGTTATCGGGATGGGGGTGCGACTCTTTATTTAGAACGGTTGGGTTGCGGTTTTTCTTAACCGTGAACCGGATTTTATTAGGAGGGAAACTCATTTTTAAGACTTTGGTCTTAATAAATAAAGTGAAAATCGTCGCGACCGCTACGGTTACTCGCCATTGAACACTGACTCTTAATTATCTGCTTATCCTGTATAATAATTTAATTAAAGATAATAAATTGTTACCTTATAGGTCGTCGACACGATCAATTTTGTTTGTGATCAAGCCCTGAAATTGATTTAAATGCGACGTCAAAATCTGGGATGTTACACAAATCTCGTCAGCGCCCTATATCCAACCACAGTCACTAGTTCCTCCAAAGCCAAATCCCCCAACACAGTCTCTCCAACCAATATTATGTCGTCCTTTATCGACCGGTACTTTGTTTCCGCAACAAAATACTCTACTCCCTCTTAAAAAATGTCCCCACAAAGAACCGTGATTGCTACTCACGGGCGAAGATGACTATATTAAAGTTGCATACTTTGAGGCATTGGAGGGTGAGGATGCAACCACTAATAATCGACCTTGACGACAAGATCAATTTGAGGAAAGAAACATTGATACGTATACAATGCATGTACACTCTGTGTGGATGACCACCCTTGTCTAATGGAGATCTAGATAGATCTGTCATGAGCATCTATTAACAAGATATGTTATATTAGGGCATTTATGTAACTATGAATAGTCTCATGTCCTATCTAAGGAGGGGTGTCGAGTCTTATTATCTTATCTTGGAAGTCTTTCTTTAGAATCTCTGCTGAAGAGGGCTCCTTGAAGGAACCATAACCCGGAAGATTAGGCACAAGTATACCTCGCGAGTGTATCTGACTATTACTAATGCAATATATTTTAGTGCATGCCAACCACCGAGATTTTCCTTCTTCACGGCCATCGTATTCCTAGCATTCCTTCACCATCCTTGTCATTGTTTTTCTCCATGCTTGCATACATGTGGTCGTCCCCTATCGAGATCCTGTTTGCTCTTTCAGAATATTGCACGTCTCCTTTTACCAACTTAATAGTGCTTCAATTTCCTTTATGTTCATCGAAACCCCAAAAACATAGAATCGAGATTCTGATTGCTCCAAGATTTTGTTACAGACGTGTGATGGATCAGGTTATTAGACAAGATGCTACAGACGAGGACGAAGATGGATATCTAGGTCGGGGGCTCTCCGACAAACGTCTTCAGATGAGAGAGGTGAGACATTATGTATCTAGTATCCCTATCCTCAACCTTGATGGAAGTATCAGGAGGTAAGCCACATAGCCTATCATCTCAAGCACTTGTAATTGCCCATAGTAATGGGGAGACGACTCATTTCTCAAGCACCTCACGAACATCCGTTGTCTATGTGGTTATATAGTTCCAGCCACACCCAGGCATGCATCTTGAACTCCATTGTTGTGCTCTTGCCATCATAATATTTCTTGATCCTCCCCTGAGCCTAAAGAAGATGTTTTCGTGTTGTAGCTACGAGGTTGTCTTTGCTTTGGAGCAACTGATCAACTTTCTCCACCATAACTCTTAATAGTGTATACAGTAAAATGAGAGATGAATCGCAACCATAGATCACCCTGAATAGTGTATTATGTAGCGAGGAATGGTAGGAGGTGTTGCAATACACGATCCATGCTAAGTGGGCCACCCAAGATTTGGGGTTGTTTCCTATGAGTCATATCAAGTACATCCTATGGTTCTGTTGACAATATTCGTCTTGATGTTAGTCTGTGGGTGGTAAGCCTATGAAAAAGCAAGCTTAGTCTCGTTGAGATGAATAACTAGCACCTGAACCTGCCTATGAAAACTGTGTCCCTATCAGACACCTTAGAAACTTGTGGAGGCGGACTACATGCTCGAATAAAGCGTGCGCCCCACTAACAACTACATAGGCATGGCTCAAGGGAATGAAGTGGGCCCTCTTCGAGAAGCGGTCTACCACCACCAAAAGGATGGACTTGCCTTGTGAACAAGACAACCCCTAATGAAGTTCATGAATACCTTGACCAAAATATACATCGTAATGTCTAGGGGCTGTAATGACCTTGTCGGATGTGCCCGTCGGGTCTTGTTTTGCTGAGAAGTCCGCATGCACCCACTGTAAGGCATTTTCCACACCCTCATGAGTCAGGTTCTAGACTATGATGATGATGAGCGAAACTAATGGGGATGTTAGCAAGAGATAGATCTTTCCCTTGTACTGAATCAAACCTTTTGTAACTTCATTGGTTGAGTGCTCCTTCAACCTCTATGCCAAACAATATTATGTCAAGATGAGGTTCCAGCACTCCTCTTTCTGAATGACCTCAAACACGCCGACAAGGCGCCTTCCTCCTCGTTATTCAACATTCTAGTTTGATACTCGAACCACATGAGCCTACTAATCCAATGCTATTGTTGTGAGGTAGTCAACCTCTACCCCATGAGATATTTGATATTGTAGTGGTCCGTCCATATGATGAAATGGCGGCCCCACAAGTATGTCACTGGGTACCGCTCTTCCTTACAAGAATGATCAGTTTCTGCTTATAGGTAGGCAACTTAAAGGGATATGCCACCAATTTGTGAGGGAAGAAAGCAATGAGGTGCAATTTATCAGACACTCAAAGATATATTGATCATTTATATTTTGATTACAAGTTGTGTTTGTCGAACAAAATATCAAGTGCAATTTGTTAGAAATCTTTTTCGTTGAATCTTCCTACTTGTTTCTTAATGTGTTTTTCAAGATCATTGGACTTGCAAATTGAGGTTTGGGTTTGTTGGCACGATTATGTCAATATTATTTCATGTTCACTGCATTTGAAGCATCAAGACTGTGTAACATCAAGAAGATGACGATTCTTTCGCTCTGCCACACCCTTTTGTTGAGGTGTATATGCACACGAGGTTTGATGTAGAATACCGAATTCAGTGCATAAGTTCGCAAATGTCCGGCTAGTGTATTCCCTGGCATTATCTGTGCGAATAACCTTTAGAGCAGAGGGGAACTGTGTACGTATTTCACCAAGGAAGGTGCGAAATGTAGTGGTTAGTTCATCACGATCCTGAAGTAAGTATAACCAGGTTAAGCGTGAATAATCATCAATAAAGGTGACAAAATAACGATAGTCAAACATACTAGGAGTGTTATAAGAACCCCAAATATCAGAATGCACTAATGATAATGGAGTATCACTCGGAGTACAAGTAGGATGAAAAGAAACACGATGTTGTTTGTCAAAGATACAAGATTCACAAGAAAACTCATGCAAGAAAACATCCGGAAGAGCCTTCTTGAGAATCTGGAGGGGAGCATGCCAAAGACGGTGATGCCAATTGGTAGTGGAGACAACGGAGAGAGTAGAAGGAGGGACATCGATGAGGTAGAGTTCATTTGACAGTCATCCCTTACCAATGATATTCTGCGTTTGCCCATCCTGCACAACAAAGGTAGAAGGTGAGAAAGTAACAAAGCAACTAAGGTCTTGTGTGAGGCGGCTAAAGGAGAGTAAGTTAAATGGGGAACCGGGAACATGAAGAGCGGAAGCCAGAGAGAGAGTGGGTGTGAGTGATATATCAACAACACCAGAAACGGGGGTGGTATCACCATTTGCTACAGTGTTGAATTGGGGGTGAGCAATCACCGAATAGTGCGGAGGTCGTTGCGACGTAATATGATGGTGGCACCCGAGTCCACAATCCAATGAGAGCCCAGTGAGAGACAAGATACACCTTCATTGGAAATAGATGCGACCGAGCCAGACGAGCAAGAGATCACCCCTTGCAGGTGCTGGAGCTGAGTACGTAGATCATCAATGTCTACCGGAGCAGAGGTAGCAGAGTCCGGGGCAGGAGCAGTGGGAGGATCAGCCATAACAGGAGCAGCAAGATGGGGAGGCAGACCATGTTTGCGATAGCAGGTGGCCTCAAGATGGTCATCCCGTCCACAATAGGTGCCCTTAAACTGAGATTTTCCAGATCGGCCACGTCCCCGAGACGTGTAGCGGCCCCCACAGGCTGAGGACCCCCGAGCAGGCAGAGCAAGTGTGGAGTGCTGGAGAAGAGCTGGGGAGAGAGTAATGAGAGCATCCTAGGGTGGTGTGACCTTCAGAAGCATAAAGCACACATCAGACAAAGATGAGGTGGTAGTAGATGAAAGAACTGGGCCCGAACACTGTGCAGGTGAGAGGGAACCCGGGACATCATCATCGCAACCCCGATCGCTTCTTTCAAGGCCCGTTGAGTGGTCAGATCTGTAGTGGGAGGCTGATGTTGGATCCATGCCAGGGTCTTGGCTTTAGCAACAAAGAAAATCATATCACCAGGAGCCCCGAGATCAAGGTTCTGGAGATCTGAGATAATGTCGAATAAGTGTTGAAAACTATTCTGCCCAGAGTAAAATGAGTGGAGCTCTTCCCACATGGCCTTTGCCGTGTCATGATACATCATTCAATAGGGCTCAGTGTCCATGGAGTTGAGGAGCCAAGATTGGACCCAACCATCATCCCGAAGCCACTCGTCGGTGGGAGTGGTCGTAGTGGCCCGATTCAGGTGATGAAGAAGGCCTTTCGTCTGTAGGACGCGACGAACCGAGTGTACCAATTCCACAAAATTTCGTTTCCTATTGAGAGAGATAGTAGTAATCTGGAGTTCATTGCGAGGCTCGGAGACTGGAGCCGTAACACGATCGGGTAGAACAGAGGAGGCATTAGAATTTTCGGACGCCATGAGGTCGCAGTGGGCAGAAGCGGCCCGTAGCAGATAGAGGCACAATGACAAGAAACCTGGCCGGGAGGCAACCAGGAGCAGAGGCCAGCGAACAAGCACTAGACCGTGTGGTTAGAATCAGACCGCGACAAGATCAGCAGAGTCCACGAGGAGATGCAGACAGTCCGCGCGAACAACCACGTCGAGTAGAGAAGCACTAAACGGCAAGGAAGACAGCAAGAGAAGACCCCGCAGAAGAAGTCAGCACGACAAGGAGACCACGCGGCAAGGCAAGAGGCCACAGCGGGAAAGAGTCCGTACGACAAAAGGAATAAGACTCCTTGCGACAAGAGGTCTATGCAACAAGGATACTGCGGGGCAAGAAGCAAGACCGCAGCAGGAAAGACAACTGCAGTGATAAGACCGAGAAGAGCAGGTCGCCGCAAAAAGGTCCAAGTCGTAGCGGACAAAACCTGGTCGCAGCGGATAAGGGCAGGTCGCCAGACGGATAGATCTAGCCGCAGGGAGATGGAAAGTCGCAGAGAGGAGGCAGCCCAGAGCGATTAAAAAAATCTAACCGCACGAAAGTGGGGTCCACTTGCCAGATAGAGGAAGGCTTATAAGAGGAGCGTAGAAGAGAGAGGAGGTGGATCCATGGGAGAGAGAAAAGATGCGGTTAGAAGGAACGAAGCCGCAGAAGCAATGCGATTAAGCAGAGCCACAGGCCGCCCGGTTAACTGGAAGACTGGGCGGTTAGAAAAAGACAAGCCGGACCGTTCCTCTGATACCATGTAGAAAAGTAGTTCAAACCTTGTATATACTTCTTGAATACAAAAATACAAGTATGAGTACAAATATATAGGAGAGAGGAGAGGAAGACCCAGCTATAAAAACAATGTGGGACTACACACTAAATCCTACATGTGTCATATTAATGGGCTAATACATCATTTTTCCTAGTATTCTCTAACACCAGCTAAGATATCAATTTTATTATTGTTACTTGATTTTCTTCATATCACGAATGTCTAACAGGCTTTTGAAATATTGCTGAACTAGGTAGTGGTGTTACATCAAATGCATGCTATAAATTTGTTTTTTTGAAAAGGGGTCACTAATGCTTATTTTGTGATTTGAACCTATGATCTCCGTATCATAACAGATGCAACCATATCATCTCTCCATCATGTCAACTTCTATTTTTAGTTTATCCTTAAAATAGATAATGAAGTAGAGCTTTCTACTAAAATAGTACCTCATCCTTATAAAAGAAATGCTCAACTAAAATTCATATATGATTTTATAACTAACCTTGGTGTTTTGACAACATGATACTTCAAAATTTTTGCTTTACTCTGATCTGCAGCAATTTCATCAGGGAATAGTTTTGCCAATTCTTTCATTGTAGCATCAATAATATCACTATCACTACGTAATATCCAATCTTCTGCTGGAGCAAAGACTAATTCAAGCATGGATCTATTCGGATCATAATACTCCTTCATGAGATTAAAAAAAGTATCAAGGCAATGATTTCAAGGATTAAGAAAAAACTAGTATCTCCAATTATTTGGTTGAACATTTCAAAAGCATGGCAGGGAATATGGCTGAAACTTTAACATGCAATAGAACACAATTTTCAAATCACATTTATTGTTAAGATATTAAATTAGTGATCACTAACAAAATTATGAATCCCAAGATTTATTGGTGCATTTGTAGTAAATGTTAATCACTAATAAAAAAAATAGCCGACATTGGATTGCCTATACTCTTCCTATTATTGTACAGTGAAAAAAAACTCAGCAGGTTGTCAGTATCTTTACCAATAGCATTAGGGCCTCCACTTCACTAGATTATGTAAGAAGTTCAAGCTAACTGATATATAGGTTCTACATTGGAGACATTAGCAAGGAAATAGGAAGTTCTATTAGTAGATGCAAAATTCTCATCATAGCCCTTGATTCTTGTATGCCAGGACTGCATATTTATCATATATTGAAGAATTCTCAATTGCATGACAACAAGTTCTCCGTCACCAGTAACCATGACTATATCAAAAGAAAGCCTAACAAACAAACATTGTTATTGTCATGGGGAATTATTTGGAAGGAATGCCAACCAAAATAAAATAAATAAGACAAATTTCATGGTCAAATTATTAACTTCAACAGCAAAAAGTTTCTCATTGTATTTTAAAAGGGCAGAGAGGGTATATATAGTGCTTGAGGTTCATGTCAATATGTGGTTGGGTATGGGAGGAGTTGATTTATGTTCAATTGTAGAGAGAGCGTTTCTGTTTTAAAAAACAGGTACAGATAGGTGGCACATAGTGTGCCAGTGCTTAGGTTTCATGATACGGGTACGGAAGACCCCATCCTCGACAAGTGCTATGCAAGAGTTTACACGAGACACGCGCGGGATCCAGGCGTGGCTTAAGGATGCGCCCGATTGGATCCAGGATCATTATTTCCATTATATTATATTTCCTTTTATCGCATATTTCCTTTTATCATGTATTTCTTTTTATTGAGTATTTCCTTTTTATCATGTGCCTCCCAAATCCCAATATATACAGGGAAGGAGAACCAACGTATGAAGGCAATTTCTATCTTGAATAAGACTTGGATGGGGGATTACGACCCAGCATAACCCGGCCTTGTGTTATCTATCAACTTGGTCCGACCTGCCGTTTTACGCGCCGCAACCTACTCGCCGCACGTACAACTGCTCCTCTAGCACGCGCCGCAGACCACAGATCGCCTGTCACGGGTTCTGCTTGCACGCCCCTGCCGTAGTTTCCGACTGCAAGCCCCTACGCTGCAGCCCTAATTTTCGCCGACGCCTGCCGCCTTTTCCACGGCATTCCTTCCGCACGCCTCTTCCGCGTCGACATCACAGCCTCTGTTCCGCGCCTCCAAGACGTCGCACTGCTTCCAAACACCTTCTGCGGGGTATCGTCTCCGTCCTTCGCCTGCTATTGCACCACTCCACCATCTGCTCCACCTATTTCGGCCTCATCCTCCACTCCGCGCATGACCGTGATGCGAGGGATGGCTGCTCGTGACAGGGACACCCCTCCCTCGGTGGAGGGTCTTTCCGACGGCATGGATCACATTGACACGACTCTTTCCGACCTCCAAGTCGCTATCCAGGAGATTCACTCACTCCTTTCCACTCGATCAGCCACACCCTCACCGCCCCCGGCTAACATAGCCCCCTCTATTCATTCTTCTGGCAGTACCCCCAAACCATCCGGGGTTTCTGCGCCCTTCGGCGACCCGTCGGTTCCCCACCTCCGCAG
Source organism: Platanthera guangdongensis (assembly GCA_039583875.1). Taxonomy (NCBI): domain Eukaryota; kingdom Viridiplantae; phylum Streptophyta; class Magnoliopsida; order Asparagales; family Orchidaceae; genus Platanthera; species Platanthera guangdongensis. Next base: position 18,760,247 of record CM077147.1, on the reverse strand, counting down.
ACTCGACATTCCGGTATTCGATGGGTCTGATCCTATGGGCTGGTTGGCCCGCACGGAGCAATTCTTTGATCTCCAGGGCACTTTGAACCCACAAAAAGTGCCCCTGGCGACGATCTACATGCAGGGCTCAACCTCTATTGGGTTCATTGGCTTCGTCAATCCACACCTACTCTCTCCTGGGCAGCCCTCAAACACGAGCTGCTTCGTCGCTACGACACACACCATTCTATAAATCCCTTCGAGCGCATCAGCAACGTTCGGCAGACAGACATCATTGACTCCTATATTGATGCCTTCATCGAGGTCGCCACACATGTTCCCGGTCTGTCGGCAGATCAATACTTGGGCACATTCCTTGCAAGCCTACGACCGCACATCCGAGCCCGCCTGCTGGTGCATGATCTGACTACGCCTACTCGCGCTATGGAACAGGCTCGCTATGTCGAAGAGGATTTTGCCACCTTGTCCTCCAGCCCGACACTTCACTCTGTCGGCGCATCCTCGGCTACCCACACCAGCTTGTCCAGGCCACCGACACCTCTGCTTTGTCTTTCGGCTGAGCCCTCTCCTGCCCAGGGCCGACCTCCACCGCAACCTCCTGCAACACCATCCTGAGCCAAGAGATCGGTCCATAGGCTCTCTCAGGCCAAGTATTCAGACCTCCGTAGCAAGGGTCTTTGCTTTCTTTGCAAAGGCCCTTACTCCCCTACTCATATATGCCCGAACAAAGACTTCAAAATGCTCCTTGGGGCCAGGATGAAGACATTGGCCTGGCCGATTTTGAGGCCTTAGAGCTGGATGAGCACGACCTCGAACCGGCCCCACCATCTCTTCTCCACCGCCTTGAGGTCTCCTGTTACTCAGTTTGAGGCATGACCGGACCGTGCACCATGAAGCTGGAGGCCTTCCTTCACGACCGTGCAATAGTACTCATGATTTACAGCGGGGCAAACCACAATTTCATCTCCCAAGCCCTCGTGACGGAGTTGCGAATTCCGGTGACGGCCGCTCCGGGCTTTCATGTATGCCTCGGCAATGGTCGTTGGGCACCAAAGGCGGTTCGCTGCCTTGGGCTACCCCTCACGATCAGATCCTATTTGAGTACGGTGGACTTCTATGTCTTCAAACTTGGCAGACTTGATGCCATTCTTGGTGTAGCCTGGCTGCGCACGCTAGGCGACATTCGACACAACTGGGATTGCCTCACAATGGTCTTTGAAGTGGCGGACGCCACTCACCATCTACAGGGAGACTCGTCCATGGCATGTTCCCCTGCCGCCCTGCGCTCCATCCTGCAGACTGCGGACCCAGACTTCAGCGTCCTCCTATGCACATGGACACAACAACTTCCCAAGTACCACACGTTCCGCACGTCGACATCCAGCGACTCTTGAACAGGCATGGACCCCTCTTTTCTACACCGCAGAGGCTTCCCCTGACCTGAGCCGCCGATCACGCCATTGTCCTACAGCAGGGGGCATCGACTGTCTCCGTCCGCCCGTATCGTTACGGCCATGATCAGAAGACCGCAATGGATGCCATGATCGCCAAGATGCTTACGACAGGCATCATCCAGCCGAGTGCAAGCCCTTCTCCAGCCCAGTTCTTTTGGTTCGAAAGAAGGATGGTGGATGGAGATTTTGTGTGGACTATTGGGAGCCGAACAAGCTCACCATCCCCGACAAGTACCTAATTTGCCTCATCCAGGAGCTGTTGGATGAACTACAAGTAGCGACCTATTTCTCCAAATTGGATCTTCGATCGGGCTATCACCAGATTCGGTTCAGAGACAAGGATGTGCCCAAAACGTCGTTCTACACCCATGACGACCATTATGAGTTTCTAGCCATGCCCTCCGGTTTGATTAATGCTCCAGCCACATTCAATCCACAATAAATGACGTCTTTCGTCCACATCTACGTAAGTTCGTCTTGGTATTTTTTGATGATATTTTGGTTTATAGCTCTTCTTGGCAGCTCTACTTGGATCACCTGGCCACCGTACTTCAACTTTTCATGGAGAACTAGTTTGTGGCCCACCACAAGAAGTGCCTATTCGGGCAGACACATCAAATATTTGGGGCACATCATCTCAGCTGTCGGCCTGGCGATGGATCCGACCAAAGTGGACGTGGTCCTACAATGAGCAACTCCAACGAGAATCAGAGTGGTGCACAGATTCTTGGGCCTTACCGGGTACTACCGCCGGTTCATTCACAACTACGGGGCGTTGGCGCGTCCATTGACCGACCTCCTCAAAAAGGGGCACCATTCTCTTGGGGCCAGACAACCCAGGAGGCCTTTCGTGGTCTACAACACACACTCTCATCTGCCCCAGTACTGGGCATGCCAGACTTTTATCAGCCATTTGTGGTGGAATGTGATGCTTTCGGGAAGGGGGTGGGGGCGGTCCTCATGCAGGGGAGTCGGCTCATCGCCTATTTCAGCAAGGTTGTCTCCAGTCGGCGGGATGCGTCCGCTTATGAAAGCGAGCTTCGGGCACTCGCCCTCTCCGTTCAGCACTGCGCCATTACCTTCTTGGGCGGCCCTTCGTGGTGCGCACAAATCACCGCAGCTTGCGCCACTTGTGGAGTCAGAAGGTCACGACGCCCGCACAAAAAACTTTATATTGCTAAACTCCTTGGGTACCAGTTCTCCATCGAGTACAAGATGGGGAGAACGAACACTGTCGCTGACGCCTTGTCCCGACCAGAGCATGCGGGAACCCTGGCAGCGATTTCCCAGGCTCATTAGCGCGATGCTAATGCCCTACATGCAGAGGTGCAAAGGGATCCCCACTATGCCTCCATGATATAAGATTTGCAGAGAGACCCAAGTTCAAACCCTCCCTTTCAGATGATTGGAGATCAGCTTTTCTACCGAGATAGTCTCATGGTCGCAGAGTCTCGCCCTGGATTTCCTGGCTGCTTCACGAGTTTCATGCTACTTCGACATAAGGTCATTCTGGTGCCTATCTGACGTACCGTCGACTGGCGTCCACCATGTACCGGCGAGGTATGTTGTGGTCCGTACAACAGTTTGTGGCCAACTACCTGACATGTCAGAAGGCCAAGTACCAGACTCTCTCGCCAGCCAGACTTCTCCAGCTCCTAATCGTTCCTGATATGGTCTGGGAAGATATAGGCCTAGATTTCCTCACCCGTCTTCCCCTCTCTTAGGGCTATGACTGTCTTCTATTAGTGGTGGACCGACTATCCAAGTACGGGCATTTCATACCGATTCGGCCTCCCTACACAGCCAACTCAGTTGCTCGGATCTTCACTGGGGAGGTGGTCTGCCTCCACGGTTTTCCTCGTTCCATCGTGAGCGACCGCGGCCCAGCTTTTATGAGCTTCTTTTGGCATGAGTTGTTCCGTCTACAGGGGACCAAACTGCGGTTCACCACCGCGTACCATCCACAGACAGACGAAGGTCCTCAACCGTTGTATAAGAACATACATGTGTTGTTTCACGACGGAACAACCTCGACAGTGGACCCAATGGATCACATGGGCGGAGCTATAGTACAACACGTCTTATCAATCCGCTACGGGCATCACTCCCTTTTAGGCAGTCTACGGCCGCCCACCCCCGCCCATACCGTGCAGCTTACCTGGCGAATGCCAAGCACAAGCCCCGACCGCCGACCTCCGGGACCGGGACGAGGGCCTCCGCCAACTGAAGCACCATTTGGTACGGGCTCAGCAACGCATGACCCAACATGCCAACCGTCATCATCGTGGGGTGATATTCTCGTTGGGCGAGAAGGTATTCGTCAAACTGCGACCACATCGACAGAGCTCCTAGACAGACCGATTACACCCCAAGCTCTCGGTCCGCTATTTGGTCCCTTCCTGATCTTGGAGAAAATCGGAGAGGTGTCCTATCGTCTGCAGCTTCCCAGTGACGGCCGAATTCACCATGTTTTTCATGTCTCCCAGTTGAATAGGGCCCTAGCGGATCACCCCCTCCAGGATACACTACTAGATGGGCTAGCCATTCATTCGGTTCTCCGGTACAAGCCTGTAGCAGTTTTGGGAACACAGACTGAAGACATTCAAGGACGAACAGTGCGTCAGATCTTCATCCAGTGGAAGGACCAATCGGCCGATGAGGCCACGTGGAACCTGGAAAAGGAGATCAAGGCCCAGTTTTCAGAGTTTGACCTTGAGAACAAGGTCGTTGTGGAACCCCGGGGTATTGATACGGGTACGGAAGACTCCATCCTCGGCAAGCGTTACACAAGAGCTTACATGAGACGCACGCGGGATCTAGGCGCGGCTTAAGGATGCGCCGGATTGGATCTAGGATCATTATTTCCGTTATATTATATTTCCTTTTATCACATATTTTCTTTTATCATGTATTTCTTTTTATTATGTGTTTCCTTTTATTGGGTATTTCTTTTCTATCATGTAAGTGCTTTCCTATATATACGGGGAAGGAGAACCAACATATGGAGTGAATTTCTATCTTTAATAAGACTTAGAGGAGGGATTACGACCCAGCGCAACCCGGCCTTGTGTTATCTATCATTTCACAACATTATAGTAACTAGGTGCTGCTAGCATCAAGTGAGCACAAAACAGTTGTAATAATAATATTTTTCATAAAACATTTGTACTGCGAATAGAATATTATTACCTTACATGTTACGGACATGTCTGCATACACACTCAAAATGGGACTCCTGTAAAGAAACAGTGGGTTAGATGTTTTCAAAACACTTAAACAATCTATACAAAATCTCTAAAAAAAAGTATTCATATTTCCATGATATACAGATGAGTTTGGTGCATACACTTCAATGGATTGAATTGATAAATCATACGTTTTCAGGAACAAGTTTTTTTTAATTCAGTTGTCGTTTGTAGCATTAGATCGTGTGTTAAGATAAATATTATGGAAAAAAAATAAGAGTAATTACAGGGATGGACCTAACAAATCGAAGTAAGACAAAATAAGACTTAAATTCTGAAGTAACTATATTCAATAATTCTGAAACACAATTTTCTTTGTAATGACATTGTTTTCTAAGTGTACAGAAGTGTCTTCACCCATGAAACATTATTTCACTGATTAAGAACATTTGTTATGATCTAGGTTGTAACAAGCCTAACGGGATAAATGCTAAAATACAAATAAATAAAACATATAATTAACTAAAGGAGATAAATGATTAAAACACCAAAATATCAGATCCATAAATAAGACAATATTCATAACATTCCACAGTTCCTTCAATTAAAACATGTCAAACGTTAGGAATTGATTTCATTACTTGAATAATAAATGTCCTCTATATATATAAAAGGATTGATTTCATTACTTGAATAATAAATGTCCTCTATATATATATAAAAGGTAATACATGAGGGGAAAAAATAAAACAAGAATAATTAATTTGTTCTAACACTCTCCCTCAAGTTGAACATGTAATATTTTTCATGCCAAACTTGCTAATAATCAAAGCAAATATTTTTTCACTCCATGCCTTGATGAGAAAATCTGCAAGTTGACCCTCCGAGTGAACGAAAGGGGTACATAAAATCTCTTTCACAATATTTTCTTTAATGGTGTCGGTCAACTTCAATGTGCTTGGTGCAGTCATGTGGAACACGGTTCTAAGCAATGTTGAATGTAGCCTTATTGTCGCAAGACAAATTGAAGGGTCCGGTTTCCAATAAACCAGTATCATCCAAGAGGGAACGAAGCCACATCCCCTCACATATATCATGAGACATGACTCTAAACTCAACCTCTGCACTAGAGCGAGCCACAACATGTTTCTTGCTTCTCCAAGTGACCAGATTAGCCCCAACAAAAGAACAATATTCTGTCGTAGATCTCCCATCATCAACTGATCTGGCCTAGTCAACATCAATATATATCTAAATTTTTAAGTGATCACTAGGAGAGAATAGAATTCCCCTACCAGGCGAAGCCTTCAAATACCTCAAAATTTTGTGTACAGCATCAAGATGTCTGAGTTTAGGGGAATGCATGCATTGACTTACCACTCCTACTGCATATGAAATGTCAGGACGAGTATGAGATAAGTAGATCAGTTTACCTACAACCTTCTAATAATCAAAAATATCTTCCACTAACTCTCCATCATCACGTCCAAGTTTGTGGTTCACTATAATAGGAGTATCAACAGGCTTGCAACCACTCATTCCTGGCTATTTTAATAAATCAAGGACATACTTCTGCTGTGAAATATGCATAACATATGTTGATCTTGCTAGCTCAATTCCTAGAAAATATCTCAACTTATCCAAATTTTTCACTTCAAATTCACTAGCAATTTTGAGTTTCAGGGCACAAATCTCATCCATGCCATCACCTGTAATAAATATATCACCAACATATACAATCAAGAAAGCCACCTTCATCTCTTTCCGTCTGATAAATAGTGTAATCAGCGTGACTGGGTATATCCCAATGAGATCATGACTTTGTGAAGTCTCTCAAACCAAGGTCTTGGAGATTGTTTTAACTCATATAGAGCTTTCTTCAATTTACACAATTTCTTTTCAGAGCCGATAGGGACAAGACCCGGAGGCATCGACATATAGACTTCTTCCAACTTGTTGTGAAGGAAAGCATTCTTTACATCTAGTTGTTGAAGGTCCCACCCTTTATAGGCGGCATAGGATAATAGGACTCACATTGCATTCATTTTTGTCATGGGAGCAAAAGTCTCTTGGTAGTCAATACCATGAGTTTGGGTATAACATCTTGCCACTAATCTTGCCATGAATCTCTACACAATACCTTCAGAGTTCTGTTTTACTGTAAAAATCTAATGACAACTAATTGTCCTCTTGCCAGGAGGGAGATCGACCAGGTCCTATATATGGTTCTTTTCTAGAACTTGCATTTCCTCCATCATCGTCTTTGTCCATTTTGGGTTACCAAGTGCTTCCTGCCATGTACCGGGAACAAACACAGTAGAAAGAGAAGCGACAAATGCTTTATGGGAAGAGGATAAAGAAGCATATGAAACATAGTTAGATAATGGATGTTGAGTGGATGAGCGTATACCTTTTGGAGGGCAATAGGTAACTCCGGGGATTTTGTAAACAAATTTGGTGGCGGCTCTGGTATTATGAGATGCAATTGAGCGTTTGATCTTTTGCTTCTCCGAGTGTACACCTGTAACTCATTTTCTTTGGGAACATCTTTGGGAATATCCTCACTTTCCCCCTGAGTGGTAATGTATGGAGAAGGAATAAGAAGAGGAAGAGTAGGAGCACTCACTTCCAAGTATGAAGACTCCCCCTAAAGTGAGGACTCATAATAGGAGGCACTTTTATGAAAAGTAACATCCATGGGGACAAATATTTTCCTGCTTGGGGGATGATAGCATTTGTACCCTCTCTGTGTAGGAGAATAACCAATGAACACACAACGAAGGCATGAGGAACAAGTTTTGTTCGAGTAATGTTATGAATATGAACAAAACATAAACACCCAAACACACGGGATACAAGAGTAATAGGAGGGATACCTAGGGTATGAAGAGCAGTGTGATTGTCCAGATGACGGGACAACATATGATTGATGAGGTAAGCCGCAATAAGAAGGGTATCACCCCAATAGTAGTTTGGAAGAGACATCATAAATAACAAGCATCGAGTCACTTCAAGAAAATGATGATTTTTTCGTTCAGCAATATCATTTGTGCAGGGGAATATACATAAGTGGTTTAATGAACTATCTCATGATCACTCAAATAGTTTTCAAATTTGGTATGCATATATTCACGACCATTATCACTGTGGAGAATTTTAATGAAGTCACCAATTTAGTAGAAATTATTTTATGGAATTTTTGAAAAAGAAGGAACACTTAATTTTTACTATGCATCAAATAAACCCACGGAGTGCGAGAAAACAATCAATGAAAGTAACAAACCAATGATAACCAGAGATCGAAGCAACAAGGTAGGGGCCCTATACATCACTATGAATAGTATGAAAAGATATAACAAAAGGCTTAGACACATGATTGAAAGAGACGCTTATACTTAGCAAGTTCACAAACATCATACATAAAAGTTTTAAAAACAGCAGATGAAAATCTGAGAAATAGCGTCTGCATAGTAGAAATAGAGGGATGGCCCAATTGACGATGTCAGGTAGCTAACTAAGGAAGTTGGTGAGCATGAAAGGCTTAAGGAATAACAACATCAAATATGTACAATCCATCACGCATCGTACCAGAGCCAATTACCATCTTCGTCAGCAGGCCCTGAAAAGTAAGAAAGAAAGAAAGTGACAGAGCAGTTCATGAAATTTGTAATATGACTAACAGATAAGAGGTTGCGAGTAAAAGAAGTGACGTGAAGGGCAGAAGCCAAGGTAAGAGAAAAGCAAGTGATTGAGCATTTTCCTGTAATAAAGGAAAGAGTTCCATCAGCAATGCTTACCTTGTCTCTGCCAGACAATGGCCCATTAATATAATTTGTGGCTCCGGAATCAATAATCCAATGAGTCGTAGGCGGTACAGCAGCAAAGTGAGCACTTGGAGTACCTGAATGAGCAAAGGACGAGGATGGACCAGAAGTGGGCTCCGAGGATAATCCCTCCATCAAGCGACGGAGAGTCATCATCAATGAACTCAGTCAGGTGAGCAAAGCGAGGAGAACTGAAACTGGAGCGTCCACGACCACGTCCACCACGGTCCCCACGAGGAACCATTCCACCTCTCGATGGAGGGAGACCATGCAATTTGAAGCAAGTTTCGCGAGTATGCCGACTCCGACCACAATAATCAAACATTAGGTGGTCTTTGTCTGAGGGCTTGGGCTTAAAGTCCCGAGGAATGGTGCCTCCAGAATGAGACGTCGCAAGAGCAGAACTACTAGAAAGAACCTATGAACACCAAGACTGACGACGGTCATATTCCTGTTGGACAATACTATAGGTCTCTGACAACAAAAGGACCGGAATGAGGCCAAGAATCTGAACAATAACCTGATCAAAGTCCCGGTGTAAACCACGTAAAAACTCAAACACCCTGTTCCGATATTCATGAGCACGAACAAGAAGAACATCAACAGTGCAGAAGGGAGATAAAATGGTCATACTCCTGATATAGCTGAATGAACTCCAAATAATACGCAGACGGTGGTCGATCACCTTGTCGAAGGAGGAAGAGTTTTCTCCGTAGTTGAAAGATCTGAGCAGTGTTGTCTTTCCGTGGATAGGTAGATTCAACATGACTCCAAATATCTGCAGCGGTATCTAAGAAAAGGTAATTTTGTGTAATAGCCTCTTGCATGGAAATAATCAGCCATGACATAACAAAAGAGTTCTTTGATTCTCATTGAGCCCACATAGATGCAGTCCTCTTTGGCTCCTTAATAGTCTCATTAACATAGCAAAACAAACAGAGACTCTTAAGGGTCAAGGCAATAGATCGAGACCATGATAAGTAATTTGTTGTATCCAGACGAATTGTGGTAATCTGAGACGTCATATGATCATGCCCAATCCGGGTAGATCCAGCGGGTTGTGATACGTCAGGAGAATCAACCATGTCAGACATAATGAATTAAAAGAACAACGATGTGCCAAAAAAATTCGGATTAAGTAAAAAAACAGCCTCCAGAAGATCGTCGAAAAAGGGGCGATGCCAGAAAAAATGACGGACACCACCAAGAGGGCCGCCTCAAATCCTAAAGCAAGAGATCTTTGAGTTCTGAAGTCATAGGAGGGTTGAAGGAGGAGGTAGAGCCCTTTTCATGAGAGAAAGCAAAGGGAGAGGAAGATCCCAAAGATCAAAGATATAGGAAGATCTAGTGGAGCAATTAATTGATCCCCCTAGTAGGATCTAGAGGAAGGAAAGCAAAACTTTCTGAGAAAAACGGGGCACATCAGACAGTTGCCAAAGGAGTGGCCATCTAGGGCGCCGATCGGCCCATGTGCAGATCGGCGAACTATGGCAGTGCTGCTGAGAGCGGGCGTCGGAGGGAAGCGGGGAAGAGAAGGGAGGCGGGGAGAAGCGGGGCTGCGAGACGACGGTGTTGCGGAAACGAGAGAGTAATACATGCGGGAAAAAATAAAACAGGAATAATTAATTTGTTCTAACAAAACATGTCTTCAAATTTGAAAGGGAACTCTCGTGGCAAAATCATTATATTGGAAAATAAAAGGAATAAACTTAATAAAAAGAATACACTTTTACTATGCTCGTAATTACTTTACATCAACACATATCTTCCATATATAAACACACAGGAGGGAGATCCAAAAACAAATTCTGTGATATGGTACTAATCCCAAAAGGAGGCCGATAATGGCACACCAAATTGTACTCTATGTACACCAAATTCCAACACTCTCCCTCAAGATAGGCGAAAGATATCCACTAAGCTCATCTTGTCACACAATCTACATTAATCCAGTGAGCTAAATCATTTGGTTAGACAATCAGTCACTTGTTCTTTTGTAGTGATATGACTCAGGTTCAGTATCAGATCATCCATCTTTTCTTTGATGAAAAAACTATCAATCTCTATATGCTTGGTTCTATCATGTTAGACATGATTGTTTGTAATGTTAATGACTGACTTGCTATCACACCGCAATGTCATATGTTCGTCTTGATCTATCTTGAGTTCACTCAGCAGGGCTTTCAACCATAACAACTCCCCTAAACCTGAGGCCACAGCCATGTATTCTGCCTCAGCTGTAGATCTCGCAACTACAATCTGCTTCTTGCTTTTCCAAGAGACAATACTGCCCCCCACAAACATGCAATATCCCGATGTGGATCTCCTGTCATCTGCACAGCTAGCCTAGTCAGAGTCGCAATAACCCTTTATATTCAGATGTCATTCTTTCGGAAGATTAACCCCTCTCCTAGTGCACTCTTTAAGTATCTAAGAATCTGATACACTGCATCCAAGTGCGCCTCCCTGGGATCGTGCATATAACGGGCTCCTATGCTCAAAGCAAAAGATATGTCGGGACATGTGTGGCTTAAATAGATCACGCGACCTACAAGCCTCTGATATCTCTCATTATCAGTTGGCTCTCCTGCCTCAGCGTTGAGTTTGGACTTTTGATCAATAGGGGCGACCGCGGGCCTACATCCCAGCATACCCGTCTCTTTGAGCCGATTTAGCACATATTTTTGTTGGGATAAAATGATTCCCTTTGCATTGCGAGCTACTTTTATCCCAAGGACGTATTTTAATTGCCCCAAATCCTTCACCTCAAACTCCTTACCCAATCTCATTTTTAGCTGAGTGATTTCCTTCTCGTCATCGTCCGTAATAATTATATCGTCCACGTACACGGCAAGCATCGTAGTGTGTTCTCCATTTTGCCTAAAGAACATGGAATGATCAACATTGGTCTATCGATATCCCGTGTTAACCATCACTTTCCTAAACCTGTCATACCAGGCTCGAGGAGATTGTTTTAGCTCATACAATGATTTCTTGAGTCTACACACCTTGACTACCGTTAGTTTTGTGTCAAAGTTTAGTGGCACCTACATGTATACTTCTTCCACCGGATATCCATGAAAAAAGATGTTCTTTACGTCGAGCCAGTGTAGTTTCCATCCCCCATTTGCCGCCAAGGATATTAGTGTTCGTACCATGCTCAGTTCGGCGACGGGTGCAAAGGTCTCGTCGTAGTCAATGTCATAAGTCTGACTGTAACCCTTTGCTACAATGCTTGATCTGACCCTCCGGGTTTTGCTTCATAGTGAATACTCACTCGCAGACAACTGCCTTTTCCCCGGTGGTAGTGATACAAGGTTACATGTTTTGTTTTTCTCGAATGCGCCAAGTTCTTCTAGCATTGCAGCTTTCCATCGAGGATTCTTCTTAGCAACCTGCTAACACTTAGGAATAGAAACACTGTCCAACAATATAATGAATGCTCCATGTGCAAGAGATATATGAGAGTAAAAAACAAATTGGGCAATGTCATGTAGAAAGTCATATCGATTAGGTGAGACTCCCGCATTATTGCGGGAACTTCGTCTAACGGGCAAGGGATTGGGAGTGGAGAGATGAAGGGTTATCTTACCTGAGATGTCTAAACTTATGGTGGATGGTGCGGTGTCCCAAGGATCAAAGTAGGCAGAGACAAGGGACTTGACACAAATGACAATGGAGGCATTGTAGTCTCGCTCGACTGCTCGCTCGGTTGTCAACTTCTCGTATACACTCTTAACTCCTCCTGAGTCTGAGGTCCATTATCAACAGATTCTCTCTCCTCAAGAACCGACACCTCAACTGACTTTGATTCCTTCTACACAGGTGCCAACAGGATACTCACTATCCGCCTCTCACCACCACAGATATCCTCCCCCTCTTATCTCATATTTTCTACACCGAGTGATCCTCCAAGAGGCGAGTCAATCGAAGAGGAGTAATATGACTCAAGCTCTTTAAACGTGACATCCATGCGGACGAAAAAACTCTCTCCACCGGACTCCAACATACACACCCCTTTTGGGTAGCTGAATACCCAATAAAACACACATCAGGGTCCTTGGATCCAATTTTCCCACATTTGATCTTTTATCATACACAAAGCACACACAATCGAAGGTCATGAGCAGAAGAATATCTCCACTCTTCCCTCGTAGTATCTAAATCATAAACTTCTGATCCAATACTTATGAGGACATCTGATTGATTAAGTAGACTGTTGTTAGCACGGCTTATCCCCACAAGTACTTTGACACCTTCATTGTCATCATCATACTCCGAGTCACTTCCGAAAGATGTCTGTTCTTCCGTTCTGCTACTCTATTCTGTTATGGTGTATATGGACAAGTAGTTTGATGATGGATTCATTGTGAGGACAAGTACTTTTCAAACACCTTGTTGGTGTACTCTATCCTATTGTCAGACCTCGACACTTTTACGACCGCACTGTGTCGAGTTTGAACCCTTTTATGAAAATCCTTGAAACAAGCAAGCACGTCACTGTTGTTTTTCATTAGATAGAGCCAAATCACACGTGAGAAACAGTCAATGAAGAATACAAAATACTGAAATCCATTTAGAGTGGGTGTGGGACATGATCCCCAAACATCAAAATGTATCAGATTAAATAAATGAGAACTCCTACTTACAAAACTAGAATAAGAGTTTCTGGTGTATTTTCCTAGTTCGCACGCATCACATACAAGTTTTTTTCTTTATTTTACTTTTTAAAAAGAAGGGGATACATCTGACTCAAAAAAAAGAAGGATGACTCGTACGTCGATGATGAAGTAGTAGTATATCCTCTGCACTCTTTCTGACTTTTGCAGCTTCTTTAATAATGATTGAAAGGGCTGAGTCCATATTTTCTCTATTCAAGTACCACAAGCCACTATGTCATGTATCAGTCCCAAGTCTTATGTCGGTCTCCTCCTTAAAGATTACCTTCGAAATATCAAACAAAATAACACATTTTTTGGGATATGATAGCACTAATGGATAAGAGATTTACGAGAAAAAAATGAGCATGCAAAACATTGGACGGAGTTAAAAGTGTTGGTACATTGGACGGTACCCTTACCAACCATTGACTAAGTTATGTCATCGGCAGTTTAGATGTGCTCTGAGACAGCTATCATAAAATTTGCTCGGTAGCCTCCTCTTCTACCATCTCTGTGACCCCCACGACCGCGACCGCGGTAGCCTCCTTTTCACCGTCCAGCTGCATCCCGCTCTTTTGGTGGTTTGGGGCAAGCCAGCCGGAGATGACCTATTTCACCACAGTTATAGCATTGTCATGTCTCACTCTTGTACCTTGTATGTCCAGGATTGGTTACCACTGGGGCTGATTCGCCCCGGCGGGTGCAGTCATACCAGACTGAAGCCTAATTCGGCTCTCCACTTGCATCATAGCAAAGATAAATGTCTCATCCAGGGTAGGAATCTTTGGCTGAGCGAGCAACATCGCACTCCTTTACTCAAATGTCAGGTTCAACCCCTCATAAAGTGCATAGTGCTCCGCTGAGCATCTCTCCCCTTTCATGCATTCAGGATCTTTGCAGCATGCGGCTGGTGAGAAATAATCATGGTCTGCCCATAGTCACTCCAGATCTACGACATACTCTTGAATTAAACGATCTCCCTGGATTACTGTCTCAATCTACCATTCTATCTGAAACACACGCATGTTGTTTTTGACTCATACGTAGAGTCTCTGTAATTTCCCCCAAACATCGCTTACAGTCTCTATGCCATCCACCGTGATAGTAACAGACGCGACCATTGAATTCAGAAGCCAAGTATGTAACAAACTATTTGTAGTCTTCCATTTTTGTACCCATCTGAGTCCTTCTCTGGCTCCCTCTTCTCACCAGTCAGATAGCCCTCCAGGTTCCTTCCGAAGAATGCCTTTTTCACTCGACTCCACAGGGGGAAGATCTAGCTTTACCAGAGGCGTCGGTGACTGAGTCAATCCCTCTCCTTTTGACATCCGCAGGAACTCAAAGAATACTTTTAGATCCGCCTCCTCCATCTTGGCAACCAATTTCTCCATGAGCGCCCACAACTCTTGATCTTGGATGTGAGTTCTCCACGCGGCACCCTCACACAAACGGCCGCAGAGACACGGATGCCCGCACAAAATCTGCAGCACACCTGCACGCCACAGTCACAAGGATGCCACACTTCCTGCAGTAGTTTTCTAACAATGCCCGCACAAGAGCTACGACACTTCCTTACGCAAACAGCCGCAGTGACAAGGATGCTCACACAAGATTTGCAGCACACCCACACGCCGCAAGGAACCCGTACGACAGGTCGTCAATCAGAGTCAGGCGTGATCCTTCACCCTTCTGAGCCGCGCACCTGACGATCCTCTTCCCCGCACGCGCACGCGCCTGACTATCCTCCTTCCTGCACGCGCACACGCCTGGCGACCCTCCTTCCCGCAAAGCCGCACGTGTATGCTCTTTGCGCGCCTCCTACCGCGGCACTCCCGCTCTCCCTCTGTGTGATGTTCCTGCAGAGAACCCGCGGACTGTGTGTCCTTCCGCCACGTCGCACTGCACTGTTATGTACTGGAGTCTCCCTGTTGCCGCATTGCTTCTCTACACAAAGCTTTTTCTACCACGTCTTGCGTGATGTATCCCGTCGCTCATGCCAGAAAGGACAGAATAAATAACAATCGGTCGGGAGAGATCCCTCGCTTCCATGATCACAACCCTCTCCGTCAGTTTTTAATTTGTTTCCAAACTAGCTCTGATATCAAGTGGAAAATAAAATGAATAAACTTAATAAAAAAATACACTTTTATTATGCTCGTAATTACTTTACATCAACACATATCTCCCCCATATATACACACAAGAGAGAGACCCAAAAACAAATTTTGTGATGTGGGACTAATCCCAAAAGGAGGCCACTAATATCACACCAAATTGCACTATATGCACACCAAATTCCAACAATTCCATTCATTTATTTATCACCAAAAAAACTCCTTGTAATGAGGCTCCAAAGTCGAGACGTCATCGCTAAGTGAATCTAACTCTTGGTCACCATTGGAGTAAGAGAATGTTGCGGGTTACTTATCGCTTGCACAAAGATGTGATTGAGGAGACTTGTGCATGGCAGCAGCCAACTTAGCTTCTAGGTGACTGAAGTTGTGAAAGAAGGGCCCACTAAATGAGGAGGGCGACAGTCGACTATTGGGCCCACTAGATGGTGATAACAAGGGGGGCTTTGGGGGAAGTGCCTATTTGGTAGGGATATATTATGGTTCTACTTGGATGTTGCTGGAGGAGTGGCCGAAGGTGGAGATGACGGTGGCGGAGATACTACGGAGTATTTATTGTGGCTGCCTAAGCTGGGCGTGCTCGAGAGAGAGAGCTTCTGGAATCTCTTTTAGGGTTGGGGAAATTGTCTTCTTCATTTATGCTAATACAAGACTCACTAGGTCCTTTAAATAAGACTTACAATCGACAAAAGGAAATAACACAAAAATAAATAACGACGGACTTGGACATGCGACTAAAAATGACATATCATAAAGACACAACATAAATAACGACGTCATATAAGGACACGACTCTAAGACTAAATAAAAGCATATTAAGAAATAATTAATACTAAAATAACGTCATAAAAGGACCCATAACAGCTGTCCCACCTTGCAGAACGAGATTGTCCTCAAGCTTGAGGGAGATCAATGGTGTCCACGTCAGCCGACACTCTTATCATCAGAGTCTTTGATGTGCAAGTAGAAAAGCCGTTTGCACTTATGGTCGCGAATGCACAACTCGTCGCAGTTGAAACATAAGCCCTTGGCGCGCCATTCCAACATCTCGTCCCGTTGGATGCCCCTCGGAATGACCTGGCTGAATGCTCGTGTCGGTGGGCAAACAGACCTCCTGTGCTAGTTGGAGGCAACGATCACATAGCCTGGCCAGACTCATATCAGTTACTAAGTCTGGAGGAGCCTCAAATTCAACATAAGGTCGCAGGCGTTCGCGAAGTCCGGCGGTGAAGATGGTGACTTGCATTTTCGGGGACAGTGTGACATGCACTAGAAGAAATTGAAATTGGTCAAGATACTCGTCCACGAAGCTCGTCTGACGGAGTGTTGTGAGAGGACCAAAGGGATTGCTGCAGATTGGAGGGTTGAAATGCAGGTTGTAAAACCGCTTGATGTCATCCCACGTCAGGCCCGGCTGATCAGTGAGGAGATGAGTGGCTCAAAGCAAGGCCGAGTCTAGAAGGTGGAAGGAGGCCAAAGGAAGTCGTTCAGCTGTCGGAGTTTGTTGATGTGCAAATAATTGTTCGCACTTGGTGAGACAGCCCAAGGAATCTGTTTTCCCATCGTAGGTGGGGAATTTCAATCGGGTATACCACGGCTGAATGACAACTTCGGGGCGTAATAGGGTCTACGGTGGCGACTCCTGGTGGATAATGGATCCATAAACAAGATTAAAGGATCCGAACATCAGTAAACAACTTTTGCTTCATTTAGGTAGACAGTATGGCCGAAGTGCCATCAATTAGCCTTCCTCCAGACAGATGCAGGTCTATATTTTTATAATTTACCATGAGGGTAATATTTCTATCCCATTTCATTAAAAGCCTAGCTCAAAACCACATGCAAAACAATGCAAACGTTGCCAACCATAATTGTTTGATCCCAACTAACTGAAGTCGGTAATGAGAAATGTGAAGTTTTCCTTCCACGGCTACTTAACAAGCATTTGAATTACTAGATACTGCATAAATGTCATTAAAAGCCTAAAGCAGCTAATACATTTAACTGGCCTAAGTAAGACACACCTGCTAAACAAAAGATGGTCATATGTGTTCTTCAGTTTCCTATCAAACCTGAAAAAACAGTTTACAGCTAAGAACCTTCAATAAAGAGTCCGCATGATTGACCATAATAACTCGCTAGAAGCGTACCATAAATGAACATTTATCACTGGGACTCCTACTAATTTATTCAACTTTTGGAAGCATGGTATTTCTTTCCACTCCTCAGGCAAGAGAAGCTTCAATATATCAACTAAGAAATGAAAATAAATTATATATCAAATCTTCAAATCCAAGCTCAAAGAACCATTTCAGAAGAAACTTCAGAAAGCAGCCATACCAGGAGCAGCAAATACATAGGCATCTCCAGTGATAACACTTCCATTGTTGAGCAAAAATTGCTTCACTGTTCTATCAGAGTTCAACTCAATCTTTTGAACACGAGAATTAAGTTGGACCTGACCACCTAGTGACCGGATGTGATCTACGATTGGCATGCATAGCCTCTCAGGAGGGTTACCATCCAAAAAAGCCATTTTTGAGCCGTGCTTTTCCTGATCAATATAAGAAAACTAAAACCTTCTGGCGATTTTCCAATTTAGATCTACTCTTATATTTTTCATATTAAATTTATAGTTCTTAAAACAGAATTAAGTTTATTTCAATATCTTTATAGTGGAAAACATTAAAAATTAAAGAGATACCTGAAGAAAACGATTTAAAGCAATTAAAATGCACTGCATAGAAAGCTCGTCTGGATTAATGAAGTTTAGAGCTTTTGACATGGCAATAAAAACCTCATCATTAACTCGATCAGGTACACCCTGTAATAAAGAACAATAATAAACTTATGTACCCTTTAAATTGAAATAAATTTACTGTTATGGTAAAGATTAAATATTAAAATTAACGATATTAGGAAACCTATATATTATGCAATTAATTCAGATACAACTACCAATGAATGAGTGAAGAATGGACATTCATAAATTGAACCCTGTTTCCTAATGGTACGGGCCAGATGATGATGATAAGAGTAAGAACTTATTGAAAGGACGTGCATTAAATAATGCTGGTATTTTATAAACTACTTTGCATTTTTAAATGGAATTGTTAATGTAATACTAGAGATGCTGATTTTGTCTGATCTGAACTCAGATGTGACATAGGGTAGGATCTACTGGGGTATCGTATAACTAATGGAATGTATATATGAATTAAAAATTATCAGATACTAAGCTAGAAATAAAAGAAATATACAAATAAAAACACAATGGCCACAAGAAAGTTGAACTTTTAATGAATCAAATTATGGGTATATACGTTAGGGAGTACAAAATAACAAATGTTTAGGTGAAATAAGCCTTACAAATCACAAGATAAATTAGTATGAATATTACAAGCAAGCATCCATAAAACCGAGGACAAATACGAGATTTAACATAGCAATCTTCAACCACAAATGAAGTCACAAACGGATAGAAGGCATCAGAGAAAGAGAAATTCGAGGAATGTAGTTTGGGATGCCCTGTAATAAAATCTCGGGTAGGTAGGGAGAGGGCTGACAGAGGCTTCCTGTTAACCGGAAGGGAGATTGAGTGGCAGGAGTGAAGTTTTGCAGGGAAAAGGTAGGCAGTTTGTGGAGCTGCAGGGACTAGTGGGTGCTTTTCAGCAGTGGGAGAGGATTTCTTGTGGCTTTGGGGGATGTAGTGAGGAGTTTTGGGTAGAGGAAGCCTCTGGTGGAATGATTAGGGCTGGGAAAGGTTAATGTGATGCAGCACCTGGAGTCACACCAGGCCTGCCACCTAGCCCGGCGTCACACCGTCTGGGGGCCCAACATGGCGTCGCACCATGCGGGCTTTATCAGGGCCGCGGCCCATGCACCCAAACCCGTCTCAGGGTCCCACCACAGGAATACCGAAAGTTTTTGAGGTCGGGTCAGTTCGATCCAGCGACCCCCTTGATAAGAAGTCCTCAGGCGGACTTTCATCACCAACTGATCCGCGGATCAGTTGGTGATGAAAGTCCGTCTGAGGACTTATTATCAAGGGGTTCGCCGGATCGAACTGACCCGACCTCAAAAACCTTTGGTATTCCTGTGGTGGGACCCCGAGACGGGTTTGGGTGCATAGGTCGCGGCCCTGATAAAGCCCACATGGTGCGACGCCATGTTGGGCCCCCAGATGGTGTGACGCCGGGCTGAGTGGTAGGCCTGGTGTGACTCCAGGTGCTGCATCATAATGCCTGTTGAAAACCTGCTAGAGGAAGGAGGTGGTGGTGGCCAGCCAAGATGAGAGGAGGTGGGAGGGCGGGAGCTGGGGTAGGATTCTGAGGCTTGGCACCTAGGCACCGACTTCGGCATCAGTTAACCAAAAAAAGGAATTCTTCTCCCAAACTTTCAACCCTGAAAATGGAGCCTTCTAGTCCTATTTATAGAGTTGGAACTACCATTAATGTTCATGATTTTCCGATCATGATTGTCACACAAATATGCTTAAAATAAAATAACAAAAATAACTATAATTCTTAAATTGACGTTCAACACAAGATGAACGCTCTGATCATCATTTCCTTGTCTGATACTATTCTAACAATTATTCAGAAAAACTGTTATCACTGTTGGCTTACATCAAGGTTCAGCTTTAAGCCCTTATCTAGGGGTGTGCATGAAAAACCGAAAACCGACCAAACCGCCCAAACCGAACCGATTTTAAACCGAACCGAACGACTTTCGGTTTTGGTTTTCCTCTCTGAAAAACCGAACCGCACCGACTAATAATGCATGTAAAAATATTATCAATAATGAACTTTTAACTAATTTTATTAACTAAATAATGACACAAATTATATCAACTTAATAATTTTAATATCATTTGAACTAAAATAAATTTTTGTGTGGCATATTTTATGCATCAGACATAAACATTTTGTTGAACTGATTTTTTTATATCTCTTTTAATTTATTACTCGATTTCAATAAAAATATTTAATCTTTTTTTATGTAATATGAGCTATTAGTTTATTAAATAAAGTGATTATTAATTTTTTAATTGCATACCTTTTTAAATTTTCTTGGAATTTAAGTACACAATTATTTTAAATAGTCGAAAAACCAAAAACCGAACCGAGTAAACCGACCAAAAAACCGAACCGAACCGATAAACATCGCGGTTTCGGTTTGGGTCCAAACCGACCCAAACCGAACCGCTGCACCCCTACCCTTATCTCTTTAACCTTATCATAGTGAGCACCGGACATATCCAACAAGCAAAACTTGGTGTTTATTGTTTGCGGAATCTTGCACGGGTGTGTAAACGAGCCGACACTTTAGAAAAGAAGAGTTTTAGATTGAGAAAGCCAAAGACGGAGTATATGGAACTTAAATTTAGTTGTGCAAGAAGGACATATGACTTTGTTATTAAGTTGGGTGATCAAGATATTTCTCGTAGTGAGTGTAATAAATATCTTGGATCGATAGTTCAAAAATACGGAAGTATTCATAAAGATGACATATAAAATCCAAGCGGGTTGGTTGAAGTGGATAGGCGCGTCAGAGATCTTATGTGATCGTAAAGTACCATTAAAACTTAAGGGCAAGGTTTACCGTATTGCAATGAGACCAGCGATGCTCTATGGTTCTGAGTGTTGGGAAGTGAATAGTGTATATGAGCAAAACATGGGAGTTACAAAGATGAAAATGCTTAGGTGAATGTGTGGACACACGAAACTAGATAAAATTAGGAATGAATATATCAGGGATTAGATAGGAGTAGCGCCAATTGCAGAGAAGATACGAGAACCTCGACTAAGATGGTTTGTACACGTACAAAGGAGACTATTAGAGATACCTGTTAGGCATTGTGAGTCTAGTCACTAGGCATGTTAAATGAGGAAGGGGTAGACCAATAAAGACTTTGAATGAAACTATAAGGAAAGAAATGATGTACTTAACTACTTATGTATTAGTGAGATTATGATTAAAGATGGGGCAGAATGGCGACAAAGGATCCATATAGCTGACCCTACTATAGTGGGATAAATGCTTGAGTGTTGTTGTATTATTTAGAAAATTCTTATAGTTATAAAAAACTGCATTATTGTTAGAAAGTTATAACTCAGTAAACATCCAACTGATATACATTGATCCTAAATAATATATATTTCTCTTTCTGTTAGACCTCCAGAAATTGTGAAAATCTACGGAGCATATACTCGCGTAAATATGTAGAAGCGGGGAATACCAATCATATGAATATGAACTTTTATTGTTTAAAATATGCAGATGGATATGTAAGCAAAGTAGCACTAAACAGAAATTGATTAGGAGGCACGATCGAGACCTTCTCTCGTGATAGATTGAGGCGCATTATCTTACTTATAGGGCGTAGTGTACCGTATGAGCCTCAATTGTAGGGAGACGACGCCCCCTTTTAAAAGATTAGTAGATGTGAGTACAGATTAGTGAGACACAAGAACACCTGGGTTTGTTAGTAAGAACACAGATTGTTAGAATAGAATTGTGCATCGGAAGCTACTCATCTTAGTATTTAAAGGACAAACATAAGCTAACTACAACTCAAGTATAGGACAAAGCTTAGAAATCCTTTTAGTCAACCGGTTTTCAGAACATGAATAAATATGCTTAATATGATTAAACTAGAATATATATTTATGTTGCTAGTATTATTTTAGAAAGGCATGCATAGTATATCAGCATATATATTTTTATAGTATAAAAAACTTTATTTCAAAAAATATGCATTCATGTTGTTTCAACATATTTTTAATGTCACTAGAAGGAATAGTTTTTTCTACTCTACAGTTGGGCTGGCCCGTTTTCGAGCATTTATTTACAGGGGATATAGGTGGGGGAGTTGCCCCTAGGATGAGTGTGTTGCAGATTTCCTCTTATAGTTTGTTTTCATTTAGTTATTTTTCCTTTCAGTACTGTACTTCTTTCCTTTCATGAACTGTGTAACCGAATTATTTAGGATTTTTTATGTACCAAAAATTTTATAGTATTTCAGAAAATTTATATATATGATTTCTTTTATATTGTAGTTGGCTCTGTGAATTCAAAATTGATGAGGTACACTTTTACTCTTAGTTGTATTTTTTACTTCTGTTGTAAGTTTCCTTTTAGTACTTTCTTATTTATGTCTGTTATGTACCAGTTTTATTATCGTTACTTAGTTTACTTCTTATCGTAGGGCCTGACCGAACTACTAATTTGTTGTTAAACAAGATTGAGACGTTATAGAATGGATTCCTGAGGAGGAGTTGATGGAGGTAAAATATCAAGAAATATAAGGTCATCAGAAGTAGATGATGGTAGAGGTATATATGGATTAGGTAGTGCGTAGCAGGGGAGATTTTCAAGAGAGATGACATGAGATACGCATACATCCAACAACATGATCATAACATCGATACCCTTTATGTTGAGAGTTGTATCCAAGGAAGACATGCTACGGAACGGGGAGATAATTTATCGCGTTCTATTGCTGGAAGTTGAACAAAACAAGGACACTCAAACGCTTCCAAGAAAGAGTATGATAGGGCTTTATTGTGGAGGTGTCAATAAGGAGATGTGTTTTGAAAGTTGAGAGCAGTTATTTTATTTATCACACTTGTGAGAACATCTTCAGCCAAAACTGAACAGGAACATAAGAGGTTAGGAGAAGAGAACGTCCAACCTCCATGATGTGACGATGACACCGTTCAGCTACCACATTTTATTGATGAATATGAGGAGATGAGTATTGAGCAGGAGTTCCTTGAAATATAAGGAATTACATAAATGCTTGAGAGATATATCCCCCCCCCCAAATTTAGAACAAAGAGTTTTTATTTTGCGAGAGAATTGGGTCAACACCATAAGAGTGAACTCAGCATACTTAGAAAATAGATCAGATTTAACATTTAACTGGTAGATCCAGGTAAAGCGAGAGTAGCTATCAATAAAAATAACAAAATATTTATTTCCACTTTTGAAATGTGAGGAGAAGATCCTCACACATCGGTGTGAACTAAATCAAAAGGAGTAGAAAATACAAAAGAAATGGAAGAAAAAGAGGTAGTAATATAACGGCCTCTAATATGATGGATATATGGATTAATCATTATAATAAACGTTGTCTCGAGAGCTCCAAATGAAGCGAGAAACTGAAGTCGTGACAATGAGATGTGGGCAAGACGCCGATGCCAGAGATCACAGGTGGTAGTGGGAAAAGCAGTTAAGGAAGCACTTATAGTAACAACAACGGATGGCAGTGGAAGATGGAGACTATAAATGTAGTAGGGACCATTCCTCCAGTATCCCTTACCAACAACCCTCCCCGTAACAGGATGTATCAAACAAGTGGAAGCATTAAAAAACAGAGAAGTTCATGTTAAAAATCTAGGATACAAATAATAGATTCAATACTAGACGAGGGATATGATAAACATGAGCAATAGTGAGTCGAGAGTGATCAAGGAGATTACCACGACCAGTAATAAGAAGAGTTTTGTCAACATCATGAATGGATGATGACCTGCGGAGAGTGGAAGATGAGAAATATGGGTGTCATATATAGTTATATGGTAGGAGGCGCACGGGTCCAATATCCATAATGCAGAAGATATACCTGCGGAACCGGCAAAGGAAGAAGATCTAGAGCCAGATTGTTGACTGTTGAAGTGTAACATAGCCATGTGTTGTTGAATCTGATCTGGAGAAAATGGAGTAGAGTTGTCACCAATAGTAGCTTGAGGTGCAGGACGCTTTGGGAATCCATTAGCGGCTGCTTCTTGGGTTTTGCGGTTAGAGAGTGCGTGATAGTCCTGAGTGCAATGGTTATCAAGGTTGTAGATATCGGATATCGGGTTCATGTCGGTTTGAGTTTGAAATGTCGTATGTCGGATTGCGGGGGATATATCGGGGATATTTTACAATATCGGATTTTAATATTTAAATAAAGATAACAATGTTTATAAATATTTTTTTTTGCAAATAAGTAAAAAATGTACAGACAATATATGTTTATACACTTTGCATTAAACATGTAATAATATGATTATAATGAAATATTAAACAAAAATAAACACAATTGTGCATATTAATAAATGACAAAGATTGAATAAAACAACTTGCCTCTATTGTTATGATTATTTCTGGATCAGTGATTCATCAATTCGTCATCTAATAGTTCAATGACATGAAGACTTCTAGGTACCATCAAAACCAACATGAACCAAAAGTCATCCACCTTATCAACACAACTTTTGTAATAATTGCTGAAAATTTATCCAAAAAATAAGTAATTATATATTAACATGATTAAATGAATAAACAGATTAAAACATAATTCAATTTGATTGATTAACTAAACCAACACACCAAATAACAATCGATTTAAGAGAATAATAATACAAGTACCGGAAAGGAAGTAATGATAAAATAAGAGGAAACATCATCAGTCACATTGAAGGCCAAAAGTTCAAAAATCAAATGTCATAAGTCACACTGAATGTCAAAAGATCAAAAATCAAAATCTCCACTACATAGCTTCCATATGTATGCCTGCATCAAAAAAACATGTATAGATTAATTATTAATGAGTAAAATCATATTAAGTAAATTGATTTATAATTTTTTTTATAGTAAAGACTTACATTTCATATCTCCTCTTCTGTTTCGTAGTCTTCTAACATTGTGTCTAATAGTGGAGCTTGCATTTCCTCTTCTGATAGCCCCACATCTTCATCATCTTTCTCCAATGCTTGTGTTACAATGCGTTTCGCTTTAAACTTTCATTTTGTGATTGTTGGTTAGTAGATCTGGTGCTCCTTCTTGGTCCCAAATCAACATCCACAATGTCTCCAAGTTGTTGCCAAGTCAATCCTTCTCCAGGAAACACTTCCTCCTCATTTTCATTATCACCTTCACTTGAACCAACGAGCCACTCTACTGCTTTTCCTTCATCCAAACTTTTTGCAGATATTGGATCTCGAGAGATATCAGCATGCTTAGACCTCAGCATAGCATTAAACTTCACGAACACAAGATCATTTAAACGTTTGCTCTCAAGTCTATTCCGCTTTTTCGAGTGGATCTACAAATTGAAACATTTGAAATATTTAGTATCTCTTTATTACTTAAAAGAAATTGCATGCATGCAAAACTAATGTATTACCATTTCGAACGTGCTCCAATTTCTTTCGCATCCAGATGAACTTGTGGTCAAACTCAATATCCTCATGGTCATCCCCCTCAAATTCGGAGTCTCAACTCAATATAATTTCCACCAATGTACTATTTAAATAGCAAAATTTAGCAATATGCATAAATATTCGTGAACTTAGAATTTAAACAACTTATTTGGATTAAAAGAAGGAACTAGCAATTGCCTCTTTGCAAGATCCTTTCCAAATAGTCCTTGCCCGAACTGATATATATCAAGCTCACTAGTGATATGATCTTGCATATCAGGGTCATTTGAATACATTCTTGTAAGGCAATCAAGAAATCCATGCATAAACTTGGTATCCCCCTCCACCTCCTCCTTTTTTGGGTAATAGAAGAAAGTATTTAAAAAAAATCCAGATAAATGTAAAGGGCTACTCATCTTGCTATCCACTCTACTATCAATCAACTTTCATATAGGAAGATACATGTTTTCTTTATTTTTGAGTGCTACAACAACTTCCTCTTTGGTTTTCTTCATATCTCCATACAACCAACCCATTGATGGTATATCTCCATCTGCTCTTCGTAGAACTTTAACCAGTGGGGTAAATATAAGGAGTGTCAGCTCAACATTACGCCAAAATGTGGCACTCAATGCTATTGTTGTGGTCTACATACAATGATACAACAACAAAATATTAAAACGATGCAATGTATTTGCAAAAAATAATTTTAAAAAGATTAGATGAAAACATTACTTGTTTTCCATGTGCGGTACTTGATAACTTTGTTGCCTCCCATTTAGCAGATGTGAACAATTCCCTAAAATGTCTTCTCTTATCCTGGAGGCTCTGCAAAGATAAAAAAGCTGTAGCAAATCTGGTCACACCAGACCTAACGAGATCATGAGACTCCATCTCTTTAGTCGTCTCTCTGAACATAGCAAGAGCAATGGTGTGGGCATATATAAATACAGTAAATTGTCGGCCCATACAGATTGCACTTTTAATTTGCTTCAGTTTTGAAATATCTTGGAGAAGAAGATTTATGGTGTGAGCGGAACAAAAAGTCCAAAAAATCTTCGGTCTCTTTACCGCTAGCAATCGTGATGCAGACATATTGTTGGATGCATTATCCGTCACAACCTGTACTATATTTGCTTCTCCTGGGTCATCCGGACTACTGATTGCCTCATCAACAAACTCATATATGAACTTCTCATCATGTGTAGATGATGATACATTCTTCGATAACCAAAATGCTACACCAGCAATTGTGTGCACAACAATATTCATGACGCTTCTGCCCTTGCGATCTGTCCAAGCATCAGTCAAAATACTACACTCATGCAACCTACATGTTTGAGTGAAGCTGCTTAGCATTTCCTTGGTCCGTTGAACTTCCATTTGTAAGAACTTCTCACTCATCTCATACGGCGTTGGTCCTTTCATCCCAGGGCCACATAGACCGACAACATGTAACATTTGTTGGAAAGATATGCTATATAGAGCATTGAAAGAAATGCCCATCTCGTATGCCCACCTAGCAATATATAGAGCTGCGTCATCTCTGGCTTTCTTCTTAAACTTACTCTCAATCGTGCTTTGTGAACTATTTCCTGACTCAATAAATTGATCCATTGGACCTTTATTTCCAATACTTGTAAACGAAGTCCTTTGTGAATTTTCGGGATCTGCAGCCTCTCCAACAACGACCTCATCCAAGCTACTCTGTAACCTACTACTTCTCAACAGCTTACTAGTTTGTGCTGCTGCAAGGGTTGCTTCGGCTTTTGCTCTGACATCGGTTGGGACATGAGGACATGACTTTACATTGCCCTTAATCCCAGCCAAATGATGTTTGAACCGAGTGATGCCCCCATTTATGACTTGCTTGCAGTAATTGCAACGAATTCTACTGGTATCCGTTGCAACCACTTTCTCTCCAAATGCCCAAAAAGCATCTCTACCGCCAGAAACTGGCGCACTTACCTCTTTTGTAGAAGACTGAGAGGAATCTATTCTACAACACCAACAAAATATGTGAATGAACAAAATAATAAATTAAAACATGGCTCATTATTTCATACATGTGTGGATGCCTCAATATTGCAAGATTTGGAAGCAATAAGCATTAGTATCAAATGAAAGAATAATTGATACAAGCTCTCAAAGATTTGATGCAAGCTATGGGCCTAAGGGCAAGATTAAGATGAAGGTGTGAGTGAATGCATGCACACAATTCGATAAACAAAATTCTCCCTAACCATAACACTAATGTGATGCAACAATGAGTAGAAAAATGCTCGTTGTGCCTAAGGGCAAGTTTATCAATGGCATTCTTTATAACCTCATACCCTCCATTTGCCCTTATTGATTTTGTGCTACAAGTAACAATTTTTTTTTTCAAATAGCAAATCAAAGAAATCGGAACAAATTAGAAGACATCATAATTCTACAAGACCGATAAAATGAAAATAAATGAAAACTAAATGTAAAGCCTCACCATGAAATTGGCACCGGAGGTGGAGGATGCAATCTACTCGTCTGTCGCCGGAGGTGGAGGATGCAATCTACTTGTCTGGCACCGGAGGTAAAGCCTCACCGTGATCGTAGGTGCGATGTTAAGGATCGAATGTGCAGCTGGCGCAATCTCCACGTGAGTAGACTCCATGGAAAGCTAAGTCCAAGAAAAAAGAAGAAAAAATAAGAAGGGAACTTACAGAGTTACAGTGGAGTGAAGTTAGGGCGGAAGATGCGCCGTCGGAGAGGCCGATTCGTCGCCGGGAGAGGCCGATCCGTCGCCGGTAGAGGTCGATCCGTCGCCGAGAGAGGCCAACCAGTCGTCGGGAGAGGCCGATCGTCGCAGGAGAGGACGATTCTGTCGAACTGTCACAGCGCCGAAGAGTTAGGTCGAAAGGTTATGAGATTATCGCGATCCAGCAACCCGTGAAATCATTTTAAAGGCTGCGAAATTTTTTCATAATATAAACCCTAATACCGATATATCGGCGGGAGAGGCCGATATCGGCACTTGATATACCGCAATATCGCCGCAATGTCGCCGATATTTTACAAAACGCTATTTTGCTCAAACAAATCGATTTCGTTGCGGTTTATGCCCAAAAACTTTATATCGGCCGACATATCGGACATGTCGGCCGATATCTACAACATTGATGGTTATCATGTCGTTTGTGCCAAGCACACCACTTTTGTCTAGAGGAGGATTGCTCGGGTTTGGGAGGATGAGGTCTAGAAGATGTGAACTTTGGAGGAGGCCAAGTAGCCACAACAACAGATGGAGCAACATCAGCAGGTGGAGTACCATAACAGAGGGTTCCAGAGAAGAGCTTGCCCAAAGGGCAAGTCTTTGATTCTCCTCAACAGTGAGTTCGTTCACCGCAACATCCAGAGAGGGAGTTGGGGAACGTTGGAAGAGGATGTCAACAAAAGTTTGGCATTCAGGATGAAGATGCATGAGGAACTGTAGCAGCAGACGACGATCATGAAGAGCAAGGTATGATACCTCTTGTTTATATAACGTTTTCTCCCTGTAATTTACATTTTTTTCATAATCTTTTACCCTACTTTCGGTATAGTTTAATGCACTTTTCTTCCATTTGAATGTTCATTGAAATCTGGGTAAGATGATGAGAATTACAAGCATGGACTTTCCAATAATTTTAGGGGAGGTTATGTGCAAGTTGTTTCATGAACGCTTGTGCGTACACTATTGTTTAATTCGTAGACCTGGGCTGCAAATCTCGAGTTCTTCCACTGGGCGTGTGTTTTACTTGTGCACGCCCGTGCGCAGACTGTTCATCGTCCGTGCACACTCTTTGCTCAAAAACAGAGTTCTGTTGTTGGGCATGCGTTTTACTCACGCGCGCCTATGTGCATGCTGTGCGTGGTCGTGCGGTTTCATTTCATTAAATTTTGAGTTATGTTGCCAAGTGTGTGTTTTACTCACGCAAGTTTGTGTTCCCACACACAGCCACCTGTTGATCGTCTTTCTCAATCCTGCAATTTAGTGCGCACGGGCTTGTGCATAATGACGCACGGGTCATGCACGGTCCTTTCTTTGCACCTATATATATGTGATTTTAGGTCATTTTGACGGATACCTCCATTTTCATAGCAATTTTATCACCGTCAGAGATGTCTCCACGCGATTTTCAGAGGGAGAATTCATCTTCCACCTCCAGCCAATGCTTTAAGGCTAGATTCTAAGCAAGGTGAAGACTAATAGAGGATTAGTGCCAATAATGTGAGGATTTGGATTGCTTGAGGAATACTGGCCATTAGGAGGAGGTGAGAGCTCCATCCCTTACCCCGGACGATAGACGAAGGTTTGCCTAGAGAGTCGGAGTGACGGTCCGCGCTCTCCCCATTCTGAGGAATAGTTTCCTCTTTAACTTCATACTTGCGGTGTTATCCTTGCCCCTCATGTTCATTCATACTTATGTTCTCTACATTTTAATAGTTGTAATTTCGCATTGAATATTGAATTAGGATCGAATCATATTTGTATTGAATAACCTTTATTTGATATGATTCATGATTGTCCTAATTTAACCTTTTGGTGTCCGGATGAAATCTCTCTATCTTCTATTGAATGTTAAATGTGATTGTTGCTTAACTTAGGATAAAATTATGTTTAGGAGTAAGAATTATAAACACTGAAATTATTGTTCATTTAGATAGCTAAAGGTATAGGAAATCCTCGTATCTTTACCCTCTCTCCACATGATTCGACAATCGATGGGAATCAACGTTTTATAATACTTCGACTGCAATACTGTGGACGTTATTTTGCAAGGATAACGGTCTGTAGTTTAGTGGTTAAAGATTTTGGCGCCGTTGATGTGGAGTGGGTGGACTTAGTCAGAAGGTCTAGGAAATAGTTTACCTAGGCTAATTTAAACATTTCTTATTTCTATTTGCATGGAATATATATACGCTAACAAGAAAAACAATTGAAGTAATGAATACAATGATTAGGAGAAGAATAAATATCTTATGCCTACAAGAGGGTAGATGAGTGGGTGAGAAAGCTAAATTTTTAGACAATTCAGATTTTAAATTATTCATATATAACTTCAATTATATTAAAACCTGCATATTAATAAAAATTTGTTTCAAAAAGGTTTACTTCCAACTTATATTGCTATTATTTTTCCCCTAATACATTGCTTTTGTCTAGCTTTGGAGTTTCCAAGAACTGGCTTAGCAACTACAATACGTGAATACGAGTAACAGATTGAATAAGAGCTGAACTAATTAGTAATAATGGAATCTTGTTAATGATGATTATTGTTAGAAAAGCCTAATTAAGGGCCCATGTTTTCTTCTTTCTCTCTCCTTGTATTAGTCTCACATCATGTATTAGGATTTCTCTCTTCTTTCTTCTCCTATATAAGTGTGTGTATACTTGTAACTATTCAATTCTAGAAATATATACAAGGTTTTGGTTCTCTCTTTACATGGTATCAGAGCCAGGTTTGCACCTTGTATTCGGTCTACTGCTTACGGTCTACAGGTTCTGTCCGCCCGGACTTGCTTGTCCGGCCTGTTCTCCTGGAAACCGCCCGGTGTTTTTCTTTTCCCTCCTAGCCGTCATCTCGTGCGGTCTGCCCCCTTTTAACCGCTCTCTCTCCTCGTGGCTTCCACTTCTCCTCCTCCTCCACCCCCTCTCTCTCTTTTATAAACTCTCACGTGGGTCCCACTTCATCTTGTATCTATCCGCGCGGTCTTCCTCCATATCCGCGCAGCCTGCTTTCTCTCTTCCCGCTTGTGGCCTCACCGTGACCGTACGGCCTTTCTCTCCTTAGTCTAGCCGCTGCGACTTGTCTTGTCGATTAGCGGTCTCTTCTTTTGCTGCAAGTCGCGTCCTGGTCGCGACCCTTCTTGTCGCTGGTGTGCCTATCGAGACTGTGCGGCTTCTGCCTCTACCGCACCTGCTCTTCTCTGTTCAGCTTCCCTCTAGTCGCCCGGCCTCCTTATGCTAGCCGCCCGGCCTCCTCTTTGCTATCCGCCCGGCCTCCTCTTTGCTATCCGCCCGGCCTCCTCTTTGTTAGCCGTCCAGACTTCTCTCTGCTATCCGCACGACCTTCTCTCTGCTAGCCGCCCGGCCTTCTCTCTGCTAGCCGCCCGGCCTCCTCTCTGCTAGCCGCCCGGCCTGCTCTCTGCTATCCGCCCGGCCTCCTCTCTGCTAGCCGCCCGGCCTCCTCTCTGCTAGCCGCCCGGCCTCCTCTCTGCTAGCCGCCCGGCCTCCTCTCTGCTAGCCGCCCGGCCTCCTCTCTGCTAGCCGCCCAGCCTCCTCTCTGCTAGCCGTCTGGCCTCCTCTCTGCTAGCCGTCCGGTCTTTCCTTCTGCTAACCGCACGGCGTCTGATGATTTCGCTGCCACCTCTGTTGCGTCCTTCTCTGCGGAAAGTATCACATGTCTCTCTCATAATCCTTGTTGGATCGTTGATTCCGGCGCTACTCATCATATCACCTCACAGAAACCCACAGCGTATCTACAGACGCCTCATCCTGCTCGCATTACTGTGGCCAACGGTGACACCCTACCAGTCTCTGGCTCCGCTGCTCTTCAGCTAACGCCGACCCTTTCTCTTTCCTCGGTTCTTCACGTTCTGGGGTCTCCTTTCAATTTATTATTTGTCAGTCGTCTCACCCACGACCTTGATTGTTGTATTACCTTTTCACCTTCTTCTTTTCTTATGCAGGATCGCCGCACCTGGAGTACCATTGGTAAGGGGCAGCTGGTGAATAGGTTGTACATCTTGGATATCCCACCCCCTCTTTTCTCCGCCATCTCCACTGTTGATTGGCATCGCCGCCTTGGTCATGCTCCCCTTCCGATTCTCAAGCGGGCTCTTCCTGATATACCTTTACAAAAGTTCTCTTGTGAATCTTGTATCTACGGCAAACAACGTCGTTCTTTTTTCCCCCCTGCCTGTACCAGGAGTAGTACTCCCTTATCTTTAGTTCATTCTGATGTCTGGGGTCCTTATAAAATCCCTAGTATTTTTGGCTTTCGCTATTTTGTCACGTTCATTGACGATTACTCTCGTACCACGTGACTCTATTTACTACATGATCGAACTGAACTTACCTTTGTATTTCGCGTTTTTTTACTTGAGATGCGTACGCAGTTCGCTACCCCCCTCAAAGTAATTCGCACTGATAATGCTCGGGAGTATACGGGTCGTGCATTCTCCAATCTCTGCACTGAATTTGGTGTCATCCATCAAACTTCATGTGCGTATACCCCTTAGCAAAATGCGGTGGCCGAACGCAAAAATCGTCATCTTCTCGATATTGCGCGCTCCCTTATGTTCCAAATGCACGTTCCAATCGAATATTGGAACTTTGCTATATCCACCGCCTGTCATCTCATCAACCGCATTCCCTCCTTTGTTCTTGATTTTGCCTCACCCATCCAACTCCTATATCCCTCCACCAACCTCACCTCTCTCACACCGCGGATCTTCGAGTGTGTTTGCTATGTCTACCTTCTTGGCCCTCCTTCCGACAAACTTGCTCCTCGGGCCACCAAATATATGTTTATTGGCTACTCTCGCACTCAAAAGGGGTACGTCTGCTACTCTCCTACTGACGGCAAGCTGGTCGTTTCTGCGGATGTCACCTTCTGCGAAGACCAGCCCTTCCACTTACCCAGCACCACCTCGTCTTCTGCTCCCTCTATTCCCCGGCCTGCTGTACCGGTCACGACATCTGTGTCGTCTTCTTCCTCCTCTCCCCCCGTTCCTCCTCGGGTTCCTCCACCACTTATCCGTGTCTACTCTCTTCGCTCATCCAAGGATGCTCCCGTGACCCAGCTCCCCGCCACCAGCGATACCTCGACTACGACAGATCACGCTCCCGTCTCTACAGCTCATCCCTTGGCCAACTACGTCTCTCTACATCGGCTCACGCCGCCTCTCTACGCGTTTGCTACCTCTCTCTCTTCTATTTCTATACCTAACAATGTGCAGGAGGCGCTTCAACACCCAGGGTGGAGGGCCGCTATGAATGATGAAATGCGGGCTCTCTATGCTA
The DNA here is from genome assembly GCA_039583875.1 of Platanthera guangdongensis. NCBI lineage: Eukaryota > Viridiplantae > Streptophyta > Magnoliopsida > Asparagales > Orchidaceae > Platanthera > Platanthera guangdongensis. The sequence continues at coordinate 18,726,754 of CM077147.1, read as the reverse complement.
ACCAGACCTGGGATCTGGTTCCTCTTCCTGCTGGTCACACCTCTGTTAGCTGCAAATGGGTCTATGTCATTAAACATGCGGCGGATGGCACTATTGACCTTCTGAAGGCTCGCCTCGTGGCACGGGGCTTTACTCAGCAATCTGGCCTTGATTACGAGGAAACCTTCTCTCCCGTGGCCAAATTGAACACAGTCCGCGTTCTCCTCTCCTTGGTTGTTCATCGTCACTGACCACTTTATCAACTGGACATTAAGAATGCCTTCCTCAATGGCGATCTACAGGAGACAGTTTATATGCAGCAGCCTCCCGGGTTTGAGACCACGGGGGAGTCTTTGGTATGTCACCTTCGGAAATCCATTTATGGTCTCAAACAGTCCCCGCGTGCGTGGTTTGAAAAGTTCAGTAAGGTGATCTGTGTTAGTGGCTTCACTCGGATCTCGACCGATTTTTCTCTCTTCACCCGACACCGGTCAATCGGGACTGTGATTCTTCTGGTCTACGTTGACGATATTCTGATTTCTGGCGACGACAAGGCAGGAATACAACAGATCAAGGAACAGTTGAATTCTGCCTTTCAGACCAAAGATCTAGGCAACCTTCGGTACTTTCTTGGGCTCGAGGTCGCACGACGCCCTGATGGTCTTGTGTTATCTCAACGGAAGTACTGTATGGACCTCCTTCATGATGCAGGTTATTCTGGGTGCAAACCTGCGGAGACTCCTATGGACGCAAATCACAAGCTTTCGGCCCATAGCTCTGACTCTGACAAGCTGCTTACAAATTCGGAGTATTACAGACGCTTGGTCAAGAAGCTGATCTACCTTACGGTGACTCGACCAGACATCTCATTTGCTGTGGGATTTGTGAGCCGTTTCATGCACGCTCCTCGGACATCTCATCTTCAAACTGTCAAGCGCATCCTTCGATATCTCAAGATCGCCCCCGGACAAGGACTCGTGTACAAGCCATCCACATCTCTATCTCTTGTCGCGTATTCTGACGCTGATTATGCAGGATCTATTGATGATAGGCGCTCCACAATTGGGTTATGTACTTACTTTGGTGGACACCTCATAACTTGGCGTAGCAAGAAACAGACTGTGGTTGCACGTTCCTCTGCTGAAGCCGAGTACCGGGCTATGGCCGCTGTTGTTTCTGAGCTAACCTGGCTTGAAGGCCTTCTGGGAGACTTAGTTGTTCGTCTCTCATCTCCGGCAACCTTATTTTGCGACAGTCAGGCAGCAATTCATATTGCCAAGAATCCGATTTTTCACGAACGAACAAAGAATATTGAAGTTGACTGTCACTTTATCCGGGAAAAAGTACAGTCGAAGAAGATAGATTTGGAACATGTTCCTGCTACCGACCAAGTTGCGGACATCCTGACGAAAGCTCTCTCCAGACCGCTATACTATCAGTTCTTATCCAAGCTTGGTGCCTACGACTTGTACGCTCCAGCTTGCGGGGGAGTGTTAGAAAAGCCCAATTAAGGGCCCAATTAAGGGCCCATGTTTTCTTCTTTTTCTCTCCTTGTATTAGTCTCACATCATGTATTAGGATTTCTCTCTTCTTTCTTCTTTCTTTCTCTTCTCTTGAGTCTTCGAGCGTCCATCAGCAGGTTCGCCTTGCCGATGGCTTATGTTGAATGGACATGGATAAGGGAAAAATGCACCAAGATGGATAGATAAAATTAGCATCTAAGATAAAGGAAGGAAAATAGAAGGAAGGTAGAAGGAAGGTAGAAGGAAGGTGGTTGATAAGGTGAGCAGTTGTAAGTAGTGCATCACCCCAATAGGATTTAGAAAGATGCATAGTGGCTAGGAGATAGCGAGCAACCTCAAGGAGGTCGCTTTTCACGTTCGGACACTCCGTTTTGCGTAGACGTGTGAACACACATTTTATGGTGGATGATACCGTGAGTGGTGAGGCAAGAACCAAAGGCACCACGATAGTCATACTCCCCCCCCCTATTGTCAATTCAAAAAACACGAACAGAGGCATCAAATTGGGTTTTCACCATTTTATGAAACGCTTGAAAACAAGGAAAAACTTCATTTTTCTTTTTCAACAGATAAACTCATGTAGTGCGAGAGAAACAATTAATAAAAGTGACAAACCATCGAAAATCAGATAAAGATAAAATGGGGGACCGCACCCAAACATCAGAATGAATAAAAACAAAAGGGATACTACTAGGGGAAGAAAGATGTGAAGAAGTATGTCGCACATATTTAGGCATATCACATACATCACAAGCAAAGTTCTGAAGAAAAGGTAAAAAAATATGAAATAATTTTTGTAGATAAACGGAGGACAGATATCCTAGACGCAGATGCCAGTGGCGAACATAATCAGCAGTAACAGTGGAATTGGAGAGAGCCTGAGAGTGAAGCTGTGTGTCCAGGAAGTACTAGCCGTCACGATTCCTAATCACTGTCAATGTTCTGCTTTGTATCCAATTCCTAAAAGACACAGGAATCAGGAAAAAAAGTTACCGAGCAGTTAAGAGATTTAGTAATATTGCTGATAGAGAGTAAATTGCATGGAAAGGAGGAAACATGAAGAACCGGGGGAATGGAAATGGACAGAGAACATGAGAAGTTGTTTTTGCCTGCAATAGAGGACAAAGAACCGTTAGCAGAAATAACTTTGTCCTTACCAGACAAAGGAGTATAAGAGAGGAAACCTGAGGAAGACCCAATAATGTGGTGCGTAGCACCGGAGTCGAGCACCAACTAAAAAGGTGAGGTGGTCACTGCATGAGCACTGGGCAGAGCAATGGTGGCAAGAGAAGTAGAACCTCCGGCGTCAGGATCGGGCTGAGAGTGAAGCAGACGACGAAAGACATCCAATTCCTGAGTTGTAAGAGAAGCTAAAGTGGAATACTGTGAGTCATCATAGACATCCGTAGCGTAAGAAGCATCATGAGAACAGTAGCCACTGTGTCTATGGCCCTCGCGGTCAGGTCCACGACCATGTCTAGGAGGTGCCAGATGTGGATGAAGTTTGAAACAAACCTCCCAAGAGTGTCCCCTTCGACTATAGTAATCACAGGTAGGCACAGAAGATCCAGGAGTGAGAATAAGACCTCGACCAACACTAGTCAGAGCAGAGCGATCAGGAGAAGTCATAACACTGAGAGACTTTTGGCGGTCTTCATCACCCAGAACCATACTAAATGCCTCCCGAAGTGAAGGAAGAGGAGAGCGGTGGGGAACATGTGTCCGTACTACATCAAATTTCATATTCAATCTCATCAAGAAGACATGAACACAGAAATGATTCTTTTTTGCTTTAACTAAACAACATCAGCAGTACCCGCAGTAGTGAACTGCGCAAAGTAGTCCAACTCTTGATAAAGGCACTCGAACTCCAAGAAGAATGATGAAACAGTCATCAATGCTTGTCGCAACTCCAAAATGCGGCGAGTGAGCTCATAAACCTGAGTGGAACTGTCAATCTGAGAGTACGTTTCGCGAGCACGGGTCCTGATCTCGAATGCCGAGTCCATCAACATATAGCTCTGATAGATCTTATGAGACGACAAATGCAGGAGCCAGGAAACAACTAAAGAGTTGTCAGAATCCCAACGCTTCCAGGAGGGGTTAGTCATGGGGGGACTCCTTAATTGTCTCATCGATATACCCGAACATCTGTTGGCTGCAGATGACATGTTGGGCAATACGAGACCATTCAAGATAATTCGTGCCATGCAAGGAAACCGTGGTAATTTTCAAAGAACTAGAGTGGCCATGAGGCCCCTGAGGGTCACTCATCTGAGAATGGATCACACCCGAAGAGGATACTGAAGAATCAGGATCGCCTATATCGGCGAAGCAGAGGGACAAAAGGTCAAGCAGTAGGATCCATTAGAGGCAACAACATCAAAGCACCTGAAAGCATCAGAAGCCGGCAGAGAGCAACATCGAGTAGTTGGGAGCAGTGGCAAGGTGAAGGGTCAGCATGAGAAGAAAACAAAGGAGTGGTAGAGAGCGGTGGCTTCACTAGAGAATGGCAGTGTGGTTCTCCTCAGCATCCGACAGCAGCGTCCGTTCCACTAGATGACCGCATCAGCGGGTCGCGCACGAAGGGTCGCTCAGACCAGCAAAGTGGGAGAGACGATAGATCGAAGGAGCAATGAAACGAACGGGAGTCACGAGAGACCGACGCACATGATTAGGTTTCCTTTTAGATATGATACCAAGTGGAGAGAATAATACTTTGTTAATTGATCCAAGAGAGGTCTTACTCATACATATATTTGAGTAAGGGAAAACCTTAAAAAAGGGAAAAAGACCAAAATACCCCAACCTAGGATTAATACAAATAACGATGACTTGGACTGAACTAAATATATATTACAACTCAAAATTAGTAGAGCCATTTAAGAAAACTCTGATTTAACACCTCAGGTAACAATCAATGGAAAAAAAAATAGAAAATGAGGATGCATAAAATTGAACATAAGTAATGGGACGATGATAATTCAATATGCAGAAGATTGAGATATATATTAGGATATAATTGCTTAAGTTATTAATAGGTAGTTCAAGTTAAAAAGTTCCTCCAGAGAAATAGGAAGTGGGAGAACATGGACTTAAAGTAAATTTTATAAACTGCAATTACTCACACAGGCTGTTAAAATATTAATGATAGCGAAGTATGGGGGGAAATGTGAATATTACCACAGATGAGTGTCAAACTTGGGAAGCATAGGTTGAGGTTTCACATGAGGGGCAGTGGAAGCACATCAACTGTATATAACAAACTAAAAATAAAAAATAAATATATAAATCCATATGATTTAGATGTGAGAGGGTAAAAAATTCATGCAAGATGGGTGGATGAAATTAAAGTTAAAGGATCGTGAAGGAATAGTCTGTGTTAGGATGAAATATGTTGCACAATATGATTATTCAGGATGATAAAAGCTAAAAGAAACACTCTATTGATTACATTCTTCCTCCATTATCACGATCAGTAACTGTTAAATTTAAGTATTGCATTAAATGAACAACACAAGATTATAATACCTGGCGTTTCATCCATTCTGTGACTGACAAACTATCCTGAGCCTCAATATAGGACTGTCCCCCGATCATGGCTGGCAAAAGTCCAATAGCAAATTTCAATTTTTCTGACCATGTCAGCATTTCATTGTTCTTTAAGATGGCCCATACACCTAGTAATACCACGCACATGCTTCAGTAATAGATTAAGGAGAACGGTAAGGAAAGATGTAGACATGAAACATAGAGGTAATGAAAACAATTACAATTTTCTATTCTCTTGTAAGGTTAAATAGAAGATTAAGATGTAGGATTGTAGGGAAAACACATTAAACTCTTTAAATTAAGAGAAGGTTAGCAGAAAAAAAATAAAAAAATCAAAACAATATCAACAAATTGTTGTCACTTATGAGTTACGAAGATCTTTTAGGATGCGGATTTTGTACACTGCTTGTATAAGTAGGTAGGTCAAAAAAGTAGGTAGTGTTTCAAAAGCTGAGACCTTTAGTTTAAGATTGTGATACAAAGAGGAAGATCTTGGGTGCAATTTGTACTTGGAGCCCTCACCGTTCGCAATCTATGAATATAATTTGGGTGCAATTTTTCTTCACCATGCTGAATCATTTCTTTGTAGGGAGGAGAAAGGATTGAATGCTGTGTTTCTACTCTTCCCAATAAAGGACATAAATAAGGCAAGATAAATATAAGATGAATCAATAACAATGTGAAACTACAGTGAGGCTAACATTCTAAATACATATTTTAACATCCCCATCAAACTCATGATGGGAACAATCATGGGTTTGAAGAAGAAATTAAGAACGCAAGCACTCGAGTGGACTGATCAATCACTGAGAGCTTTCCCAAAAGAAAAGAGTGTCTCTAGATGGTCTGAGCCTAAGTGAAAAAATTAGTAACTACAACTAAGATGCAACATAAGGCAGGGTGATAGCCCCACTAAGATACTGCTGAATGGCATAGCTGCTAAATGGCATTAGTGACAATCAACTTCTATATATTTTAATCAAATGAGAGAAAACGTAATTAGTATATTCTTCCACTATTGGGGGATATAAATAGGAGAACCAAATACAAATAAAGGTAGTCCGCAATGTGGGACTAAACCCATTCCAGAAATTATGTAAATAAATCAGAAAATGCATCAATACTCCCCCTCAAGCAGAGTCTGGAAGGCCCAACCTCCTGGGTGAAGGCATCTACAATTTGCTCTGCGGAGAGAACATATGATGTTTCAAGAGTTCCTGAACGGATGTGTTCACTGAGAAAGTGAATATCAACCTCAATATGCTTAGTCCGCTCGTGCAGAACAGAGTCTGAGGCTAGCATGAGGGCGGACTGTTTGTCGCAAACAAGTGTCTAAGGACCAGAAGGAGGAAAGCTAAGCTCGGTCAAGAGAATATGCAGCCAGAGGAGTTCAATAGCGCCATGAGCCATAGCCTGGTACTCAGCCTCAGCAGAGGAGCTGGAGACAACACTCTGTTTTTTGCTTTTCCAGGAAATAAGATTGTCACCATAGAAAGTGCACATCCCCGAAGTATGCAGTCGATCAGTAAGGGAACCAGCATAGTCAGAATCCGTGTAACATGTGAGACGGGGGGATGGAGATGATCGGTAAAAAAGGCCAAGGCCAGGAGATCCCTTCAGGTAGTGGAGGATCCGAAATGCTGCATCAAGGTGAGAAGTCCGTGGAGCATGCATGAACTGACTGACCACACTCACAACAAAGCTAATGTCGGGACGAGTGTTGGTCAGTCTGCCAACAAGACGTTGGTATCTGCCCGACTCAGGAAGAGGATCTCCAGACTCGACGTGTAATCGATGGTTCGGATCCATGGGTGTAGACACAGGAGAGCACCCAAGAAGGTCAGTATCACTTAAGAGGTCGAGTGTATACTTGCGCTGAGACAAAGAATCCCCTGCTGAGATCTGGCAACCTCAATACCGAGAAAGTACTTCAAAGGCCCCAAATATTTCACTTCAAATGCCTTCTGAAGCACCTTGATCTGAAGTATCCCCGAGTTATCGTCACCTGTAAGAATGATATCATCCACAGAGACAAGAATAGTGACCCTACGACCATCCACAGCAGTTCGAACAAAGAACGTGTGGTCGGCATGACATCTGGTGAACCCACTCTGAAGCACGACAGTACCGAACCGCTCAAACCACGCACGAGGAGACTGCTTCAGCCCATATAAAGACTTCTGCAAAAGGCAAACACGGTCCAAATACTTCCCCTGAAGCTTGTAACCGGGGGGCGGATCTATATAAACTTTCTCAGCAAGATCGTCATTGAGGAAGACATTCTTCACGTCCATCTGATGAAGGGGCCACCCATGGCAGGCAGCAAGAGAGACAAGAAGACAGATAGTAGATAGCTTGGCCACCGGGGCAAAGGTCAAGCCGTAATCCCCAGGAGTCTGAGTGAAGCCCTTCGCGACAAGACGGGCCTTGTAGCAGTCAAGAGAACCATCAACATTATACTTGACAGTGTAAACCCAACGACAACCAACAGTTTTTCGACCAGCAGGAAGAGGGAATAAACGCTAGGTGCCCTCCTTCTGTAGAGCGGACATCTCAGCCTCCATGGTTGCCACCCACTCAGGGTGCTGGAACGCCTCAGTCATCGAACTCGGAACTCTGATCTAGTCGGTAGCTGTCAGGAAAGCCCGGTAACCCTGAGAAAGACGCTGGTAGGACACATAGCTTGCCACATGATGGTCAGTAACACAAGAACGCTTACCCTTGCGAAGTGCAATGGGTAAGTCAGACGAGGAAAGAGCATCACCTGCCAGAGGATGTGGCACAAGGTCCTGTGAGCTGGGCATAACCAGTGGATCCCAAAGAATGGGATGATCATGTGAGGGCCCTCATGGGCCACGAGTGTATGTCTGCAATGGAAGAGAATCGTGCAGCGGAGCCAGGGCAACTGGAGCCGGCTGTGGCAGAGCAGAAGGAGCAACCAGGACAGGGGAGGTACCATAGAAGGGGACATGCTCAAAGAACGTAACATCCAGGGAGTGAAATGTCTTGCGAGAAGCGGGGTCAAAACACTGATAGCCCTTGGAAGAGGAGGAATATCCCAAAAATAAGCACCGGATAGCTTTGTCATCAAGCTTTGTCCGAGTCGGACGACGGTCCTGGACAAAACACACACACCCAAACACCCGGAGAGGGACGGGAAACAGAGGGCAATGGGTAGATAGAAGACTAAGGGGTACCCGACCGGCTAAAGGCTGACAAGGCAGACGGTTGACCGAGAAGGTCCCCGTAAGAAGGGCGACACTCCAAAAAGACTTGAGGACGTGAGACCCACGAAGAAGAGACCGGGTCACATTCAAGAGATGACGATTCTTGCGTTTCGTCATGCCGTTCTGTTCTGGTGTGTAGGGACAGGATAATTGATGAAGAGTTCCTTGGCTAGCAAGGAAAGCAGTGAAAGAGGAAGAGGTATACTCCCCACGGTTATCAGAGCGAAGGACCCGAATACGAGAGAAAAACCGAGTCTTAACCATATTAGTAAACTGGGTATATAAATCAAAGACATCAGATTTGGCACGCATAAGATAGACTCAACAACAACGAGTAAAATCATCTATAAAAGTAACAAAATACCAAAATTCATCGTAAGAAATAACCGGGGCAGCCCCCAAACATCTGAATGAATAATATCAAACGGTGCAGAACTACGAGAAACAGAAACAAGATAGGAAATGCGTGTATGTTTGTTAAGCTGACACACATAACACTGAAAGGAGTTCTCAAACGAGACACTCGAAAAAAGAGACGACACAATCTGAGGACTCGCATGCCCAGTCTAGCATGCCAAAGAGCAGGTGAAGCAGCATAACCAATGGATGGGGGTGAGAGACAGGGCGAAGGAGGTGGAAGATCCAGCTGGTATCGCCCGTCGCGCTCACGGCCATATCCAAAAGTCCTCGTGGTCAGGTCCTGAAAAACACAGCCAGAAGGAAAAAAATGTCACCGAACAGTGCATCGAATGAGTCAATTGACTAGCAGAGAGAAGATTTAAAGCAAGCTTGGGAACATGAAGAACTGAACCGAAGGAGGAGGGAGACAAGGGAACTGTCCCCCGATGAAGAATGGGGGTCACAGAGCCATCGGCAAGGCGAACCTGCTGATGGACGCTCGAAGACTCAAGAGAAGAGAACAAGCATGTCTCACCAGTCATGTGATCAGTGGCCCCAGAGTCAATCACACAGGGAGAGGAATATCCCTCTTGAGTGACATGGAAGGCCGTCGGGGTACCTGACGCAGACGCTGAAGTCGACGAGAACGACGAGGAGGCAGGCAACTGCTGAGCAGAAAGGGACTGGTGCAAAGTCTGAAACGGGGACTGCATCTGGAGCTGAGACTGAATCTGCTGCACTTGAGCCATATGCCGACTCCAGTCGGCGGAAGGGGCCCCAGACGGGGCACCGGAATCAGGCTAGCCCCCAAAGTCGGAAGAAGTAGTGGCAGCAGCACGAGTGGTGGTGGACTGTTGCCGTAGGTGAGGAAAGAGCAGCCAGCATCGGACCTTCTCATGACCAGTCCGTAGACAGTGCTGACACTGAACATATGCAAATGGACTGCCGCGGCCACCCCCTCGACCTTTATAGGTTGTAGCACGCACCCCTCGCACAGAAGAAGTATGACCAGAAGCAAGGTCCATTTGGTTTGGAAGAGGAACAGAAGCTGGAACTGATAAAACAACGGTCAGGCGGGCACGGTGTTCATGCTCCTCCACCATGGAATAAGCATCCAATATATCCGTAAGTGGATTCATTCTGACAATCTGAACTCGAATTTGCTCAAACTCGGGTCGTAACCCCATCAGGGACTAGTAGGTCTCCCACTTCTCCTGCCTCCACTTGTCAACAAGCAGATTCTCTGAATGTGGAAAAGCACTAAGTGGCTCGAGGTCAGAAAGCTCCTGGAATCGCCTAGAGAGAAAGGTATAATACTCGTGCACCGAACGATCCACCTGACGAGCAGTAGAAATCTCTTGGAAGACAGAGTAAATCCGCGTATCAACGCGTGTGTGACTGTAGGTACGGGTCAAGGCAGCCCAAAGGGACGACACAGAATCGAAACACATGAATTGCTCGTAAATGCCCATAGAGCATTGAAGCCACCCGAGAATCTTGAAATTTTTTGTGCGCCATTGACGGATAGCCTTTTCATCGGAAGGACGAGGAACACCATTTGGTTCAAGCCAATCTAGCTTGTCATGTCTGGCAAGATGGACACGCAAGGAGTTGGACCAAGCGATAAAATTCTTTTCATTGAGGAGGGTGGTGGTGATGCGCCGAGCAAAGCCATCAGTTGAAACAAAAGGTGAGGAATCCATGGGATGGGAACAAGAGAACTCCCAAAAGAAACAAAAAATGTCAAGGGAGGAAAAAGCCAAGAAACCCTCAAACACAAGGAAGAAATCTCATCCCCAAAAAAGGAAAGACCGTAGATCACAGATCTAAGTCATGAGAAGAGAAGAAAGGAGAAAAGAGGGGGGGAACGCCAAGATTTAAAGCAGTGCGGAAAATGCGATGTGATCGGCGATCGGCGATGACGATGGGGATGCGATGCGGAAGAAGTGGGAGAAGCGCGAGAGGCGATGGGGGATGCGGGAGAAGCGGCGGCCTCACATCGTCACAGTGAATACGCGGGAACGACGAAACGGGATGCACCGCGGGATGCGCCGCGGGTGGAGATGCGGGATGCGGGAGACGCCGTAGGCAGCGATGCATATGCGGGTTCGGCAAGTCTGGACATTAGGGATCGGGAGAGAGGGTTTCCTCTGATACCAAATCAAATGAGAGAAAATGTAATTAGTATATTCTTCCACTATTGGGGGATATAAATAGGAGAACCGAATACAAATAAAAGTAGCACGCAATGTGGGACTAAACCCATTCCATAAATTTTGTAAATAAATCAGAAAATGCATCAATAATAAATCACGAAAAATGGGGTTGGGTGCAATCTGAATAACAATAGCATTGTCACAATGTAGAGTAGGAACAAAAACTGGTACACCCATATCAGTAAGAAGCCGGTGAAACCAGGTGGTCTTAGCAGTAGTGGTTGCCATCGTTCGATATTCTACTACAGTACTAGATCAGGAGATCACATTTGGTTTCTTTGACTTCCGAGAAATCAAATAATCTCCAAAATATACACAATACACGGTAATGGATCGTATAATGGTAACATCTCCTGCCTAACTAGCATCAGAATATGCAGGAAAACCTACCTGTGGGGCCAAGGAGAAAATAAAGATCAGGATTTGGTTTCCCACATATAGCAAATGTTCCTCATGGAATAAGGTTCAAAGACAAACTAATTGATTATATGTATTACAGTATTAGTGAGGTAAACAAGTATGTCGACCAACTGTTTGTATCTGCATGGGATATCACCACTCTCAAGGTGTATCTTGAGATTCAACACAAGGATTGTAGCTATAGTGCGGTATTGTTAAGACCTTTTATGTTTAAGTATAAAATTAATGAATTTTTATTACGAGAGAAGAGAATTCAAGAGGAGAGTGATCAACTTCCAATCCTAGAAAGTAAAGAAAATGATCAAGATCCTTCATGAACCATACCATCAACATAAAACAGAAGAAGAATCCCTGAGGGGAGGGCGGAAAGAGTCGGATCACAAGAGCTCGTAATAAAGCCAACATCATGAATGTCAGTAATAAATCTAAATCATGTCATAGAGCTTGCTTGAGACCATAAAAGGCCTTTGAGAGATGACACACATGTCCAATAGAGTGGGATACCGCAGTAGGGGTGTCATGCTGACCCCACTATAGTGGAATAAAGGCTTGAGTGTTGTTGTTTCACATTTGTTTGAAAAATAGACCATGAGTGTACATAAGCAACAACAAGTATATTTCACAGCAATGGGTAAATGTGACATCATAATCAAAACATATTATTGAAGAAATCCTCTATCAACTAGTATGCTCTTAAATTTTTCAATGGTATCATTAGGCAAGGACTTGATCAAAGGTTGACAGTTCTTCTTGTGCATCATCTTTATGGTTTTTATATTTAGTAGGTGCAGGTTTATCAGAGGTTGACCTAGATAAAGTTGAAATCAAGTCCAGTTGAAATCTTGTCCTCTTTTATGTATTTTTGTATTTTACCCACATAAGGGTATTTTGGGCTTTGTTTGGTTTTTCCCTTACTCTATATGTATGAGTAAAGGGAGCTCAATAATTAATTTTGTTCAGTTTTATTTTCTCAACTTGGTATCAGAGGCGAAACTGAACGAACCCTAATCCTGCTCCTCTCTTCAGCCGTCCGCTCCTCATCCCGTCGAGGCCCGCTTCTCATCCCGTCGCCCCGCCGCTCCGCTATTTTGTCGTCGTTCTCATGATGAATCGCGGTGTCCGTGCCGGCGGTGGTGCGTGCTGAAGGAGACTGCCTCATCTCCTCTCGATGCGCGCCACGATTCCATCGAGATCGTCTTCTCCGGCCAGTTCCTTGCTTCCAGTCGATCGCATGCTGGCTTCTTCCAGATCCAGCTGATGCGAGCCTCTCCCAGTTGTTGTGCCTGCCTGCTCGCTTCCAGATCCAGTTGTTGCGCATGCCTACTTGCTTCCAAATCCAGTTGATGCGCCCGTCTGCCTGTGTGTGTTGCGCCTGTTGTGCTTCCAGGAGCTGCCTTCCTGCCTCCAGTCGCCCGTCGAGGTATCCTGTGCTTCCAGTCTCCCATATTCGATCTTATGCCTCTAGTTGATGCCACTTCCTCTTGGGATCCTGTGCTTCCAGTTGATCTCACTCTAGATCTGCGTTTTTCTTTTTGTCTGCATGGTGAAGTTTTATATTGGTTGATCCCGTCAGTTGCCCTTCATGGATTATTCTTCGACGGCTGTTGATTCTACATCGCCGAGTGCCGAGGCACCCCGGATGGGTGACTCTCAGCGGTCCTCTCGCCACGCCAGCTCCCTGAAGATCATCACTGTGCCCTTAGATGGGACGAATTACCTTGAATAGTCTCGAGCAACACAACATGTCATCCGCAGTCATCAGTTATTTGGATATATTGATGGGACCACTGTGGCGCCCCCTCTGTGTGATCCTTCTTGGAGGCGTTGAGACTCGGAAAATTCTCTGGTAGTATCTTGGCTCCTGCATTCCATGTCCCCGAAGGTGTACCGGAGTTACATGTTGATGGATTCTGCCTATGAGATCTGGACTAGGGCATGTGAGACGTATTCTCATATCAGAAACTCCACTCAAATTTATGAGTTGACGCGTCGGATGCTGGAGTTACGTCAGGGAACAATGACAGTGTCTACTTACTTCTATGAGTTCGAGCGTATCTCTCAGGAATTGGATTATTTTGAGCAATTTACTCCGGCCTGTACTGTCGATGCAATGTTGTTACAGAAAAGGGACGAACGATTTCGTTTCATGTGTTTCTGATGGGCTTGAACATGAAAATAGATTTGGTTCGAATAAATATCTTACACCGATCTCTTCTTCCATCTCTTCGAGAGGCCTTTAGCATGATCCTTGATGATGAAGACCGTCAGAGATCCCTCAGCACGGCCTCTCCTCCTCACTCTGATCTCTTTGCCCTTACTAGTGTTGGTCGATGTGGCTCCAACCCTACCAACACGATTCCTACCTGTGATTACTACGGTCATAGGGGCCACACTAGGGACATGTGCTTCAAGCTCCATCCTCACCTTGCTCCACCTGGATCCGGCCGTGGTTGAGGACGTGGTCGTGCCCCGAGACGTGGACGTGGTTGTGGCCCTTATGATGTTGCTTACTCCACTGAGGTTCACGATGACTCTCATCGCCTGCTCCCAGGACATTTTACTAACTCGGAATTGGATGTTCTCTGTCGCTTCCTGCACTCCCAGTCAGCCACTTCCCACAGCGGTACTTCTACTTCTTTGCTACTGTTGTTATACCCAGTGCCAATGTTGTTGCTACTCCCTCGTCTGAGTGGATCATTGACTCGGGAGCTACCGATCACATGACCGGCTCCTCCTCAGGTTTTTCTTCCTACACTTCCTTGTCTGGTAAGGATAAGGTTATCTCTGCAAATGGCACATTGTCCCCTATTGCAGGCAAGGGCAACATTTCATGTTCCTCTTCTCTTTCTCTTTCTTCTATTTTGCATGTTCCTTCATTTCCTCGTAGCCTTCTTTTCATTAGCAATCTCGCTTGGTCACTTAATTGTTTTGTAATCTTCTTTTCTGATTCTTGCGTTTTTCAGGAACTGGGTGCGAAGCGGATCATTGACAGTGGTAGGAATCATGGTGGCCTATACTATCTGGATACTACTCCATCGACCCTTGCTCTCTCTTTTTCCGCTAGTACTGCTGCTGATGCTCGACGCTGACACTTGTGTCTTGGTCATCCCTCTCCAGTCTATCTTCAGAAACTATTTCCTACTTTATCTCATTTTGTAAAAGTTTTAAAATGTGATGTTTATGAAAAATCTAAACATGTTCGACATTCTTCGTCGCATTTATCTTCCCCTATCACTACTCCTTTTGCTCTCATACATTCTGATGTTTGGGGTCCTTCCCCAATTGTGTCCTTAACTGGTTATCGTTGGTTTGTTACTTTTATAGATTTTTTTTCCCGCACTGCTTGTGTTTATCTCTTAAAAATGAGGTGTTTCCTGTTTTTCAAATCTTTCATAAAATGGTGCAAACTCAATTCAATGGTAATATTCACGTTCTCCGTAGTGATAACGGGGGAGAATACGATGATCGTCGAGCATTTGGCTCCTGCCTCAATAGTCATGGAATCATTCATCAAACCACTTGCGTTACACCTCCACCCAAAATGGTGTTGCTGAACGGAAAAACCGGCATCTCCTTGATGTTGCTCGGTGTCTTCTCACTACCATGCATCTCCCTAAATCATATTGGGGTGACGACATCCTAACCGCTACTCATCTTATCAATCGTCTTCCTTCACGGGCTCTTGACTATACTACTCCTCTAGTCCGTCTCTCCACTACTTCTGAGGTTCATACCACTCATCTTCCACCACGCATTTTTGGGTGCGTATGTTTTGTTCACGTCCATCTGCCCCATTGTGACAAGCTTGAACCTCGGGCTCTTCGTTGTGTCTTTCTTGGCTATTATACCACTACAAAAGGGTATAGGTGTTATCATCCCCCTTCCAGACATTTTTTATACCTTGGACGTGACCTTCCGTGAAGAGGAATCTTATTACTTGGATTCGACTCACTCCACTTGTCAGGGGGAGAATGATGTCATCGAGTCAGTGTCACTCCCTTTGATCACTTCTACACCTATCATGCCTTCCACCGTAGCTACTCCTACAACACCCCCTTCGTCACTTACACCTATCATGTCTTCCATAGTAGGTACTCCTACAACACCCCCTTCGTCACCTACACCTACGTCGCTTTCTCTCATATCTCACCATCCGTCCCTTATCTCTCCTTTTACCTATATATATCATCGTCGCGAAACAGGTAAACAGTCCTTCGTTGTTCCGTCGTTGCTGGTTCCGTCTTTGAACTCAGATTCTGATGTTGACCTGCATGTTCCCATTGTTGTACGAAGAGGTAAGGTTGTGAGTACAAAACACCCTATCTCTAATCATGTTGCTTATGATCATTTTTCTCAGCTTCATCAGGGTTTTAAATCTTCCCTGTCCGTCATCACTATTCCAAAGACGTGGCAGGAGGCGGTTTGCATTCCGGCATGGGCTCAAGCAATGCAGGAGGAAATGTTCGCCTTGGATAAGAATCACACATGTGATGTCTCTTCTCTTCCTCCTGACAAGAAAGTCATTGGTTCAAGGTGGGTATTCTCCGTTAAGCAAAATCAGGATCGTAAAGTTGAGCGATATAAAGCCCGACTGATGGCTCGTGGTTATGCCAAGACTCAGGGAGTCGACTACCAGGAGACCTTTGCCCCGGTAGCAAAGATGGACTCTGTTCGTGTGATCCTATCTTGTGTTGCGTGCTTGGGCTGGGATCTACATCAACTGGATGTCAAAATTGTGTTCCTGCACGGTGACCTCGATGAAGAGGTGTACATGACTTTTCCCCCAGGTTTTGTGAAGAGGTGACAAGAAGGACTAGTTTGTCGCTTAAGGAAGTCTTTGTACGGGCTGAAGCAGTCTCCCGGGGCTTGGTTTGGCAAATTCCACAAGGCCATGATCAAGTTTGGCTACAAATAGGGTCATTCTGATCATACTTTGTTTGTCAGGAAGAACGAGAAAAAAATTGTCATTCTTATTGTTTATGTTGATGACATTGTGATCACCGGAGATGACTTAGAGGAGATCTGAAGACTGAAAACTCTTCTGTCAGCTGAGTTTGAAGTAAAAGATTTGGGAAGGCTTCGCTACTTCCTAGGTATTGAAGTGACATGTTCTGATCAAGGTATCTTCGTATCACACCGTAAGTTTGTATTAGATTTGTTAACAAAGACGGGGATGCTTGGTTGTGTTCCTGTGTACACCCCTATGGAGGAGAACCATAGGATCAATGAAGACAGCGATGGCGATCGCACGGATGCTTCAAGCTATCATAGATAGGTTGGAAAGTTTTTATACCTCTCACACACTCGTCCCGACATCACATATGTCGTTGGAATCTTGAGTAGGTATATGCATGCCCCAAAGATCAGACATCAGGATGCTGCATACCGCGTACTACGGTACTTAAAGAAGGCTCCGAGTCAGGGGCTGATGTTTTCAAAGAACAACCATTTAAGATTGATGTTTTACTGACGCGGATTGGGTCGGAAGCTGTGATGATAGGAAATCTGCGAGGTATTGCACCTTCGTTGGTGAAAATTTGGCCACGTGACGTAGCAAGAAGCAAAATGTAGTGGTCAGATCTAGTGCTGAAGTCGAGTACCAGTCAATGTCTCAAGGCCTCTGTGAAGGTCTATGGATGCGCACCTTATTGCAAGACCTGAACCTTCAGGAGGATGATCTCATTTCTCTATTCTGTGACAACAAAACTACTATCAGTATAGCTCACAATCCAGTCCAGCATAACAGAACTAAGTATGTTGAGGTTGATCGTCATTTCATCAAAGACCATCTTGAAAAAGGAAACTTAGTCACTCCTTTCGTTCACTCCAGAGATCAGTTGGCTGATGTCTTCACCAAGAGCTTAGGGTGTGATGTCTTTATTGATGATATCCATAGACTCGGAATGACAAATATTTACCATTCGACTTAAGGAGGAGAGTTGAAATCGTGTCCTCTTTTATGTATTTTTGTATTTTACCCGCATAAGGATATTTTGGGTTTTGTTTGGTTTTTCCCTTACTCTATATGTATGAGTAAAGGGAGCTCAATAATTAATTTTGTTCAGTTTTATTTTCTCAACTCATAAATCCTGCAATCACTTTTGTAATTGATCTCTTTCCAAATTACTTGATGATCACCTTATGACGCATGGTATGTTGTGTGAGGTTATACCGAGCCTAATGCAATCCAACATGAGTGATGCAAGAAAGACTCAAACAACCCCAATCTAAATGATGCAGGAGTAATTTTGATTTAATCCGAAAATAAAGTTTTAGCAATTATATGGATATAAGTTTGGCAAATTAATCACGATGTGAACCTTTGATTTCAAGTGACCAGTCATAACCTTTTGATTTAATGAAACACTCTCTCTTTAATTTAATTGGATCTTGCTTGTTTCGCTGACGCATAACCTCAAACATGAATGCTTTTGGACTCAAGTAATACTTTAATAAACTTATGTAATTATTCATTGGGTATTTGCTTGTACATTGCATCATTTAGACCAATCTACGACACTATACTAGCACCAAATCATTAGTATTTCCTTCAGGGCACATACACACCCTCTCACATGTCCTACGTCAATGTCCCTGTGATACGTAAATGTTGTGGCAGGTAAGAAATATTCCTAGAAGATTACACTTTTCAAGGGATGCATTTTTGTGTGCAACATTTATAATTTCAAGATCTCCCGTGCTGTGTGTTCATTAGCGATGTGTCATGATTAAGATATTTTTTTGGGAGCTTGATAAGTGTAGGTTCCAGAGGATAGCAAAATTTAATTACCACGGCAGATCGTTACAAAATGCCCCACAAGATTGTGTTGCATAAAACATGTTAATATGTGTTCCGTTGAACCCTAAAATTTACAAGAGATCTACTTTGTTAGGACAAATTGAGAGGGTATTTTGATTTTAAATATATCAAAGGATAATATTTTGGCTGTGCTATTAATATCCTAGATTAAAGAAGAAAACATAACAAAAAATTCCCAAATATTCTGAGAGGAGCGTGCAATTCAAGGAGACAACCAAGGGGCGACCTTTATCAGTGAAAATGGTAGAGAGACCACAATTTTGTTGTCCATTAAAAGTCTGTACATGCCTCATGCCCGCCTAGTATATGACAACAACAGATCCATGGGGGATCTCTTCATACAGTTTCGAAAGAACAATACAAAGACCGTGAAGGCCTTGCCACAGTGGCATTCTTCAGGGAGGTGCACGGAACACTTTAGGAAGGACCATATAACTACATGTGGATAGCTGATAGACAAGATGTACCCTTTGATAGGTGACTAATGACAACATTTGTATTGATGGAAACAACTAGGGTCTGTTCATTGAGATTTGGGAAAATCAACACCATCTTTATTAACAAGCGACACTTGGGAGCAGCAATAGAGCTTGTGATTCAGCAATCATCTTCAATATCCAAACTATATCAGATCTGAGAGACAAACTAGTTATCGGCTTGGACTTCCTCCTTTGTATGACTGGGGTGTGCATGGGATCATGGAAAGAGCTGGAGAGAGCTGTTTACTGTTGATTTTGTCATTCGTGTGCTTAATCTCTTTTGTAATCACTTTATGCTCATTATATTTTGCTCCAGAATGTTCTTCGGCATGTATTGCAGTAACCTGCCTTGGTATCATTATTATACTCAATATCAACATTATGCTCAGAATCAGAATGAAAAATATCACTAAATAAATGGAACTGCAGATTGGAAAAATTATGCCTCGTTATTTGCAAAATATCTACAAGACAATGTTTCTACACCACAATATGATGCTAGAAGGATCTACGGATAACCGGACACGCGATTCCCTAACTCAAAATGCAATAATATGAGAATCCAACATGTTGTTCAACTCACGAGAACATTTCATTGACCTTTTAATGAGCCCAAGGCATACCATTAAAAGGAGCTGGAAGAACGTCTGGAAAATCAAAACGGCTGAACTCTCCTGGCTTGCTTGGCATTGCAAAAATCATAGAATGCTCCTTCCACTGCAGACGATCATTAATTCCAAGCTCCCCAAATAAGTTCTGTATGTTGGGATAAGCAGCAACTACAAAAGGGCAATATTAGTTTCTGAATAAAGCCAACGATGATTGTGATCCGATTTATAAACATAACATGAAAGCGCATAAAGAAAACTGGTGAATTGGTTCTAAAATTGTGCAACCAGGAAAAACCTACTAAGCATCACATGTAACATCCAAAATTTCCACAACTTCACATTTTTAATTTCAGGGTCGGATTGCGAGTAATTTTGATTGAAATCATCGTCTGATAGAGGTATTTACACTCTTTATGGTTAATTTTTCATGGTATTTTAAATAATGTCTTTTAGTGAGAAATTTTATAAAATTTAATTATGCGCGATTTAGGGGGGGTTCACGTGAGTGTTCCTTGTTGAAATAATAAGATTATAAAGTGTAATGGCATTTTTGTGATATAGTAATAGTTGTATAACCCATGATTTCCATCAATTAAGAAACGAGGAGTGACAAATTTTTTTCATACTACCCTAAACCCTCCTCTTGGGCATAGCCGACACTCCTCGTTTGGAGCACACGCAGCCGAAGGTAGAGAACCACAATAGGGCTTCCTCCTTCCATTCAATTGGAGATGTCGACCTACCTCTCCCCTCTCACCAGAAGCCATCGTTGAACTTCTTGTTGGGGAGAATCCGTGAAATCATGACGGAGACGGATTCTCTCTAGTCGAAACATCAAGACGAGATTGTGAGCAAAAGCATACCTGAATCCATGAGGATGGACTGTTGCGGTCACGGATCTTCCAAATCTACAGGGTCCTGACGAAGAAGACGACTCCTCTTCCTCCTTAGGTTCTCTCCAGCGATGAGATGCTAGAACTGAATGAGAGTGATAATGATTTGATATTTTGTGACCCGGGGACCATAACCTATTTATAACACAACCTAATGCAATCGTTTTATATTTAAGCTCATCATATAAACGTTAACGATGTCTGGTATCTACACATTATTTGAATCGCTCATACAATATGAAACGTATTTGATCTGATTAATTAGATCACCTAAATTTGGGTCTATGTTAATGACAGTCCAATAACGCGCATAATTAACATGTTTGACCCACATGATTAGTAGTTCTAACAATCTCCCACTTGGGCCAACATATGTTAATTTCTTAATTGTGCATTACACAATAACCTCATAAGCTCAAAATTGTTGTCATTACTGAAAACGTTTTATCCAATCTGGTCCATGACTATACACACAAAGGATCAAAGAGATCTTTGCTACAATAATCGTACCTGACACATCAATGGTCTCTATATGTACACAACCAATGACAGAGATCAAGCATGGATGTGTGATATGAAAATTACATGTAATGTGATCTTGACATGTCCATTTCCAACTGGTCATACTTTAACTTTAGTGAGATCAAAACAATTAAATTTATAGTGCAATAATAAATATTTTATTCTGCAGAACAATAATCATAAAAAATGTCTAAAACAAATAAGCATACAAAAATACAAACTCTCACTAATACAACATATACTCTAACAATATGACACTCATATGAGCAGTGTGCTCGTGAAAAAATTTTGGTGTCAATCCCTTAGTAAGTGGGTTTGCTAGCAAGAAGTTTGTCCCAATATGCTCTATAAACATCAGACCACTCTGAACTCTTTCTTTAACAACCAGAAACTTAATCTCTATATGCTTAGATTTAGAGGTACTTCTGTTATTGTTGTAATACATCACTGCAGACTTTTTGTCACAGAATAACTTGAACAGCTTTTCAATGTCATCCAAAATATGTAGCTCAGTGACAAAATTATGCAAACATATCTCATGATTGGATACCTCATGGCATGCTATGAATTCTACCGCCATGGTTGAAGAAGCTATGAGTATCTTATTGACACTTTTTCATGATATAGCTTCTGTAACGGCCCGTAGTCCGCACAATCATTAAAAATATCATCTCATGATCATCAGAATGCAATTAACACATTCATTAAACACAATAGCAGTACATAACACCACAACTCACATAGCAAAATATATATAAGTCTCACAACAGTTTTAAAGTGTCACAATACTAATTCACATTTCGGCAGTTATACGACAACCATAGGTACGTCAGTTTATATATACATAGATAACACTATCTAAAAGAGCGACAAAAGATGTTTATACGTTTCTAACTTCATCATATGCTCCAAACAGTATACTAGAGCTGTCTAGTTTGCGTCTTCCCTGCGCCTAAAAATGTTAGAAGTAGCAACTGTTAGTCTTTAATAAAGACTAAGCAAGAATATATCTTTTAAATCTGTTGTACATGCAAATAAGAAGGGTTACGTATACCAATATGCATAGTAGTATACTATCCATTTTTCTGAGCAGTTAAAGAATCTGTAAAACAGTAATTCCATATCAAATTTCTACAAGCAATAGAGTACAATTTTAGACAGTCATATAAACATATCAGTGAATAATTGTATTACAGTTTAAGCAATGATGAACGACTGCATATAAACAATAAGGTGAAAGGTGATATGTTTCCGTAAAATAATTATCAGTTAGGAAATGCTAAGTGCAATTGAATCTGTATTCAGTTTGCATTCATGTATTTCAATCTTTGGGGCCGACCCCTTAGAGTCTTCAATGACCAAACCAGTACGTTCAACACGCGTTTATGCCTTTCGGCCGACTGGTTGGCAACTATGATCATCATTCATGTACACTCAATTTCAATTAAGCCCTTAACATTACCTCGTGTCGACACATTTACATTGACGTATACTTTAAGTTGTTTATTTCCTAATCCCCTCAGATTTTCATTCGTCTGTTTGTCTTTGTCAAGGCCATATATAAGTGCAAGAATTATTATCATTGATATACAAACAACCTTCATAATGCCACATGCCATATAAATATCTCATCTTCAAATATCTATGGAAGTAATTGAAAATACGTGAATAAAGCATCAATTAAAAAGATAAATCTCACCGGTACTTTTTCCTTTCCAGAGTCACACCCAACATCATCGCCATGTCTACCTTGGGATGTCATCCTTCGTGATATATGTTTAGGAATCGTATCATTAATATTATCGGGGTTGCATAATATTGTAGCTCCGACGTTGACCTCTATGGTGACTTGGACTGTTTAGGTTTTGTCCAAGAAGAAAAACATGGAATGGGAGCGTACAAAAGAAATCAAATAAGAGATAATTCCAACAGTCACTGATCACCAAAATAACATATACAAACAAAACATGATACTGTACAAATCGGGATACCCAAGAAGGAATCAAATTAAAATATCATGCTCATTGAACTAGGACAACATATAGCAATATCACGCCCAAAAGTAATAGTCAGTATTCTTATTAAGATCTTGCAATAGTATCAATACCCAAAATAAGGAGAATGATAGCCAGCCAATTCCGAACAACTGAAAAGATAAGTATGAACAGCCAGCCAACAAGGCAAATAAAAGGCAAAAATCAATCAACCAAAATGCGGAATCATAACTACCAGCAAAGCTACAAAAACCCCCAATCTAACAAAATTAAAACATGCATGTATAAGCCCAAAGATGGAATGATCACATCCATGCAACAATCCCCCAAATGACAAGGGCAAATAGCAATAATCGGCCAAGAAAACTAAAGAACTGTAAAGACGAGCAACCTTAGCCGGCCAAATCCCATCCATGCAAGGGAGATCCAACAATCGGCCAAACAATCTCATAGGTCTTAAAATCAAAATCCCTAAAGTGACTCATCATCGTATCCAGTCCAATTAAGAGGAAATTCAGAGGAAATAAAGAAAATATTTTGCTTACAGTGAAGTTAGAAAGGTCGAAACACCGACTCAACACGATAAACCAACCCAATGAAAACGCTGATCCAGCAAACCCTTGTTGAACTTCAAGCTCAGTTGTCGGGAGAAAGAGCCTGCAAAATATCGTACAGGATTGAGGGGGAGAGGAAGAAGAGAGTGGAAACCCTAACACCAATATCACATGTCTCAAGTCCAGGCGGTGTGGCATAAGATACATGAAGAGAGAAAAAATCATTTGCACCGCTTAACTAAAGCCACGGCCTCATATAATGATTATTCAAGACCTTAATTAACTCACATTAATCAAGCTGCATATTAACCGGCTAGAAATGAAGAATGAGAAGCCAACCCAACCATCCAGTGTAGCCACTTTCAAAATAGAACACAAATGACTACCAATTTTTTTGGTCCACTTATAGCTTTTTATAGTATCTACTAACCCACACACAAAAGAAAATGTAAAAAAAACAAAACAAAAATGAAATAACCCTACCACCAAGACGAAACAAGCGCCGCAAAATTTCAAAAGATTGTGAATCCAAGGCCACGCCGAATCAACACTGATTTTGTATATTTCATCATAGGGGATACAAGTAAGTGTTATCTATCTATCTATATATTTATATATAGATCTATATATATACGTGGAATATATGTTGTTAGAAAAGCCTAATTAAGGGCCCATCTAGGGGTCCATTTTTCTCTCTTTTCTCTCTCTTTGTATTAGTCCCACATCTTGTATTGGATTTCTTTCCTTCCTCTTTTCCTATATAAATGTATTCATACGTGTAACTATTGATTCAAGAAGTATATACAAGGTTTGAGACCTCTATTTACATGGTATCAGAGCCACCAGTCTCCTCCTTGGGTTAACCGTTTTTGGTTCACGGGTTCTCGCGGTCTGTCGCGGCCTCTTCGCGGTCTCCCTCTTCCTAACCGCCCCGAGCTCTACTCTGGTGGTCTCCTGTCCTACTCGCGGCCTCTCAGCGGCCCCATTTTCCCACCCCCACCCCCTCCTCTCCTTTTATAGGCCTCTTCTCTCGCCCCTGTGGGCCCCGGTTCGGGACAGCTCGTCGCAGTTAGCGAGGTCTGATCTCCTAATCGTGGCCTTGCTTGTCGCGGTTGGCTCTTCTCCGCCCGGTCTTTCCCTCACCGCGGCTTGCTAGTCGCGCGGTCTGCCTTTGTGACTGTCGCGCCCTGTTTCTTCCTCTTCGGGCTCCGCATCTTTGGTCGCGACCTCTCTTGTCGCTGGTGTGCTCCACCGTGACAGTGCGGTTTCCTTTCTTCTCTCTGCTGCCGGCTTCTTTCCTTCTTTATCCTTTCTTAGCCGCATCCTGGTCGCGACTTTCCTTGTCGCTGGTATGCCAGCCGAGACCGTGCGACTTCTTCCTATGTCGGCCTCTATCTCTCTTCGGCCTCTTCCTTCCTTGCCACTTGGCCCTCTCTGCTTTGTCGCGCGGTCTTCTCCTCCTTGCCGCTCGGCCTACCTCTGCAGGCCGCCCGGCCCTCTCTGCTTAGCCGCCCGGCTTCCTTCTCTAGCCGCCCGGCCTTCTTTGCTTAGCCACCCGGCTTCCTTTTCTAGCCGCCCGACCTCTTTCTTTGCTTAGCCGCCCGACTTCCTTCTTTAGCCGTCCGGCCTCTTTCTCTACTTAGTCGCCCGGATTCTCTTGCTAGCCTTCCGACCTCTTCTGCTAACCACATGGCTTCCAATGAATCTGCTGCTACTTCTGCTCCGCCAGCCAGCTGCTACTTCTGCTCCAACTACTGATCAAACTACTCAGCAAACCCAGAAAGAGGTTGTCACCATCGCGATGATAATGTCCGTGTTCCTCCCCACCTACATAGTGTTCGGGCCTAGATCCTCTCTTCCACGATGACTCCTTCGTTGTCTGATGTTTGCTCAATGCTGCTTAAAGTTACGCCTCCTACTGAGGCTCCTCCCGGATTTGCACCAGCTCTTCTTCAACAGCCTCTCCTTCCCACCCCTCCTCCTGCTCGTGGATCTTCCACCCGAGGGGGCCGACCTCTGTCTCGGGGATGAGGACGTGGTGGTTGTTTTTCTATGAAATGCACATATTGTGGCTGGGATGGTCATCTTGAGGCTACCTGTTATCGCAAGCATGATTTACCTCTCCACCTTGCTGCTACTTCCTTTGGTGCTCCTGCTCCCACTGGGGATTCTGCCCAGGATCCGGCGTCCACTACCCTCCAAGATATAGATGAGCTCCGCACCCAACTCCACCGGCTACAGGGTGCCCTCGGCCGCTCCTCCGGCTCGGTTGCGTCTTTCTCTGCGGAAGGTATAACCTGTCTCTCATAGCCACCGCTGGATCGTCGATTCCGGCGCTACTCACTATATTACCTCCCAGAAGCCCCCCCAGTATCTCCAGACGGCTCATCCTCCGTGTATCACTGTGGCCAATGGTGACACCCTACCGGTCTCTGGCGCCGCTGCTCTCCAGCTTACCCCAACCATTTCTCTTACCTTGGTTCTTCACGTTCTGTGGTCTCCTTTCAATTTACTTTCTGTTAGTCGCCTGAAGCACGACCTTGATTGTTGCATAACATTTTCTCCTTCTTTTCTTATGCAGGATCGTCGCACCCGAGGTATCATTGGTAAGGGGCAGCTGTTGAATGAGTTTTACATCTTGGATATCTCACCCACTCTTCTCTCCGCCGTCTCCACTGTCGATTGGCATTGCCGTCTTGAGCATGCTCCCCTGCCGATTCTCAAGCGGGCTCTTCCTGATGTTCCTTTATAGGAGTTCTCTTGTGAATCATCTACGACAAATAACATCGTTCTTCCTTCCCCCTGCATGTACCAAGAGTAGTACTCCTTTATCTTTATTTCATTCTGATGTATGGGGTCCTTATAAAGTCCTTAGAATCTTTGGATTTCGTTATTTTGTCACCTTTATTGATGATTACTCGCGTCTTACGTGCCTATATTTACTGCATGATCGTACTGAACTTACCTCTGTGTTTCGTACGTTTTTAACTGAGATGCGTATGCAGTTCGTCACCCCCCTCAAAGTCATCCGCACTGATAATACTCGCGAGTATACTGGTCGCACCTTCTCCAATCTCTGCACCGAATTTGGCGTCATCCATCATACTTCGTGTGCGTATACCCCTCAACAAAACGGGGTGGCCAAACGGAAGAATCGTCATCTTCTCGATGTTGCTCGGTCACTCATGATTCAAATGCAGGTTCCGATCAAATACCGTCTACCCTCGTCTGTTCTTGATTTTGCCTCACCTATCCAACTCATCTATCTTTCCACCAACCCCACCTCTCTTACCCCGCGGGTCTTCGGGTGTGTTCATTATGTTCATCTTCTTGGCCCCCCTCCGACAAACTTGCTCCTCGGGCGGCCAAATATATGTTTGTTGGCTAATCCTGTACTCAAAAGGGGTATGTTTGCAACTCTCCTTCTGATGGCAAGCTGGTCGTCTCGGCGAATGTCACCTTCTGCGAAGACCAGCCCTTCCACTTACCTTCCCCCACCCTGTCTTCCTCTCCTCCTCTTTCCCGGCCTGTCGTACCTGTCACGCCCTCTTATCTGTCATCTCCTTCCCCCTCTCTCCCTGCCCCCCCCCTCGGGTTCCTTCGCCCCTTCTCCGTGTCTACACTCGTCGTTGCTCTAAGGATGGTTCCCTGCACCAGCTCCCTGCTCCAGCGACACCCCAACAACAGCAGATCCAGCTCCCGCCTCTACAGCTCATCCCTTAGCCAACTACGTTTCTCTCCATCGGCTGACTCCACCTCTCTACGCCTTTTTCACCTCTCTTTCCTCTATTTTTATTCCTAACACTATGCAAGAGGCGCTTCAACACCCGAGGTGGCGGGCGGCCAGGGATGATGAAATGCGGGCACTCTGGGCTAACCGGACTTGGGATTTGGTTCCTCTTCCTGCAGGCCAACCATGTGTTACCTGCAAGTGGGTCTTTGTTATTAAACATGCGGCGGATGACACCGTTGAGCGTCTAAAGGCCCACCTCGTGGCCCGGGGTTTTACTCAGCAACATGGTCTTGATTATGAGGAAACATTCTCTCCGGTGGCCAAAATGAACACGGTCTGCGTTCTTATCTCCTTGGTTGTTCATCGTCATTGACCTCTTTATCAACTGGATATTAAGAATGTCTTCCTCAACGGCGATCTGCGGGAGACTGTTTATATGCACCAACCTTCCGGGTTTGAGACCATGGGGGAGTCTCGGTCTATCATCTTCAGAAATCTATTTATGGTCTCAAACAGTCCCGCGCGCTGGGTTTGAAAAATTCAGCAAGGTTGTCTGTGATATTGGCTTCATTCGGAGCTCGGCTGATTTTTCTCTTCACCAGACACCGGTCAACCGAAACTGTGATCCTACTTGTCTACGTTGACGATATCCTCATTACTGGTGACGATACTACAAGGATACAACATATCAAGCAACAGTTAAACTCCGTCTTTCAGACCAAAGATCTTGGCAACCTTCGGTATTTTCTTGAGCTTGAGGTTGCACGACGCCCTGATGGTCTTGTGTTATCCCAAAGGAAGTATTGTATGGACCTCATTCATGATGTCGGTTATTCTGGATGCAAACCTGCGGATACTCCTATGGACGCCAATCACAAGCTCTGCTCACAGCTCTGACTCCGACAAGCTGCTTACAAATCCGGAATACTATAGACGCTTGGTTGAGAAGCTGATCTATTTTACGGTTACTCGACCAAACATCTCTTTTGTCGTGGGAGTCGTGAGTCGTTTTATGCATGCTCCTCGGACATCTCATCTTCAAGCTGTCGAGCGCACTCTTCGATATCTCAAGATCGCTCCAGGACAAGTGCTTGTGCACAAGCCATCCGCATCTCTATCTTTTGTCATGTACTCCGACGCTGACTATGCAGAATCCATTGATGATAGACGTTCCACAACCGATTTTTGTACCTACTTTGGCGGACATTTCATAACTTGGCGTAGCAAGAAACAGACTGTGGTTGCTCGCTTTTCTGCTGAAGCCGAGTACCGGGCTATGACTACTGTTGTTTCCGAGTTAACCTGGCTTGAGAGCCTTCTGGGAGACTTGGGTGTTCGTCTCTCATCACCGACGACCCTATTTTGTGACAGTCAGGCAATAATACATATTGTCAAGAATCCGGTCTTTCACGAACGCACAAAGCATATTGAAATTACCTGTCACTTTATCCGGAAAAAGGTACAGTCAAAGAAGATAGATTTGGAGCATGTTTCTGCTACAAACCAAGTTGCTAACATCCTGACTAAAGCTCTCTCCCGGGCGCTATACTACCAGTTTTTATCCAAGCTTGGTGCCCACGACTTGTACGCTCCAGCTTGCGGGGGAGTGTTAGAAAAGCCAAATTAAGGACACATTTTTCTCTCTTTTCTCTCTCTTTGTATTAGTCTCACATCTTGGATTGAAATTTCTCTCCTTCCTCTTTTCCTATATAAATGTATTCATACTTGTAACTATTGATTCAAAAAGTATATACAAGGTTTGAGGCCTCTCTTTACATATGTAATTACGTACCAGAAATATCACACGTCACAATTCTTCCCTCAAAAATGTCCTCGAAAATTTAATCATCATGCCCCTTGAAACAGTAGAGGGAAAAGTTCTCTCACAATATCTTCCCGCTTCCATGAAGCCTCATCTCGTGGATGACCTTTCCACCATACTTGTACAAAATTTACATCTTGATTTCGCAAGTGTTTTCTTTGCCAGTCAACAATTTGATATTGTTTTGTCGGGCTAGATAAATCAACTTCAATTTGTACATTTTCAATTGAGATAATCTTTTCAAGATCACGAACATATTTACGAAGTGCCAACACATGAAATACATCATGCAACCATTGAAAGTCTTTTGGTAACTCTAAACGGTATGCGGCTTCGCCAACTCGTTCAATGACAGGGAATGGTCTCATATATCATGGACTTAATTTTCCAAGTCGCCGCAGTCGGGTAACTCCCTTAAAGGATTTAATTTTTAAACACACGAGATCACCAATTTGAAATTCCACGGGATGATGTCTAGCATTATAATACTTTTTTTGTCGATCATGTGCCACATTCATTCTTTGTTGGATAAGTACAATTTTCTCGTGCCACTTATCCACTTTCTCTCGATTGTATAACTGTCTTTCACCATCTTTCGCCCAGCTTAATAGTGTATGTCATCGACGGCCATACAATGCTTCAAATGGTGTCCTTTGTATGGAGGACTGATAGCTATTATTATAAGCGAATTCTACCAGCACCAAATATTTCTCTCATGAGCCCTTGAGGTCAAGTACTACCATCCGTAATAGATCCTCTAGGAACTGGATAGCTTGCTCCGACTGTCCATCTGTTTCTGGATGAAATGTTGTACTGGACAATAATTTCGTTCTCAAACGTTTATGAATCAGCCTCCAATTCTCCGATGTGAATCGCTCATCACGATCGGATATAATCGTTCGAGGAATACCGTATAATTTTACAATAACATCAATATATAATTCATTCATTTTTTCAGGCGGTCCATCTTGTCGTACTGTTATAAAATGCGCACTTTTTGGTAGTCGATCAATGATGACTCATATACCGTCAGACCCAATTTACTACGTCCATGGCAATATCCTCTCATTTCTATTCCGGTATTGGTAATGAGTGTAAATAACCTCCGAGCTTCTGATGTTCAGCTTTAACAACTTGGTATGTATGACAAGATGTTATATAAGTTATCACGTTCTTCATTCCAGGCCACCAAAAGTCCTCTTTTAAATCATGATACATTTTAATTTGACCATGTTGAACTGAATAGGGAGTGTTATGAGCCTCATATAAAATATCTTTTCACAAATTGTCCACATCCGGAACACAACCTTCTATTCATTAACAACAACTTGTTCTGTTCAGTAAAACTTTTAGATTCTCCCTGTCACTTTTTCCATCAAGTCCATCAAATATGCATCTTTCGGCACGACTTCCAAGATTCTATCTTTTAGTGTATACCGAATTTGCATCTGAAATAATTGAGACTGTTTACCTTCTGATGTCACAATGGAGACTATCTCCATCTTCTACAGTTCACGCAAAAGCTGCATATTATACACTTTCAAAGCTGATGATTCAACAACACTTTTCTGGCTTAAAGCGTCGACAACGACATTTGTCTTTCCAGGATGATATTGAATGTCGACATCATAATCTTTAATAAACTCTAACCAACGTCGTTGACGGAGGTTTAATTCTTTCTGTGTAAAAATATATTTCAAACTTTTATGATCAGTGAAAATTTCACACCTTACCCCATACAAATAGTGTCGCCAGATTTTCAAAGCAAAAATCACTGCGGCTAATTCCAAATCATGAATCGAATAATTCCTTTCAGCACCCTTCAATTGACGCGAGGCATAGGCGATTACTTTCCCGTGTTGCATTAATACACAATCTAAACCCTTATAAGAAGCATCACTATAAATTTGAAATCCCTATGTCCCTGATGGCAGTATTAACACAGGAGTTGTAGCCTGTAGTTAACCTTTCTTTTAATGTTTCAAAAGCGAGTTGACAATTTTCATTCGATTGAAAAGGGACACTCTTTTGTGTTAACTGTGTCAACGGTAAGGATATCTCTGAGGAATCTTTGACAAATTTTTGATAATATCCTGTCAACCCAAGAAAACGCCACACTTCTGTCATATTTGTAGGTTGCGACCAATTAAAAATCGAGTCAATCTTTGCAGGATCAACAAATAAACCTTGTTCTGTTAATGCGTGCACCAAAAACGACACTTTTTTCAACCAGAATTCGCATTTTGAAAATTTTGCGTATAGTTGACTTTCGTTCAATCTCTGCAATGTCAACCGCAAATGTTGAGCGTGCTCTTCCTCATACGTTGAATAAATTAAGATGTCATAAATAAAAACAATGATAAATTTATCCAGATAGTTCTTGAAGATTCGGTTCATCATATCCATGAATGTTGCAGGAGCATTGGTTAGCTCAAAAAGTATAACCACAAATTCATAATGTTCATATCTTGTGCTAATGGTAGTTTTGAAAATATCCTCCTTTTAATCTGCAGTTGATGATAACCTGACCTCAAGTCCATTTTTGAAAACACTTTTGCATTTACAAGTTGATCAAATAAATTTTCTATGCGTGGCAAAGGATATTTATTCTTAACTGTCAATTTATTCAGTTCTCGATACTCTACGCATAACCGTAATGTCCCTTTTTTTCTTCTTTACAAACAACATTGGTGCTCCCCATGGAGATGTGTTAGGCCGAATAAAGTTTTTGTTTATTAATTCTTGCAACTAACATTTCAATTCGGCGAGCTCTTTTGGAGCCAAACGATACGGTGTCTTTGCAACTAGTCGCGCTCCTTCTTCCAAATGAATTTCAAACTCAACTTCTCTTCTCGGAGGAAGTCCTGGGAGTTCTTCGGGAAAAAGTCCTTGAAATTCACGTACCACGGGTACCGCTTTCATATCTTGCTTTTCCTCTGTCGTTCCTTTGACCATTACCAACATAGCTTCACATCCTTTCCGGATTTTCTTAAACGCCTTCAGTGCGGATATTAGCATTTTGGACACCTCGTCTAACCCTTGGAAGACAATTATACTTTGATCTGAGCACTTCACTGTGACTTCCTTTCTCTTACAATTAATGACCGCCTCATGTTGGACTAATCAGTCCATACCCAGTATTATATCAAATTCAGTAATAAGTGGTAAAACCACTTAAGTCCATCGCAAATGTTTTGTAGTTCAATTCAAATGAAATTACCACTCGTTGTTGTGTAGGGACTAGTTGATTATTTGGCAAGGTGACGTGACGAATTTCTTGTGTGTAATAAGATTTTGCCAAAATAGTGTTCAATATATCAGTGGAAATGAAAGAGTGGCTAGCACCAGTATCAAATAAAATTTTCATCAGGTGACCACAAACATAAATCATACTTGTCACCATAGTGTCATCTGCGATAGCTTCTTGCTGACTCAAATTGAACACGCGGGGCTGAATACGACGTTCCTCCACTGATGTTCCCACTGGAGCTGATATTGAAGCAAGAGATTCACTCTCCTTCAACACACTCATCTGATAAACTTTTTGACCCTGAGGAGTCGGAAACCTCCTCGAACTATTGTCTCCTTCCTTCATTTTAGGACATTCTCATTGTCGATGCCCAGACTGACGACATAAATAGCATACATTGCTCCCCACTAAACACTACCCTTTGTGAGATTTGTTGTATTTCCTACACTTTTGTTCCTGAACTTGGGGCTGCATAACACTACTGCTCTCTGTTCGACGATGTCGCTTCCCAGAATCATCAGATTTCCACGAAGCACATGATTTATTTGAAAGCTCCATATTTGAAGTCCACTGAGATCTCTTTTTCCCAAATTCCCTTTCTCCTTTGAGTCTTCTCCGCATCTATCTCCATCAACCGAGCTTTCTGCACCAAGGCGCCATACTCCTTGATTTCAAGAGATACTAATATTGCCTGAATACTGTCCCGTAAGCCTTCTTGAAATCTATGACACCTCTCTTTCTCATTTGACACAAAAGCCTCGGCATAAAATGTCAGATTAGCAAACTCGGTTTCATACTCGAGTACGGAGCGGGGACCCTGTACCAAACGCAAGAACTTATCTTATAGTAACTTCTTCTCCGACTCAGGCACAAACCATCCTGTGAATTCCCGCACAAAAGTGCTCCAGAGAATTCTTCTTTGCCCTCCGCCAGCCAACCGTCCACGAACATTTATCCACCACCGCTTAGCCTCCCCTTCAAGAAGAAAAGTGACCAAGCCCACTTTTCGCTCCTCTGGACAAAGCATTACCTCAAATATAGTCTCTATTCTTGAAATCCAGTCTTCCGTCTCCAGAGGCGATAGACCACCCCTAAACTCCGGCGGCTTCAACTCTAGAAATTGCTTTTAAGTCCACATCAAAATGTCTTTGCTGCGATGGCACAATAGACTCTGCATATAATACGGTTGGAGGGACATCCCGCACCATTTTAATAGCTTCTGTCAGGATACGAGCAAAGTCCGTCAACTGAGGTTGCGCTTGTGGATCATCTTGTGGGCGCACAGTCTGCTCAACAAACAGATGTTCCTGCTGCCGATGTTCTTGTTGTGCAGCATCACTACCTGCTGACATACTTTCCCGCACTAACTGTAAAGGATCATTGAAACATAAAACATAATACGATCAGTTTACATGTTTACGCGATAGTTCTCATATAATGGTCTTTCGACGTATGCACATACTCATTGCGGCCAGACTTTGGGAAAAACTGGCTCTGATACCACTAAATTGTAACGGCCTGTAGTCCGCACAATCATTAAAACTATCATCTCATGATCATCATAGTGCAATTAACATATTAATTAAACACAATGAGCAGTACATAACGTCACATCTCACATAGCAGAATATATATAAGTTTCACAACAGTTTTAAAGTGTCACAATACTAATTCACATTTTGGCAGTTATACAACAACCATAGGTACGTAAGTTTATATAAACATAGATAACACTATCTAAAAGAGACACAAAAGATGTCTATACGTTTCCAACTTCATCGTATGCTCCAAATAGTATACTAGATGTAACATCCGAAATTTGACGAGAAAAAAAATTATTTGATTTGTAGGGGCAAATCGCGACGAATTTTGATCGAGGCGGCGCGTCGGAAAGGTATAATGTTTTTCTTATGATAGTGTCCGTTAGTCAGTCAAGTGCGTTAATTTTAGCGCGTGACGCGTTTTTTTTTGTTAGTGACGCGCAGTGAGAATGAAGTTCTTGTGTAATGAAATAAACTTGGGGTGCCAATAGGAATTCCCCCCCCCCCCTCTCTCTCTACGGTTAACATATCAAAACCGCAAGGCTTTTATAAAACCCGCATTTCTCATCTCTCGGGAATAAGACCGCAGCCGTCTCCCGCAAACGCTCGCTCGCACCGTCCGTCTCCCGCAAGCGCGCAGAGCCGCGCCTCCCGCAAGCCTCTCCGGCGTCCGTTTCCTCTCCGGAAACCTTCTCCGACCACTCCTCCCTCCTCTACGAGCACCGGTAGACATTCGTTTTCCGTCCTTGGCCGTGGAAGTGCCGGATTCAACCCTAATCGGTGGAACTTGGAATTTTTCGGTTTCGGTGAGTTTATTTCTTCCTTTTCTCCTTTTCCTCACGAAAATCCTTCGATTTCGGAGTTGGTATAACCTAGGTTTTTCTTCTTTGTGCCCTAATTAGGTTTTGGAGCTCGGTTTCCACCGCGAAATTGGAGTTGGGCGCTTTGGAAACTTCAATCCCTCCCACGTGAAGGTAATATACTATGTTAACAGTTAGTTTTGGACGACTCTAGCATTTTGGATTTTTTTTCAGAAGTTTAACCCTAAGGGGAAAGTGCGATAATTAGGACTGCCTTGAATTTGCAGGACTTTGGTGGGGTCGGGGCAACATTCTAAAGGTCCCCAGCAGTAGGGTTTGCTTTTGGAAGAGAATATGTCGCCGCGTCGAGTATACGAGCGTCGCAATACCACTGTAAGGAAATCCTAATTCCTTTTAGTTAGACATATCAAATAATTGTATTTTATACGCATAAGTAGGTTTCGTACAACATCATAATCATGCATAGAAAAATGTGACAGTAGAAAAATAATCGTGGAGACACGTATGAGAACGCCCTTTTCCATAACCACGTTAGTTAAGTCGTGAACAGTTAGTTAAGTACGAAACTTCACATGTACACGTAGGTTGGAGATTGTCCGACCAAGGGTTCGAAGGTCCATTCAAGTCGACCACGAGAAAGTCAAGGGTCGCTCAGTAGTACACTAGAAAATATATCCCATGCAGAGTAGCGTCAGACCAAAACTGGTCAGTAGCACACCAGTATTTTCGTGCTTGGTAGAGGCGCACTACCATCCTCATAGGGCATATGGTATCCTATGAGTTACAGTCTTGGGAGTTGACTCCCCTTTGAGACAGTTAGCAGATTCGAGACCGTGTCCGCGTGGCACTAGAACAATTGAGTTCGTCAGATGGTCTCGGGTCGTCAGTTTCAGATTTTTGCGCGTTAGGAGCTACTCTGCCTAGAGCCTTCCCAGTAAACGTGTAGGCTAGAAGCCACCTAGAACTCAAGTATAGACTTGACGTGAGACAGTACACTAGTTAGTGAACGTCAGGACTTGGGTAAATGAACAGAAAGTCATGTGTTTAGAATTATAGTGTTCACCAGTAAGGATAGGGAAAAGCATGCATATCATATATCATGAAATGTTTTCAGTGCACGAGACTAGTTTAAAGACATGCATGCATTCATATGCAAATCTTTTTTAGTGTCACTAAGGGGAATTGTTTTTCTTTACTCTGACCCTTCGTGGGCAATGTTTTTCAGGTGACCCAGGTGGGAAACTTCGTCTAGGATGAGCGTCATGGTGGTGTCCGAGTGTAGTACTTTTACTATTTACAGTTTACTCCATTTTCAGCATGTACTTGTAATTGTGGACAGTGTAACTCATTAATATTTTATATCTTGTATCAGACTTATTTTGATAGTTCAGATTTTCAGTTAATGCAGTCTCATTCTTGTTTAGTGGCTCTGTGAATCCAGACATCAGGTATGTGGTTAACCTTAGTTTAATTTTTACTCCCGCTGTAAGTATTAAATCTGTTTAGTTTGGACTTTTATTACCTGCTGCTACTAGTTTTAATACTGCTTCCTAGTTTTCTTTATATCGCTGACCCGGCCGGACGGCTGATTTCTGTAATACTGGGAAGGGGTGTTACAAATTGGTATCAGAGCGAGGTTTAGGATCCCTGGACCCTAGAAGGTTTTCACAGAGCCATAGGACTGTGTAAGAGTAAACTCATGTTAGTAGAGTATTTTAAGTTGCGGTTAAGTCTTAATTTTCGAAAGAGTACGAAATAAATTTATCAAGCCAGTTTTAGCAGATGCTTGATAAATAACCAGATTTCTTTTATATGTTCTATCAGGCTACTCGAGTAAGTGAACCAGGTGAATCTTCACGTCAGGACCCTGTTCCTAACGCCACTATGGGAGATGCTGCAGTGCCACAGGTACCTCCAGTTCCAGCAGCTTCAGAGGGCACTGATATAGCGTCTCAGATTGCCAAGGCGGTTACTGTTGCCTTGATGGAGTTTCAGAGAGGACTGGCTGCAGGGTTTCCAGTTCCAGTACACGTACCAGCCCCTGCACCAGCTCCTGCCCCAGCGCCCGTGGAGATGACCCTGGAGCGTTATTTGAGGAATTTTAGAGAACTTCAGCCTTCAAACTACAGTGGGGATGAGACCCCGATGGATACAGATGATTGGGTAGCAAACACCAGAGACCTGCTGGATGTTTTGGAGTGCCCAGAGAATAAGAAGGTTCCTCTGGCAGTTTTCCTCCTCCGAGGTGAGGCAAAGGTCTGGTGGGACAAGTACCGGGCGGATGATCCCGCAGGTAAATGGTTATGAAAATTCCTTTAATTATTTTGGAAGTGATATGTTCTCTCTTTAAATAGTATGATTATGTTTTTGGCCAGGTCGTACGCCAGACATGTTTACGTGGGGCGAATTTTCTAGAGCCCTTGCGAATTGGTTCGTGCCTCCTTCCGCACGACGAGGTCTACAGGAGAGATACCTTAGGCTTTTCCAGGGGGACAGGACTGTTGCTGAGTACGAGCGAGAGCTTACCCATCTGGCTCGATATGCGGGCGTAATGCAGGGAGACCAGACTGAGAAGTGCAGCCGCTTTGTGGATGGCTTACGAGACTCATTGAGACAGCCGCTGATGACCATGGTCAATGCTGATTACAGGAGCTTAGTGGATACGGCTCGCAGGCTGGAGGCTGACCAGCAGAAGGTTCAAAAGCGAAGTAATTTCCGTGCAAAGCGAGCTCAGGATTCGCATCAGTCGCAGCAGAGCAGGAATGATCAGGGGAAGAATTGGAACAAGAAGCAGAAGCCTGATGCGAGGAAGTATGGTCAATCTGGTGACAGGAGCAGGGACTACCCCCTTTGTCCCAAGTGTCAGCGTCGCCATCCAGGAGAGTGTTTGGCCAGCGCGGGCGTGTGTTACAAGTGTCGTCAACCTGGACACATTGCTCGTTTCTGTCAGGAAGGTGGTTCGAATCAGGTAATCAACCTTGTTGTATTTTGTACATTTATAAATTTTCGGTAGATGACAAATGCATTTTGTTCCTGCAGTCGAAGTATGAGATTGGTGGCCCTAGCAGAGCAGACAAGGGCAAAGCGTTGATGATTACGATGGAAGACCACAGCAGGGTCGAGATTTGGTGCAGCCCAGAGCTTATGGACTTGGTCAGCAGGAGGCTAAGGGGCAGGAAGATGTAGTGACAGGTAAGTGTTTAATTTGCCTGATAAGCTTATTTAACCCTCCGTAGTGACACTCTTTTCTTTTGAAAATTCATTCATGTAGGCATCCTTATGATTCGAAATTTACCCTCTAAGATTCTGTTTGATACGGGTGCCTCGCACTCGTTTATCGCAGAATCTCTAGTGCGTAAGTTGAATTTAGAAGTATTCTCAGAGACTATAGCGCTGGATGTTATGATGCCGAATGGATCCCTTCTGCAGACCAGAGATAGGTGCAGGGTACCGGTGCAGTTTGGTGACACCGAGATTATTGTGGAAGCTTTGCAGCTACCTATTGCAGGATTCGACCTGATTTTTGGAATGGACTGGCTTTCGGCAGTCAACGCCAAGATTGACTGTAGGGCGAAGCAGATACAGTTTGATGGCCCCAATCAGACTTCTTTTTCTTTTCAGGGCTTGAAGGGAGTAGTGAAAATGATTATATCTGCAGTCCAAGCAAGAAGGTGCATCAGTAAGGGTTGCGAAACCTTCGTAGTACTGATGAATGCAGAGACTAAGACTGAGTTATCCGAGGTACCAGTGGTGCAGGAATTCCCCGATGTCTTTCCGGAAGAGCTCCCTGGTGCCCCTCCAGATAGAGAGATTGAGTTCCCGATAGACTTGCAGCCTGGGGCTACACCGGTAGCCAAATCTCCCTATCGGATGGCTCCAAGGGAACTAGCAGAGTTGAAGAGTCAGTTGCAGGAGTTACTTGATTTGGGTTTTATACGCCCCAGCACTTCACCATGGAGTGCTCCAGTGCTTTTCGTGAAGAAGAAGGATGGTAGTCTGAGACTGTGCATAGACTATCGTGAGTTGAATAAGCTCACAGTGAAGAACAAGTACCCGATTCCCAGGATTGATGATTTGTTCGACCAGTTGGTGGGATCGAACACTTTCTCCAAGTTAGATTTGAGGTCAGGCTATCACCAGTTAAAGATTCGTGACTCGGATATTCAGAAGACGGCTTTCAGCACCAGATATGGACACTTCGAGTTCGTGGTCATGCCGTTTGGGCTGACCAATGCTCCTTCAGTATTTATGGACCTGATGAACAGGGTGTTTCGGAAGTACTTAGATCGTTTTGTCATCGTCTTTATAGATGACATCTTGGTGTTCTCGAAGAGTGCAGAAGATCATGCAGCACATCTCAGGATTGTTTTGAGCACACTCAGAAAGAATCAGTTGTTTGCCAAGTTTTCAAAGTGCGAGTTTTGGCTTCCAGAGATTGCATTCTTAGGCCACATCATCAGTCAGAAAGGAGTTAGTGTTGATCCGAAGAAGGTAGAGGCCATTAAGAGTTGGCCAAGGCCGACGACAGTTTCAGAGGTTCGTAGTTTTTTGGGTCTTGCTGGTTACTACAGGAGATTCATCAGAGATTTTTCGAAGATAGCCTTACCACTGACTTCCCTCACCAGGAAGGGTAAGGGCTTGGATTGGACAGTTTAGTGTGAGTTGGCTTTTGAGGACTTGAAGGGCAGGTTGATGACCGCACCGATTTTGAGTTTACCATCAGGGCCTGACGGGTTTCAGATCTACAGCGATGCATCAGGTCAGGGTTTGGGATGTGTTCTCATGCAGCATGGAAAGGTCGTAGCCTATACCTCGAGACAATTAAAGGTTCATGAGAGGAACTATCCAGTGCATGACTTGGAGCTTGCAGCAGTCATACATGCGTTGAAGATTTGGAGGCACTATCTCTATGGAGTGCGTTGTGAGATCTTCACTGATCATAAGAGCCTCAAGTATATCTTTGATCAGCGAGAGCTAAATTTGAGGCAGCGCAGATGGTTAGAATTTCTATCAGACTACGACGTAGACATTCAGTACCACCCAGGAAAGGCGAACGTTGTAGCTGATGCCCTTAGCCGTAGAGGTTCGTGTTTCTTTCTCCTCACTCAGCAGGAGGAGTTAGTGCGAGAGCTGGAGAGACTGGATATTACCATCGTGCCACGCAGTAGTTTTGGTTCTGCAAGGTTGAGTTGGATGGAGATTACCTGCGATATCAAGGACAGAATCAGGACAGCTCTACCGTTGGATCCAAAGATGACAGAGATTTGGAGCTCAGCGCAGTTAGGACAGAAGGAGGGACTCACTATTCAGGATGAATTACTATGGATTGATGGCAGGTTGTGTATCCCCGATGTTAGTCACCTTCGCGAGGATATTTTATTTGAGGCACACAATTCCAGATATTCTATACATCCGGGTAGCACGAAGATGTATGCAGACCTCAAGATGTTAGTATGGTGGCCAGGCTTGAAGAGAGACGTTGCAGATTACGTAGGGAAGTGTGAGACGTGCAAGTTGGTTAAGGCCGAGTGCCAAAGGCCTGGAGGCAAGTTGCAGCCACTTCCCATTCCTGAGTGGACATTCGAAGATATATCCATGGATTTCATTCATGGTTTGCCGAGATCGCAGAGTGAGAATGATTGCCTTGTGGGTTATAGTTGACCGACTTTCTAAGGTCGCCCATTTCATTCCTCTTAGGAAGACGGATCAAGGTCCGAAGCTGGCGCAGTTATATTTGGACGAGATAGTTCGGCTTCACGGTATTCCCAGGACTATAGTTTCAGACCGAGACGACAGATTCACCTCCAGGGAGTGGCGATACGTACAGGAGCGGTTGGGTACCAGGTTACACTTCAGCACCGCTTTCCATCCCCAGACCGATGGACAGACTGAGCGCACAAATAGGACTTTGGAGGATTTGTTACGGATGTGCATTTTGGATTTTGGAGGAAAGTGGGAGAAATATGTTACACTTGTGGAGTTCTCCTACAACAACAGTTTTCAGACAAGTATTGTGATGACACCGTTTGAGGCTCTCTATGGCAGACGTTGTCGGACACCGTTATGTTGGGCTGAAAGTGAAGAGAGATCCACAATCAGGGAGTCATGGATTGATAAGACCACTGATAGGATCAAGCTTATTCAGGAGCGTATGAAGACAGCTCAGGATCGCCAGGCCAAGTACCATGATCAGAAGCACAGGTCAGTAGAGTTCAGTGTTGGAGACTACGTTTATCTGAAGGTCAGACCAGTCAGAGAAGTTTCTAGAATAAAGCGGATGAAAAAGCTGAGCCCCAGATTCGTTGGTCCTTTTGAGGTACTGGAAAGAATTGGTGAGGTTGCTTACAGATTGGCCTTACCTGAGGAGATGAGTGGTGTTCATGATGTCTTCCACGTCTCTTATCTGAGAAGAGCAGTCAGAGATCCTAGTCAGATCATAAGTACCGAGGAAGCACCAATTGAGACAGATCTTAGTATTGGGGTTAGACCAGTCAGAATAGTGGATTCAAGGATACAGAAGCTCAGAAATAGAGAGATTTGCATGGTCAAAGTCCTTTGGATGAACTGTGGAAAACCAGAGTATACTTGGGAGCGAGAGGATGAGCTTCAGAGCAATGCAGACTACTCTTTTCTCTTCGATACAGGTATGACTAAATTTTCGAGGACGAAAATTTTTGTTAGGAGGGGAGATTTGTAACATCCGAAATTTGACGCGAAAAAAATTATTTGATTTGTAGGGGCAAATCGCGACGAATTTTGATCGAGGCGGCGCGTCGGCAAGGTATAATGTTTTTCTTATGATAGTGTCCGTTAGTCAGTCAAGTGCGTTAATTTTAGCGCGTGACGCGTTTTTTTTGTTAGTGACGCGCAGTGAGAATGAAGTTCTTGTGTAATGAAATAAACTTGGGGTGCCAATAGGAATTTCCCCCCCCCCCTCTCTCTCTACGGTTAACATATCAAAACCGCAAGGCTTTTATAAAACCCGCATTTTCTCATCTCTCGGGAATAAGACCGCAGCCGTCTCCCGCAAACGCTCGCTCGCACCGTCCGTCTCCCGCAGCGCGCAGAGCCGCGCCTCCCGCAAGCCTCTCCGGCGTCCGTTTCCTCTCCGGAAACCTTCTCCGACCACTCCTCCCTCCTCTACGAGCACCGGTAGACATTCGTTTTCCTTCCTTGGCCGTGGAAGTGTCGGATTCAACCCTAATCGGTGAAACTTGGAATTTTTCGGTTTCGGTGAGTTTATTTCTTCCTTTTCTCCTTTTCCTCACGAAAATCCTTCGATTTCGGAGTTGGTATAACCTAGGTTTTTCTTCTTTGTGCCCTAATTAGGTTTTGGAGCTCGGTTTCCACCGCGAAATTGGAGTTGGGCGCTTTGGAAACTTCAATCCCTCCCACGTGAAGGTAATATACTATGTTAACAGTTAGTTTTGGACGACTCTAGCATTTTGGATTTTTTTTCAGAAGTTTAACCCTAAGGGGAAAGTGCGATAATTAGGACTGCCTTGAATTTGCAGGACTTTGGTGGGGTCGGGGCAACATTCTAAGGTCCCCAGCAGTAGGGTTTGCTTTTGGAAGAGAATATGTCGCCGCGTCGAGTATACGAGCGTCGCAATACCACTGTAAGGAAATCCTAATTCCTTTTAGTTAGACATATCAAATAATTGTATTTTATACGCATAAGTAGCTTTCGTACAACATCATAATCATGCATAGAAAAATGTGACAGTAGAAAAATAATCGTGGAGACACGTATGAGAACGCCCTTTTCCATAACCACGTTAGTTAAGTCGTGAACAGTTAGTTAAGTACGAAACTTCACATGTACACGTAGGTTGGAGATTGTCCGACCAAGGGTTCGAAGGTCCATTCAAGTCGATCACGAGAAAGTCAAGGGTCGCTCAGTAGTACACTAGAAAATATATCCCATGCAGAGTAGCGTCAGACCAAAACTGGTCAGTAGCACACCAGTATTTTCGTGCTTGGTAGAGGCGCACTACCATCCTCATAGGGCATATGGTATCCTATGAGTTACAGTCTTGGGAGTTGACTCCCCTTTGAGACAGTTAGCAGATTCGAGACCGTGTCCGCGTGGCACTAGAACAATTGAATTCGTCAGATGGTCTCGGGTCGTCAGTTTCAGATTTTTGCGCGTTAGGAGCTACTCTGCCTAGAGCCTTCCCAGTAAACGTGTAGGCTAGAAGCCACCTAGAACTCAAGTATAGACTTGACGTGAGACAGTACACTAGTTAGTGAACGTCAGGACTTGGGTAAATGAACGGAAAGTCATGTGTTTAGAATTACAGTGTTCACCAGTAAGGATAGGGAAAAGCATGCATATCATATATCATGAAATGTTTTCAGTGCACGAGACTAGTTTAAAGACATGCATGCATTCATATGTAAATCTTTTTTTTAGTGTCACTAAGGGGAATTGTTTTTCTTTACTCTGACCCTTCGTGGGCAATGTTTTTCAGGTGACCCAGGTGGGAAACTTCGTCTAGGATGAGCGTCATGGTGGTGTCCGAGTGTAGTACTTTTACTATTTTCAGTTTACTCCATTTTCAGCATGTACTTGTAATTGTGGACAGTGTAACTCATTAATATTATATATATCTTGTATCAGACTTATTTTGATAGTTCAGATTTTCAGTTAGTACAGTCTCATTCTTGTTTAGCGGCTCTGTGAATCCAGACATCAGGTATGTGGTTAACCTTAGTTTAATTTTTACTCCCGCTGTAAGTATTAAATCTGTTTAGTTTGGACTTTTATTACCTGCTGCTACTAGTTTTAATACTGCTTCCTAGTTTTCTTTATATC
This sequence comes from Platanthera guangdongensis, assembly GCA_039583875.1. Classification (NCBI taxonomy): domain Eukaryota; kingdom Viridiplantae; phylum Streptophyta; class Magnoliopsida; order Asparagales; family Orchidaceae; genus Platanthera; species Platanthera guangdongensis. The sequence goes on along the minus strand of CM077147.1, from coordinate 18,683,580 downwards.
GCTGACCCGGCCGGACGGCTGATTTCTGTAATACTGGGAAGGGGTGTTACACTAGAGCTGTCTAGCTTGTGTCTTCCCTGCGCCTAAAAATGTTAGAAATAGCAACTATTAGTCTTTAATAAAGACTAAGCAAGAATATATCTTTTATATATGTTTTACAGGCAAATAAGAAGGGTTACGTATAGCAATATGCATAGCAGCACACTATCCATTTTTCTGAGCAGTTAAGAATCTGTAAAATAGTAATTTCATATCAAATTTCTACAAGCAATAGAGTACATTTTTAGACAGTCTGTATAAACATATCAGTGCATAATTGTATTACAGTTTAAGCAATGATGAATGACTGCAAGTAAACTGTTGGAAGTGCCCAAAGCTTGTATGTATTATTCAAGTATGTAAATACAAGGAGAGAATACAAATATATAAGAGAGAAGAGAGAAGAATAAATCTTATGCATGATGTGGGACTAAAGAAGGAGGAAAAATGGGCCATCAAATGGGCCTTTTTACATGGGCTTTTCTAATACTCCCCCGCAAGCTGGAGCGTACAAGTCGTATGCGCCAAAGCTTGGATAGGCACTGATAGAAGAGGGTACTGGGTAGAGCTTTGGTGAGGATGTCAGCAACCTGTTCAGTACTCGGAACATGCTTGAGCTCGATCTTCTTCATGTGGACTTTCTCTCGGATGAAATGACAATCTACCTCAATATGCTTCGTTCTTTCATGGAAGACCGGGTTTTTGGCAATATGTATGGCAGCTTAACTGTCACAAAGGAGGAGAGCTGGTGAAGGTAGTTTAACTCCAAGGTCGGTAAGGAGACTCTCAATCCATGTGAGTTCAGAGACCACAGCAGCCATTGCCCGATATTCTGCTTCTGCTGAGGATCGAGCAACCACTGCTTGTTTCTTGCTTCGCCAAGTAATCAGATGTCCTCCAAAATAGGTGCAAAACCCGCTAGTAGATCGTCGATCGTCGAGGGAGCCAGCGTAGTCGGCATCAGAGTATGCCACTAGTGTAGGAATGGAAGATGAGGTTTTGTATACAAGTCCTTGGCCAGGAGCTGTCTTAAGATATCTGAGAATGCGTTCCACAGCCTGGAGATGAGAGTTTCGAGGAGAGTGCATATAGCGACTCACAAGTCCCACAGCGAAAGATATATCAGGTCTTGTAACTGTTAGGTAGATAAGCTTCTCAACTAGACGACGGTAATATTCTGGATTTGATAGAAGCGAATCAGAATCTGAGCCCTGAGCACATATTTTGTGATTTGCATCCATGGGAGTGTTAATAGGCTTGCAACCAGAGTAGCCTGCATCATGAAGAAGATCCAGACAATATTTGCGCTGAGAGAGAACCAACTCATCTGACCGTCTGGCCACTTCCAGGCCGAGGAAGTACCGAAGAGGCCCCAGATCTTTAGTTTGGAAGACGGAGCTCAGATGTAGCTTAACGGCCTGTATGCCGTCCAAGTCACTGCCAGTAATAATGATGTCGTCGACATATACCAATAGGAGAACCGTACCAGTGGCCTGGTGGCGAGTAAACAATGAGAAGTCAGCCGAGCTGCGAGTGAAGCCAATGTCCCGGAGAGCTTTGCTGAACTTGTCGAACCATGCCCTTGGGGATTGTTTGAGACCATATAGAGATTTGAGAAGATGACAAACCCGTGACTCCCCCGTGGTCTCAAACCCGGGAGGTTGGTGCATGTAAACCGTTTCCTGAAGGTCGCCATTCAGGAAAGCGTTCTTGACGTCGAGTTGAAACAAGGGCCACTGGCGATGGACAGCCACAGAGAGGAGAATGCGGACCGTGTTGAGCTTAGCGACCGGAGAGAAGGTCTCGTCATAGTCCAGCCCCGGTTGCTGGGTGAAGCCACGAGCAACCAACCGAGCTTTGAGGCGATCAATGGTCCCATCAGGAGCATGTTTAATGACGAAAACCCATTTGCACCCAACGGGTTTCTGGCCGGGAGGAAGGGGCACCAAGGTCCAAGTCTGGTTGGCCCAAAGAGCAGCCATCTCTTCTTCCATGGCCGCACGCCACCCAGGATGTTGAAGAGCGTCCTGGACAGAAGTAGGAATAGAGACCGAGGAGAGCGAAGTAGCCAAGGTCTGAAGAGGTGGAGAGAGGCGATGGAGAGAAACATAGTCCGCCATTGCATGAGCGGTTGAGGCCGACACCGGAGCAGCAGAACACGGAGAAGCCGAGGTCGAAGCCGACTGCAGAGGAGCAACGGGAGGAAGAGGGCGACGAGCATAGACCCGAATAACGGGGGGTCGAGGAGGGTCAATGGTGGGAGGAGGCGTAGGGATGGTGGGAGGTGAGTGGACGTGGATCACCGGCCGGGGAAGGGAGGGTGTTGTAGAAGGTGGTGGTAGAAGTGGTGGCAAAGGAGTAGGGAAGAAGGGTTGATCCTCCCGGAAAGTAACATCAGCCGAAACAGAGACCTTCCGGGTGATCGGAGAGTAGCAAACATAGCCCTTTTGGGTACGGGAGTAGCCGACAAAAATGTGTTTGGCCGCACGGGGATCCAGTTTGTCAAGAGTGGGGCCCAGGGTATGGACAAAGCAGGTACATCCAAAAACCCGGGGGGTGAGGGGGAAGGCGGGTGTTGAGGGAAAAAGAAGGCTGAAGGGGGTAGCGTTCTGGAGAACGGGAGAGGGGAGACGGTTGATAAGAAAACATGCAGTCGACACTGCAAAGTTCCAGAAGACTTTGGGAACGTGCATGTGAAGCATGAGAGAGCGAGCCACATCGAGCAAGTGGCGGTTCTTGCGTTCGGCGACCCCGTTTTGTTGAGCGGTGTAGGGACAAGAGGTCTGGTGAACAATACCAAAGTTGGCGCAGAGAGTGGCAAACTCGTGGCTAGTATATTCCCGGGCATTATCAGAGCGGAAAGTTTTAATGGTGGTAGAGAATTGCGTACGAGTCTCTAACACAAACACCTGAAAGACACGAGGAAGCTCAGAGCGATCATGCAGGAGATACAACCAAGTAGTACGAGAGTAATCATCAATAAATGTTATAAAATAACGATAACCAGAAATGCTAGTAACTTTATAGGGTCCCCAAATATCAGAATGTATTAAATCAAACGGAGCAGAGCTCCTAGTACAATGAGCGGGATAAGAAGAGCGAGGCTGTTTGCCAATAATACAAGAATCGCATTTAAAAACAGGAAGAGAAAGGTCGGGAAGCGCCTTCTGCAGGATAGGTAGAGGGGCATGCCCAAGCCGACAATGCCAATCTGACGAGGAAACAGAGGAAAGGGATGTGGGAGAGACATCGAGGAGGTAGAGTCCGTTCTGCAGCCGACCCCTACCAATGGGAATCCGCGTCTGCCGATCCTGTATCAAAAAACCAGAAGAGGTGAAGGTGATAAAGCAATTCATATCAGCAGTAAGACGACCAACAGAGAGTAAATTAAAAGGCGAGGCTGACACATAAAGAACGGAGCGAAGAGAGAGAGAGGGAGGAAGGAGGAGATCCGCGCAGCCGGAGACCGGGACAAGCGCACCATTGGCCACAGTAATAGACGGGGGGTGAGCAGCAGCAGAGAACTGGGGCGGTCGCATGGAAGTGATGTGGTGGGTGGCTCCCGAGTCCAGGATCCAGCGAGAGCTGGAAGAGAGACAGGCAGTACCTGCAGTGGAGGTGGAGACAATACCTACATGGGAGGTGGAGGCAATGGAAGCAGAAGGGGGGTTGAAGAGCCCCTGGAGGTGTTGCAGCTGAAGGCGAAGAGCCTCAAGATCCGTACCAGTCGGAGGAGAGCTATCGGTAACAGCAGCAGTAGGCGGGCGAGGGGGGTAGCCATGTTTCTTGTGACAGACGGCTTCAGTATGGCCATCCCGGCCGCAGTAGGTGCACTTGGGCCGTCCGCGGCCACCACGGCCCCGCCCACGGGAGCCCGTACGGCCACCCCGAGGAAAAGAGGGTTGTGGAAGTAAATGAGGAAGGGCCTGCTGAAGAAGGGCCGGCGAGGGTGGTGCAGGAGCCTCCGGTGGAGGTGGTACACGAAGTAACATCGAGCAGACATCAGAGAAGGAAGGGGTAGTGGGTGAAGCCAGAACCTGGGCCCGAATACTGTGCAGGTGTGGCGGGACGCGAGTCATAATCATAGCAATACAAACAGCCTCCTTCTGGGCGCGTTGGGCAGCGAGATCAGTAGTCGCGGGCTGGTGCTGAATCCAGGCTTCCGTGAGAGTTTTAGCACGGGCCACGAAGGAGGTCATGTCAAGAGCTTTGCCAACATCCAAGGCTTGAAGATCAGTGAGGATGTCAAAAAGGTGCTGAAGGCTGTCCTTCCCGGAGTACAACGAATGAAGTTCATCCCACATGGCTTTAGCGGTCTCATGATACATGATCATTTGGTACGGCTCACCCTCGACCGAGTTCAGGATCCAGGTCTGGACGCGACCGTCATTGCGGAGCCAATCATCAGTAGGAGGAGTTGGTGGGCCCTGGGTAAGGTGACGGGCAAGAACCTTGGCCTGTAAGACCCGGCGGACAGAGTGGACCCAGGGAATGAAGTTGGTCTTGCCAGAGAGAGAAATAGTAGTAATCCGAAGCTCATCGCGGAGTTCGAGAGGAGCCACGTGGTCGGCAGGGGGTTGAGCGGTAGTGGAGTCGCTGGAGGACATGGCGACCGAGGAGCAGCAGACAGCAGGGCTCGGAGAGAACAAACCGCGCGGCAAGCAGTGGGAGAAAGGAGAGCCCGCAGCGGTCTGGAGGTCGCGGCGGTCTGGAGGTCGCGGCGGTCTGGAGGTCGCGGCGGTCTGGAGGTCGCGGCGAACTGAGTGAGGCCGCGGCGAACAGGAGCAGTCCGCGAGAAGAGGTCGCGGCGAGTTGGAGCAGATCGCAGCTGTTGAGAGTAGAGCTGGAGCAGTCCGCGACAGAGGCCGCGGCGAACTGGGGAAGGTCGCGGCAGCGGACAGGAGCAGTCCGCAAGAGACTGCGGAGAACTGGGGGCAGGTCGCGGCAAGAGAAGAGCGCACAGTGGACACAAGGAGAGCCCGCAGCGGACAGGAGCAGTCCGCAAGAGATGGCGGAGAGAGAGAGTCCGCGAGCACAGAGGCTCGAGCGGACAGAAAAAGAGCGAGCTAGAGGGAGCAGTCCGCGAGCAAAGAGCCTCGAGCGGACACAAACAGAGTGCAGCGGACAGGAATGATCGTCCGGAGCGGATGGAGAGAGGTGGGCCCCACGAGTCAGAGCAGAAGATGGCTATAAGAAGCCTGAGGAGGGTGGAACCACGGAGGGAGAGAAGAGGAGCGGAATCAGAAGGGCAGTCCGCACGAGACCGGAGCGGACAGGAATGCAGTCCGCAGGGTAGCCGAGCGGACAGATACAGAGGGGCAGTCCGCAGAGAGGCGGATGCAGGAAGGCAGGCAGTCCGCACGAGACCGGAGCGGACAGGAAGGCAGTCCGCAGAGGCGGATGCAGGAAGGCAGTCCGCAGGAGACCGGGCGGTCAGAAAAAGGGCAGTCCGCAGCTAGACGGAACCTGACTCTGATACCATGTTGGAAGTGTCCAAAGCTTGTATGTATTATTCAAGTATGTAAATACAAGGAGAGAATACAAATATATAGGAGAGAAGAGAGAAGAATAAATCCTGTACATGATGTGGGACTAAAGAAGGAGGAAAAATGGGCCATCAAATGGGCCTTTTTACATGGGCTTTTCTAATATAAACAATAAGGTGAAAGGTGATATGTTTCCGTAAAAGAATTATCAGTTAGGAAATGCTAAGGGAAATTGAATCTGTATTCAGTTTGCATTCTCGTATTTCAGTCTTTGGGCCCAACCCCTTAGGGTCTTCAATGACCAAACCAGTACGTTCAACACGCGTTTATGTCTTTCGACCGACTAGTTAGCAACTATCAGTATCATTCATGTACACTCAATTTCAATTAAGCCCTTAACATTACCTCGTGTTGACACGTTTAAATTGACGTATACTTAAAGTTGTTTATTTCCTAATCCCTCAGATTTTCATTCGTCTGTTTGTCATTGCCAAGACCATACATAAGTGCGAGAATTATTATCATTGATATAAAAACAACCTTCATAATGTCACATGCCATATAAATATCTCATCTTCAAATACCTATGGAAGTAATTGAAAATACGTGAATAAAGCATCGATTAAAAAGATAAATCTAATCGGTACTTTTTCCTTTCCAGAGTCACACCCAACGTCATCGTCATGTATATATTGGGATGTCATCATTCGCGATATCTATTTAGGAATCGTATCATTAATATTATCGGGGTTGCATCATATTGTAGCTCCGACGTTGACCTCTAGGGTGACTTGGACTGTTTAGGTTTTGTCCAAGGAAAAAAACATGGACTGGGAGCGTACAAAAGAAATCAAATAAGAGATAATTCCAACAGTCACTGATCACCAAAACAACATATACAAACAAAACATGATACTGCACAAATCGGGATATCCAAGAAGGAATCAAATTGAAATATCATGCTCATTGAACTGGGACAACATATAGCAATATCACGCCCAAAAGTAATAGTCAGTATTCCTATTAAGATCATGAAACAGTATCAATACCCAAAATAAGAAGGAGAATGGCAGCAACTGACCTATATAAATCAGAAATTTCTCCCAATTCCAGACAACTGAAAAGATAAGTATGAACAGCCATCCAACAAGGCAAATAAAAGGCAAAAATCAATCAACGAAAATGCGGAATCATAACTACCAGCAAAGCTACAAAAACCCCCAATCTAATAAAATTAAAACATGCATGTATAAGCCCAAAGATGGAATGATCACATCCATGCAACAATCCCCCAAATGACAAAGGGACAAATAGCAATAATCGACCAAGAAAACTGAAGAACTGGAAAGACGAGCAACCTTTGTCGGCCAAATCCCATCCATGCAAGGGAGATCCAACAATCGGCCAAACAATCTCATAGGTCTTAAAATCAAAAACCCTAAAGTGACTCATCATCGTATCCAGTCCAATTAAAGGTCTGTTTGGGATAGCTCTGGCGGATTGAAAAGCTGCTGTCTGGATAGAACTGTTTTAAAATAGATCTCTGGGGCGCAGTTTTGAAAAGTTGCAGAGTGTTTGGGTGTTCTGTGCAGAAGTGCGCTTTGAAGAAATAGAGCGAGAGCGGGAGGAGGCGGGAGCGTCGGCTCCGGCGAGATGTGTCAGCTCCGGCGAGGTCCGTCGGCTCCCGCGAGTTGCAGGAAGAATTGGAAAAGTCGGGGCCGGTAGATTTCCAAAACCTATGAGAGAGAAATCTATTTTGCGGGAGCAGAAGCTGGGGGGAGGGATTTCCGAAAAGCTGCAAAACAGCTCCAAATTTACAAAAATCTTTTCATAAGGAGCTGTCCCAAACACAGAAAAAACAACTCTGGCGGCTGGAATAGAGATTCTCCAGCCGACAGAGCTGCGCCAAACAGACCCTAAGAGGAAATGCAGAGGAAATAAAGAAAATATTTTGCTTGCAGTGAAGTTAGAAAGGTCGAAACACCGACTCAACACGATAAACCAACCCAATGAAAATGCGGATCCAGCAAACACTTGTTGAACTTCAAGCTCAGTTGCCGGGAGAAAGAGCCCGCTAAATATCGTATAGGATTGAGAGGGAGAGGAAGAAGAGAGTGGAAACCCTAACACCAATATCACCTGTCTCCATTATTTTAAATGTCCTCCGACATGTCCGACATGTCTCCGACATGTCATTTTTAGAGAAAAACGATATGTTTTTCTCAAAATAATATATTATGTCCTTTTGTAAAATATAGGCCGACATATCCGATCTTTTCCGATATATCAGCCGACACGACTTTTAAATATATCACCCACTATTTTATTTTATGTTATATCTGCAGACAAACATCATATATTTAAATCACCTATGGATATTATATTATGTATGTTTAAATCGATTAAACTTATTATTTCAATTTTTTAACGTTTTATTGTTACAATCAATTTTGTATAATGGTTTCACAAATTTTTAATTTTATATTATAAAAAATAGAAAAATATTTAATACATTTATTAGGTGATTGTTTCATATTTTTAATATAAATTCATAAGTTTGAAAAAACTTATAATAAATCAAGTATTTTTAACATTTAAATCTTTTTAATTTGCAATAAACTTATTGTTATCAAAATAAAATTAGCGTATAGCATTAAATATATTTTACAATATATTATTTTGTATTTGTTAATAATATTTTTTCTTAGATACTATTTAAATTTATTTCATAATATAAATGACTCATTTTTATCTATTTTTTATATTATTTTTATAACATATAATTATAGTTAGTATACATTAAATAAAAATTTTATTTATAATATATGAAAATCCGATATTTTAAAATATTCCCGACATGTCTCCGACATCCGACATTTAGAAACACAATCTGATATGTGTCCGACATCCGATATTTAAAACATTGCCTGTCTCAAGTCCAGGCGGTGTGGCATAAGATACATAAAGAGAGAAAATCATTTTCACAGCTTAACTTAAACCACCGCCTCATATAATGATTATTCAAGACCTTAATTAACTCACATTAATCAAACTGCATATTAACCGGCTAGAAATGAAGAATGAGAAGCCAACCCAACCATCCAGTATAGCCACTTTCAAAATAGAACACAAATGACTACCAATTTATTTGGTCCACTTAAAGCATCTACTAACCTACGCACAAAAGAAAATGTAAAAAAAACAAAACAAAAATGAAATACCCATACCACCAAGACGAAACGAGCGCCGCAAAACTTCAAAAGATTGTGAAACCAAGGTTGCGCCGAATCGACACTGATTTCGTATATTTCATCATAGGGGATACAAGTAAGTGTTATCTATCTATCTATATATTTATATATATACGTGGAATATATGTAATTACGTACCAGAAATATCACACGTCACAGCTACTCCAGCCAAAATGTATATATAGTCTGAAGTGAGCTTCTACTATATTGACATGCAGCAAAGTCTGAATCAGAATACCCAATGATCTCTAGCTGATCTGATCTTCTATAAGTGAACATGAAAGCCTTTGTCTTTTTCAGGTATCGCATGACCTGTTTGGCTGTTTTCCAATGATCTACTCACTGATTACTCAGATATCTTCCTAACATTCCAACTATGAACGCAATATCCGGACATGTATATACTTGAGCATACATGAGACTTCCTACAGCTGATGCATAAGGAAGCCTTTGCATCTCTAATTCATCTGCTTTAGTTTTGGTACATTGAGTGAGAAAAAATTTGTCTCCCTTAGCTACAGGGGTATCTTCTGTCTTACAGTCTTGCATGATAAACCTTTTGAGTACCTTATCGATATAGTTTTCCTGCGAAAATCCAAGTATACCCCGAGTGCGATCTCGGTGTATCTGTATGCCTAGTAGATAAGAATTATTGTCAAGATCGTTCATTTCAACTTTCTTTGAAAGAAATATCTTGGTCTCATGCAGAATATCTATATTATTACTGGCAAACAAGATGTCATCCACATATAAGACCAAAAATATGTATTTACTTTCACTGAATCTATGGTATATACAATCATCAGCAGCGTTCATCTCAAATCCAAAAAAGATAACTTGATGAAATTTGAAATGCCACTGTCGAGACGTTTGTTTGAGTGCATAGATGAATTTCTTTAATTTGCAAACCATTTGCTTTGGGTCTCCAGACTCAAAATAATTTGGTTGCACCATATAGATCGTCTCATCAATGTCGACATTGAGAAACGTCGTCTTAACATACATTTGATGAAGCTCAAGGTCAGAATGTGTTACTAATGTCATAATAGCCCGAAAAGAGTCTTTCAATGAAACCGGAGAGAAAATCTCTTTATAGTCAATGTCTTTATTTTGAATGAATCCTTTAGCGACAAGACGTACATTATATCTCTCAATATTACCATTTGAATCTCTTTTGATTTTAAATATTCATTTACAACCAATGAGTTTCACACCTCAAAGTAATGTGACAAGATCTCAAACGTCATTGTTCTTCATGGACTTCATCTCTTTCTTCATGGATTCAATCCATTGTTGAGAATTAGAATTCTGAATAGCCTGATTGAGATTGATCGGATCATCATCTAACATCCCATGGTCATCCTCATGTTCTTGGAGAAATCAAATTCCGTCTAAAAGACGGTAAAATAAAAGTCTCAAACAAATCTAAATAATGACCGGTCTCTAATAATAATCAAAAAGTGTTTATAGATTCAACTGATTTGTCATCGCCTACAAAGATGTATCTTTCACCATCACTTGTCTTTCAGCAGTTAAGACAACCCTGCATAAACACACTTATGTGAGTAGTAGCACCAGAATCTATTCACCAAGTGTGTTTAGGTACAAAAGTTAAATTATTTTCAGAACAAACAAAAGTGAGAAGTGTATCATTCTTAGCATGTCAGGTGTGGTATTTGACACACTTTTTCTTCACGTGCCCACCACCCCAACAAAAGAAATTAAGTAGAGTCTTCAACCTGTTCCTTTTGTGGCTTCTTTTGTGGAGATTCACTTGCAGCCTTCTTTCCTTTCTTCCTTTTTTGATCTTTGTTAGAGGGACTCACTGTCATATGAGCACTTTCAGTCTTTTCTTACTTCAATCTATTCTCTTCTTGCACACAATATGAAATGAGCTTATTGAGAGCTCATTTCTCTTTTTGGCAGTTATAACTGATCTTTAATTGACTTAATTGTGGAAGAGAAATCAAAACTAAATGCACGAGTAGGTCTTCCGACAGCTATAACTTTAGTGTTTTTAGTTTTAAAGCAAGTAGTGATAATTCCATAATGTACTCATGTATATTCCTTTTACCGTTGTACTTCATGAAAACAAGCTTTGCAAGAAGCGTGCTTGTCTCTGCCTTATCGTTTTGCGCAAAACATTTTTCAAGGTTATCAAGAAATTCTAAAACAGGGCTGCCCTCCTCAGTACCCCTGAAGGCTTCTGGAACGTCACGCTTCATGATCATTAGACACATGCGATCTGAACGCTCCCACCATTCATAATTCTGTTTCGCCGCAGTGGAACTAACATCTGAAGGAAATTCAGGAGGTTCAGGCCTAAGCACAAGATCTTGGTCCATGCAACCAGACACAATCATGATGCTTTCTTTTCATTTTTTAAAATTAGTCTCATTGAGCATTGAAATTAAATTAATATTGGCAAAAATCATAATAATCGAGTTATGAGCTGAAAAGAAATAAGATAAAAAGAATTAATTTCATGCCCCCAAAAGTAAATTACACATCTGTCATCTGATGGTTAAAACTCCAAAAAATTACTGGTTTAATCAAGTCCCCGACAACGGCGCCAAAAACTTGATGGTTTACCAAGTTCCCGGCAACAACGTCAAAAACTTGGTGGTTAAAACACGCGGCGCCCAGCGGGTTTATTTATGGAAAAATGGTTGATTTTATTTTGGAAGGACGGGACGCGCGGATTTATTCTCGATAAAAAAGTTGAAACTGAGTTTTAACGAAAGTAAGCAAGTGCACCTATCGCGTGTAGTACAGGATATTCCGGTGAGGAATATCGAAGTCGCATAGTTCTCGGGGACGGATTGATTATTTTTACTCTTCCCTGTATGGGACTATTATTTTATCGAAAATAACTTGTCGGGTTATTATTTATATACATAAAAACAGAAAATAAACAATTAAAAAGGAGACGATGAAGAAATAGCGCATCGGTATCAAATTGAATTTGAACTAAAATAACTTTTAATAAAAAGAGATCCTAAATTTCAAATTAATTAAGGCGGAGACTTGGTCGTGGAGGTTCCACAAACATGAGCTCACCTATCTCAAGCACTATCGCTCGCCTGAACATTAAGACTATTCGACCGGGCTCTCGTCCGACGAATGATTCCTCTTAATGCCCGCATTACGCTAAGAACTCCGTTATTGGGTGGGGAACCCAATCCGGTAGAATTCTGCGCCTCCTCTCTCGAGGGTTAGTGCGGAACTCCCTTTACCCAAGGGTGATCGGTCCATACGCACGGTCTCTCGGCTAGTTAGCGTATGGACTACGGAAATAGAGCTCACACATCGATATGTGGTTCTACGCGTCGTAAACCCGGGGCAAACCTTAAGTAATTTAATTAACGAGAAAAAGAGGACCTTTAATTATTTAAAGCGATTTTATCTGTCCCAATGTTGTTCGATACTGAGGGCTAAGAGAGGTTAGCCACTCATCGGAATGGGGACAGCTTACGAAAAGAAATGCATAATTGAAAGGTGTGAGTCCTACTCAAACGAGTAGACGTGAAATGAAAAAAGTAAAAGAAAGCAGTAAAAGTGTGAGTTCTACTCAAACGAGTAGGCGGGAAATGAAAGCTGTAAAATTGCGAGTCCTACTCAAACGAGTAGGCGGGAAATGAAAGCGATAAAAGTGCAAGTGCTACTCAAACGAGTAGGCGGTAAATGAAAGCAGTAAATGCGAGTCCTACTCAAACGAGTAGGCGGGAAATAAAAGCGATAAAATGACAAGTCCTACTCAAACGAGTGGTCGGGAAATTAAAGCGAGTCTTACTCAAATGAGTAGGAGGAAATAGATGCACACACTCACACACTCTACTTGAATAAAACGCACACACTCTACATAAAATAAAACGCACACACTCTACATAAAATAAAACCTAACTCATACACTCACTCATACAAGCTAAAACAAGAAAAACTAAGTGACTGAAAAATTAAAACAACTATATTTTTACCGTTAGAATGCGCTAGAAATGCATAAAAATAAGAAAAAAAATTAAAGAAGCAAAACGGTTTTGAAAATAAAAGCAAAATCAAAATATTCGAAAAATCAAAATAACAACTAATTCATTCTTATAACTCTATAAAAATGCTTAAAAAGTGAATGAAATAGTAAAAGAACAAAAAGTTTTACAAAAATAAAAAGAACTAAGTAAAAAAGAAAACAAAAGCACTTTAAAATCATTCTTATAAATTGATAAGAATGAACATAAAGAGTACAGAAAAATCCTAAGTCTAAACGAAGCTAAGTAAAAATAACGAAAACATAAAAGTATGAATCTATACTCATACACACACACCCATTTTAAAGAAGAGAAAAACAAAGAAAAAAACAAATAAGATTGCTTAAGGAGGAGCACTCAGATACATTCCAAAACCATATAAAGAGAAGAAAAACACATATTTTATTAAGATAAAAACGAGTTACAAAGAAACCTAAAATAAAAACTAAAGAGAATGGGAGAAATTTCCCTTACATAGCTTGAAAAGCATCTATGCAGCCCAACCCTTAAGCAAAATGGTTCAAAAAACAGAATAAGTGATCTTACAGCAAGGTTCTATTTATAAGCAAAAATTTTCAGATTACATGCCCTGGGTCAGGGGCGTGTCTGGCCAAAAACGTCGAATCCATGCATCGCTGGCGCATCTTGTCAGGAATTTCAAGGCAGTCACGGGCGTGTACGGAATCGACACGGGCGTGTCCGGAAGGTTTAACTAGGGAAGGCGTCGAGTGGCGATGGCGCTGAGTGGCGATGGCGTCGAGTGGTTGGCTGGCGTCGAGTGGTTGGTTGGCGTCGAGTGGCAATGGCGTCGAGTGGCGTGACACGGGGCGTGTCACAGGTTGAACACAGGCGTGTACTTGACTTTTCTGTAAAAGCAGCAACTTCTGTTGGAATCAAAGTCACACGCCCAGGTCACGGGCGTGACCGAGAAGTACACGGGCGTGTACTTTGAAATTATGGCAGTTTCTGTAAAATTTTAGAAAAACAAAATAAAGGTAAGTTAGAGAAGAATATTAAAAAAAAAGCATTTTATTGAACAAAATTAACTAAAAATAACAAAAATAAACTAAAACGACTTAATTAACGTACGTGAAAATATGTGTATTTACAACTTATCAACATCATAATACGTAAATTAAATTCATTATTTAATGGTGGGGCCCATCATAAGAAACTTAGGGGAACACCGACATTTAGTCTTTAGATAGAAATGTCAATTCCAAGTGATTCTTTTGGTATAGTAATCAAACACTGACGATAAGTCATGTCAAACAGTAGGTCTTTCTTTGAACCGACGTACTACTCAAATGGAGAATAAAATAATCATCACATATTTATTACCACATGTGCGAACGCAATTCGGCAAAATATTAATTTTTTTGGGTGTTGTTATAAGCAAACCCATTTTAGTTGTTAGCAGACCATAATAAATCTGGTTCAACTGTTTTTCCTCTTATTTTCAACCTAAAAAGAAGGTCGTTAGCAAACCTACTATATAACTCAATTTCTAACCTAAAACCTCATTTCTTTCCTCCCGACCTTTTCTTTTGCCCGAGTCACCCGCTGTAGCCCCAGTTCCGCCGGAGTGGAGAAGCCCCCTCATCGCCCGCAGCAGCCCCGATTCTGCCGGCGTGTGGAAGGTTTGTCACCGCCCGGAGCAAAGGGCCTCCGCCGGCGTTAAGCCCGTCTACGTACAGCGTCTCGCCTCCGCCGCCTCCGCCGCCTCCGATCCTCCCAAATCCAAGGTCCGCAAAGGGCCTCCGCCGGCGTGCAGCGTCTCGCCTCCGCCGCCTCCGATCCTCCCAAAGCCAAGGTCCGCAAAGTGCCTCCGCCGGCGTGCAGCTTCTCGCCTCCGCCTCCTCCGATCCTCCCAAAGACAAGGTCCGATTTCTACATGGATTTTGCAAAATTTTGGTTGTTTAAGTCCTTTCAACTAATAGGTTAGAAATTGAGGCAAAGAATTTAGTTTTGAAAGTATTACCTGTTTTCTAGGCTCATTTTGAGGCCTAACGATTGTATCTGAAGTTTCATTACAGTATTTCTCCGTAACAACAGTTTGCCTGGTGAATAACCAGAATAAAAGATGAAAAAGTTACCCAAAAATTTACCAATTATCATGGAAACATACTTCTAGAAGAAATACCAATACAAAATTTCTGCAAATAACAAGTATGGCTATACTTTTTCAATGCAATACAACGCCCAAATCCACGATCAAGGGAAGACTTGTTCATAACTGTTGAGAGAGCTCAAAACTTGTATGTATTGCTTGTGTATATAAATACAAGGAGAGAATACAAATATATAGGAAGAGGAAGAGATAAGAAAATCATATACAAGATGTGGGACTAAAGGAGGAGAGAAGATAAAACAATAAATGAGCCCAATAATGGGCCCTTTACATGGGCTATTTTAACACTCCCCCGCAAGCTGGAGCGTACAAATCGTATGCGCCAAGCTTGGACAAGCACTGATAGAATAATGTCTTGGAAAGAGCCTTTGTGAAGACATCTGCAACTTGTTCCGATCCTGGGACATGCTTTAAGTCAAGCTTCTTCATTTGAACCTTTTCCCGGATGAAGTGACAATCGACCTCAATATGCTTCGTCCTTTCGTGAAAGACCGAGTTCTTTGCGATGTGTATGGCGGCTTGACTATCACAAAGGAGAAGAGCCGGTGATGATACTTTTACACCCAGATCAGTAAGAAGACTCTCAAGCCATGTTAATTCTGATACAACCGATGTCATTGCCCGGTACTCTGCCTCAGCTGAAGAGCGAGCAACGACCGCTTGTTTCTTACTTCGTCAAGTTACAAGATGTCCTCCAAGGTAAGTGCAAAAACCACTCGTAGATCGCCGGTCATCGAGAGAGCCAGCGTAGTCGACATCTGAATATGCCACCAATGTTGGAGCAGAAGAGGAGGTCCTGTAGACTAGTCCCTGACCAGGGGCAGTTTTCAGATACCTGAGAATTCGTTCCACTGCTTGAAGATGAGATTTTCGAGGAGAGTGCATGTATCTGCTGACAAGACCAACAGCAAAGGAGATATTTGGTCTGGTAACCGTGAGATATATCAGTTTTTCAACAAGACGTCAATAATATTCAGGATTCTGAAGAAGAAGATCGGAGTCAGAGGCCTGGGCACACAGTTTGTGGTTCACATCCATAGGAGTATCACTGGGCTTGCAGCCAGACAGACCCGCATCATGAAGAAGGTCAAGACAATATTTTTGTTGAGAGAGAGTGAGCCCATCTGGCCTTCTGGCAATCTCAAGGCCCAAAAAATAACGAATGGGTCTCAAATCCTTGGTCTGGAAGATTAAGTTTAGATGGACTTTGACTGCATGTATCCCTTGAGAGTCATCTCCAGTAATGATAATATCATCGACGTAAACTAACAGAATAACCGTTCCTGTTGGGTGGTGACGAGTAAAGAGCGAGAAGTCGGCCGAGCTCCGAGCGAAGCCAATCGCACGGAGGACCTTGCTGAATTTTTCAAACCATGCCCGCGGAGATTGTTTGAGACCATATAGAGCCTTTTTAAGATGGCAGACCTGAGACTCCCCCGTGATCTCAAACCCGGGCGGCTGCTGCATGTAGACAGTTTCCTGGAGGTCCCCATTCAAGAAGGCATTCTTGATATCCAACTGAAAGAGAGGCCACCGGCGATGGACAACAACAGAGATGAGGATACGAACACTATTAAGCTTTGCCACCGGAGAGAACGTTTCCTCATAATCGAGCCCCTCCTGTTGAGTGAAACCGCGAGCCACAAGATGGGCCTTTAGACGGTCAATTGTCTCATCGACAGTATGTTTGATGACAAAGACCCATTTGCACCCAACTGGTTTCTGGCCCGGTGGAAGGGGAACAACAGACCAGGTCTGGTTAGACCAAAGAGCAGACATTTCTTCCTCCATGGCTACTCGCCAGCCGGGATGTTGAAGCGCCTCCTGCACAGAATTAGGAATAGCAACCCAAGAGAGAGTAGTCAAAGTGTGTAAATGGGGAGAGAGGCGATGAAGAGAGACGGAGTTGGCCAGCGGATGAGCAGTGGAAGGCGATACCTGATCAGTCGGATGCGGAGTATCCATGGTAGAGACCGATGGCAGAGGGGCAACGGAAGGGGTAGAGCGACGAGTGTAGACACGGATAACTGTGGTTTGGAGGGAACGGCAGGAGGTGTAGAGGGAATGACAGGCAGTGGAGGAGTGGTGGGAATGACCGGGCGTGGGATGGATGGAGGTGTAGGTGGGCGATGGTCAGGTAAGGGAGCAGAAAATAATGGTTGATCCTCGCGGAAAGTGACATCAGCAGAAACGGAGATCTTGCGTGTAGCAGGAGAATAACAGACATACCCCTTTTGGGTGCGAGAATAACCAACAAAGATATGCTTGGCGGCCCGGGGATCAAACTTATCCGATGAAGGCCCCAAACGGTGGACATAGCATAGGCTACCAAACACACGAGGTGGGAGAGGAAAGGCTGTAGCGGAGGGAAAGAGGATGCTGAACGGAGTAGCGTAGTTGAGAATAGAGGAAGGGAGACGGTTGATGAAAAAACATGTGGTCGAGACCGCAAAGTTCCAATACGGTTTAGGGACAAGCATTTGAAGCATGAGGGAACGGGCAACATTGAGTAAGTGATGATTCTTGCGTTCGTCAACACCGTTTTGTTGCGTCGTGTAAGCGCAGGAAGTTTGATGTAGAATCCCAAACTCGGAACATAAAGCAGTAAATTCGTGACTAGTGTACTCACGAGCATTGTCAGTTCGTAGGACTTTGACGGTCTTCTGGAATTGCGTACGGGTTTCGAGGACAAATGCCCGAAAGACACGAGGAAGCTCTGAGCGATCACGAAGTAAGTATAGCCAGGTAGTGCGAGAGTGATCAACAATAAACGTGATAAAATACCGAAAACCGGAAATACTAGAAATTTTAAATGGTCCCCAAATATCCGAATGGACTAAATCAAAAGGAGCAGCGCTCCGAGTACAATGCGAAGAAAAAGATGAACGAGTCTGCTTGCCGAGGATGCAGGAATCACACTGAAAGGGGGTAAGAGAGACATCCGGGAGAGCCCGCTGGAGGACCGGTAGAGGAGCATGCCCAAGACGACAATGCCAATCTGTGGAAGAAATGGAGGAGAGGATGGTGGGGGAGTCGTCGAGAAGGTAGAGCCCATTCCGCAGCCGGCCTTTACCAATGGTAGTCTGCGTCTGCCGATTCTGTATAACAAAAGAAGAGGAAGTGAATATAACAGAACAATCCAAATCAGTAGTAAGCCGTCCAACAGAAAGTAAATTGAACGGAGAACTCGGGACGTGAAGAGCCGAGCGAAGGGAGATGGAGGAGGTGAGAGGAAGATCTGCCGAGCCGGAGACGGGAACAGTGGCTCCATTGGCCACAGTAATAGACTGTGGATAAGGGGAATTCAGGTACTGGGCAGGGCGATGTGGAGTAATGTGATGAGTAGCGCCAGAATCCACAATCCAGCCCAAACCGGTGGAGAGACAAGCGGTACCTGCGTTGGAGACGGAGGCAACGGAGGCAGATGGGGGATGGAGCAAGCCCTGGAGATGCTGGAGCTGAAGACGGACACTTTCAAGATCAGGAGGACCAGCATCGGTAGCAACAGAAGCCGCCGGGCGAGGAGGATAGCCAACTTTCTTGTAACAGGTTGCCTCGAGATGACCGTCTTTGCCACAGAAGGAACACTTCGGCCGACCCCGGCCACCACGACCACGGCCGCGAGAGCCTGAACGACCCCCCCCCCCCCCCGAGTAGAAGGAGGAGGAGGGAAGGGTAGAAGCGGAGGTGCCTGCTGAAGAAGGGGCCGGAGGAGCCGTAGTATCTGGAGGAGGTGGTACTCGGAGAATCATGGAGCACACATCAGAAAAAGATGGTGTGGTAGAGGACGCCAGGACCTGAGCACGAATGCTCTGAAGGTGAGGGGGAAGACGGGCCATAAGGATGGCAGTACAGGCGGCTTCCTTCTGAGCGCGCTGAGCAAGAGCATCATTGGTAAACGGCTGATGCTGGATCCAGGCTTCAGCAAGAGTCTTCGCACGAGCAACAAAGGAGGACATATCGGAAGCCCCTCCAGCGTCCAGAGTAAAGAGGTCAGTGAGGATGTCGTAGAGATGCTGGAGGCTGTCCCGGCCAGAATATAAGGAGTGTAGCTCAGTCCACATATCTTTGGCAGTCTCATGATACATAGCCATTTGATATGGTTCACCATCCAAAGAATTCAAGATCCAGGTCTGAACTCGGCCATCATTGCGGAGCCAGTCATCGATAGGAGGGGTGGGTGGAGCCTGAGTAAGGTGAGGGAGAAGACCCTTGGCCTGAAGAACCCGTCGAACTGAATGGACCCAAGGAATGAAGTTCTTCTTTCCAGAAAGAGAAATGGTAGTGATGCGCAGCTCGTCACGGAGTTCTGTAGGGTAAGCCGCGCGGTCAGTTGGACAGGCCGGGCAGTCAGCAGGCGGGCTGGCCGTCGAGCCAGAAGAGTTACCGGAAGAGCCCATAAGGGCAGACCGCGGCGAATAGAGGATAATCCGCCGGCAAGAAAGACTAAGGAAGACCACGACCAGAGTGCGGATAGGAAGCAGTCCGCACGGTCAAGCCGGACACCAGCGAGTAGTCAGGTCGCGACCAAAGGGCAGAAACAAAAGAGAGACCGCCCCGGTCTAGGTGAAGCCAGCAGCGGTCAGAAAACAGCCCGGGCGGGTTGACAGAAAACCCGGAAAGAGGAGAGAGGCCGCGAGTAGGAACTCGAGCGGCTAGAGAAGAGAGGCCGCGAGTAGGAACTCGAGCGGCTAGAAAAGAGAGGCCGCGAGTAGGAACTCGAGCGGCTAGGAAAGAGAGGCCGCGAGTAGGAACTCGAGCGGCTAGGAAAGAGAGGCCGCGAGTAGGAAAGAGAGGCCGCGAGTAGGAACTCGAGCGGCTAGAGAAAAGAGGCCGCGAGGAGAGACTGGCAGCGGACAGAAGGCAAGGCCGCAGCGGGCTGAAGGCGAGGCCGCAGCGGTCTGAAGGCGAAGCCGCAGCGGAGCTGGCAGCGGACAGAAGCAGAGAGCCCGCAGCGGTTTGAAGAAAGGTGGGCCCCACGAAGCAGAGAGAGGGTGGCTATAAGAAGCCTGAAGAGGGTGGAACCACGGAGAGGGAGAGGAGAAGCTGATGCAAAGGTGTAAACCGCAGAGTCAGGGGCGGACAGAAGACCGGAGCGGGTAGGCTACCAGTCCGCAAGAGAGAAAGCAGCGGGTAGGAGGGAAAAGAGACCGGGCGGGCTTGGCGGTTAGAAAAAAACAAGCCGCAGAAGACAGTAACCTCCCTCTGATACCATGTTGAGAGAGCTCAAAACTTGTATGTATTGCTTGTGTATATAAATACAAGGAGAGAATACAAATATATAGGAAGAGGAAGAGAGAAGAAAATCCTATACAAAATGTGGGACTAAAGGAGGAGAGAAGATAAAACAATAAATGGGCCCAATAATGGGCCCTTTACATGGGCTAATTTAACAATAACAATGGCATCTTCAATATCATAACCACTGTAACTCATGACAGCAACAGTAGCATTCTGGCCAGCACCAAGTTTATCATATCCAACCTAAGAAAAGAACATGTTCTGTGAAGGTATAGATTGTTAAATTACTGTATAACCAGAACAAATGACAAGAACAAACCAGCTCAATTGTTCTTTTCGCCAGGAGGGGCGCTAAATTACTGCATTTGCTATGTTTTATTTGGTATCCACAACATGATTTTTTGGAGTTATTGAAGATGACTGCATTTTTTATTAACCTTTTTGTAACAAAATGACATGATTATTAGTCAACTTTTGTAATGTTAAGTGATATAGTATAGTACAAACATTTTTATGTGTTTTTTTTAAATTTTTTGAGTGGTTTGCTAATAACCATTGGGTTTTTAAATAGTCAATCTCAGATTTTATGGTTTGCTAGTAGTAAATGTTTGTTAACAACCAAAATGGGTTTGCTTATAACAGCACCCATTTTTTTGGGGTCAATCATTAGTCACATGAATTATGCACTCACTGTAATTTTGATAATGTTAAATTAAATTAATCTACGAAGAGAGTCCATTTTTGCGGGATGTCATTTCAATTAATTAATTCAGCAAAATTAGATATTTAATAATTACTGAATGATTATTTAATGATTTTAATTTTAAAGTTCAAATTTAATTAATCGGTGCAGGTACAAAATTAAAAAAAATGACCCGAAGATTAAATTTTAAATTTGACTATTTCATAGTAAGCACGAGCATAAATATGCGCGAGTGTAATTTCACAAAATTAGAGTCTCATTAATTTTAATAAAATAATATTTTAAATATCAAAAATAAAATATTATTTTATCCGAATATTAAAATTAATTTGCTCACAAAAATTGTAACAACCCCTAATAATAATATTATAATAATAATAATAAATAAAATAAAAAAAGACTTTAAAAGGTCATATAAACCAGCCCCCCTCCCGGTCCAAATCCCGCATCCCACAGGAAATCATCCCGATCCCGCCTCCTTCGCCCCCGACGGTCCCGTCTCCGCCTCCCGAGCGCCCGGCAGCCCCCTCCTCTGCCTTCAGTGGCCGGCGAACCTCCCCTCCAGGCCCGACGCCTCTTCCTCTTGCTTCCCCGTCGTCTCTGACGCTCCCCTTGGCCGGCAACTCCCGCAACAACTCCTCTCTTGGCCGGCTGCTTCCAAGGGGGACGGCTACCTTTCTCCCTTCCTCTTCTCCTCCTCCGGCCAGTGAGGGCAAAGACGCCGTTTTTTCTCCGGCAACCCTAGCTCCTACTCGTTCCGGCCGGTGGATTTCGTGAGGGACTCCTAGGGTTTCGCTCGAAACCCCTCTTCATGGATTTCTGAGCCCAGATCTGGTCTCCTTGGGTAAGGAACCCCGCCTAACTCTCGTTTTTAGTTTGCCCTAATTTTATTACGCTAATTTTTCACTCTCCGATCTAGGTTTTGGGACGATCCAACCTATGTCCATCGTATAACCCGCTAATCCCGGATTTGTGTGTTTTCCAGTGCGTGTCCTTGGATTTAGGTGGTGAAATCATTCCAAGCCCTCTCTGAATTAGGGATTCTTGCTTCCAAACGCCGCCAAAACTCCCGATCCCTCACGGTAGTCTCTTCTCCCCTCACTTTCGAGGGAGGTAAATTTCTAAACCCCTCTCCTGTTGCGTGGTGCGAATATCAAACGCATGTGCAAGTGTAGGAATCTTGTTTGATATGCATTTTGATCTTGAACAGGTTTAACTCGAGTTTCTAACCTCGCTTGCGCCACTTAGCCGTCACTAGAATTATGAGGTCACCTTAAGGCAAGTAGAGACAACTCTC
The DNA here is from genome assembly GCA_039583875.1 of Platanthera guangdongensis. Classification (NCBI taxonomy): domain Eukaryota; kingdom Viridiplantae; phylum Streptophyta; class Magnoliopsida; order Asparagales; family Orchidaceae; genus Platanthera; species Platanthera guangdongensis. The sequence goes on along the minus strand of CM077147.1, from coordinate 18,661,407 downwards.
TCGCTTGCAAACATGTGATCTAATTTACTTCACTTTTTGTTATGAAGTAGCCTCTTATAGATTGGAATCGTCTAATTAATAACTTATTCTAATCATTTATGAATCTCTGAGATTGTTGAATACCTTAGGCAAACATTGAGAGGAGAGTGTTGGTTTGGTGTGACGCATCGAATCGAGCTCCCGACTAACTGGTAACAGAAACCATTGTTGATAAGCCTTGCATCAACTCATACACTACAATCTTGTACACCAAATGACAACACCTCCACCCTTCAATGTATTTCCGCTTATGGTATTGCAGTTAGGCTAAACTCCGGAGTAAGCTATACGAATAAAAGCATCTGGTTACACATGGTTACTTGTCTGATAATAGGTTGATACGGGTAAAACTAGTTCACTGAGCTCTTGTTTCCTCTGCTTACTTTTGTGCAATTGATTAACTTGAATCTTTATGTATTTTTATGTTCTGAGACACTTTCCTTCTGTTTGGATCTGTCTTAGTTTTGAATAATCTTGATATGCGTCATGTTTTTTTTTCCTTTTTAGAAAGATTTAGGGTCAAGAATAAGTGGATGCAAATCTTATTTGATTCTGGTACATCGCACTCTTTTATTGCTCGTCACATCGTGGATCTTCACAGTTGGCCTACTTCGACACTTGAGGTCCCTTTCGAGGTTTTTGTACCTGGTCATTTGTATCTCTCAACTAGCGGCATTCTCAATTGCCCGATCCTACTTGGAGAATTGCAAGTTTTTGCCGATCTCATAGTTCTGGAAATGTCAGAATTTGACGTAATCTTGGGAATAAATTGGTTGGTCACGTATCAAGCTAAGCTGGACTGTGTAGCAAAGAGGGTCAATCTCAGCATTGGCGGCGAGGACTACAGTGTTCATGTTCAGACCCGCAGCCACCTGAAGGTAATTCGTGCTGTGCGCGCCACTCGCCTTCTTAATCAGGGTTGCTCTGCTTTTTTCGTGTATGCTTCACATTCGGATGTTGTCATACCGCAACTTGAGTCTATCTCGATTGCTTCTGAATTCCCCGACGTGTTCCCCACCGAGTTGTCTGGAATGCCTCCTGATCGTGATGTAGAGTTCTTTATTGATGTGGAGCCTGGAACGCGCCGCATATCTAAAGCTTCATACTGTATGGCACCACGCGAGTTGGAAGAGCTCAGATTGCAGTTGGATGAGATGCTTGAGCGTGGATACATTCGTCCCAGCTCGTCTCCTTGGGGAGCCCCCGTCCTCTTCGTGAAAAAGAAGGATGGTTACCTGAGGCTTTGTATCGACTATCGGGAGCTGAATAAGGTTACCATCAAGAATAAGTACCCACTCCAACGCGTAGATGACCTCTTTGATCAGCTCAATGACAGTTCTGTGTTTTCCAAGATAGATCTCAGAACAGGTTACCATCAGCTAAAGATCAAGGAATCTGATATCCCCAGGACAGCCTTCCGGACTCGGTATGGACATACAACAATATGAAATCTTTGGAGTTTGCGCATTATTTTAATCTTTAAGTATGTATGGGTATAGTCTCACATGGTTTACTAGAATTTTGTATGTTGGTGTGAACCGTTATATACCCTCTTTAAGGGATGAATAAAATGCACAGTTTATTTCTTTTTCCTATATTTCAACATGGTATCAAAGCTAGGTTACCAGTTTGATGATAGTATCAGAGGAAGTTTTATTTCCTCCCGACTTTCCACTCTCAGTCCCTTGTGAGATTAGGGTTGTGGTCCTGTGGACGCTTCTTCCGCTAGGTGGCCTAGCCCTGCGATTGACGAGGCTTCCGCTTGAGCTTCCATTGTGGATCTACTCATAAACGATATTCCTTCGTCGATCCCGACATCTCCCCCGCTCCCGTCAGCCATTCTCGTCACAAATCTCGTCGAGCATGAAGTTCTTCATGCTACGGCTACCGATTACGCATTCTTATTCATCCCGATGACATCAATGCTTCGCCTGTCTGCTGATTTCGTCTTTAATCCTGCTTCTGTGGCATATATCGTGTGTTATTTGCGTCTCCCCATTTTTTCTCTGTTGATAGCTACATTTGTTGTGGTGCGATCGTTATTGGTGGTGCGATCGTTTCGTGGGTTGTGTCGCGTGGGACCACCCTTTGTATACATTATCCCCGACGAATTATTCTAGGTTGTTTGTTTAATGATTAGCCCCACATTTTCTGTTACTTTCCACATGTTTTGTGTAGATGATGTAGGTTGATCAGATTTCAGAGAGTCCACGTCATGTGTGGGACCTGCGTTGTGTGTGAGTCTACGTCGTGTGTGGTTATGTTCCCGGTTTGGAATTTCTCCCGGTGGCTCATCTAATGATTTGTCTCATATTGCCTAACTCCATTACTTTTATTTGATGCTTTCAAGCTGAAAGTTTCCCGTCTAGCTGGGGGAGTGTTGCGCATTATTTTAGTCTTTAAGTATGTATGAGTCTAGTCCCACATGGTCTACTAGAGTTTTGTATGTTGTTGTAAACTTTTATATACCCCCTTTGAAGGATGAATAAAATGCACCATTCATTTCTTTTCCTATATTTCAAAAGAAATTTATCTAAATTTTGCCAAACTCAACAGTTAAATTAAGTCTAACGATGATGATTGTGTTATTAAAACTGTTGAAAGAGCCCAAAGCTTGTATGTATTATTTCAGTATGTAAATACAAGGAGAGAATACAAATATATAGGAGAGAAGAGAGAAGAATAAATCCTATACATGATGTGGGACTAAAGAAGGAGGAAGAAAAATAGGCCATCAAATGGGCCTTTTACATGGGCTTTTCTAATACTCCCCCGCAAGCTGGAGCGTACAAGTCGTATGCGTCAAGCTTGGATAGGCACTGATAGAAGAGGGTACTAGGAAGAGCTTTGGTGAGGATGTCAGCAACCTGTTCAGTACCCGGAACGTGCTTGAGCTCGATCTTCTTCATGTGGACTTTCTCTCGGATGAAATGACAATCTACCTCGATATGCTTCGTTCTTTCATGGAAGACCGGGTTTTTGGCAATATGTATGGCAGCTTGACTGTCACAAAGGAGGAGAGCTGGTGAAGGTAGTTTAACTCCAAGGTCGGTAAGGAGACTCTCAATCCATGTGAGTTCAGAGACCACAGCAGACCATTGCCCGATATTCTGCTTCTGCTGAGGATCGAGCAACCACTGCTTGTTTCTTGCTTCGCCAAGTAATCAGATGTCCTCCAAAATAGGTACAAAACCCGCTAGTAGATCATCGATCGTCGAGGGAGCCAGCGTAGTCGGCATCAGAGTATGCCACTAGTGTAGGAATGGAGGATGAGGTTTTGTATACAAGTCCTTGGCCAGGAGCTGTCTTAAGATATCTGAGAATGCGTTCCACAGCCTGGAGATGAGAGCTTCGAGGAGAGTGCATATAGCGACTCACAAGTCCCACAGCGAAAGATATATCAGGTCTTGTAACTGTTAGGTAGATAAGCTTCCCAACTAGACGATGGTAATAGGATTTGGTAGAAGCGAATCAGAATCTGAGCCCTGAGCACATATTTTGTGATTTGCATCCATGGGAGTGTTAATAGGTTTGCAACCAGAGTAGCCTGCATCATGAAGGAGATCCAGGCAATATTTGCGTTGAGAGAGAACCAATCCATCTGACCGTCTGGCCACTTCCAGACCGAGGAAGTACCGAAGAGGACCCAGATCTTTAGTTTGGAAGACGGAGCTCAGATGTAGCTTAACGGCCTGTATGCCGTCCAAGTCACTGCCAGTAATAATGATGTCGTCGACATATACCAACAGGAGAACCGTACCAGTGGCCTGGTGACGAGTAAACAATGAGAAGTCAGCCGAGCTGCGAGTGAAGCCAACGTCCCGGAGAGCTTTGCTGAACTTGTCGAACCATGCCCGAGGGGATTGTTTGAGACCATATAGAGATTTGAGAAGATGACAAACCCGTGACTCCCCCGTGGTCTCAAACCCGGGAGGTGGAGACAATACCTGCATGGGAGGTGGAGGCATGGGAAGCAGAAGGGGGGTTGAGGAGCCCCTGGAGTTGTTGCAGCTGTAGGAGAAGAGCCTCAAGATCCGTACCAGTCGGAGGAGAGCTATCGGTAACAGCAGCAGTAGGCGGGCGAGGGGGGTAGCCATGTTTCTTGTGACAAACGGCTTCAGTATGGCCATCCCGGCCGCAGTAGGTGCACTTGGGCCGTCCGCGGCCACCACGGCCCCGCCCACGGGAGCCCGTACGGCCACCCCGAGGAAAGGAGGGTTGTGGGAGTAAAGGAGGAAGGGCCTGCTGAAGAAGGGCCGGCGAGGGTGGTGCAGGAGCCTCCGGAGGAGGTGGTACGCGAAGTAACATCGAGCAGACATCAGAGAAAGAAGGGGTAGTGGGTGAAGCCAAAACCTGGGCCCGAATACTATGTAGGTGTGGCGGGACGCGAGCCATAATCATAGCAATACAAACAGCCTCCTTCTGGGCGCGTTGGGCAGCGAGATCAGTAGTCGCGGGCTGGTGCTGAATCCAGGCTTCCGTGAGAGTTTTAGCACGGGCCACGAAGGAGGTCATGTCCAGAGCTTTGCCAACATCCAAGGCTTGAAGATCAGTGAGGATGTCGAAAAGGTGTTGAAGGCTGTCCTTTCCGGAGTACAGCGAATGAAGTTCATCCCACATGGCTTTAGCAGTCTCATGATACATGATCATCTGGTACGGCTCACCCTCGACTGAGTTCAGGATCCAGGTCTGGACACGGCCGTCATTGCGGAGCCAATCATCAGTAGACGGAGTTGGTGGGCCCTGGGTAAGGTGACGGGCAAGGCCCTTGGCCTGTAAGACCCGGCGGACAGAGTGGACCCAGGGAATGAAATTAGCCTTGCCAGAGAGAGAAATAGTGGTAATCCGAAGCTCATCCCGGAGTTCGAGAGGAGCCACGTGGTCGGCAGGGGGTTGAGCGGTAGTGGAGTCGCTGGAGGACATGGCGACTGAAGAGCAGCAGGGCTCGGAGAGAACAACCCGCAGCGGTCTGGAGGTCGCGGCGGTCTGGAGGTCGCGGCGGGCTGGAGGCCGCGGCGGTCTGGAGGTCGCGGCGAGTAGAGTGAGGCCGCGGCGAACAGGAGCAGTCCGCGATAGAGGCCGCGGCGAACTGGGGCAGGTCGCAGCAGCGGACAGGAGCAGTCCGCAAGAGGTCGCGGCGAACTGTGGGCAGGTCGCTGGAAGAGGAGCACAGCGGAGACAAGCAGAGCCCGCAGCGGACAGGAGCAGCCCGCAAGGGAAGGCGGAGAGAGAGAGTCCGCGAGCAGAGGCTCGAGCGGACAAAAAAGGAGCGAGCTAGAGGGGGGCAGTCCGCGAGCAAGGAGGCTCGAGCGGATACAAGCAGAGCCCGCAGCGAGCGAGAGAGAAGCTAAAGGGAGCAGTCCGCGAGCAAAGAGGCTCGAGCGGATACAAGCGGAGCCCGCAGCGGACAAGAGAGAAGCTAGAGGTAGCAGTCCGCGAGCAGAGAGGCTCGAGCGGATACAAGCAGAGCCCGCAGCGGACAGGAATGATCGTCCGGAGCGGATGGAGAGAGGTGGGCCCCACGAGTCAGAGCAGAAGATGGCTATAAGAAGCCTGGGGAGGGTGGAACCACGGAGGGAGAGAAGAGGAGCGGAATCAGAAGGGCAGTCCGCACGAGACCGGAGCGGATGCAGAAGGCAGTCCGCACGAGACCGGGCGGACAGAAGCAGAGGGGCAGTCCGCAGGAGACCGGGCGGACAGAGAAGGGGCAGTCCGCAGGAGACCGGGCGGACAGAGAAGGGGCAGTCCGCGGCTAGACGCAACCTGCCTCTGATACCATGTTGAAATAGCCCAAAGCTTGTATGTATTATTTCAGTATGTAAATACAAGGAGAGAATACAAATATATAGGAGAGAAGAGAGAAGAATAAATCCTATACATGATGTGGGACTAAAGAAGGAGGAAGAAAAATAGGCCATCAAATGGGCCTTTTACATGGGCTTTTCTAATAAAAACTATAAAAGAAATACATTTTACATTTACTGCAAGGATTTTTAGCCATTGGTAACTACTGTTCATTCGAAAATAAAGTGGAAAAAATTATACCTCGGTTGTTATGGTTTCACAGTACATATATACCTCTGCAATTGAATTATACATTTCTCAAGTGTACAGAAATAAAAGCAGAAAATTAGGATAAGATATGCATCCAAAAAACAGGTAATCCTGGATAACTTACAAAAAATATGGAGACCTGTCTCATACCAATCGCCATCTTTGTCCTTCCAGGCAGCAATCTGAAAGAGAAAAATAAATACTTAAATGACATCATTGACTGATTTTATAAATACTGAAGGCACCCTTGGTGGTTTGAAATTGAAAAACACATTTTATAGAGTTTGTTTAATTTACTATGGCCGTGACACACATGATGTACACTATATCTAACACCCCCTCCCCCCCTCCTCCCGCGCAAACTCACGGGGTATCATACACCGAGAGTTTGGACAATAGATGAGCATGTTGTATCCTCGTCTGCGGCTTAGTCATCAAATCTGTGATCTGTTGCTCGGAAGAAGCAAGAGTGTCACGGCCATAGCGCTCGGGTAGGAAGAAAGCATCCACCCCGAAATATTTGGAGAGTGAGTGCTCACCGGGTTTAGAGTAATCTAAATGACACCAGTGTTATCATAGTAGAGTGGGGTGGGATCTGGAGAAAAGACACCAAGGTCCTCAAGAAGCCAACGAAGCAAAATAATATCCTCAACGGTGGTAGCTATGGCCTGAAGCTCAATCTCAATGTTGGAACGAGAAACATCAGCTTGTTTCTTGCACTTCCATGCAATAAGTGAAGAACCCAAGAACAGACAGAAATCAATGACGGAACGACGGTCAACCGTCACTAGCCCAGGTAGTATTCGGGTAAGAACAGAGCTATAGAGAACTATTGTTGGAGAATAAAAGACCACGAGAAGTCGTCGCTCGGAGATAGCGCAAGAGCCGCAGCAGGTAACCGTAGTGCACAGAGGTAGGCGCACTAACAAACTGGGTCAGCACATGAACTGCATGGGCAATGTCAGGCCGAATAATGGTGAGGTAGACGAGGCTCCCAACGAGGTGGTGGTAGCGAGTGGGATCAGAGAGTGGAACACCATTATCCGTAGCTGAAGGTGAAGCTTCATAAGGGTGTCAACTGTGCGAGAGTAAGAGAGAGCATCCCGAGCAAAGAGATATGATGTGTACCGCTGCTGAGAGAGCTGAAAACCGCGGTCTGTAGAGCTGACCTCAAAGCCCAAAAAGTAGCTCAATTGTCCTAGGTCAATCATCTGAAACTGCTGCTAAAGGTGATAACAAAGGCCACATGAGAAGGGGGATCACCAGTAATAATCATATCATCCACATAAAGTAACAAAAGAGTCTGACCACAAGAGGAGTGCACGAACAGAGCTGGATCATGTGTACTTGGCTAGAAACCGGCGGCTGTAATGGCTGAGCTGAAACGTACAAACCACACGTGGGGCGTCTGCTTGTGCCCATAAAGAGCTTTTTTTAAGTGGCAGACAAAGCCTAGAGGGGAGGATAGACCAGGAGGAGTAAGCATGTATATCTCCTACTGAAGATCACCGTGAAGAAAGGCATTCTTCACATCAAGTTGAGACAGAGATTAGTAGTGAACAGCTACAACTGCAATAAGAGTCTGAACCGTAGTCATGTGAGCGACGGGAGCAAATGTCTCGTTATAGTCTCTCTCATGCTTCTGTTGAAAAACAAGCGCAACTAGCCGAGCCTTGAACCTCTCCACAAAACCATCGGAGTGAGTCCTGACCTTGAAGACCCACTTGCAAATAATAGGAACAGCACCAGGTAGAAGAGGAATAAGATCTCATTTACGAGTGTGCTCAAGCGCCTCCAACTCAGCAGACAGCAACCTGCCACTCAGGTATCTGGGAAGCCTCATGGTAGGAAGTTGGCTCTGGAGTACGATAGACAGCAGTAGGAAGGGCGGGTAGGTCCAGCGGTAGTGTAGCAAGGCTAAGGTGGTTGGGAGGATGTCCTTCACGAGGTGGGTTGTGACGCACAGGAGGATCATCCACAAGATAATTGTTGGAGGCAGGCACTAATTTTGGGTCACGACCTGTCTCGACAAAAGTCAGAGTGCGCTTCGAGCGGGTCGTGATGTCACAGGCATGGGTGGAAAGAAAATCATGTCTGCTAAGGCGGATGCGGAGATACTGGTAGTATGTTTAAAATAATTACTTTTAAGTAAAAACAGTTTGATTTTTTATGCGGAAGCTTTTAGAGTTTAAAACAATGAGAATTTTGCAAAATTCATGTTTTACAGGGCACTGCTACAGATTTCATGCAATTATGATTCAAAAGAGAATACACATGCATTAATATCAATTTTAAGTACATAAAGTATTTAAAATAACCTAACAGTTGTCCATGATACCAGAGAAAATGTCTGATTGCAATTATTACATAAAAAAAATACTTGACAGTAAATGAAATGTAAACATAGAACCTGGAACTTTAAGAAGATCGAGCTCGAGGACCTTGCGGCGCTGTCACGAACACTAAGACAATTCCAAAACAGAAAGGAAAAGCCTCAGAATATTGAAATTACCAGGGTGATCAAAGTAAAGGTAAAGAACAGTAATAGAAGCAAAAATGTATGAGTGTACCTGTTTTCATAAATTAAAGCTACTAACTCAGACAGATAGAATAGTCAAACAGAAATAACTGAATTAAGCTTAATTCGAAGCATAACACATAATAGAACAAGTAATATCATAAGCTGCAATCAATGAAGTGTGTAGGTGTTTTGGTGATGCGCATGGTTCACACTCAATCGGAATACAAGTCTTATTAGAAAACTTCCTGCTTGTAGTGACCATCCTCACGGCCCAGGCCCGGCTCAAGGAGGCTTAATGGGTCCCAACTGGCACCGTGAAGGCTGCAACCCAAGTGACCCCAACATATTTCAATATTTGCTTATGATATTATGAATTATATAATTCACACTGTAGGAGCTTTCTAACATAACAAGACCTATTACAAATTTAACAATTCAGTTGTACAAGATTAGAGTTCATAAATGCGTCAAGAGAGAAATTGAGTTATGGAGCAACATTCGCTCAAGTCTTAGAACCAGACAGACATAAGAAATAGAATTCGGTGACACAAGGAAACTAGATGGTGGATTTATGGTTTGCGGGTCCAAGCATTCACGAGTGACACAATTACAATACGTTATTTTTCTGGACACCAAATATTCATTTAAATTGATCTATTTCAAGACACGATTATCTCCCAAGTAAACATGTGTTTGATCTGAACATAATATAAAATCATAAATCATCAATTTTGTTGCTAACCAGAAATATTTTTGATTATCATTATGACACAAACATCTCCCAAGAAAAACATGTACGATACGAGCATTATATAAAGACATCAATCATATATCTGCTAACCAAAATTCGTTACAATTATCATCATGACACTTGTTGCTCGTGCTCGATGTTCTATCATTTTTCTCATTATTCATCAAATGAGATAAAATCATTCATCTAAATTAATATTCAAATAAAACCATTCAACTAAGCTAAAATCTAAATAAGAGTCAAGCATAATCTCAAACTCATGACATTTCAACATATTGAACCTTAAACTACTAATTTATTCAACTAGCCATTCATGAAGTAAATTCATTTGACAGATCAATTATATACAAGAATGCAGACATGTAATCAAAGAACAGAGACATTAATTTAAATTCGATGCTTGCAAGAGAGAGAAAGAGAGAGATCTCTACTTGCCTTAAGGAAGCTGAAACTGGCGGTGATGGCTGAGCGGCACAAGAGAAATCAAAAATCCTGTTTTGAACCTCTACAAGAACGACGGAAGCAATATAGCAAAATACTACTACATTAGCACAGACAATTTATCATCAAATAACCAAAACATGAGAGTGGTCATAGAATTTACCTCCCTCGGAGGTGAGGGAGAAGAGACTGTCACGCGGAGACGGAGACTTAGTGGCGCTTGGGTAAGGAAAAACCCTAATCTGGAGAGGACTTCACATGATTCCCACCGACTGAATCGAGGAACGGCGCCGGAAAATACGAACATAACACAGTTAGACAATCGCAAAGGGGGAAAAAATCTGAATAGAGGAGGGCATTGACTTTCTTACCCAAGGAGAACAAATCCATGCCCAAAATCTGAGTGGAGGATTTGAGCAAACCCTAGGTTCAAGCGGGGCGCAGGGAGGAAGCCAAAGTTGATGCTGGCCCTCTTGAGGGGAAGAGAAGAGGTTGTTGGACTGAGGAGGGGGAGGGTTGATGTTGTCGGCCCTAATGGAGGAGAGGAAAAGGAGCAGTCGGCGGACTGAGGAGGAGAAGCCGAAGGAGGCTGCCGGCCCTAGCAGAGGAGGAGAAGCCGTCGACCAGAGCAAGAGGAGGAAAAGCCGGAGGCGCTAACATCAGCCATGGCAAGAAGAGGAAGGGGCGGGATCGGCAGACGCAGGAGGAATCGGGAGTCGGTGCGGGTGCGGGAGACGGAACCGGGACGGGTTGCGGGAGAATAGCGGGAGACGGACTCGAGAGAGAATCCCTAGACGATAAAAATGAAATAACAGGGGGGCTTGATTTATGAAGGAAAAATAAGAGTTTTTTATTTAGGTTTTATTTTATTTTTTTACTATTATCATTATCACATAAATTAAACCGGGTTGTTACAGTTTGGGGGCACTGTAGATGAGGGAACAGGAGGAGGAGGATGACGAGTGTATTGATATGGAAGGGGGAGGATGAGCACGTCAGAGGGAGAAGTGGAAGGCGGAAGGGAGATATGAGAAGATGAGACTGGAGAGGTCGTAGATGGTGTAGGCGGCGGCAAAGGGAGAGGAGGTGGACATACCGGTGGGGAGGAGACGGAGGTGGTGGGTTGGGAAGAGTGGGGAATTACGCATCAGAGGGAGTCACGGATGAGTGTGAGGTCGAGGGGACGGAGGACACAAAGAAAGGGTGAGACTCATCAAAGGTGACATCACTTGAGATGGGAAGTCAGCGGGCAACAGGATCATAACATTGATAGTCCTTGTGCTCAGTACTGTATCCAAGAAAGACACAAGATACAGATTGAGCAGAGAGCTTGATACGCTCACATAGAGGAAGTAGAACATAACACCGACAACCAAAAACTGGAAGATGAGTTACCGTTGGAGTCGAGAATACAGACACTCACCAGGACACTGACCCTGAAGAAAGATGGAGGGTTGCAGGTTAATAAGGTAGGCAGCAGTGGAAATAGCTTCTGCCAAAAAGTGAGGAGGAACACGGGAAGAGATGAGAAAAGTGTGAGATGTCTTTATGATGTGGTGATACTTCCTTTCTGGGGTGTTATTCTGAGCATGTACATCAGAACAAACAAGCTGAGGGTGAGTGTCATGGGTACCTAGTAGATCGCGAAACACATGAGAGAGGTACTCCCCCCCTCCCCACCCCGAGTCGGAATAGAAAAAATGTATGGAATCAAAAAACTATGTGCGCACCATAGCAGAGAAAGTAGCATAAATCTAAAAAAAATTAAGATCGAGAGTGCATAAAATAAATCCAATATAACGAAAGTAATCATCAACAAATATAATATAATATTGATATTCGTCTTTCGATACAAAAGGTGCAGGACCTCATACATCTGAATGAACTAAATCAAAAGGACGCTGAGACCAAAACTCACTAGACTGATAAGGAAGTTGTAGCTGTTCACCAAACTTACAACCCGTATAAGAGTGAGATCGATCAATAGAAACACGAAGCAGACCAGTATTGATGAGAGACGACAGGCGCGAACCGCTGGGGTGACCAAGGCGGTAAAGACACTAAGAGAAGCCCACTAAAGGAAGACAAAAGGAGGAGGTAGCTGGTGACGATGAAGTGGATGGAAGTTGGAGGCGATCAAGGACGTATACCCCGCTACGACGACGGTCAGTTCCAAGGAGTGTCCTGGTCAGACAGTCATGTACACGACACACAAATTCATCAAAAATAACAAGACAACCATGAGACGTGAGTTGACTGACAGATATAAGGTTCGTAGATAGCTTGGGTATGTAGGCAACATCAGGGATATGGAAATGGTTAGTATGAAGGAGGTCACGACTGGTGATGGGGAGAATAATGTCATCTGCTACCATGACACTAAGGGCAGACAAGACAGGATGACAGGACAATAGGTGGGTGGCATCATAGGTCATGTGAAAAGAGGCTCCAGAGTCAAGCAACCAGTCGGAGGAGGAGATACCTGCAAGGGCGGAGGCAACCGACTAAGAGGTAGAAGCATCGGAAGCATCTGGTGAGAGCACAGAAGTAAAGGAGCGATGCAGAGACCCATGAGAGAGTTGTTAGGCAATCTGCTGGGAGCCTGGGAAAGCTCAGAAACAGAGAGTGACTGCGTCATAGTAAAGAAGTGAGTTGAAGAAGCAGCAAGAGCACGTTGTTGACCCGACTACTGAGCCCTTTGAAGTTTGCGCACTCAGATTTGACGTGTCCAAGACACTGGCAGTAGTGACAGTGGACGTGCTGGCGACGAGGACCACCAGACTGAGCAATAGAGGGCGTCGGGGGATGAGGAGCGGGCCGTACCGACGCAATGTAATCTAGCAAAGGCAGCAGAGGAGTACTCACGGGAGAGGACTGCGGTGGAAGCTCGAGAGCAGCAAGAACAGCATGAGTCAGCACACCAGAAGGAGTAATGGTGTCTAAAGAGTGTAGATGAGTCTCCTCAGTGATTATCAAGGTCAGCGTATCGTTGAGAGAAGGTAGAGGATCCCAGTAAAGAAGCTGGGCACGAACAGGCTCGAACTCGAGGCGTAGGCGGATAAGAAACTCATACATGTGCTGAAAATCACAATCCCGAGATGTGACAACACACTGAGGGCAAGTAGGGCAGGGAGAAGAATCGATCTCATCACACTGACGTCAGAGATCCAGGAGCTCAGCAAAGAAGACTTTTACAGACAGATCACGCTGGTAGCATACGGCAAGGGTCTGGAACAAAGAGTAGCGCAGGGCCTGACTAGATGGCAGGTAGAGACGATGCAAGTGATCCCACATCGCCTTAGCCGTAGGTAGCTCATACACGGTCATGTGAATTGGGAGTTTGCAGGACTGACAGATCGCGTGAGAGTCGTCTGAGCGCCATTTCGCCATGTCGGAGCGCTGGACGGAGGCGGCAGTGCTAATAGTGGAAGATTCGTTCACAGTACTGTTAGCTTGTTAGCTGGTGGAGGCGGAGCAGGTTCAAATCCGTCAATGTGGCCCCATAGATCTAGGCCACGGAGGATCACGCTGATGGTGACAGACCATCTTTGTAGTTTCATCCATCGAGAATGATATCCGCCTTCTGGAGAAAGGCAGAGTAAAAGGCCATCGGGGCTGCAGAATCAGTCGAAGAATATCAAGAAGACAGGAAGGAAACCGCTGGAAGAGCAAACCAGCATATCAAGGGAAAAATGACAGAAGTGCTGGAGGCGCGCTGGAGACGCGTTTGGATCGGGATTGATCAGAGAAAAAAGCGACCAAAAAATGTTGGAGACGCACTGGAAACGCTCTGGATTGGGACGGCTCAGAATAAGGCTAGAGCAGAGAAACTGGAGACGCGCTGGAGACGCTCTGGATCGGGAAGGTGGGAGAGGCGTGAAAGTGCAGACAGGAGACGCGCAGGAGACGCTGGATCAGGACGGTGGGAGAGGCGCGAAAGTCGCACAGCAGACAGGAGACGCACGGAGCCAGTTGCTGGATCGGGATCGATAGCAGAAGACGACGTGCGATCGAGAGGGAAAGGGAGCGTCGGAAACCCTAGATTGGATCTGATACCATGATATGAATTTAGGATTCAATACCTATTCACAAGAATAATGGTAATATATACAAGTAAAAGAGAGGGTGTTCAGAACACCCAAGGTGAGCCTAAGTTAACTTTACCACACACGATGTGCATTATATCTAACATGTTTAACATGGAATTCAAACCCTAACCTCCTCAAAACTTTGTCGAAAGTGATGATTATAATTTCACATAAAGTATAGCTTGGCGTAAAAGGATAAATAGGGTATCTTTGGTCATGCATGTGTAAGTTGTCTCCCCATATAAGGAATCATGATACGCATTAAAATGGATTACACTAGGATGTAGAAAACAATACAATTGTTAGGCATACTGTATAAGGTAGATATAGCTTATGCTCGCCTCGGGTGTTGTGATCACCCTCTCCTGTGTGTGTGTGTGTGTGTGTGTGTGTGTGTGTGTGTGTCATACTGTTGACTAATTCATTAATTCATTTTCTCCTATCATGGCATCAGAGACTTTAGGGTTTCCCGCACACGTCTTTCCCGATCACGCTTTTGCCTCTCGTTTCTGGATCCTGTAAGTTGTTGGCATCCCGATCCCGCATACTGCAACGATCCTGGCTCCCGCAATCGATCCTACACACTGCAGCAATTTAGGCTCCCGCACACGACATCGATCCTGGCTCCCGCAATCGATCCTGCACACGACTTCGGTCTCGGCTCCCGTACCCTGATCCAAATTCGACTTCGACACCTTCCGTCAGGGTCCTAGCCTCTGATTTTCCTCTCCGGCCACGAACCAAGGTATCGCTGATCTCGCAGCCCCGATCTCCTCGGTTGATCTTCTTCTCCGGCCACCTCCGTCCTCCATTGGTTCGATGGCATCATCTCACATCTCATTTGCCTTCCTCTATAAGGATGATGTCATACTCGACGGGCAAAACAACAAGGCATGATCTGTCATCGTCGTTTTGATCCTCCGTGGCCTCGATCTATGGGGTCACATTGACGACACCGAGCCTGCACCGCACCGGCTACCAATCTTGCTCCACCCCCACCGGGCTGTCCATCGCTTGAGGCTCATAACACATGACAAAATACCAATAGATCATTTTGCTAGAAGCAAGAAAAGGTTGAAGTAGTAGCAAACACGATCACAAAATAAGAGTACAATTAGCAAACCTGGCGCCTATTTGTTGTAGAGCCCAAACTATAACTATAAATGACACTAGTACTATAGAGGAGAAAGAGATGGGAATCACGGATACGTGATGTCTTACATCTGACTCTCCGGCCAGAATAATGGCTACGTCGTATAATTTGGTTGATTTATTCTGCTTCTATAGTTTGTTCTTCCAAGAAGACAACCTCAATAATTGTTGGTTGTCTCCATGAACTAGAGTGTTTCATCATTCTCTTTTTTCAAGAGCCGGTCCCTTGAAGAAAGAGTAACTTAATTTGGAAGATGGGGGAGGTATGGAATTCAAGAAATCGGAGCAAAAACAAAACGAGGACCAAGATTTAAATAAATTAAGCTAGCTGAAGAATTTAAATGAAAGGGCATGATGTCACGATGAGCAGAATTTATGAGGTACCCAAAAGGACTTAACATAACAAAAATAAAGACTTATGTATACCCATTAATTTGCAGTGGTCAGGTGCGCCAATAAATTCAGGGATCCAATATGATAAAATGATTCACTGATCACGAACCGTTCGAGATGTGAACTGCCTATGAGAGAGATGCGGTTCAAGTTGAACTTGCTAGCAGTCTAAGATCCATATTGTAGAAAGCATGGATACAAACGTATAAGAGTTTAAATTAAAAAGTTGATATAGTACAAGTTGCAGGTGCTACTCGAGCAGAAGAGCTCTCAAAATGCTCAATTAAGATAAGCCTCTTCAATATCCGGTATGATATCAACTTCATAACAGGACCGAACATGAACTTCATAATCAAATTTTCGCTCCCAAGGAAACTTTGTCGAATCTCATTCCTCCCAAGAGCTCCGAGATTTCAATTTTTCGTTCTTTTCACCAATTCTTCGTCGTTTTCTTAAGTTTCAATAGTGAATTCTTGATTAGAACTTCATAATCAGCTAGGTTTATTGTAAACCACTTAAGAAGGATATTTGACCTTGATATTAACCTTTTTTTGTTTTCTCTAACCAGCCTAGTAGATTGCAAATTTCGTCGCAAACCACCGAGGATTTAGGCTCTATTTGTTTGGGCGTTTCGGAGCTCCGTTTTGGGCAAACGCCGCCGGATGGCGGGTAAACAAATGAACCTCCGGCGGCGTTTGCTCCGTTTCCACCCGCCCGCCTTGAGAAACGCCCCAAAAAGCTCCGTTTGGAGCAGCCACCTCCCCCTCCGTTTCGAACACTCCGTTTCCACCCGCCGGATCGATCCGCCACCGCCGAAACAAATGAAGCCTCAATATAATATTTTACCTACATTAGGTTCATACAAAAGAAAGACAGAAAGCATAACCTGTTTTGCATGTCTAATAGTCATAGTCAAAAGAAAATTGAAGAGTATTATTGAAGGTATAATAATTGTACAAACCTTTCCACCCAAAACATCTCTTGCCTCCAATAATATAGGTTTGTGACCAGCATCAGCAAGATATTTTGCTGTGGATAGACCTGCCAACCCTGCCAGAGCGAAACAAGGCAAAATCAGCATCAATAAAAACACAAACACTTCAGGAAATATTTCTATTTTTTGCAAAATATCTTTTTTCCAACAGTTTCATTACACATGAACCCTATGTTTACAATAAGCAACTAAAATAAATGTCAAATAGAACTACATTATTGACTATACAGTCATGTAGAGATTCCATAAGAAATTTTCAAGAAAAAGCTCTACCTGCACCAGCAATTACCACTTCAAGAGGTTTAGTGGGGCGTATACAATCACGAAAGGATGAAGACAGCTTAGCAGCTTCTAAAAAACTGACAGTGTTTTCAAGTTCCGGCCTTGGATAATCCATGCACAAAACCTGCTCATGGGCAAATCCACATTAGTCCACATGTAATCATATACATTAAAAAGTAAGCATCCATGATGAGTTTTGGAGACAACCTGCATAGGACCAATTTTAGGGCTTGATTTTGTGTGCGAAAACCCAAACCCCCCATTTTTCAAGATGCGCCCCATGCAATCACTACTTCTTAATGCTCTTAAATTGTTCCAACTAGAATCCACATAACTGATAAATTTCCCATCCCAAGGGCTCTTTTTATGGAGAGTAACACAAGGAAACCCAGTTGAAGAACATCCAACAACATTCATGTTTCCAAACCTCTCTTACAAAACAAATTCAGACAGCAAATAAAGAAGACACGGCTTGGATTAACCACTAAAGCCGAAGACTTTAAGAATTCCAACCTGGTTACAGGGAAGAACATGTCCAAACCGGTAAGAATGCAACTTAGAAGGTAGAAAACAATACAATAATCTAAAAACTAAACATAATTTCACATCCTAAAGCAAATAGAGCATAGAAAAGGCGCAGATAATCCTCTAATGTCGATCAATTAACTATACTCCGACGAATAAGATGAATCCACTCCAGTTATCTTCTCAAAATTGAACGAAAAACAGAATCAAAAACCGCTTCTCACCAATTTCCCTGGAAGGATGATGCTTCCACCGCGAGAGCAGGCGAGCTTGAGTGGATTTTTTAAAAAATGGAAGGAAAAAATCTACAATCGAGGAGCAATTAGCGGGGGTTTGTGCTGAATGCTCCCACTTCAAATGCCCTGCCGATGCGTCTGAATATACTCCGCTACTCAGCAGGCCACAGAACTTGATTTTTAATACTCTGCTACACAACAGGCCACAGAACTATATCTACATATCAAGCCTTCCAATCATTGCTTGCCAGGTGACAATATATATGCGTGGCACTCTTCTAATCCAAACAATTGTGTACCACCATAACCTCACCACTAATGAAAAATTTTAAAAAAAATAAAAGGTGGGAGCTCTTAAAATACCGCAATTTTGACTAGTCGCACATCAATTTTTCTTAATTTATGATGTATTGATGTTGGACTACCGCTTGAAGCCCGATCACCCGACACTCTCCTTCCACGTCACTTCCCTTCTGCAGCAATCGATTCACCGGTCAGGCAAAGCGTGTCAAACGGAATAATTTTATTTTATCGAATAATTTCTCCGAATTTATCGAATAATTTTATGCTCCATCCAAACACAGTATAATTTTTGCATTCGTCACTGACTGTGCCGTACAGAACCATTGGTACTAAGAAAAAGATGAACCTTGCATGCAATTTTTGTTTAAAAATGTAAATTAAATAATAAATATTATATTAATTCTACTTAAACATCAAATTAAGCATATCAAAAAAACATTTTAGAATTTTTAAAGAGATAGTTGTTTAAAGCTCCAACAATGCTAGAATCGTTCTTCCAGGCAGTACCATGTTGAAGCATTTCCCTACGTGCAAACTATATGCAGTTGGAATTTAATATTAATATTAATATTTCAATTGACAAAAAAATAAAATAATTTTCGGTGTAATCAGACATTGGGTGTACAAAAAGGCCGGGCCCGAAAAGCCCGCCTGGGCCCGGCCCGGAAAAAGCCCGACTAGGCCTTGCCTGTCACGACCCGTCTCGACAACAGTCAGAGTGCGCTTCGGGCGGGTCGTGATGACACAGGCATGGACGGAAAGAAAATCATGTTTGTTAAGACGGATGCAGAGATACTGGTTATAGGTTAAAAATAATTACTTTTAGGTAAAAACAATTTGATTTTTTTATGTGAAAGCTTTTAGAGTTTAAAAACAGTGAGAATTTTAAACGCACATGTATTTTGTAAAAATCATGCTTTGCAGGGCATTGTTACAGATTTCATGCAATTATGATTCAGAAAAAGATGCACATATATTAATATCAAATTTTAGTACATAAAGTATTTAAATAGTCTACCAGTTGTCAATGATAGCAGAGAAAATGTCTGATTGTAATTATTACATATAAAAAATATTTGACAGTAAATGAAATGTAAACATAGAACTTGGAACTTTAAGCAGATCGAGCTCGAGTACCTGGCGGCGATGTCACGAACGCTAAGACCAGGGGCGGAGGTATATTGGGGCTTGTGGAGGCCCGTGCCCCCACGTGATTTTCGGATTGTACCATTAAACCAATGCACTATTATAATAGTTTACTAACCAATGTGATTTTCGGACTGCACGTGATTTTCGAACAGGCCCCCACATTGGAAATTACTAACCAATGTATCGTTAAACCAATGCCCAGGCCCCTATATACCGTTAAACCAATGCACAAACTTAGGAAAACGTCGTGTTATTTAACGGTGTCTCTGTGGCTCTTCCATGAGAAGTTTCCGCTCCATATATTAACGGTGTTAAATTTGGTTTTTGCTCCATATATAAACCAATGCATTTTAATGTATTTTTAATGTATTAATGTTAATTTTTATTTTATAATGAACTTTTTAAAAAAGAGATGCATTAATGTTATTTTAATGTATTTTTTATTTGAGAATTTTTATTTGTTATTTTTTTCATATTCTAAGTGACTTGTGCCCCCACGCTCCAATATTCCTGGCTTCGCCACTGGCTAAGACAATTCAAAAACAGAAAGAAAAAGTCTCAGAGCATTAAAATAATCAGGTGAGCAAAGTAAAATATAGAACAGTATAAACATAAATGTACAAATACCAGTTTTCATGAAGCAAAGCTACCAAAATGGACAAATAAATGAATAAACAGAAATAACTGAAATCAACAGACTATTCAAGAGAATAATATATATTGATCAAGAAATATCATTAACTGTAATCAATGAAAGGTGTAAGTGTTTTATTTGATGCATGTGATTCTAATGTAAGCCTAAATATAAGTCTTTTCAAAATAGTTGTGCTTACTATGGTCATTTGTTGGTTTACGTTGACAATCAAGCGGAAACTCGAGTCAGAGCATCACATCAATTTAACACCACCTTTCAACGATTGTTGTAACATTAATGACTTTAATGATTCATGGTTTAAGAGATTTCTAACATATCAAGACATGCTACAAATTTAGTGATTCAGATGCACAAGAGTAGATTTACAAACACGACAAGAGAGGAATCGAGTTACAGAACAATATTTGCTCAAGTCTTAGAATCAGACAGGTCTAAGAAACTAGATTCGATGACACAAGATTCAATGACACAAACAAAACTAGATATGGAGGAATATATTTTGTGGGTTCAAGTATTTACGAGTGGTATGACTGCTACTATACATCATTCTTCTCGGATACCAAAATACTTAATTAGATTAATTCATTTCAATGCATGATCGTCTTCCAAATAAACATGTATTCGATACGAACATTTATATAAAATCATAGATCATTAATTTGTTTACTATCTAAAATCATTATCAATTACAATTAAGACACTTATTACACATGTCCAACAATCTATCATTCTTCCAGTTTTATTTTAATTGAGCAAATCTCTCATCTAAGGGAATATCCAATTAAAAATCAACTACAATCACAATTTCATGTAAATCCAACATATCAAACCCTAAATTATTAACTTATCAGATTTGACATTCAAGATTTAAATTCATTTGACAAACCGAATATTTCAGGGTGAAATCATATAATTGTAAGAATAGACAAAACAATTAGGATACAAATCCATTTAACAGACTAATATATATAAAAACGCAGTCATGAAACAGAGAATAGAGGCATTAATTTAAATTCAATGCTTCCAAGAGAGAGATGGATCTCTACTTGTCTTAAAGACGCTGAAATTGGCGGTGGCGGCTAAGCAACATAAGAAAAAACAGAAACCCTACTTGAACTTGTTAAAAATAACGAAATTGACAATGATCTAACAAGAAACACAATGCTAGCACGAACAATTATATTACAAGGTCAAAAGCACAAGAGAGAGCGATTTACCTCCATCAAAAGTGAGGGGAGAGGAGTCACCACGCGGAGATGAAGACTTCACGACGCTTAGGCTCGGGGAAACCGTAATTCAGAGAGGGATTTGTGCGGTCACATCAATTGAATCGAGGATCGGCACTGAAAATCACAAACATAACACAGTTATATTATTATAAGAGGGGTAAAATCATGGAACACACGTTATATAAAATTTGTAGCACTAAGTTAACCCAATATTTTCAATAAATCTGAATGGAAGGGACAGAGGAAGAATCTCACTCAAAGGAAGCCAGAATCGAACTTACGAAGCCAAATCCAAGACCCTCTTGCAAACCATAGCTGAAGACGGAGCCCAAGGAAGAGAGTAAGATGGATGCCGGCCTTAGGAGAGGAGGGATGTGGATGATTCTAGCCTGAAGAAGAGAGGAAAGAGAGTTGTTATTACTCATGAGAAGAGAAGGAGATGTCAGCCCCTTGGAGGGAAAAGATGAGTTGTTGAGGCTTGGGGACAAGGATAAACTGACAGTTATAGTCAAAGGAGGAGGGAGAAGAAGCATTGGCTAGAGGAGGAAGAGGTGTTGACCATGAGAAGAGTTAGAGGAGGTGCTGAAGCTGGCTTGTAGGTATCGGCATGGGAGCAGGAGCAGCGGGGGAGGCCGAATTGGAAGGAACATGAGACGGGTCTAGGAAAGCCCTAGGCCGAAGTTTTCTAATAAACCGGGAAAACTACGGGTTTTAGAAAAGGGGAAAACCAAGTATTGATTTTACAAAACTGTCATTCAATAGTATTATTAAATTTGTTCTTTTTTATATACAGATTGTGACATTCTTCCACACTTATGAAGCCGACTTTGAACGTAGAAAAACAAAAGGAGAACAAGCGTGAAGGCTTACCATGATCAAGAGAAAAGTTGCAGATACTTGCAACACAAAATAGATTCAAATTCTTAAGATACTCTTCAGAATTAGAGGGTTCGGCCAGATACAAAAGATTAGCTTCAAGAAATACATGAATGCCTTCGATTAGCTCGAAATTGAGCGACAAGACACGAAAATCCGAGAGAGAAAAGATTTTGCACGAAGGGACGACAAGACACCAAAGAGAAAATGAAACAGAATGACGATTGAGTATCGAAAGAAGCGAGTTGCCCAAGGGATGGAAGAGCACAAAATCACGCCGAAGTAATTCAGCAAAACCATTTACAAGAAAACTCTCATTTCTTGTTGACTCCTAGAAGCTAACTAGAAAGGGATACAAGATGACCAAATAAGATTGACAAACACGCGAAATAGAAAGGATTAATTATAAATATCGGATACTTGAAATTAGAGATCCTAAAATATTTTCTACTGTCATGTACATAAATTATGTAATAATTACAGCATTTTCATTGGAAAATTCTAGGTAATAATCATGCAAGTGCAACAATGAGATCTTGTGTGATGTCAAGCAATTAGTAAATTCATGTGTGTACAATCATTATTGTTGTTCTTAGCTTCATACTTATGCAATGATTTATGGTATGAACACAAATGAATGGATATATCTATGTCATGTTAAGCGCCCATATCACATAACATGTCATGATATTAAGACTCTAATGTCAACACACTTGAAAATATTAAACTGCTCATACAATTTAATATTCACAAGCGGTGTGTATCCTAGTGAAAATTCATATGCACAAAAATGTTAAGTTTGCTCATACTCTCTTAACATTCATATGCATACTACTCATGCTTATGAGTGAGTGTGTGTGTGTTTCAGCTGCGATCAATAGATAATGACAAGTGAGTGAAAAAATGATGTATATATATATATTTATTTTTATAATAAAGTTTAAAATATTTGATAATTATAAAATACTTTATCTTTTGAACTAACCTGTCTTTGATTCCAACTATCACAACCCGTCTCGACAACAATCAGAGTGCGCTTCGAGCGGGTTGTGATGCCACAGGCATGAGCAGAAAGTAAACAATATCTGCTAAGCCGGATGCGGAGATATTGGTTATATGTTAAACATAATTACTTTTAGGTAAAAATAATTTGATTTTTTTATGCAGAATCTTTTAAAGTTTAAAAACAATGAGAATTTTAAATGCACATGTATTTTTTAAAAATCATGCTTTACATGGCACTGCTACAGATATCATGCAATTATGATTCAGAAGAGGATGCACATGCATTAATATTAAATTCTAATACATAAAGTATTTAAATAACCTAGCAGTTGTCCATGATATCAGATAAAATGTCTGATTGCAATTATTATATAAAAGAAATATTTGACAGTAAATGAAATGTAAACATAGAACCCAGAGCTTTAAGCAGATCGGGCTCGAGGACCATGTGTCATTGTCACGAATGCTGAGCCAATTCCAAAATAGAAAGAAAAAGTCTTTGAACATTGAAATAAACATGTGAGCAAAGTAAAGTACAGAACGGTAGAAACAGAAATGTACAAGTACCGATTTTCATGAAGCAATGCTACCAAAACGACAAGTAAATGAATCAATAGAAATAACTAAAATCAAGAGACTACTCAGGAAAATAATATATATTGATCAAGAAATGTCATTAGTTGTAATCAGTGAAAGTTAGAAGTGTTTTATTTGATGCATGTGATTCTAATGTATGTCTAAATACAAGTCTTATCAAAATAATTGTGCTTGCTATGACCATTTGTTGGTTTCCATTGCTAGTCAACCGAAAAATTGAGTCAGAGCACCACATCAATTTAACATTACCTTTCAAGGATTGTTTATAATATTAATGACTTTAAGAATTCATGGTTTAAGAGATTCCTAGCATATCAAAACATGCTACAAATTTAGTGATTCAGATGTATAAAAGTAGATTTATAATCACAACAAGAGAGTAATCGAGTTATAGAATAATATTCGATTAAGTCTTAGAATCAGGCATGCCTAAGAAACTAGATTCGATGACACAAGATTCGATGACACGAACAAAATTAGATTGTGAGCAATATATTTTGTGGGTTCAAGTATTTACGAGTGGTATGACTACTATTATACATCATTTTTCTCAGATACCAAAATACTTAATTAGATTAATCAATTTCAATGCACGATCATCTTCCAAGTAAACATGTATTCGATACAAACATTTATATAAAATCACAGATCATCAATTTGTTTACTATCTAGAATCATTATCAATTACAATTAAGACACTTATTACACTTGCCCAACAATCTATCGTTTTTCAGTTTTATCTTAATTGAGAAAATCCATCATCTAAGCGAATATCCAATTAAAAATCATCTACGATCACAATTTCATGTAAATCCAACATACTAAACCCTAAATTATTAACTTATCAGATTGGACATTCAAAATTTAAATTCATTTCACAAATCTGATAATTCATGGTGAAATCATAGAATCGTAAGAGCAGACAAAAAAATCAGGATACAAATCCATTTAAAAGATCAATATACATAGAAATACAGTCATGAATCAGAGAACAGAGGCATTAATTTAAATCTGATGCTTGCAAAAGAGAGAGATCTTTACTTGCCTTAAAGAAGCTGAAATTGGCGGCGGAGGCTAAGCGACGTAAGCAAAAACAGAAACCCTATTTGAACATGTTAAGAACAATGAAATTGATAATGACCTAATAAGAAACACAATGCAAGCAAAGACAATTATATTACAAGGCCAAAAATACGAGAGAGAGAGAGCAATTTACCTTCCTCAAAAGTGAGGGGAGAGGAGACACCGCACTGAGTCGAAGACTTGATGGCGCTTAGGCTCAGGGAAACCCGAATTTGGAGAGGGATTTGGGCGGTCACATCAATTGAATCGAGGAGGGGCACTGGAAATCACAAACATAACACACTTATACGATTATGAGAGGGGTAAAATCATGAAACAGACGCCATACAAAATTTGTAGCACAAAATTAACCCAATATTTTCAATAAATATGAATGGAAGGGACAGAGGAAGAATCTTACTCAAAGGAAGCTAGAACCAAACATATGGAGCCAAATCCAACACTCACCCTCTTGCAAATCTTAGCTGCGAAAAGTAAATTTCACTGATTAGGTGACAAATAGTCTACTAAATATTAATTTCTGTAGCCTTACATTTAGTTCAAATTATGTAATTTAAAATAATTGGTATACTTGTTAAACCTAAAAGTTCAGATTTTTGCTTTTGAAGTTAGTAAGATATGTTAAAGCTCCATTTTGTATTTTTCATAGGCACATCATTCCTTAAAATATTTGAGCCATACAAAGTAATTTATTAAATTCCAAACATAATGGGGGAGGGGTGAACAAGAACTAGGCCAATGACGCAAACAAAGACATTGATGTTGGGTAGTTAATCCATAAAGTCTACAGTTATTTACATTATCTATAGTCCTTTGAGCTTGAGCCTTGCCATTTTGATTCAAATATTTCATATATAATTTTCATATATTTTCAGTAGTTAGTTCTTAATAAGTTTTCCAGTTATGAGTGTTTAAAAAATATATACGAGAAAAATAGATAAAAGTGCATAGTGATATGTGGACTAAGTGTGTGTATACCTACTTAGAATGATCCATACTATGATTAAAAAAAGAGAAATAAAATATGTGTCATAGTGATATGCGGCCTAGGTATGTGCATTCATACTTGGAATGATCTCAACTATGATTATATATATATATATATATATATATATATATATATATATATATATATATATATATATATATATATATCAATGTTGCAGATGTCGGATGTCGGAGACACGTCAGTTTGAGTTTTCATGTCGGTTTTTTATATATCGGGGATATTTCATATGGCGTGCTTCGTTTATCAGATTTTAATATTTAATTAATTATATATGTACTTAAATGTTATTTTTTAATTTTTATACATATCACAGTACTACATATTTTACAACCTATTGAACTTTTAAATATTAAAATCTATATGTAGCATTTAACATACAACTCTTTAAAGATGAAAACTCAAACATACCTCATTCCTCATCACCTGAAAACTCATCTATAGTCGGCAGAGTAGATAGAATATGATCTTCATCTGATGAACCCTCTAAATCTCCCTCGTCCACTTCAGATATTTTTCTCTTTCCCCTTCTTTGATAACTAATTTCCACTTCTTTGCTTGTAGCTAATCTTTGAGGTCTCCTTTCATTATGATCAGCGTCGACTATATTGTCAATTTGCGCCCATGTCAGCCCCTCGCCAGGAAAGACTTCATCATCGTCATCTTCATCTCCATCCTCCTCAGGATCAACATTCACCATCCACTCTTATACAGTTCCAGAATCAACATTCTTAGCTGCCAATGGATCCCGAGATGTCTTTGAATATTTCGACTTTAGCAAAGTATTGAACTTTACAAATACTAAATCGTTTAATCTCTTGCTATCAAGTTTATTTCTCTTTTTAGAATGTATCTGTACATTTTTAAAAAAGAGTTAAATAATGCATACAATCTTATAATAAGATATAAATGTTTAACTACATAACTAAATTAATGTATACCATCTCGAAGGTGCTACAGTTCCTCTCATAGCCAGAAGATGAAGTAGTCAGACTTAAAATTTTCATGGTCATAGTTTTAAGGTATGGCGTATCAGCACCGTTAAGCCGCCACCAATGTACTGTGAAAATTAAAATGACAACACAATGTATTAAACTATTAATTATTCATTTATTATACATAAATACATCATTATTGTTAATAAATATATATATTAAAATGTACCTGGATTTAAGTTGAGATTTTATAGCTGTCTCTTTGTCATCTCTTTACCAAATAACTCTTTGTTGGTATTGGTAAACATCAAGCTCAGCGCTGATGTGATCCTGTATAGAAGGATCTTTCATATATATCCTTGAGAGACACTCAACAAAACCACTCATAAACCTTCCGTCAGCCTCAATCTCCACTCGATGAGAATAATAAAAATATGGGTTTAAGTAATACCATGCAAAGTGCATAGGACTGTTCAATCTCCACTCGACAAAAATAATAAAAATTTGGGTTTAAGTAATAACCTGCAAGGTACAGAGGGCTGCTCATCTTCTTCTCTCATCTGCTATCAATCAACTTCTATATAGGAAGATATTTGTTCTCTTGGTGATCGAGAACTACGACAACCTCTTCCCTATCTTTTTTGATATCACCATATAACCACCCCATGGATGGTGTATCCCCATCGACTCTTCTCAAAACTCTCACAAATGGTGTGAATATGCCAACAGCCAGCTCGACATTTGCCCAAAATCTAGCGCTCATCACTATCATTGCAGCCTACCATATGCAAAATAAAATATTAAGAAAATACTATAAAAGGGCAACTTTCAAAACATATATTTTAAATGAAATGAATAAAGAAGCAATAGTTTTACATGCTTTCCCCCAGCACTACTGGCCAACTTTGTTGCAGCCCACTTTGCAGATGTGAATAAACTCCTTAATTGATTCTTCTTCTCTAAGATGCTCTCTAAAGATAGAAATGTTGTAGCGAATCTCGTCACACCTGGTCGAATAAGCTCATGAGAGTGCAAGTCCTTTGTTGACTCTCTAAACATGTCGAGCGAGATGGTGTGACCATAGATGAATATAGAGAGTTGTCGGCCTAAGGAGATAGCACTCTTTATTGGCTTCAATTTTCCTATATCTTGTAACAATAGATTAATAGTGTGAGCCGCACAACAAGTCCAAAAAATTATAGGTCTTTTCAAAGCCATAAGCTTTGCAGCATCCATATTATTGGACGCGCTATCCGTCATAATCTGCAGGATACCATACTCTCCTGGGCTCTCAGGGCCATCAATCGCCTCATCCAAGAAGTCAGAGATGAACTTTCCATCGTGTGTGGAGGAGGAGACATTCTTCGAAAGCCAGAATGCCACTCCAGAACTACAATGTATCATGATATTCATCACGCTCCTATCCTTCCAATCTGTCCACGCATCGATCATGATACTGCAACCATTCAATTTGCAGGTCTACATGAATATGCTCAACATCTCCTTCGTCCTCTCCACCTCCCCACGCAAAATTTTCTCTCTCAACTCATAAAATGTTGGGATCTTCATCTCAGTTCCGCATAAACCAATGGCATGAGCCATCTGCTGAAATGATGAATTACATATGACATTAAATGGGATCCTGTTTTCATATGCCCATCTACCTATGTACACGGCAGCATCATCTCTGGCTTTCTTTTTGTACATACTCTCTATCGTGCTCTGTTGGGAATCTTTCCTCTTGGTAGACTCGGCAGCTGAATGAACAAACTGGTCCATTGGACCCTTTGAACCTGTGTTCCTAAGTATGCTAGTGTCCTCTTCTTGATCAACATGCACTCCTCCAACAACCACCTCATTCAGGATTGCTTGAAACTTGGCACTTTTAGCTCTCTTACTCTGTAAATTTGAGTTCAGTGCCGAATCCGCTTTAGCCTTAACGTCGGCGGGAACTTGAGGGCATGGCTTAACATTACCCTTCCACCCAGCCAAGTGATGCTTGAAACGTGTAATTCCGCCATTCACTGTCTGCTTGCAGTAGTTACATTTGATTCGGTTTGTGTCGTTTGCAACCACCTTCTCACCAAATGCCCAGAACAGATCTCTACCAGTTGGTACCAGTGATATGGGAGCCTCACTAGAACCAGCAGAAGAAGCCGTTCTAATAGGACACGAAATGAAAATAATATTAGTTAAATGAAATGAAAAAATATTTTGCATGACTATATCACGAGAAAAATTGCTAGTTGAAAAAAAAATCAACATCATAAAAACCTCATAACTTCATTAGATCGTTAGATCTTCAGATAACTTTTATATTATCCATGCAATACTTTATTTATCCAACAAAATTTTGCATTCTTAGTAATATACTAGTATATAAAGTTATAACTATCATTCAAACTTTTAAAGTATCCAACAAAATGAACAAAGCATTCAAGTATCATTCAAATTTTCAAAGCATCTCACATTTTATTTATTAAAAGACACAAAGCAGCATGACAACTAAAATGTGATTGGATATACATGCATTATTGATTGCAAAATGAATTAGGATAAATAACTATTAATAGGGGTATTTCAAATCATTTGTTGATTAATAAATGTGTCAAATAAAAATAAAGCAACAACTAATAAGACAAATAAAACAACAACGCAGCCACTATGCTACAACCAGCAAGGCAGCCACAAATAAAATAGCGGACCGACATGTCCGACAACATGTCTCTAGTTCTTTCTTCTAGCCCAGAGAGTTTGCACAGGGCAGTCAATGAAAGCTTCCGGCAGCAAATAATAAGACAAATAAAGCAACAAGGCAGCACCAACAACTAAATGGGTCGGCAGCCACCAGTAACAACTCACAAGACAGCCACCATGCTACAACCGACAGCTAGCACAACAACCAACACACAAAAAAAACAAAATGCAGAGCGATAGAATAAGTGGGAGGTAAGGAGAAGAATGAACCATCCGAGAGAGCACTAGCGAGCAGGGAGAAGAAAGAACCACTGAGATAAAGTACTGACAACACGCAAGAGAGGAGAGCATCAGAGAACCACAGAGCACCAGCGAGCAGGGAGAAGAAAGAACCAGAGAGATAAAGTGCCGCAACGCGCGAAAGAGGGAGAGCACCAGCGAGCTAGAGAGCACCAGATAACTAGAGAACCGGAGAACCAGAGAACAAAAGAGCACCGACGAGTAGGGAGAAGAAAGAACCAGAGAGATAGAGTGCCGACAGCGCGCGAGAGAGGGAGAGCACCAACGAGCTAGAGAGCACCAAAAAACTAGAGAACCAGAGAGCACCAACGAGCATGAAGAAGAAAGAACCAGAGGGATAGTGTCGCAGGCGCGCGCGGGAGAGCTAGGGTAGGAGCGACGGGGAGAGCTAGGGCAGAGCGACGGGATGAAATGAAATGAGCGGGGTCGGGGGTGTTAAAACAGCAGCCCGACCCCGCTCATTTCATTAATAAAAATTAAAATATAGAATTAATAATTAAATAAAAAAATTAGCTTAAAAACGCCCGATATGGGCGTTTTTTGGGGCCGACATGTTGGTTAAAACCGACATGCCGGTCCGATATTTTCAAAACGCCACACATAATTTGTATCGGTTTTGTGTCGTTTTTGCTCCCAAACCTTCATGTCGGTCGACATGTCGGACATGTTGGCCGATATCCACAACACTGATATATATATATATATATGGCATAGTGATATATATATATATATATATATATATATATATATATATATATATATATATATATATATATATATATATATATATATATATTGTGGTCTAAGTGCGTGTACACCTACTTGGAATGATCTCAACTATGAATTAAAAAATGATGATTGTGAAAGAAACCTCATATGTAGATTTATTAATAATATTTGCTTGGGAAATACATTTATCTAATCAAAATTAAATCATAAATTCCCAACTAAGCCAAAGCCCATCATATTTCAAGTCCTTCTAATTTTCTTTTTACTACTAAAACTCTCGTGGAGGCTAACTCAAACACTTAGCATATTTTCATCTCTTCCTACTTATAAAGAAATTTAATGACTTAAGTTGTTTGAGAGTAGATAATTTTGAGGAATGACACGCATAATACTAGAAAATTATTATGGTGCTTTAACTTGCATCGAACTAATGAATTTATGCATGTATGAAAATTTTAATGATTGATATGTTTACCAATTTTCAATACAAATCACTCGAGTAATCTTAATGAATTTGGTTCAAGAATAAGGAGAGATGAATTGACTGTTCGGTAGATATTCGCTCTCTCACTGGCATGTAATGTTTCATCTTTGCTAGGGACTAGTAAAGATTTATGTGTGAGGGTGTGATAACTTCACACAATGAAGTTATCATGTGCGTCAATTCGCCGCATTTTGACTAATTTATTTGAAAAATATTGATTAAAAGCATATGTAAACGAGCAAATTATTATTTGTGAGAAAATTCATGAATTATTAATGATTTTACTTATTTTTATGATAGGGAATCAGGAATAAATTAACTGGCACGACCAATGTTAAGCATGAAGAGCATTCAGAAAAAGTTGCAGAAAATTCAAATTAATTTCGGAACAGTTTTTTGCTGAAAACTTGACAGAAAAAATATGTTGCAACAAATAAAAATATATTGCAACAAACCTGAGAATTTGAAATTCGAATTTCTGAAAGTTTTCAAAAAAAATGGCAGTTATGAAAATAAAAAGAGACTTCCTTTAGAAATTCCTGGAGTGCATATGAAGTGTTTACAGTTATAAATAGAGGGGGTAAAGGAAAATAAATGATATTTTGTCATTTTGGAGAAGAAAAGAGATTGCAGCTAGGATTTTTGGGCTAATTAAAGAACATGTGTTTCAACCGCTGGGAATGGTAGATCTGAATTTTTGACGCCATATACTGTAAGATCACTCTAGTTTTGCGATGTTTTTTCTCCGTTATGAACTAAACTCTTCTAGTCTTGTATGGAGAGAGTACTATGTGTATTTTTGCTAGTGAGTCTTTCTCTTATGCTTGTATTTGTTTGATCATTTATCTTGGTGGAACTTTTGAATTTGATATTAAAAATTTTAAGTTATGCTTTTATCTTTTATTGCACTGCGAGAATCGAGAGATGAGTGGAATAATATTAGTTTGAGGGATGTCTTATCGCACCTCAAGAATCGAGAGACAAGTTGTGTGAATTTTTAACTTAAAGTTTCTACTTTTATACTGCGCTTCGAGATTCAAGAGAGGAGAAGTGTAAGTGCTCTTAAGTTCGCTACAATTTAGAGAGAAGTAAGAGATTTTTCTTTCTTGCTAGCAACTCTGATTTTAATTCTTCGCAGTATCATTCATTCTATCTAAGTTAGAGATGACTAGAGGAATATAAAATATCAAGATTTCCGAGATTCGAGAGATGAGAATTTCTTCTATAAAAATCGTTGCAGGATAACTTGATCGAATATTATTACAAGACATTATTTTCATTCATCACCTCAACACACATAGAAAATCAAAAATACAAGACTGCTTCTTTTCAACTTGATAAAAGTATTTTTTAAATAAGCGTTATTTTGTTTTTTTTTTTGTTATTGGTCTCTTTTAATTGTCCTTTATCCAAATTCACATTTAAATAATCCGCTTGAATTTAAAGAAAAGATAGAGCTAGTACTTGCAAGCGCTAAATTAACCACTTCTCCGAGGGAATGATCTTTACTCACACTTTATTACTTGATTCGGCACGTGCACTTGTGGTAATACGTATAAATCACTTTTCACATATCAAGTTTTTGGCGCCGTTGTCGGGGAGGTCCGACTAATTTAATGCCTTTTCTTGCAATATTAGTAAATTCCGAGTAATTAGAGATAAAGTTTTTATTTTATTCTTATTTTTATTTATAATATTGTCATGTGCATGTCATTATTTTTAAAATTCCTAAATAACATATTTTTACATTTTATTTTATTCTAATATTTTTTAAAAAGTTTATTAAGCGGGTTTTTCATGTCTGAAATAATTTTCGTGAGAATTTTGTTTTTACAAAGAAAAGTTAATTTTATTCTATCTGCATCTGTTCCAAAAAAAATAAAATTTATACACATGTAAGATGCGAGTGATGTCGTTCGTTTAGTCATACTTTTGATGTGTGTTACTTGGGAACTGTTGGGTATCATTCGTGGTTCGCAAAGCATAGAGAATATTTAAGTCTCCAATATTGTGCGACAAATCATTATACTTTTATGTCCCCACGTCAAATAGTTTCTCAACTTTATGAGTCGACTCCTTGATTATCTAGTAATGTTATGAAGTGTTTATTTTGTCATAATATGGACCACGTTTTGAAGGATTGTGTCGCTTATAAAAGAGAGAGGGAGAAAAATTACGAATCGGGCATCTGAACCATATCTATTGTTGCAGAACCACCATTTTGCGTGGGACTATCATGGATAAGCCCCTTATAATTATGAGATAATATATTGATATTGATGCATCACCTCCCCATCCACATTCATCGTCTAGTTTTGCTCCACCCGCAAAGGAATCCAAACACACATTTTCTGAATTAGATATTAATAATGTTCCTCCATTTTCTTTGCAAAACTTTTCTACACCTATGTTTATCGATCCAGTCAAAGATTTTGCGCAGGGTGAGGATCCAGAACCTGAGACTGCGTCAAAGTGGGACAAAAATATTGATCTCTCTAATGGAGGGAATGATTCTTTGGAGCATAATGACGTACCAAAATGGGATGAAGAGGATACCATTTTTGATAAGGAGGTTTGCACCTCTTCATTAGATGAGGAGGTTCAACTCACCTCCGAGATCCTTGAGTTCTCGGGTCCCCCTTGTTATGATGATTATGAGACCGACATCGATCAATTTTTAGAACCTGCTAAGAGTGAAACCAAGATTACTCTCATGATTAAAGATTATTTATGTCTTTCATCTATTTTATTTCCTAACCCTCTTCCATTTTCTGAGCTTGTGAGTGCTGATTTGTCATGGGTACTCCAAGAGGGCATGGACCATTCTATTCAAGTCAATGAAAAAAACATCTCCTTATGTGAGGAGGTTCATTCCTCTTCCATAGGGGAAGCCTCAATCATTTTCTTCTCTCCTTGTAGCCTTTTTGTTAACAATGATATCTTGTTGGACAACGACATATATTTTGGTGAGGTGAGTGAGCAGCACTCCTCCTCTTCTTACTTTTTATTCTCTCTACCTATGATGTGCATGTATTATTATTTAGGTAGATGAGTAGTTATTTTATCATCGTATCTGTACCCGCTACCGACACGGATATTAGAACGGTTATCTGCTCATTTTTCTTTTCATCGTTCAATAATTTAGAATTTTAAAATTTTTGAATAAGCCATGCTAGGGAGACAATAAACCCAATAGTTATCTATTTTTACTGCATATTGTGTTTTTATTTTCCTTTTTTAGTCCTGCAATAAATTAAACGTTATTTGGGAGACAACTCAATGTGTTAGAGTGTTTAGGTTAAGTATTCTTGTTATTATTAGTGTTCACTTTATTATAGTGCATTGTAATGTCATTAAGTGGTTGTTTTAACAATAAAAAAAATCTGAAAAAAAATTGGAAGCCACAAAATTTCGGACAACAACAAATATGTTGCAATAAATTTTGCTAGCTCGAAAAATTTGTCACAACATATTTCTTGTTGTCCGCTTTTACAGTTATGGCTATGTCACTCTGACGTTGGCTGATTCAACTAAACCGGCGCGTACGCCGAGCATTACAGGAGGATTATTTGCGAAACATTCCTTTGTTCGCGCGTTACCGGTTTGATTCTAGCGGAAATCTGGTTCATATCTCTCCTAAAATCCCGCAGCCCTGCTTTTCTTTTGTTTCTCTCCTTTACCAAATCCCAATCATTAGGGCTAGCAGCTGGTGCGTTGAGAGTGGCGAGAGGTGTACGAGAGCGGGCGGTAACTGGCAAAATCACCAAAGGCGTGCAACGAGCTAAGAACGACAAGCGTTAGACAATCAACAGTCGTGAGTCGGCGAGTTCAAGCACCACCAGTAACGTCGTTGCAGCCTTGTTGCCACCCTCGTCCTGAGTCTGGAGAGCGTGCGACACATACCAGGAGCAAGTCGTCAGAAGGTTGCTGCAGTTATAACTTCAGAAGCTGCAGAGTCTTGCTCTTTCAGAAATCCCCAGACTCTGTAAGTGATTACGAAGCTCATTCCCACATTTTCTATACCTCTGCATTATGGTTCTTCTTCTTTGAATAAGCCTATAGGAAGGCTGGACACGATTTCCTCCCCATCCTTAAAATCATGACCTTTCCCCGTTTATTAGAAACCTCATCAAGGACATTAAAGAAAAAAATGGAAGAAGTAGTGCTAAAAAATTGTCGAAATCGAGAAAAGTCTGATAGATCAAGTAATCAAATATGGTGAGGAATTTGTTAAATTAGAAATGATTAATATGAGTGTGACATATGTGCCATATTTAAATTTGAAGAAAGATATTAGATGAATATGGATTTAGAAGAAAACACTAATGGAGTTAGATTCTTGGTGATTGCAAACATAGAGAAAGCTGATCACGCAATAAAGGTAGCGACGTTGACGAAAAGAGAAGGAGAAATGGTGACCTATGCTAAAGTGAAATAGAAACTTAATTATGACAAAGAATCAGGATTTAAGGTCATTGATGAAGTAGATGAGATAATGACGTGGAAAGGAGAAAAAGACATAGTTTATGTTTGTGAAAGTTCGACCACAGCGTTGTTATTTGGAGCTTCAATATTGAATACTATCAATGTGATAATAATAAAAGAAAATCTATCTAAAGAGATTAAAAAAGATTTAGACATAGTGATGGAACAAAATAAAATGGATGATCTTATTGAGTTATACAGCAAAATTTGAGTTGGATTGTTTAATAACCCTAGTCAAGATAGAAATAACATTTTGATTTTGGCAAAAGCAACGAATGTTAATAGAAAGACGTTGATTAAAAGGTTGAGCGTCATTGACAAAATGAAAGGTTGAAATTTGTCATCGTTAGTGCATAAAGCTGGATTTATTAATAGAAAGGATTTGATTGTATATTAAAGTGGACGAGGAAGAAGTATAGTGAAATGCATATTTTGCTCGGTTTATTCATGCTGCTTTTATTTTTGATAGGCTAGTCCTATTGTTATTATTTTACTTTTGCTATATGTTTTGGACATTGCTCTGCATTAGACGTTTTGGGATGATACCACCTTGGATTCCTTATATCTCTGCGACGATCTTTTTGATTATTAAACGTATGGATGTTGAGACTTATATTATGCTTGCTAATATTTATTTGATAACGTATTTTATGCACTTTTGATATTAACCCTTATCATCAGTCAAAATTGTTATTATTTACAGTGTGTCCTTTCACTAGTTATACTGATTAAGAGCTTTAATGTGGATTGGGCAGTCAATTTCTTCGATGCATATTGTGATTGAAATTGTTATCTATACGTGTGTTTAAACTTGAATATTCAATTGAAATTGTTGTTGACCATATAAATTTGGTGACTAGTTTTCTGTTTGGTTTTGAGTGCATGTTATGCATGTCACTCGTTGAGCTAATCATCTCTACCAACTGTTTCATCGTAACCATGACTCGAATACAAGTGGATGAAAAGAACGAGAAGGATTGATGTGTTAGACCACAAATTTCAGGGGACTACTTTATTTCGATTGCATTTATTTTAATCAATTTTACTTCAATTGCTAAAGGGCATTTATATTGGCAGCCCAAAGATAATAGAAGCCAAAAAAATGGCTATTGACAACCCGATGGATATTGACAGCCCAAAAATTAAGTTTTAAAAAGATATTTTTAGGAAAAGTGTTCACCATAAAAATTGTAGATCACGGCGAGATCTACAACTTTCATGGGGAACACTTTTTTCTAAAAATATCATATAACAGATCTATTTTCAAAAGTCACGAAATCTGGGCGAAATTATGCGAGTTCTGCTCGGATTCCGCGTCTTTTGAAAATAGGCCTGTTATATGTCATTTTTAGAAAAAGTGTTCAACATAAAAGTTGTAGATCTTTCATGTTGAACACTTTTTTTCTAAAAATGTCATATAGTAGATCTTATTTCAAAATGCACGTGTTCCGCATTTTGGGCTGTTATTAGCATCCATTATATGTGTGTTTTTTATTATTTTGTCGGGCTGCCAATAGCCAAAGCTAGGCTGCCAATATAGATGCCCTTGCTAAATTTCTGCATCACACATATTATGCATTTTTATAATAAATCTTTGCTAGAGACTAGCAAAGACATAGGTGTGAGGGTGAGAAGTAACATTCACCAATTGGGTGACGAACATTGAGTCTTACATTTTGTTCAAATTATGTAATTTAAAATAATTGATAGACTTGTTAAAGCTAAAAGTTCAGATTTTTTGCTTTTGAAGTTAGTAAGATATGCTAGAGCTCCATTTTGAATTTTTCATAGGCACATCATTCCTTAAAATATTTGAGCCCTACAAAGTAATTTATTAAATTCCAAACATAATGGGGGAGGGGTGAACAAGAGAACTAGGCCAATGATAGAACCTAAGACATTGAGGTTGGGTAGTTAATCCACAAAGTCTACAGTTATTTACACTATCCATAGTTCTTTGAGCTTGAGCCCTGTCATTTTGATTCAAATATTCCATATATAATTTTCCTATATTTTCACTAGTTAGTTTTTAAAAAGTTTTCCAGCTATGGGTGTTTAAAAAATATAGACGAGAAAAATAGATAAAAATGTATAGTGATATGTGGTGTAAGTGTGTGTACACATACTTATAATGATCTCTACTATGATTAAAAAGAGAGAAATAAAATGTGTGTCATAGTGATATGCGACCTAGGTATGTGCATTTATACTTGGAATGATCACAACTATGATTAAAAAAAATTATATATATATATATATATATATATATAGTGTGTGTGTGTGTGTGTGTCATAGTGATATGCGTCATAAGTGTGTGTATAACTACTTGGAATGATCTCAACTATGAATTTAAAAAAAAATTGATGAGTGTGAAAGAAACTTCATAGTAGGTAGATTTATTAAGAATATTTCCTAAGAAAATACCTTTATCTAATCAAAATTAAATCATGATTTCCCAACCAAGCCAAAGTTTATCATATTTCAAGTCCTTATGATTTTCTTTCTACTATCAAAACTCTTGTGGAAGCTAACTCAAATGCTTAACATATTTTCATCTCTTCCTACTTATGAGGAAATTTAATGACTTAAGTTATTTGGAAGTAGATAATTTTGAGGAATTACACACACAATACTAGAGAATTATTAAGGAGCTTTAACTTGCATAGAACTAAAAAATTTATGCGCGTTTGAAATTTTACTGATTGACATGTTTACCAATTTTTAGTGCAAATCACTTGAGTAATCTTAACGAATTTGGTTCAAGAGTAAGGAGATATGAATTGACAGTTCTGTAGATATTCGATCACTCAATAGCTTGTAATGTTTCATCTTTGCTAGGGACTAATAAAGATTTAGGTATGAGGGTGTGATAACTTCACACAATGAAGTTATCTTGTGCGTCAATTCGCCGCATTTTGACTAATTTATTTGAAAAATATTGATTAAAAGCATATGTAAACGAGCAAATCATTATTTGCGAGAAACTTCATGAATTATTAATGATTTAACTTATTTTTATGATAGAGAATCATAAAGAAATTAACCGGCACGGCCAATGTTAGGCATAAAGAGCATTCAAGAAAAGTTGCAGAAAATTCACATTAATTTCAGAGCATTTTTTTGTTGAAAACTGGACAGAAAAAATATGTTGCAACAAATAAAAATTTGTTGCAACAAACCTGCAAATTTAAAATTCAAATTTCTGAAAGTTTTCAAAAATAATGGCAGTTATGAAAATGAAAAGAGGCTTCCTTTCAGAATTCCTGGAGTCCATATGAGGCGTTTACACTTATAAATAGAGGGGGAGAAGGAAAATAAAGGATATTTTGTCAATTTGGAGAAGAATGGAGATTGCAACTAGGGTTTTTGGGCTAAATTAAGAACCTGCGTTTCAACCACTAGAAAGGGTAGATCCAAATTTCTGATGTCATGTACTGTAAGATCTCTCTATTTTTGTGTCGTTTTATCTCTTTTATGAACTAAACTCTCCTAGTCTTGTATGGAAAGAGTACTATGTGTGTTTTTTTGTGGTGAATCTCTCGTATGTTTGTATTTGTTTGATCATTTATCTAGGTGAAACTTTTGAATTTGATATTGAAATTTTCAAGTTATACTTTTATCTTCTATTGCGCTGCGAGAATCGAGAGATGAGTGACATAATATTAGTTTGATGGCTATCTTATCGTACCACAAGAATCGAGTGACGAGTGATGCGAATTTTTAACTTAAAGTTTCTACTTTTATACTGCGCTTCGAGATTCGAAAGATGATAAGTGTAAGTGATCTTAAGTTCGCTATGGTTTAGATAGAAGAAAGAGATTTTCCTTTCTTACTAGTAACTCTGATTTTAATTCTTCGTAGTATCCTAAATTCTATCTAAGTTAGAGATGACTAAAAGAATATAGGATATCAAGATTTTCGAGATTCGAGAGATGAAGATTTCTTCTATAAAATCATTGCTGGATAACTTGATCGAATATTATTACAAGACATTATTTTCATTCATCACCTTAACGCACATAGAAAATCAAAAATACAAGACTGCTTTTTTCAACTTGATAAAAGTATTTTTTTAAATAAGCATTATTTAGTTTTTTTGTTATTGGTCTCTTTTAATTGTTCTTAATCTAAATTCACGTTTAATTAATCCGCTTGAATTTAAAGAAAAGTGAAGAATCAAGCGCATAACCAGCTATTCCAAAGACAGGACTTTTGGAAAGGGTGCTACTTAATTTCTTAAATAAGTAGAAGAGCGCCACGGGTCAAGTGAAGGAACACCAGACCCAACAATCCCCCCCCCCCCGGCGTCCAGCACGACCCGTCGGCTCAGAGGTGGAGTTACCACATGGCCCACATGGCTTAGAGGTGGGGTTACCACATGGCCCACACGACTCAGAGGTGGGGTTACCACATGTCCACGGTTGCACGGCTCAGAGGTGGGGTTACCACATGTCCACGGTTGTCTGACCCGCTGGACCCACACAGGTAGAAGGGAAAAATCAGGATTTAATAGTGCCCCCCGGTCTTGAACTCGTGACCTGCTCTGATACTAATTGAAGGATCAAGTGCATAACCAACTATTCCAAAAAGTCTAGACTTTTGGAAAGGGCGCTACTTAATTTCTTAAATAAGTAGAAGAGCGCCACGGGTCAAGTGAAGGAACGCTGGACCCAACAAAAAGGTAGAGCTAGTACTTGCAAGCGCTAAAATAACCACTTCTACGAGGGAACGATCTCTACTCACATTTTATTACTTGATCCAGCACATGCACTTGTGGTAATACGTATAAACCAATTTTTGCATATCACCGACCCTAAGAGAGGAGGGATGGGGCTGATTTCGGCTTGAGGAAGAGAGAGGAAAGAGAGTTGTTGCAGCTCATGAGGAAGAGGAGATGCCGGCCCCTTGGAGGGAAAATATGAGCTGCTGCGGCTTGGGGACAAGGAGAAACCGACAGCTAGAGTCAAAGGAGGAGAGAGAAGAAGTGTTGGCTAGAGGAGGAAGAGGCGTTGTCCATGAGAGGAGTTGGAGGAGGTGCCGACGTTGGCTTGCAGGTATCAGCACGGGAGCGAGAGCAGCGGGGGAGGCAGAGTCGGGAGGAGCTTGAGACGGGTCTGGGAAATCCATAGGACGAAGTTTTCTAATAAACCGGGGGGAACTGCAGGTTTTAGAGAAGGGGAAAATCAAGTATCGATTTTACAAAATCGTCATTCAATAGTATTATTAAGTTTTCTAAATAACTGGGTCAGGGTGTAGAGTGATTTTGTCCTCACCATCACTGAGAGTCTGAGCGACTTTGACAGCAGGATGTTTGTCATCACTGAGCGGATTGGATTCAGGTGGCTACAGTTGGGTGGCCCGAGGTGGAGTCCTGATGGTGGAGTGAGGGCGTGTCATGCTCAGGAGAGCTATATAGCGCAGTAGTCTGTACCGGTTGATGGGGACCACGACGTGTGGTGGTGTGCCCATGATTTCTGAGGCTGATAAGGTGGATTGTCGTGGTGGTGCAGAGGATCGTCCTTCTGGGACTTGGGTTATGCGAGTCAGTTTCTACGATCACGATGCGGCGACGTTCACAGGTTGAGCCAGAGTAGAGATGAGTCGACTATCACAGTCAGCTGATGTCTCGAACTGAGGCGGTGCTACATGCAGAGTTGCTTGATGCAGTTGTTGTCGTGGGCAGAGAGTGCTTCGTGCAGGTGGTGGATCCGGATCCCGAACAAAGGTGGTGATTGTTCTGTTTTTGGTTCGAATCTGAATCCAATTATTTAGGAAACATCATGAATGGTAAGAGAGTGAAGGAAGAAAATCAGCATATATTGATTTCCTTTTAGAGAGAGAGCTCTATCTCTCTCTCTTGAATTTAAACCCCTCTCGTGTGTATATATATAGAAATATATATTATATATAGGGGAGATTACTGTTCAGGGAAATGAAGAAAAAAACTAGCTGCATGTTGGTCGTGTAGGAGAAAAGTCGGCCTAGGAGAAGCAGCAACCGTTTTGGGGGAGAAGAACAGCCGCCCCTGATAGCGTTGGAGATAGGAGCCGTCGCCGCTGCCGTCTCACTCTTGGTGCCGTAAGGGGTGGGTGACCCCTGTTGGATGTCGCCGGTGGTTATAGTTGGCGCAACACCGTGCGATGGAGGTGAAACATTTCTCTCGTGAGGGACTCTTGATGTATCCACCGGTTTTGGAGGAAATAGCCACCGGTCTTGGAGGAGAGGATCTCTACCGGTCTTGGAGTAGATGAGGCGGTGCGGGCGTGGCGGCGAAGTCTTGCGGTGGTGCAGTGGCCTTGACAGAGTTTCTCTCCGGCGATGCGGACCTGGCGGCGAAGGCTTGCGGGAGTGTCGTGGCCTTGATGGTGGTTTTCTCCGGTGGTGCGGCTTGGCGTCGATGGCGTGCATGAGTGTAGTTGGCCTCGATGGTGTTTCTCCGGTAATGGCGGGTGGTTTGGTCGTCATCGGACGACGAAGGTTCTCGGTGAATCGTGTGCGTCCGCTGTGCTAGCAGATTACAGTCCAGATAATTCTCTCTCCCGCGGATCGAGCGAGTCCGGCTCTCCGCGGTGTTTTCTGTAACAGATGTCGGTACACTTCTTTATGTATTTTATTGCAGTTACATTAATTTTATATGTCGTGGTTTGTTCAGATTTATATGTTCTTGTACACCTTGTAAATATTTGGTTGTGCCTAGGGGATTGTTTCCGCGGTATATCCCAACACACGTGATCGGATCTGTGTCGGTCAAACCTCACTATGAGCTTCAGATTACAAAATTGCTGTAAAATCGAGAACAACGGGCCACTGCTCGTAACAAATGTGGATGAGAGAGAGTACGCTTTTGCTCGATGGGCGACAGACCGCCTCACGTGAAACTTAAAGTTAGAGGCCTTTGGCGATGACGAGCGCTTCTAGGAGATGTGCGTGAGCTGATCACGCTCGCAGAGTGTGCAAAGTAATATGAGTGAGAACTTGCGGGATGTTGCGTGCAAGGAGGCTTCCCTGCCCGGCTCGCGAAACTGGCTCTTGGCGGTTGACTTAGACGAATTTTTGCTGGAGAGACGACGACTCGTAGGGGAAATCCGACAGAGCTCTGACCTGTGTAGGAAGAAAACAAGGAAGAGAAAGATGAGAAATGAGCAGGTTTGATGCTCCTTTTATAGTCTCCAAGATGTGGTTATGATAGTTATGCGGCTATCCGCACACCTAAACCACCCATAATATTATTTTTAGTATAGTTTGGAATGGATATTATTCGCATAATATTTACTAAAAAGTCATTTATTTTATTAATGGCACGCCCCCACTAGCCATGTTGGTTAATGGGTGGTTATCCATAAAATGGATGGCGGCGATCGCGGCGAAATGATCTGACGACAAAGAAGGCCCGCCATGCATGGGGGCCACCTTGACGGCAGACGACCGTCGGCGAAGGAGAACCACGACCGCGAGGAGGGGCAGCCGGTATGCGGCC
Organism: Platanthera guangdongensis; assembly: GCA_039583875.1. Lineage (NCBI taxonomy): Eukaryota > Viridiplantae > Streptophyta > Magnoliopsida > Asparagales > Orchidaceae > Platanthera > Platanthera guangdongensis. The sequence continues at coordinate 18,618,921 of CM077147.1, read as the reverse complement.
GCCCCTTGCCGGTGGCGCTCCGCGGCCGTGTGGAGGGGCGACCGGGGTGCGGCCGCCCCTATGGGCGACGTCCTGTGAACGGGAGGCGGCCGCCATGAGGGTCGGCCGGGGTGCGGCCTCCCCTTGCGGGCGGCACAACCGTGGCCGGGAGGCGGCTGCGGGGAGGGGCGGCCGCGGCTTGTGGTGGGGAGGCGGCCGCGGGGCGCCTACCCAATCTCTTACAAAAATTATGATAATCTCATCAAGTGAGATATTCAGAAGCGGAAATATAAAACTATACAAAAAAATACAATAAAATGATCTCGACCCGACAGACATTAGACACACTCAAAGTCTGAAAAATACTCTAGATTTCTCTGGCTTTGATTCTAAGGAATTCTAGATTTTGTTAACATGATTTTATCATTTCACAGCAAAAGTAAATCCACGTAGGCAACCTATCCCACACTCAAATCCGGTCAAAATTGAATTTTTGGGTCTCTCGACTCTCTCCCGATTTCCCCGGCATGAAATGGCTAATGAACAGAATCTATACGTCAACATAATTTATTATGAATATTTGTAGAAAATAATAACGAAAAATTAAAAAATCGCCACGGCTTCAAATCGTTCCTTCTTCCTCACGGCCGTCAAAAATATATATTGATCCGACATTCCTTTATAATTTCCCTGAACTAATTATAAAGCGACCAACTTTTCTCCCCCAAATTCAAACTCCCGAGAGCTTTTTCCACGCCGGCGTCAATGTCGCCGCCAATAACTGCCAGGGGCACCCACGGGTTGCCGGTCGCAGTCTCCAGCGCGATCATGGTGGGCTCCGTCGTCGTCATCTTCTGCCTCTTCATCTTCTTCCTCATTCTCTACCTCCGCACAACCCTCTACCCCGGCGCCAACCGCGGCCACGAAAACTCCGATATATATTTCGACGGCGGCGGTGGTCTGCTGACTTCCCGCCGGGCGCTCCATCCGGCCGTGCTCAAGTCTCTCCCCGTATCCGTTTTCAGCTCCGTTGACTTCAAGGGCGACGTGGAGTGCGCAGTTTGCCTGTCGGACCTCGCCGACGGCGAGCACTTCCGGTTGCTTCCGGTCTGCAACCACCCCTTCCACACCGACTGCATTGATATTTGGTTCAGCTCTAATTCTACATGCCCAATTTGCCGGAGCACGGTAGGGCCGCCGCCAAAAACAGAGATATTGAACAGCAGCGCTTTGCCGCAGTTGATCGGGATGGGTAGCATGGCGATGCACGTCGATGGCGGTTCGGGCGAAGGGAGCTCGAGATCGGCCGCTGCCGCGAGGCTGCCCGGTCGAATCGTGGCAGTCTACGAGCCGAGAAATAATGCGGTAGAAAACTCTGCTTCTGCGTTGCAGACTGGAGAAACGCCGACAGAGGAGGTAAAAGTGCCGACTTTGGTGTGCTCGAGCAGCAGAGGATGCTGTGAAAGAGGATGGGATGTTGAGCAGGGAGTGCCGCCGCCGGCGACAACGGCGGTGGCCGGGGTTGCAGTGTAGATAGAGAGAGATTTGAAGAAATCAATCGGTTGAGTCGTCATATGAAAATTGAAAGAACCAATGAAATGAAAAAAAAACTTGATTTTTCTTTTCTTTTATTTACTTGCGATGGTGCTGAAACCATTCGAGTGGTTCATGTGATCGCTTGTTTTGTGAAGGATAGCTCGATGGGTGTTTTTTATAGTTTGTAAATATATATATTTCTCATCTATTCAATTCTAGAAGACAAAAAATATTTTATAGCACTTTGTATCTTTGAATTATTTTCTTTTGGCACTTGGCACAGAATTATCTTATTTTGACACTTTGCACCCTAGAATTATCCTATTTTTGCACTTTGTGTAACACTTCCATCCGTCACGTAGGATATAACAGAAGATCCGGTCGGGCCCCTACGCCATATTCCACGGACAGTCAGCGGAGTTACGCATTGAAACAAAATCAAACGTGCAGACTAACTCAGAGTTCATTCTAGCGGAAGTATTGAAAGTATTACAGTATTAAGAACTCAACCACAAAGATGTCTACAAAAGATAGGAATGATAACCAAAATACACAAAAGAGTCTGACCTTAGGGTCTTACAAATTGTTTCTAATAAATTAGAATGTTTTGCATACAGCGGCACACAGACCGACAACGCATGAAAGTAATAAAGAAGCTTCGCTTGGCCTTCGAGGGCCGACATAACACAAAGGGCTTCTGCCCACTATTTTCTGTTTGACTCCCCAACACCTGCATAGGAACAATCCACAAATATGTGACAAACAAGACAACGATCAGCTTTAACTGAACAAATTATAACGACCCCGCCCCTCACCCGGGGCGGCGGAGCTCCTTCCCACCAGGTAAACATCATGTACATAATATGCAACATAACGTGCAATTTAAGCACTATTCACCACTGATGTTGGCACGGGCGGCCACACGTCACGTGCACTCATGACACATTATGAGTGTATCGGATTTCCCAGGGGCCCACCTTCGTACTCAGTGACGATCAACATTCTTTGGAGCATTACCAATCTTTCTCGCCCGAAGCCTAAGACTCTCTCCTATGGCTACGACATAGTCAAAGAAGATCTCCAAGATTCACCTCAATGACTCACTCCAAGTCGAACGACATAGGGTTGGATACAGTTCAACCACATCTCGTTGCTCAAATCGTATAGCGCAACAAACCACGACTCGGGTCAGACTCCCCTTTCTCATTCACAACAATACATAACCACGTTATGTTCCAAGTCTGGCTCTCACGGCCACCATAGCGATGCACTCTAAGCTCACGACTCAACATACAGACCCCCTAGTCTCCAAGAGATAGACCTCACAAATAACTCACTGGAAGTTACCGCCGGCGGAAGCGCTACCACCGCGCGGTATGGGACATAATACAATCACTTCCCCAGAATTTGGGTATTTTTTCTGGAGACCATCTCCAGTACTCTTTTTGCAGCAACCGGCATACCCCGCGACTTCGAAACTACACGTTTAATCACAAAGTTTTTTTCGACACGCAATTCAAGAAGATAAACATCATCAATCCAGACTAATCTGTCCGGATTGGTTTCACACAACATGCTTATTCCGTACTTCGATTCCAGATTCTAAATGCAAATGTACCAGAGATACAACCGATCAACCCGTCAGGAGAATCGCTTTCACGTACTCGTGGAGCGTCTACCTCACATGTCAAAACAAAGAATTTCACATGTTCAAGGACGAAAATCGTTACTCTTGAAGTTCGTTTCAGCGTCATGGATGAGAAACTAGTCGGATGAAAACGACCGCAACGGACTCGCCTCCGCGGATCTGAACTCGGCTCGTGACTCGGAGCTCCAAAGCTCCAACAATGACGGATTCTCCTTCTTCTTCCTTACTCTCCCCTCTCTCTACCTCTTAGAAAAAGAAAGCCCTAGGTTAGAATGAGGAATAACTCCCATCCCACGGACTTAAACCAGCAGAAATCACAGCCCATCGTCGGATCGTGACGAACAACCATGATTCAAAACAGTTCTATGATAAATTCCAAATCCTCTCAACTGTCGCTGACTCATGTTATGTTGCTGTGAGGCCGCAAGCCCGTGTGTCTCCTCTATGTCTGCATGGTTTCAAATAGAGTTGTGTGGAGTTGGAAAAAGTTAAACAATGTTTGTCCTCCTTTTTCAATCTCATAGCCTGCATCTTGCAACATACAACCATTATTTTCGGCACTCGAAGCTTGCCGAAAGTTTTCATTTGGAGCATGAAATTTCTGCAAGAAAATTAAATTACTCACTGATATATATATGTCTCAAAACGTACCTATTTCTAATTGAACATACACCTTGCAATTTGCAATGTCGTTGGAAGCAATGGAATCAAATTTAACGTTTCTGGTTGTCTTTTTACCTCTTGTTTGATCTCCAATACAAAACCTCTGCCATCAAATTTTAAGTACCCATATGCTAACTTAAGGCCCTGTTTGGCGCAGAGGCGGCCCTTGTGTACATAGTGCTTATGAACCATTCGTCGCGAACGCTCCACCTCACTTAAGAAACTTTATCCACTTTTATGTTCAAAAGTACTAGTAATTTTTCATGATGGTCATGTCCATTGTCATGTCAAACAATGCCGTTCCAAACGGAGCCTAAAAAGAAAAAAAAAGTTATGTATATATAAAAGAAATATAGTTGAATGTAGTTAGCAAAACAGAAAGTCAAGATTTCATAGCTAACTATGCACTCGAAACACAATCTAACGAGCCCTTGTTGTTTTGTTTTCACAAAAGAACAAAAAATCTTATACATCTACTTGTAGCAATCCCAACATAGGTCCAAAAGAAATTGATGGGCCAAATAACAATATAGATTCTACTTGTCACTGTAAGATTGTAGCATCTTCCTAGTGGAATCCTTGCTGCCTCATGATTCTAAAGCAAATGTTCCCGGCTCTTCCATATTGTGGAGCTTACTCTTATCCAACTAGGCCGAATATATATTGCATATAAATTCTTATCGTGATTATATATACATAGTTCATGAACGGCAGCTTTTCGGATTCATAAAATAGCACATGTCGCCGCGTTCATGATCACCAGCCGACGCTCGTCAAGTCACTTCTAAAAGAGCTTTTCAAAACTTAGAGATCTCTTTTAAAAAAGACAAATCATTTTTTCTTTGGGAAAAAAATGTAAAAATGACATCAAGAAACAAGAAACTTTGCTTGGAATAATCTCTGGGTGTTGCGATCCGCACCGCAGTTTAGGGTATTCACACCACACTTTCTCCTAATTTTTGTGTCTTTTGGAAATAGGCCTTGTGCATGCATTTTTAGGAAACATGTTCACCACAAAAGTTGTAGACCTCGACGAGATCTACAACTTTCGTGTTGAACAATTTTCCTAAAAATGAATGTACAAGGCATACTTGGGAAATAAATTCAGGTTTCGCGCAGTTTGGAAATACACTTTGTACATACATTTTTAGGAAAAGTATTCAACACGAAATTTGTGGATATCGTCGAGATCTACAACTTTCGTATTGAATAATTTTCCTAAAAATGTATGTACAAAACATATTTTCAAAAAACACGAAAAATTAGAAGAAAATGCGGTGCGAATAGCAAAAACTGCGGTTCAGATAGCAGCGCCCTAATCTTTTGTGAGCATCTTTTCTTGATATAAATCAAATAATATTAAATATTCTCCAATCACCTCATAACCATTTCTAATATCAGTTAATGGTACATAATCATACAAATCCTTTCAAAATTATCATAAATTTGAAGCATCTTTTCTTGTAGCATATAAAAACCATTCATGCTTATTATTATTATATTGGATTAAATACAGGGACCTCCCCGGAGTTTGCATAATTACATTTTGCGCCCTTCTATCCTTCCAAATTATATTTACCTTCACTTTAATTTCTCAATTTTAAAAAATGTCACTTAACGTATATATCAAAAAAAAAAAAAAAAGGCTATTGTTAACGGCAACCAGTTATTGACTAGTCGCACATCAAAATTTGTTAACTTTTCACGCCTTTTCGAAATACGCTTTGTACATGCAATTTTAGGAAAAGTGTTCAATGCGAAAGTTGTAGATCTCGTCGGGATCTACAACTTTTGTGTTGATCATTTTTCCTAAAAATGCATGTACAAGATGTACTTTGGAAATATGTCCAGATTTTGCGTCTTTCCTGAAATTACATGTACAAGACATATTTCGAAAAAACACGAAAATTTAGGAGATTTTAAGGTGTGACTAGCCAATAACAAATTGCGGTTAACAATCACATAAAAATTGATAAAATCAGTCAAATTATTTTATGATATTTTTATTTTATTTTTAACAATAATTTTAAATTCATTACACATACTGTAAAATATAATGCATCATATTTACAAAGCGTACAATTAAAATATCATATAATAATTTGACAACTTTTTTAGCTTTCCATCTAAATTTCTAAATCTAAAAGAAAAGGTTCACATTTTTTGATATTTCATATTTACAATGGATAAAATTGAATAACAACACTCAATATTTTTAGGTGAATGCTCACCGCAACCCGTTATTTTGCTAGTCGCATCCAAAATCTTCGAATTTTTCGTATTTTCAAAATACCTCGTACTACAATATCATGAACACGAAAGTGGGCGAGATCACAACTATGCATGTATCTTTGAAAATATCGTTTTGCAAATTGCCTTGTACATGACAGGAAAAGTTATCTCGTAGTTGATAAATCTGTACAAGGCTAATGCCCAATTACGTGCGGTTAGGATGGGCTTAAGCTCACTCGGTACCCCGACATTAGTATCAGAGCGTGGCTCATGTCGCCATTTCTTTTTACCTCTTTCCATGATCAGGCTAAACACTTGGTTGGCCTTTTATCACCATTATGATTTCGTAACTCTCCATTTATATGACGCCATTTTTTACCTTTAGCAAAATGGGTATTTTTGAATATTTGAGAAACTTATTTAAGAGGTAAATGTAATTTGGAAAGATGGAGAGGTGCAAACTGTAATTATGAAAACTCCCAAGGAGGTTCCTATAAATATATAATAAAAAATATTCCAGAAGCAATAATGATGAGACAAGCAGTCCAATATCAAAGAGAAATGAACATTGATTTTCTGCTTGCTGGACCTCAAATGAGAACCGAAGAAGAAGAAGAAGAAATGAAGCAATAAACTCATACAGCAACCTCCAGCCTTGGTTCAAAAGAGAAGGCGGCCATGAAATCCTTCCCCTTCCCATCCACAAAACATCCAGGAAGCTCCACCCATTCATCCACCACCACATTATACATCACATACCTGCTCAACTCAATGGAGTTCAAACATACCAAGATCAAATCCCCACAGCCTATGCAGTTGATATCCGTCTTCTTCCCGTAGAATTCATGCGACATCGCCGGAGCCATGGCGGCCACCTGCCTCCATTCCCTCTCCACCTCACAGAACTTCCACAGTCTCAGACTGGCCGTCTCCAAAAACTCCGACAGCAGCACCACCATCATCTCCTTCCTGCAGAGAACAACATCAATGGAGTACTCGGAGCACAGGGGAAGCAGATTCGGGTACTCGTGGAAGCTTCCGAGTGTGAGATTGCAGGCAACAATTAAGCCCAAATGGCTAACAAAATAGACAATCTCTTCGCCGTTTTTGAAGCTCATAACGGCCGAGAATTGCTTGGATGGGTTCCTTTGAATGTTGGTAGCCACCACATCGCCGGATTTGTCGATGAAGTATACTGTTTCGTCCACCTCTGTTTCCGGCGAACTATCAGCCGCTCTGACCAGCACCACCTCGTCCTCCCACTGTTTAATCTCCGAGTCAAACACTCTGTAGCACAGATCAGAGAGCTCCCCTGTTACGAGAACGATTCTGTAACCGTTGTAATTACATGAGCTGCTCATGGCTAGAGCGACAGGGGGTTGGGCCTGGTTCGCCGGAGGAATTTCCCGGCAGCTTCCGGTGAGAGGATTGCATGCCATGAGTTCGCCTGATGTGCGGCGGAAGCAAACTAAACCGCCGGAGGATGCAACGGCAATCCAGTCAGGCTCGTTGAAGCGGCTTGGCTTATTGAGTTTCATCCAGTTTCCGGCGCTGGTGTCAAAGATGATGGAGTGGTCGAGATGCTGATCGACCATGAGAAACCATGGATCTCTGTAGAGAATCTGGGAGCAGGCGATTCGAAACGCAGTGGAAGCAATAACAGAGTTCCATTTTCTGCAGACTGAACGCAGGCGGAAGAAAGCAGAGGATGGGAGGCATGAAAGGATCTTCTCGAGAATGTCTTGGTTAATTAGCTCATCCAAGGCAAAATGTGTTTCTTCCTCTGAAGCTTTTCTTTTTCTTCTTCGTCTTCTTCCGGTGGTCAGGCTCATGTTCTTCTTCCGGTGAAGAAGGATCTGCAGAAGAGAAATTGATTGGCGGAAATGATCCTTCTTTTGTAGTAAGAAAATCACACGCACAAAAACCCTCTTTTTTTAAAAAAAGGGGGTGAGGGAGAAAGGAAATCATGCAACAGAGGAAAAAAACTTCTCACGGTTTCAACAAACTTACAGATGTAATCTTCACCGAATTATGAAGAGAAGTGAATCAGAGAAGAGACGATGAGAAAGAAAGCCATCACCATGGATTGTTGGAACTGTTGAGAGGCGGGCTCAGTGTGAAGAAACACAGATGGCTCAAATCCCCTTTTGTTAATGGCGGGGATGGAAGAAGATGGGGGGAGCTGGGTTGGAAACTTCGTGAGGAGCTCTTTTTGTTTGCGTTGACACATGCAATGGCTGGTGGGGAAACGCAAATGTGTGCTTCGTTGGGGTTGAGAAAAGCAGGATATAAGTGAAGAAGATCCGACGCCCGAAGCAAGAGTCAGAGCTCTCCTTACAGACACACACATACAGAGAGAGAGAGAGAGAGAGAGAGCAGGGGAGGAGAGAGAAGATGCGGTGAGAGAAGGCTGCCGGACATGTGACCGCACGCTGGCACTGAGAAAGCCTATAAAAAAGGAGAATGGGAGGAGAAAATAAAGGCATTTTTTCCTCCTAAAAATTACTCCTTTGTTACTTTTCTTTCTTTTTAACGCATTGCTTCGTGTGGGCGTGTCTTCGCCCGGGAGGAAGAGGCTTGCCGTTTACGCCAGAGAAGAAAATTTTAAGTTGGCCCAGCCGGCGGCCACCAGCTGGTTTCTAAGCCTAGTGGGGGCAGCAGGGCAATTGAAACTCATCCTTGAATTTCTTTTGGCTGTGGTTGCCGGAATCCGTGGTTGCCTGGACCCAAAAAGATCCCCTAGTGGAGGGAAAATTTTACGGTCTCATCATAAATACCCCCTATAACGCGTGTCCCACTTGCTTTTGAAAATTTTATTTCCCTCCAACATCATTTTTACCGGAGCTTTTCCCTCCTCTTCCGGCCAGTAGCTGGATTTTCCCTCTTTCTTCCGGCGAGCAGCTCAACTTTCTTTTTTTCCCTCTCTACCGCCGAGAAGCGCAGCGCATCGTCGTCCGTCCTAGCAAACTTCATCCAACCAACCTTCAGTACTTCTCTCTTCCGCGAGAAGTGCAGATCACCGCCGACCATTCTCCTTCTCTTTTATCTCGGAATACTTCACACATCATGAAGAAAACTGGAGAAAAGTTAGACAACATTTCGGTAGTGACTGTAATCGATGTGCCTCTTTGCTTTTCTGTTGTTTTTGTTGTAGGTTTAATTCTATTGTAGGTGTGATTCCGGTCATTTGAAATGCGCTTTTGTTGTTGTTTGTGTTATATCCGACTAGAATTTGTTTAATTGTAGGCTTACTGGGTTATTCTCCAGTCAGATTTTACCAGAATTTTTCTGTTGCAGTTTTTGGTTGGGTATATCGGTTATTCTCCATATCATCTCACACAAACTCTATCAATTCCTGGGTATGTTGTTACTAGGGGGTCTTGATTTTGGCGGTCTATTAGATGTCTGAATAAGTGTGATTCCGGTTAAATACAATGTTGTTTCTCAAATTTGGTTGTTGTTACTAGGGGTCTTGGTTTGGCCGATCTATTAGATGTCTGGGTAAGTTATTCAAATACAATGTCATAATACAACTATCTTCTATATATGCATTCTGTTGTCAGAATACCAAAACAGAAATACAATGCGCATGACAAAAACTTCTACAACAGTCTAATCCAATAACATGACAGAAAATAGATCATGAGTTCAATACAATTTGGGCATGAGTCCAATCCAAAGCACATGACAGAATATTTTATGCAGCAGAATCTGTTTCTATAGTCAATGCTATAAGACCAATACATAATGCACTCTGATATTTTTCATTCACTACTATAACCAACTCATCTGTTTCTTAAATTAATAACGTCTTCTTTTTATCCACAAGAGAATGACGTTGTTGTCATTCTGATCGTGCACTATGATGAGGAAGCCTACAATATGTACAAGGAGTACGCTGACAAAATTGGATTCATTATGCGCAAAAAACATATCCTATATTGTACACATACTCGAATTGTCAAGGCGAGATATTTTTCAAGTGCAAAAGCAGAGTTTAAACGATTGACTGCAGAGAAGGATGTGCAAAAGAAATTCCACAAACTTGATACTCGGACAGGGTGCTTGGCTTGCTTGCATTTTGTTGCTGATATAAAGGGCAAGAATTGAGAGATGATGAGATTCATTGAGGAACATAATCACTCACTCGCTCCAGAGAATGATAACCATTTATTGAGATCTTATCGGGATATATTTGATGTTCAAGGAAGTCTTCTAAAAGGTATGACCGATGCTGGGATCAAAACAACTCAAGAATACAACTTTATGGCTGATGTGATGGGTGGATACACAAACATTGAGTTTTAAAAACAGATGCGTACAATTACGTACAACAAGAACAAAGAGTTTTGATAGAAAGCAGTGATGTTATGAGCTTGCTGAAAATATTTAAGGAAAGACAAATGGAAGATAGTATGTTCTCATATGATGTCCAGACAGATGAGTTAGGATGTCTAACTAGTTTTTGCTGGATGGATGACCATATTAAGATTGATTATGATTCGTTCGGAGATGTTATTATACTTGATACTACATATCAGTTGAATAAAAATAATTTGGCTTGTGCTTCATTTATTGTGATAAGCCATAACTGACAAAATGTCTTTGTAGGTGGCGCTTTCGTTGTAGAGGATACCATCAAATATTTCTCCTGGGATTTAGATACATTTTTGAGATTTGTTGGTGGAAAACAACCAAACCCTATTTTTACAAATGAAGATCAGGCGATGGTTGTTGCAATTACGATAATTTTACTAGAACTCGACACCGCCTTTATCAGTGACATATTTCGAAGAAAGCTCCTTTGAAGGTTCCATCTTTCAACAATGATAAGAGTGTCAGAGCTTTATTCAATCATTGCATGAGCAAATGAGACGATGATGTTGAGTTTGATTCACATTAGAGTGAGATGATTTCAAGATGCAACTTGTAGGTTAATAGAGGACTTTCTGATCTGCACAGTTGAAAATAGATAGTCCATTGTGTTTAATAAAGACATTCTAAACCGTGACATTCTATCTACTCAGATAAGCGAATCCGCGAACATTACTTTACATGATTGCGCAAAAACAATAAGTTATCTTGTTGAGTCTTATACTGGGATGGAGAAGACGATTTCATCTTGACGTAGATCTGAACATGATGGAGATTTCAAGTGCAAGCACAGTAGCATCACTTTAAAATTCAAAAATTACCATTTATTAAAACAAGCTTTCAAAGTATACACAATAAAATGTTCTCCGTTTTTGAACCGATTTTTATATATGGAGCAGTTAGTATGTGCATTAGTGAAGAAGTTAGATATGATGATGACTGTAATTTATGTCAATAGACATTATGATACTTATGTGGACGACAAACAATGAGTAGTTAAAGTTAATTCCAACACATTTGATGTTATGTGTTCATGCAAGGGTTTTGATACCAAAGGTATGTTGTGTAAACACATCTTAAGAGTATATTACATGTACAGTCGAGAAAGATTTGTACCTTTCAAAGAGCATGTGGATGAAAGAGGTCCAACCCAGCTTAGTGTTTAGAAACCATCTTCTAAGGTTTATTTACGGCTTATCCTAAATAGTAGATATGTGTCATTCGATCCAACAAAATGTCTTGGCTGCCTAGAGTGAATTGAGGCGGAGCACAAAAGAAATTGTAGACAAAGAAGAGGGATTGAGGAAAAGATTTAATGAAGGAAATTTTCAAAGTACAAGTATGCTGAGGGATCTAAAAGGAGCATGTCATAAAGGTGTGTCAAATGCTCGATTGAAGATTTTTTTTGAAAAACTGGCAAAAAAGCAAAGTAAGTTTGGATGTTTATATTTGAATTCTAAATTTACTCTCCAAATGCTTGCAACTATGTTTAATTTAATTACTATGCAAATTATGTAGGGATGAAAAAAGATCTTAAATCTACCACGGGATGATTTGATGAATAACCAAAGGAGTTCGACTTTATGGGAAGTGACAGATTCGAGAAAAGCCCTGAGAATGTGTCCCCCACTGTGTTTAATGAACTAATTGACGAAGTGTCTTTGTCGACGCCCTTTAATTTTTGTAGTGTCCCTGATGTGCTTCTTTGCTGAATATTCATACAATTTTTGTGTTGTTAAGGATTTTGTATCCATGTATTTCTCTTGAAATTATTGATATAATTAGTATTCATAATTTGGTGAATTATTAAAGCAAAGGAAACATAAGAACATGTAATTTCACACATATATACAAGAAAACCAAAACTTTTAGCAAACCTGAGTAAATAGCAATTTCACATGCTGAAACATAACTATGCAAAGCATGTATGGAAAACAATAGAGAAAAGTACACAAGAAAAAAAACTTAAACAATCAATACATCTCTACAAGATTGAGCATAGATGTCATATGAGTCGAGCTTGTCGAGAAAACAAAGATACAATGGGTAAGCTAAAGCTTTGGTGATAATATTGGCAATCTGAGAAGCAATAAAAACATGATGAAATTGGATCAAAAACAGGTTCTTGTGTCAAATGAGATCAAAAATAGAAATAGTCATTTCAACAATACTCGGGCTCTGCCATAGAACAAGTCACAATAGGTTGTTTACTCTTCCATAGGATCAGAATCTCACCAAAGTATAAAAACCACTAGTATAAAGTAGATCATCAAGTATGTTAATGCAATCATAAAGGAGATTTATAAATGAGTCAGTGTTCAATACCATATGAACATGTTGATCTATACCATACTGAAAACATATGACTATTCCAACAAACCTGGAACATAAGAACATGCAATTTCACAATATAATGTCCTCAAGTAGAGGAAAAATAATAGTTCTAAAACAAACATACCACAATCATTATAACAAACCAACATACCAAACATCAAAAAAAAAACCAACTAAACCCCACGTAAATTGTCTGAATAAACACAACAGTTATTTATTATTTGGAGCAAAAAACTTCTAGAATTTCAACTGCAATCTCGGCTCTAAATTTGGGCATACTTTTTTGCCACCCATTGAATTTTGTCCAGGAAATTGACTTGTAGCTTGCTTCCGCTACCATGTATTTAAGCACAAAGATTCCACAGTCATCACCTCCATCTTGAGTAGGTGCTTACTGTGGAAGGGTTGATCCGCTCAAAGTATTCTACAATACCGCATCTAAGTATGGAATGAGTATTTATAGTACTTCCAGCATAGAGCAAGACCATAGTATGACACGAATCCGTTAACCTATTCCGAGTCGGCCTCGACACGTGCAGCCATATAATAAAATAACCTAACAATCTCCTCCTATGTCCGCCGTGAACCCAGACTTCGGATAGAGGGCGGTTTGTGCAAAGTTCAACCAACTGTGAATCATACACAACCATGTCCAGCACCTGTTTCAAACAAATTAGACTTAAGCACAGAATAGTATGCACGCATAAGTAAAACGAAACTCAGCTGCAACACAGAATAGTCTCAGGTACAACAAGACACAGACCCAAAACGCCTGATGTCCGAAACAAACAGAGAACTAATAGTCCAATCAAACAGTGCATAAAATAAGAGCTAAACAATGCTCTGAACAGAAGTAACAAAAGATAAACTAAAACACTCTAAAACTCATCATCCAGAAGATCATCCTGATCTGGATCCCAGTCAACCAGTGCTCCTCCTATCCCAGCAACCCCTGCAATTTCAACAGAGAATTTCATTTCAGAATGAATTCTATCCTTTGCAAATTTGCAAATATCTAGTTCTTACAAAAAAAACGAACTTAGTATTAAACTTTTAATTTAGCTGGGAGGACATATTCACAGAGTATTATAGTTTTACCTCAGAACCTGATATCTGTTTCAACTGAAACGATTTCAGACTTCTGGACACCGCAGCTATATCTGTGATCCTATATGGAATGTCACGGTTACTGCACTTCTAAAGTTAATTGGAACTCATCAAGTTTGGAATGGAACCAATCTCCAAAAGAAGAGACAAGACCAAGTCAGATTGTGTTATCAAGTTTGGAATAACACTCTCCTCCAAGGCAAAAGCCGAATCCAGGTGAAGTTGTTAGCATCAAGTTTGGAATGAAACAACTTACTAGATCCGAGCTCAGTAACCAAGAGCATCAACGAAACACAACATGCTTGTTTGATAAAGGAAATCAAAATAATCAAAACTTCCGGACAAAGGCTGAACTGAATCACCTATCGCTGAACTAAGGCCGAACTAAATCGCTTTTAGTCTCATTTCCCCCACAGTTTTGATTAGACGGTCTTTTGACATTCCTTTCGTCAATGGATCAGCCAGGTTATCCTTTGAACGTACATCGATCAAAGTGATAATTCCTTATTCTTTCAGATAATTCAACAAGGCATGTCTCAGTCGTACATGTCTCCTCTTAGTGTTATAGAGGGTGAACGATATAGTACCTAAACACCTAGAGGGGGGGGGGTGAATAGGTAACCAAATTCTTTTTACCTATTTATGGCAGCAAACAGTTTTTCACACAGCATTTACTTAACTATTGCACAACAATCACACAACAAATCACAATCACAGCAGACACAGAGTTTTATAGTGGTTCCCCAAGATTTGGGTACATCCACTTTCCCCCTTCGCCTATCTAGCAGTGTACTAGATTCGGCCAAACTTCTCCACTATCTCAGAACGCAAACTGGTTCCTACACCTCAAGCCCAAGGCCCTACAACTCAGCTTTTCCACAAAGCCTACACTCAGTCACAAAGGCCTACACTCAGCCACCAAGGCCTACACTCAGCCACAAAAAGGCCTACACTCAGAGATTCCAATCTCCTACACTCAGGCTCCCAAGCCCTACACTCAGCCTTTATAATTACAGGCTTACAAAAACTCAGATCCAAAGGATCCTACAAGATAAAAATGAATTTACAAATGATAACTCAGCAACTCAGAAACAAGAGAGGGGAGTTGTGAGTTTCTTGATGAGTTCTTGGAAGAACTCAGCTGGATTCAATCTGACTTAGCTTTTTTTCAAAGCTTCTTGAAAGTAGAACTCAATAAGATTGACTCCTTCTGCAGTTGATCCTTGACCTCTGCTTCTTAAGATCCAGAATATATCTGAACCCTTCTTCTCAGCCTAGTTCCAACGGCTGATTTCTTGGATGGAGCCCTCTCTCTCCAACTTCTTAGATCTGCACTTGGACAGCTAGATCTTCTTGTTTAGATACTTGATCAATAAATTGAACAACTCTGTGAACCACTTTTGAACAACTTCAACAACAGTTTCTGTAGACTGTATGAGCCTATTTATAGCCCTTCTTCATGGTAACCGGGTGGTCCGGTCCATAACTGAATTCTGACATCTCTGACAGGTGTTGTAGACCGGCTGGAACGGTAGCTGTCAAGTCATCCAGTCAGTTCTTGAAAGTTCTCTAACTGTCTGAAAGTGTTGAGACTTTCTGTCTTTAAGTGTCGACACTTATAGACCAAATGTCGACACAAGTTGTGTAAGTGTCGACACAAGTCTACAAGGTGTCGACACAACTCCTTGTGTTGTAGATTCTATATCTCGACACAGTTTCTTCTGCATGTGTCGACACTGAAATTGAGTGTCGACACAAGTACTTGATCTTCTATCTTTTGATGAATTCTTCTAAGTGTCGACACATCTCCTTTGTGCCAACACAACTTCTTGTGTTGAATCTGTTAAGTGTCAACACTGCTTCTTGGTGTCGACACATAGTCTTCTATATTGATACTTGCTGAGTGTAGACACAGCTCCTTGTGTCGACACATTCTTCTTCTTGTTGAGACTTCAGCTGAGTGTCGACACATTCCCATAGTGTCGACACTTGTACTTAGAATAATTTGTTGAACTTTGCTGTTCTTTGCTAAGTGTCAACACAGCTCCTTGTGTCGACACTTTCTTCAAGTGTTGAGTCTTCAGCTAAGTGTCGACACATTGTTCTGGGTGTCGACACTTACTTCAAGTGTTGACTCTTCTGCTAAGTGTCGACATATTATTCTGAGTGTCGACACTTGTACTTAGTCTCTGCTGACTTTTGCTGAATGTCGACACAGCTCCAAGTGTCGACACTTTCTGGTGTAGACACAGCTTCACTGGGTGTCGACACTGCTGTTAAGTGTCGACACTGCTTTACTTGGTATCGACACTACTGTTAAGTGTCGACACTGCTTTACTGTACTTTCTTCATTGAGTGTCGACACAGCTCCTTGTGTCGACACTTTCTGTCTGGTGTCGACTCTGCATCCCAGGTGTCGACACAATGACTCCAAGTGTCGACACTGCTTGCCTGGGTGTCGACACAAGTCTTCTTAAGTGTCGACACTTTCCCTCTAGGTGTCGACATATGTACTTAGAAATTTTTGCTTCAGTCCTGCAAATACTTAACCTGCACAAGTAACTCAAAAACACATCAAATACATTTTGATGTATATCATTGAGTTGGGTGAGGCTTCTTCAAATCAGGTACATTTAAACCAATGTACCCAACAGAGGGTAATCTTAACGACTTGAACTGCTGCTTGATTATCATAATACAAGCTCAACGAGTTGACTTGTAACTTAGACAAGGGAATGTCTAGAATCAAGTTCCTGATCCAATCTGCCTCTTCACCGGCCAAGTATAAGGCAAACAACTCGGCTTCCATAGACGACAATGCTATATAGGTCTGTCTTTTGGATTTCCAAGTAATAGCAGCTCCACCCAAAGTGAATATATATCCACTAGTGGACTTGCTGTTCCCGACTTCTGAACACCATGACGCATCAGAATGTCCCTCCATAGAAGGTGGGTAACAAGTGTAGCACAGAGCATGATCTTTAGTACCTTTCAGGTACCTCAGCAGCCTATCTAGGGCTTCCCAATGCTCTTTGCCTGGATTACTGGTAAAACGACTCAGCATGCTAACCGAAAAAGCAATGTCTGGTCTAGTACAACTTGTGACATACATGAGACTACCAATTATTTTGAAATATTTGACTTGATCAATGTTGGTCTCTACGTTAGGACTCAACTTCACATTATGATCAAATGGCATCTCAATCAGCCTACATTTATCATATCCCCAGGTAGAAAGAAGTTGCTCAATATAATGAGCCTGACTAAGAGTAACTCGACCCTTGTCAACTCTAACCTTCATACCTAACAGGGTATCCACAGGACCAAGGTCCTTCATGTCAAAAACTTCTGCCAGAATGGATTTAATATCCCTAACTGCAGCAAGATTATGCCCCAAAATCAACATGTCATCTACATATAAGCATATGATGACTGTCAGATTCGACAATGAGCGGTGATAAAGGCATTTATCTGAGAGACTGGACTGAAATCCGAGGCTCTTTACCACCTGGTCAAACTTCATGTGCCACATCTTAGGCGCTTGTTTAAGCCCATAGATTGATTTATCCAATTTGCACACTTTATCTTTTAGAACTTTCTGCACATAACCTTCAGGTTGTGTCATGTAGATCTCTTCATCAAGCTCTCTATTTAAGAAGGATGTTTTCACATCCATCTGATGAACTATAAAGTTCTCGATAGACGCTAGGGTCAGAAGAATCCTGATAGTCGACAGGTGACACACAAGTGAATAAACATCAAAGTAGTCTATTCCCCCTTATTGTTTATAACCTTTAGCTACAAGACGCATTTTATACCTGGCTATAGACCCATCACTATGTAGTTTCTTCTTCAACACCCACTTTCATCCTAGGACTTTAGCGCATTTCGGCAAGTCAACTAGATGTCAAGTATTGTTATGTAATAGCGAGTCCATCTCATCATCAATGGCTTCTGCCCACATCAACGAATCTCTAGATCTCATTGCCTCATGGTAGAAGAATGGATCATCCTATAAGTGGTAGGTGACGAAATTCTCACCAAAGTTCTTAGGGATTCTCTCTCTTGTAGATGCTCTAAGTGGAATAGTTTCCACCTCTATAGGTTGGGGAGTAGTGCCAGAAGGGCCAGCTACAGGTTCTACGATAGATTCTGAAATCATATCATTAGACCCGGAAACAGACAAACCATGATCCTTGACAAATTTATTTTCAAAGAATATGACATCTCTAGACTCTATCACGATATTTGTGGATAGATCGAGAAATCTGTCGGCTGCACTATCTTCTGCACTACCTAAATAAACGCATGTGGTCGTCCTGGGTCCCACCTTAGGCCTCTTAAGGTCTTGTATACGCACATAAGCAATACAACCCTAAGTCTTTAGAGTATTGTATCTACAAGGATGACCGTGGCACAGCTCAAACGGGGTAGCGGTGAACTGAGAATGAGGCACTCTATTCAGAATGTGATTTGCAGCACGAACTGCTTCTCCCCAAAAGGAATTAGACATGCCAGCTGTTAGGAGCATAGAATTCAACATTTCTGTTAAAGTTCTATTCTTACGCTCGGCAACACCATTTGACTGGGGTGAGTAAGAAGCTCTGGTTTCAAGAATTATTCTCTCAGAGGCACAGAATTTCTTGAACCCAAAAATAGTATATTCTACTCCTCAATCACTTCTAAATCTCTTAATTTTCAAGTTCAACTGATTTTTTATACGAGACTTAAAGGTCTTAAACGTCTCAAAGGCTTCGTCTTTCGATTTTAACAGATACACATGACAATATCTTGAAAAATCGTCTATGAATGTAATCAGATACTTCCTTCCCCCTCTAGTGACGTGGCTACGAAAATCACAGAGGTCTGAATGTATTAACTCAAGAAGTTTCGTGCTCCTAGAAACCGATCTGAATGGTTTTCTAGTGATTTTAGTTTGAGCACACACCTCGCACTTGTCAAATCGAATCGACAGATCTAAGTGAATGTTATGACTCTTCGCTAGATCTAGCATTTTCCTATAGTTCACGTGTCCAAGTCTGTTATGTAACAACTTAGGATCAATAATGTTCGAACTTATTTGGTTAATGCTATCGTTGTTTAGGCTAAGTCTATACATTCCGTTGATCAGATACGCACACCCAAAATAATGTGAATTTACCATTAAGGTCATTCTACCGTTTTGAGTTGTGAAGGACATCCCAGCCTTATCTAACAGACTCATTGAAATCAGATTTTTAGTTAAAGATGACACTACTTTAACATTAAGCAGAAAAGAGTTTTACCTGATGAGAGGACCAGCTCGGCTGTCCCAGCATGGGTCACATCGGTATCTCCTCCATTGCAGTTCTCCACCTCTCCTGGACCGCCTTGACCTCAGCAAGTAACCCCCTGTCATTCGTCACATGAAAGGTAGCACCGCTATCAAGCCACCACTCAGAGGACGAACTGCGGTGACTGCTCCCGATCATAGCCACGAAGGACTTGGGATCTGAGGCATCAGCCAGCATGTTCGCCACATTTTGCAGGGCATCCTCCTTTTTCTTTTTAGGAGCCTTGTACTCAGCCGCCCAGTGTCCCCACTTGCCGCAGTTGTGGCACTTGCCCCTCTTCTTTTTGAAAGAAGGCTTTTTAGGCGCCAACTGTGTAGAGGCTTCACCTTTGGGTGCTGGTGGCTTCCTCCGAGGCTTGCTGGGTCGAGAAACGAAGTTGACAGCCTGTGAGGACTGACCAACTTGTTTCAAGCTCTTACCAGCGATGTTTTGATCCTCGATATGAATGAACCTTTTGAGTTCATCCAATGCGATCTTTTCCTTCAGTCTGTGCATTTCAGTCTTGAAGGTCAACCACTCAGGAGGTAGCTTGCTAAGTATCAAACATACAAAGAGATTATCAGAGATGTCAGACTTATCGTCCGCCAACTTGAGACACAGACTCTCCAGTTCAATTATTTGAGAGGTGATTGACGAGTTTAAATTGAATTTTGAAGTAAAGAGTCTCTCGCCAAGGAGAGTCCTCGACAACCCCTCTTCCTTCTGGAAGTGCGCATTCAAGCGATCTCAAATCTCCTTTGCAGTCTTATGACTGCTGTAGGTCAGGGCGAGTCTAGGGTTCAGTGAATTTAAGAGATAGTCCCTGCAGAAGTCTTCGTCTTTTCTCCGCTGAAGTTCGTTCACGTCCTCTTCGGTAGTGGCAAAATCACTCAGGACCGTGTAGAAAATCTCACGTTCCTTCATACCAAGTTGGACGTGCAGCTTCCAAGCGTGGAAGTCGGAGAGATCGAACGACTGAAGCTTGACGATGTCGTAGGAGGTAATCTTCGACATCTCGCTAAAGCTAGAACAGTAAAAACCAGAAAGAAGTCACCTGATTTGCGCGGAGACGAGACGCGGGTCTTCGGATCCAATCCAGGAAAATGTATAGTTGCTCCTTCGAGATCAGAATTCCTCCCCGGCTAAGAGCAGAGGCCACATAATAGTGTTCCTCTCCAACAAAGAGAATCAATAACAATGGAACACAGACACAACAAATATCTTCCAAGTCAATATAGAGTCCTTCCTCTGATATCAGATTCTCAGTCAAGGCGGCGGCAGCACATCCTTTTGGGGAGAAGAACAGATATGCGAACGGAAAAATAGAACTCCTCCCCGGCTAAATGGGACTATTTCCCTTCCTCTGCACAAGAGATCTGTATTAGCCGAGGCCAATCGTCCTAGAGGAAGCAAACAGAAAGACTTCCTTCCTTGGAGATCGTGAAGAGATCGGTAGATCTGGCAAGAATGAATTAGCCGGAGAGCTTGAGCCGTGGATCAATCTCTAGCATAGGAATTTCAGTTTTCCTTCTTGGATCTGAGAGAAGAGCAACAACTATGAAGAATACCCACCGGATCTAGGTCTTCCTTCCAGGATCAACACAAAAACTGCGAATCAGAGGCGGCGTTATTCTGACCCGGCGGCTGCTTCGTTAGAGAACCGGAAACAGCGGTTGCTTCTCCGATGTACCTCCTCCAGGCGGTGCGACAAACCAGCGTGAAGAAAATCAGCGATAGTCTTCCTTCTTGATCTGCCGCGGTGTACTTCCGGCGGCAGCGAAATAGAGAGTGAAGGAGCACGGCTTGCCGCAGAGCGGCGGAATCGCCAAGATCGCGAGCGAAGAAACGGGAACGGCGGATTCGGAAATCGATCGCGATGCCTCTTGGTGCGGCGGATCGCTATTTCCCGACCGTGAGCGACGACGGAGGCAGGAATCTTTCCCTCTTCCCGATCGAGAGCAACGGCGGAATGAGATTCGCGAAATCGCAGAATGGGCGCTGGAGCAGCGGCGGGACGACGGAATCGCGAGATCGTAGAGCACGGAGCGGAAACCCTAGGAGCGGTTACTTTGAGAATGTGGAAGGGTTGATCCGCTCAAAGTATTCTACAATACCGCATATAAGTATGGAATGAGTATTTATAGTACTTCCAGCGTAGAGCAAGACCCTAGTATGACACGAACCCGTTAACCTATTCCGAGTCAGACTCGACACGTGCGGACATATAATAAAATAACCTAACACTTACCCCATTGGTGTTATTTCCCAATTAGTAATCACGGGTGGAAGAACATCACTAACATCCTCTTGTAAGTCGGTTATCTGTGAGAACATATGACTTTAGAACAAAAAATTACATAGTGCATAACCAAAAATTTATAGAACTGAATATATCATTATTGACAATGTCAGTTGATGCATCTTGTTAGGCATCGGGTCATAAAAATACCATCATTGGTGCTTTAATTGCAAGTTAATAATGTCCAATGACTTGCAAGTATATAGACATCAAGATAATTTCTACAGCTTTGACAATTGCCGTGTAATACGTGCTAGTAAATGTTGGTATGGAACATTAGAGCTCTTAATGTACTGCAAAATTATAAGAGAATTTCACATAACGAAAGTATTTGACAATCAATTTATAAAATTATATTAAGATAAAAATAATATGCATAAATGTTACCACATATGTAGATGAGACGTAAACAAAGTTCCTCCAAGACTTCGGGGATTCGAACCTCCGACGGTTCAAAACTACAACAAATGCATCTATGTGACTGTCCCTCAACCATCCTTGGCAAGTTGGCATAACAGATCTTCCATCGCTGATCTTATCAAACTTCCATTGACACTATCGAACATGCATTCACTATGGGTTAATATAAAGAAAAAATTAGCAAAAAATCATTGCATGAATTTCGAATATGCATTCATCAAAGTAAAAAAGAGCAAGAAAACCCAGTGAATTATCTGTGATAGGGACCCCACAAAGTTTTCGAGCCAAATCGGTCCAAGAACAAAGAGCCCAACCAAACCAACGACATGTTGAGAACCGCAAGCATCCGAGAAGCACGGGAGGGTGAGTCGGCCCCGTGCCCTGCGCAGGTAACACGAGTGCGGCCTGTGCGCACGCAGTGCACGGGGCCGCGCGTCCGCATGACTACCAATCCCCATGGTTGCACGCTGCACTAGCGCTACGCCTGCTTGCCGCCAGGGAGCCCCGACCGCCCCTTCGTCGCATGCCGCCTCCGGGAACCCTGTATGGGCTCCCTTCGTCGCAAGCCGCCTTCGAGAACCCTGTATGGGCTCCCAAAACTACTCGGCGGTCACTTTCGTCATTGAGTTAATTTTGGTGATCGGAGTGACGGAAACAGAGCAACGTCATTCACCAGCATAAATCACTCCATGACGTAATTACTCACACGCCCCTTCATAAAACTATAAATAAGCCCCAATGCCTTCATTTCAAGCCAAACAACTCTGGAGGCATGAGAGAGCTCTAAGATTTTTTGGCGAGATCATGGACTTAGTGTAAGTCCCTCCCCACCAAACCTTAGACCGGGTCGGGTCGGAGACGGGCTTACCGCCCAAGACGGTCACCCTACGCTATCCAGGTGGCAACAACCCACTCACTAAGCGTAGAATGATCGCTCTGTCAGGCTATGAAAACTCATCACATCACATCAGATCGCAGCGGAAGTAACTCAGAAATCAATATATATATATATATATATATAACAAAGGTCGTAGCCATAAGTTTATACATGCGGCCCATCGGACTAAAGAAAACTACAACACTCTTTATGCTTCTACCAAGCTAAGGGATCACATATCTAAGGACTGGAGATGAGACTGGTGTTTCTGCTCGTTCTGGCTCTATGGTAGGTATACTGTCATGCGCTATCCGGCCTTGCGCTGCTCCATCACCTGTGAATGGTTATTTAAATAATCGTTAGTCACAAGACTAAGTGGATTCACACCTCCTCCCCAAGATCCCTAAACTTGGGGACGAGAGTGAGCCTCAACACAATCAACAATAGCCGAAGCAAAGAGAATTAGTACAACATTTTATATATAAGCTAGGAGCAAACATTATAGTATAACTGGAATAACAGCAGTATTATATATCAGTTAAATGCTCTACTAGCGATCAACACATTAAGTATTCACAACCTGTATTCATACAACAGGTATTCAAAGTTGCGCACACATCACAGTCAGTTAAAGTTGCGCACACACTGCAGTCAGTCAAAGTCGTGCACACACCGCATACATTCAAAGTCGAGCACACACCACAGGCATTCAAAGTCGCGCACACACTGCAAGAATTCAAAGCCGCACACACACTGTTGGCGTTTAAAGCCACACACACCCACTATGTCGACATAATATGGACTGCTTCTGTTCCAGCAGGGTAGTGAGCCCCGCGAGCCTCACTGATATGGTCGTCGGTGACAGTGACCAGTCCTGCCACTTCTAGGGGTGGTCGTACCGCACAGCCCATACCCTAATGTACAATCTCGTGTACTCTTGGATGTGAGCGAAATCCGACGATTCAATATTTTGGCCGACAAGAGAAGGAAACCCAACGAGGAAAACATATTGGCCGGTGACCCGTAGTACTCATCTTCCTGTCGCCTTGAGTCGTCGACCTTCCCACATCGGTACGAACGATCTGCGAAAGGGACTGACCCGCCACAATTTACATCAAGCAATTCACAAGAAATCAATCAAACAATCATGCTAATACGTACCGGGTTTGCGACAACCTGCCCTACTATATGTTAACCTTCAGACAGTGAAGCTCAGCTCAACTTTTGACAAGGAGCGTGAGAGCACTTTATTTGAGGCTAAACCAAGAGGAACACCTCAATTCCGGTTATCCCCAACCAAGGCTCGACCTTAACATATGACTGCTCGTCAAAGCAAGACTCGTGCTTATAATAGTAAATTGCAGTAATGAAAATGCAGTAATTAATGCTGCTGATAATATAAGCTGCATAATTAGAGTGCTGGAATGAAATGTGACCAGTACAAAACTAGAGTAGTACCGAAATGAAAGTACTGAATTGGACTTGACCAGTACTGGACTGAAGTAGAACTGAATTGAAAGTACGAAATTGAAGTTGACTAGTACGAAACTGGAGTAGTACTGAAACGAAAGTACTGAACTGAACTTGACCAGTACGAAACTGGAGTAGTACTGAAACAAAAGTACTGAATTGAACTTGACCAGTACGAAATTGGAGTAGTACTAAAACGAAAGTACTGAACTGAACTTGACAAGTATGAGACTGGAGTAGAATTGAATTGAAAGTACTGAATTGAACTTGACCAGTACGGGACTGAAGTTGAACTGAATTGAAATGACTAAAGGAACGGGACCAGTGCAAGACTGGAATAATCATAAAGAAAATAGTTAGTAGTCCAATCACTCCATTTAGGAGGCTTCAGTTCCATCTCCGTTCTCAGGAGTTATTTTCAGTTCCTTCTCTGTTCTCAGGAGGTATCCACAATTCCTTCTCTATTCTTAGGAGGTGCATTCAGTTCCTTCTCAGTTCTCAGGAGGCAAGTTCAGTTCTATTTCTATTCTTAGAAAGCTTCTTTTGGATTTCACGTATTATTAATGTCTGATATTAAGTTCAGTTGCGCTTCTTAAACATGGCTTAATAGTACTTATACTTAGGAATTATAACATTAATATAATAACTTGTTCCTCGTTATAAAGAATTACTGATGACTAATTATCCGCAAGAGATTTAACATCATCTTTTAACCTCAATTGCTCGCATTAGGGCGAATCAAATCTTTATGTTAAACCCAATATCATTTTCTTCCGATTTAAACCTCGTTTTGCAACAAAGAGTCGGGAATTTAGAAAAACCAGAACTCGAGGTTGAATTCACCAAAACATAAACCTCAAGAGTTGCTCGAGTTATTTTGAGATTTGATTGAGCTTCAATAATTCATTAAGTCTCAAATAAACCTTTGTTTTTGTATTTAAAAATAAGCCATATCTCAAATCACCAAACTACGACAGTGAGTTTAAATAATAAATGTATATTGCTCAAAATAATTTCCATCGCTTCGAGGTCTTACATAACCTCTAACATTATTTAAAACAGACTCGAGTTAAATCAATTAAAATGTCAGAAGCGACTCAAAATTCCTCGTATATGTCCAAAGCATGTATTTAATCCCAATAATTTCTTATAAAGATATAAAATATTTTAATCAGAAGATTTTGTATCTAGCAATCTTTAAATTAATCTCGAGCATGATTAAAAATCTCAAAAATAGCATGAATACTCAAAAATTTCTCAAATTTTATCATGGCATGCCTTTAGTGAATATAAATCATCCATGAGATTTTACGAGATTTTGATCTGGAAAATTGGCCTCTATTAATTTTCAAATATGAAAACTGCCACTTTATATGATTGAAAAATATCAAATCATAACCAAAAATCTCCAAATCTTTATAGAGCATGCATAAGGGCTCCCTCAATCACTGAGAATTTTATCACATTTTTAGAAGCAGTTTAGTTCCCCCAAATTAGCCAAACAAGCACTATTTTAACTTTTAAAAATAGCAAATTGTGTCTGACATTTCTCAAATTTTTATGAGATATAGACGACACCAAAATAAACATTTTTTATGTTCAAACCTTTTTCATCAAGGCTATATTTTAGCTTCAGAAAAATCAAAACTCATTTTTGCTACAATATTATAATATTTATAAAAAATATTGAAATATATTTTTTTCCTTCTTTCCCGCCAGTACAGCGGACGCGAACCAGAAACAGCCCCTTACGGGCCTTCCCCACCGCCGGCCGACCATGACTCATGTTGGAACCAGCTTTCTAGTCCCGCCTAAAGTTCGAAACTGAGGATGCAGCCCACATGTACTCTTCTTGAACTATCCTCCTGACGTGAGTCGGAGACCTGAAAACAGACCGAGGGGTCTCAACTCAAAGGTCCCATCTCTTTCCCGAAAGAAGTGAAGATCTTCCCCTCCCTAGCCAATGCTGAGCTAGGTGCCTGTGAGAAAGACAGTAGAAAAGTTCAACAACCATCTCAGACACCTTATCGGTCTATTTATAGGCCTCTGAATCTGATCGGCAAATATCACTTCTGAATTAACCTGAAATGACCAAAACACCCTGTGCTGGGTCTGCCAACAGCCAAACTCCGCTGTTCTGGAGGGCTATACGCAGACCTCTAGGGGTAGAAGTGTAAAATTACCTGGGGCAGAAAGGTAAAATCCCCCTTGGGGGTAAAAAGGTGAAAACATCTTTTCTCCCATGTGGCGAGTGGGGAAAAGACTGACGGGCGAGACGACCCTCTCTGTCCGTCTCGCCGGCCTCTAGCCCTATAGGCCATCTCGCCTCCTAGAGCCATCTCGCACTACCTGGGCGCCTCGCCTACCTCAGAGAATCCCCCATCCCGCCTCCTGCAGGTGGGCCTCCTGGTCTTACTCGACTGTCTAATTCATCTCGCCAGTCCCCCCTTCTCGCTCATTTAACCACCTCTCGCGAGCCCAAGGTTGTACAACTCCGCCTCCGACAAACTTCTCGCGGTGGGGGTTACCTCCGGCGGTGGTCCGGCGGCCATCGTCGAAGCTATTTTTTTATTTTCGTTCGGATCGAGGAGAGGGGCTGATGGCGACGGCGCTCCGGCCACCAGAGCTCACATGCAAAACGTCAGAAAGCTAGGGAGGGAGGAGAGCAGGAGGTTTCACCTGGTTTCGAGGCCTTGGGGGGCTTCCGGCGAGATCCACCATTAATGGTGGTGGAGGTGGAGGAGCTCGGCCTCTCTTTCTCCGGCGAGGTAGAGCTCTAGCAGGGGGAAGGGGTGGCTCGTTTTGAGCTTGGGAGAGGGGTGAGACTAAGCAAAGGGGGCAAGGGTCTTTATATAGGGGTTTGATGTGCCCCCTCTCCTCTTCTCCCTAATGTGGGATTTTCTCACATGGAGGAGGAGGGTTGAACTCCTCCCAGTTGTCCAGGACAGGTGGCTGCAATCTGGCTGGGGCAGTACATACACTTGCCACTATCTTGGAGCTTAGCTTGGTGGGCTTGGGCTTGAAAAGGAGAAAAGGAGAGGTGTTAATCTTGGCTTGGCCCAAGACCCATCTACCTCACTCTACCTTGCTTAGACATCAATCCATATAGGCTAGAGATGAGACCCAAAGTGGAGCATGGTTAGGGATTTAGTGGAGGGCACAAAAAATTTCAAAATTTCATATTTGAGGGTTTTGACCAAAGGTCAACCATGGGGTGGTCCCCCCATAAGGGTCAAAGTCAAAGTAGGTATAAGTCTTCGGGTGACGTGTCAAAGTTTGGGTAATTTAATAATATCGGTGTGTACACGCTTTTTGGTGCACCGAAATGCTCGTTTTGACCGATGTTGACCCGACGTCATCAAAATTGAGCGCAACCAATTCTATTAATCTTGTATCGACCACACGAGTCCAACTCAACTGACAGGGGTCAAATCCGAGTTTATTTGCTTGATATTCGAAAATTGCGCGTCACGGCGTGCTGCAGAACTCAAAATGATCATATTCGTTGTTAGGCTTCGGATTGCGACGCAACGAGTTCCATTGCATTCGTATCGACTTTACGAATCCATAGGAACTGACAGAAGTCGAATCAGAGTTCTCTAGCTTGAAAAACAAAAATCTCATTTTTGCGACGTGCTACGAGGAACGGTCATATCCACCATATGACCCCGGTTTGCGACGAAACGAGTTTGGTTGCTGTACAACCACATATTTGCGAAGAGAGGGCCCCAAACAAGGTGTGAGACTTGCTGCACGTTTTTTAAGTTTTTTGAGAGGTTTGACACTCTTGGTGGCCAATTTAGGCTCAACCTGCATAATATACTAGTAGGGGGATGAAATATTTGTTAACCCCCCCGACCCCTTTGAGGAGTCGCCGAGGCCGCAGCTCGCCAGGCCGCCGCTCGCCAGGCCTTCGTCTCGCCATACCGCAGTCTCGTCAGGCCGCAGCCCGTCCAGGCCGCCGTCTCGCCCAGGCCGCCGTCTCGCCAAGCCTCCATCTCGCCAGGCCTCCATCTCGCCAGGCCGCAGCTCGCCAGGCCTCTGCCCACCCAGGCCGCAGCTCGCCAGGTCGCCTACTCGCCCGACTTGGACTTCTCGCCCGGCTTGAGGGTCTGCCCCTGGTGGACTGCGATTAACTGCTTAGAGCATTAGGATTTGGCTGTTGGCAGGCCAACCCAGGGGCATTTTGGTAATTTTTGGGGCAGTAGAGATTGGTTATTTGCAGGCCATTCCCAAAAAACTATAAATAGACCATTGAGGGTGCCTTGGGGAGGGATTGCTTCTTAGCCACTTGAATCCCACTTTCTTCATCCTCCAAGGCATCTAGCTCAGCATTGGCTAGGGAGGGGGAGATCACCAAGGTCTTCCGGGTATGAGGTGGGACCTCCACGCTAGAGCCGAGGGTCTGTTCCTAGTTTCCTGAGCCTTTTGTCTGTGACATACCCCTGAGTGTAGTAAGTGTGAGGCACCCCTTTCAAGGGATCCCGAACTCCACAGAGACTGATTTCTCGATTTCAACATCTTGGTGCGGTGAGCGTGGAGAGTGACCAGCACAGAAGATCTCAGGAGAGTGTCATGGCTGGAGGTCAAGGAGGTAGTGATGATCTCGGCGAGCTCCCCAACCCAGGACACTTTGTGGGGAGGGAAGAGTTCATGACATCCATCCAAGACATTATGTAGATGCTGCGAAGTATTGCACCTCGAGGTAACTGCCCAACTCCCACCCCTCAGGACTTAGCTCTCAGGGGTCTTGGCGAGACAGCTCATAGGGTTCTCGGCGTGCTGTCTCCCAGGGACCTAGGCGAGGTGACCCCAGCAGGGGGGGGGGGGGAGGAAGTGTACCAGGAAGACGACCTGGGAAGGAGAGGATGGAGGATGGGGTCGAGCGAGACCTCACCGACCGGGAGTTGTTCTCCAGCCCGACGAGTGTCAGCCTTCCAGGCGAGCAGGTCGTGCGAGTAAAGGTTACGAGACCACCACTCAGGGGGTCACCCTTCAGCGAGCAGATCATCTCAGCTCTTGTTCCCGAGGGGTTCAGAGAGCCAGACATGGCTTACTATACCGAGAAGGATCACCCTGTCCAACACCTGCAGTGGTTTGAGGATGTCGTCTCCATCAGTACGATGACAGATGCCTTCAAGTATCGCCTCTTCGTGATTACATTGAAGGACAAGGCAAGGGATTGGTTCCACCAAGTCCCACCGAGATCGATTTATGGGTTTGAGGACTTGAGCAGGATCTTTCAGCTTCGGTTCTCCACCTCCAAGAAGAGGAAAAAGAGTCCTGCGTCCATATTCCTGATAAGGCAGGGGGTCGAGGAGTCGTTGGCCAATTACGTGGACAGGCTCCAAGAAGAGATCCTGGACATCCAGGAGATGCCGGGGTATGCCCTCCAGATGACATTCATGGTGGGGTTGCACGAGGGGTTCTTCACGATGAGCTTGACCAGAATGCCCCCCTTTCCTTCGAGGAGCTGATGGAAAGGGCGGCAGAGGAGATAGCAACTGAGGCGGCCAACTCGGCATTTGTCAAGAAGTTGGCAAGATTGACAGAGGCAGAGTCGAAGGAGCAAGGTGGCTCGAGGCATCAGGAGGGGATAAGGAGAGAGGAGCAGAGAGCTCAGGGGCTCTAGGGACCTCAAGAAGGTCAGGAGCCAGGTTGGAGGCAACATGGACCCGTTCAGGGTCCAGGAAGAGGTCTCATCCAAGGTGGGGAAGATTTTCAAGGAGGCCAAGGGAGGTTCAACTTCCATATGCAGGCCCCTAGGCAGCTCCTACCCCCACCACAACAAGCGATGGAGATTGGTCGAAGGGAGAGGAGGAACCGAGCAGGAAGGAGAAGAGTCAGAGTAGAGTTACCCTACTGTGAGTTCTACCAGGAGGAAGGCCATGTAACAGCTACTTGCCCTGAATTCCTGGAGTTGAGAAGGACAAGGGCTCTGACACCACAGCCTCATCAACCTCAACAAGTGTAAGAGTCGGTACGGATTGAAGAAGTCCAGCCCGACGCGGCAGGGGAGAGATGTGAGGACAAGGTTGATGTGGGCACCCGGGGAGGGATCCAATGATGTACGAGGGAAGAGGGAAGTAGGGAAGAAGTGGATAATCTCTTGTAATAACTTTGCTTGCATTGTATCAACTATGATTGATGATAGGGACCGCCAGAAAATATTTGTGATCCATGAAAGACCTTACCCCGAGATGATTCCGCTGACCAAGCTCCCACTAGTTGGCAGGGCAGGTTGATCTCTCGGAGGGGTGAGTAGGCCTTACCCCGAGATGATTCCGCTGACCAGGCTCCCACTAGCTAGCAGGGCAGGTTGATCTCTTGGGGAGTGAGTAGGCCTTACGCCGAGATGATTTCGCTAACCAGGTTCCCACTAGCTGACAGGGTAGGTTGATCTCTCGAGGGGTGAGTAGACCTTACCCCGAGGTGATTCCGCTGACCAGGCTCCCACTAACTAGCAGGGCAGGTTGATCTCTCGGAGGGGTGAGTAGGCCTTACCCCGAGATGATTCTGCTGACCAGGCTCCCACTAGCTAGCAGGGCAGGTTGATCTCTCGGGGGGGGGGGGAGGGGTGAGTAGGCCTTATCCCGAGATGATTCCGCTGACCAGGCTCCCACTAGCTGGCAGAGCAGGTTGATCTCTCGGGGGGTGAGTAGGCCTTACCCCGAGATGATTCCGCTGACCAGGATCCCACTAGCTGGCAGGGCAGGTTGATCTCTCGGAGGGGTGAGTAGGACTTACCCCAAGATGATTCCGCTGACCAGACTCCTACTAGCTGGCAGGGCAGGTTGATATCTCGAGGGGTGAGTAGGCCTTACCCCGAGATGATTCCGCTGACCAGACTCCCACTAGTTTGTAGGGCAGGTTGATCCCTCGGAGGGGTGAGTAGGCCTTACCCCGAGATGATTCCGCTGACCAGACTCCCACTAACTGGCAGGGCAGGCTGATCTCTCGGAGGGGTGAGTAGGCCTTATCCCGAGATGATTCCGCTGACCAGGCTCCCACTAGCTGGCAGGGCAGGTTGATCTCTCGAGGGGTGAGTTGGCCTTACCCCTCGATGATTCCGCTGACCAGGCTCCCACTAGCTGGCAGGGCAGGTTGATCTCTCGTGGAGTCCAAGTATTTTCTACCCCGTGGTCGTCTCGCCACCCAGGCTCCCATTAGCTGGTTTGACAGGTTGACCCCTCGGGGAGGCCAAGTATTTTATACCCCGTGGCCGTCTCATCACCCAGACTCCCATTATCTGGTTTGACAGGTTGACCCATCGGGGAGGCCAAGTATTTTCTACCCTGAGGTCGTCTCGTCACCCAAGCTCCCATTAGCTAGCTTGACAGGTTGACCCCCCCGGGAGGCCAAGTGTTTTCAGCTCCAAGAAGGCTACGCAGCGAATACATTAGGTTGGACGTTTCTTTCCGAGCGTGGAACCCGCTCGAAAAGATCAGGGATTGTGTACAATCCCGTATTAGCGAAGAGAGAGCCCCAAACAAGACGTGAGACTTGATGCACGTTTTTTAAGCTTTTGAGAGCTTTGACACTTTTGGTGGCCAATTTAGGCTCAACCTGAATAATATACTAGTAGGGGGATGAAATATTTGTCAACCCCACCCCGGCCCCTTTGAGGAGTCACCGAGGTCGCAGCCCGCCGAGGCCGCAGCTCTCCAGGCCTCCGTCTCGCCAGACCGCAGTCTCGCTAGGCCGCAGCCCGTCCAGGCCGCCGTCTCGCCCATGCCGCTGTCTCACCAGGCCTCCGTCTCGCCAGGCCGCAGCTTGCCAGGCCGCAGCCCGCCCGGTCTGTAGCTCGCCAGGTCGCCTACTCGCCCGGCTTGGACTTCTCGCCCGGCTTGAGGGTCTACCCCTGGTGGACTGCGATTAGCTACTTAGAGCAGTGAGATTTGGCTGTTGGCAGGCCAACCTGGGGGCATTTCAGTAATTTTTGGGGCAGCAGAGATTGATTATTTGCAGGTCATTCCCAGAAAACTATAAATAGACCCTTGAGGGTGCCTTGGGGAGGGATTGCTTCTTAGCCACTTGAATCCCTCTTTCTTCATCCTCCAAAGCACCTAGCTCAGCATTGGCTAGGGAGGGGGAGATCACCAAGGTCTTCTGGGTGTGAGGTGGGACCTCCACGCTAGAGCTGAGGGTCTGTTCCTAGTTTCATGAGCCTTTGGTCCGTGACATCCCCCTGAGTGTAGTAAGTATGAGGTCACCCCTTTCAAGGGACCCCGAACTCCACAGAGACTGATTTCTCGGTTTCAACAGTTGCACCCGTACCGGTTATACGAGTCCAAAGTAACAAACAAAACTTCCTACCTCTTTTAGGCTTTGGGTAGAGGTTCGAGTACCTTTTATTGGGTCCACTAGGGTTCTAGTGACCCAATAAAAGTCGGGATGTTACAATCCAATAAAAATAAGAGGATTTTCGTCCCTGAAAATTTGCTTAAAGTAGGGGGTAAGCACAACATACCTGGGAAAAGAGCCAGGGTGCTTTCTCGGACGAGGGTCTCTAATTCCCACATGTCCTTGTCTCGTCCGCAGTTCAATCACATGACGTTGACCATTGCTAATGCCTTGTTTTGCAAGTTTTTCACCTTGAAGTACATTATCTTCATTGATTTTAACTGGATGGATTTGTCCGACTGCAGCGGTACTGGCAATATAGGAAGATGTTGATCTAGTTGTTGAAGAACTCGCATCAACGAAGAGATAAGGAAAACATCATGAAGATTTCCCAATTTTAGGGCAGGGCTAATCGACACGTAACTGGGCTAACATGCTCTATCACCTGATAGGGGCCCCAATAGCGGGGATCCGAATTCTACTTCTTCAATCGGGGAGATATCGTGCATGGGCTTGATTTTTCAAAAATATCATTCCTTTCATGTTAAACTCCACCGGTCGGTACATCACATCATAATACTTAGCTTGCCGCTTTGCACTTACTGCATCCGATCTGGATTAGTCGTATCACTGTCGTAGTGCCATCAATATAAGACACTCTCATAGATTCAGGGTCATCATCCTGGGCCCAAGATAATGGGGTCCGAAAACGTCTTCCATACAGTGCCTCGTACGGGCCATCCTAAAATTGGTCAGAAATCTATTATTATAAGAAAATTTCCACCAGTGGTTGCAACTGTTCCCGAGTCAAGCTATGCTACATTGAGCATAGTCGAAGAAGATCCTCCATTGTCTGATTCGTCCTTTCTGCCTGACTGTATGTCTGGGGGTGAAAAGCGATGTTGAAAGCCAATTTTGGCTCCCAAGTAAATCTGCACCCTTCTACACTATTTTGAAGTAAAACTCCCATCACGGTCAAAAACGATGGACTTTGGCACCCATGGAATCGGACTACCTGCTCTTATGAAAAGCCTGTCCAAGACATCCACATCATCACTCTGACGGTTCAGGATGAATCGAGTCACATTTGTAAGTCGATCCACAACGACCTATATGGAGTCGTTTCCAGCACGAGATCGAGACAAGCCGCGAACAAAGTCCATAAAGATGTCATCAAATTTCTATTCTGATATCGGTAGGGTCTGCACCAAGCCTCCTGGGTTGCGACATTTGGCCTTGACCCTTTGACAGGTCTGGCATTGTGCAATAAAGTTGGTGACGTCTCTTTTCATCCCTGGCTAGTATATGGTTCAGCGTAGGTCAACATACATTTTAACTCCACTAGGATAAATGAGTACCTCGAGTGGTGTGCTTCACTAAGAATTTTTTCTCAAATCCTCCCGGTAAAGGGAATGAAACACAATGCCTAAACCTCAAAATACTGTCATGTAAATCATCATGCAGCCCATCCAGCTCCCGACTACTGAGGGCTGAAAGCTTAATGTACCTGCAACTCCGTTATCTTTCTTGAGGCGGTACTGGAGAGCAAAGTCGTATTCATCTAAGAATTCCAACCATCGGCGCTGCCAGAGATTCCACTTCTTCTGGGTGAATACATACCTCAGGCTTTTATGATTGGAGAAAATCTTATACAACGCCTCTAAAACTTGACGGGTAGAGACTACCGCGCCCTACCCCAGATAGTGGGCTGAGTAGTTCAGCTCATGCGGCTTCAATTGCCAAGGTGCATAAGCGATTACCTTGTCGCAACTCCTAACCCAATCAAGGATTCATTACTGTAAATATGGAACCCTTTGGTTCCTGAGGGCATCATAAGAATTGGGGTAGCAATCAAGCGATTCTTCAATTCACAGTCTCTTACTCCAATATCCATTGAAACATGGTGTCTGGAGCTGTCTGTCTTGGTTCTCGAGTAGAACGAAGATGATCGCGAGGTAGTTCAGGAATGGTTCGAACACCTTGTAGTAGGTCAAATAACCCATCTATTTCAGCAGTGGGTAGGTATTTCGTACAATGAGCATGTTTAGCCCTTTATATCGATGCACAAAATATCATCAACTGGATAAGAGAAAAACGAGGACGGTTAGAAATATACACCAATTACCACGTCCGAGGATGGTCCATGTCACAAATCTAGAACATAAGCCTCTAGTGTGCAGCTCTACCATTCCTTGACTGGTCCTTATACCTGGCTAGCCTTTAGGGTCTCCTCGTTCTCGTTCTTTATTCGCAACCACGGTTCCCTGCACCGCTCTTAATCTTGGCCAACTCGTTGTCTGCGGGAAAAAAATCTCAAATGTGTTCGGGCAAATGACATAAGAAGCAGTTTCCTGTGAAGGGAACATCTCTTTGCCATATTGATGTTGGCTGGGGTGTTGATCGGGATGCGTGTTATGTTACTAGCGGGGGTGGTAGTGTTTGCACTGGCTGCTGTGGGGGCTGGCATACTTGTCGATATGGTTGGTGGAGGTGACTCTTTCTCCGATCTCGAGACTATCGTCGAGGGGAACACATCCCTCTCTTGTCCTCAAGTGGCCTCTACATGCCTTCTTCGTTACTGTGTGATCGTCACCTGGTCCATTTTCAAAGATGCTGCATGGGTGACAATATTGTGAAAAGAGATCTGGGCAATCATAATCAAAGCCTGTCAGAGGTCATCGCGCAATCCTCGATAAAATCTAGCGGCCTTATCTTCATCAGTTACTGCAAGCATCCCCACAAGATAGGCTAAGTTGATGAATTCTCTCTGGTACTCTGGTACCGTCTTATTCCCATGATGAATCTGTAGGAATGCCCCTGCAACTCTGCTTGATCTGCTTCAAGTATTAAGTGTTCTAAAAAACACCTTAAAGAATTCTTCTCATAAGATATTATATAGCGGGCATGCATTAAAAGTGGAATGAATAACTGCCCGCCTCCAATCATGGGCAAATCCATCAAGTAGGGTTACCACCAAGGAAACTGCAAATACTCTTGGGCATCTCATCCCTTCTATCAGTTCCTCGACTCCTTCTATCCATTCCTCTGTCTGCATCACCATCTCAATACCTCGATAAATAGGTCTTAACTCTCGAAAGGTCGTTAACATGTCTGACCCAAGAATGACTTGATGTTGTTGTTGTCCAATAGCAGTCTGAAACGTGCCTATTAAGGCTGTGAGGGTTTGTCCCAGCTCTGTCTCAGTAAGAGGACTGCAGGAGCAGATGGTGAGTTAGAGGTGGTGTTGATTTCTTGAGGAAGATCCTTTGTTACTCGACTCCGGGATCTGGAGGAGTCAGGAGTTTGCAAAGTAGGGGAATTTGTAAAAGTAACTAAAGCGGAAACGAGTTTGCACGGGTACGCAAACATGCAGTCTAGATTCCTTAAATTTAATATTATTGGGTCCACCATGCTTCTTCTGTATGGTTCATCCCGAACCAAGGAACAAAGCGAGAGACAAAAAGATTCTGAGACTTCCCACATGGACAGATAGTGAATGCTCTGATCCAATTGTAAGTCCCTCCCCCCAAACCTTAGACCGGGTCGGGTCGGAGACGGGCTTACCGCCCAAGACAACCACCCTACCCTATCCAGGTGGCAACAACCCACTCACTAAGCATAGAATGATCGCCCTGTCAGGTTATG
This sequence comes from Platanthera guangdongensis, assembly GCA_039583875.1. Lineage (NCBI taxonomy): Eukaryota > Viridiplantae > Streptophyta > Magnoliopsida > Asparagales > Orchidaceae > Platanthera > Platanthera guangdongensis. Next base: position 18,582,682 of record CM077147.1, on the reverse strand, counting down.
GAAACTCATCACATCACATCAGATCACAACAGAAGTAACTCATAAATCAATTTATATATATATATATATATAACAAAGGTCGTAGCCATAAGTTTATATATGCGGCCCATCGGGCTAAAGAAAACTACAACACTCTTTATGCTTCTACCAAGCTAAGGGCTCACATCTCTAAGGACTGGAGATGAGACTGGTGTTTCTGCTTGTTCTGGCTCTATGGTAGGTATATTGTCATGTGCTATTCGGCCTTGCGCTGCTCCATCACATGTGAATGGTTATTTAAATAACCGTTAGTCACAGGATTAAGTGGATTCACACCTCCTCCCCAAGATCACTAAACTTGGGGACGAGAGTGAGCCTCAACACAATCAACAATAGTCGAAGCAAAGAGAATTAGTACAACATCTCATATATAAGCTAGGAGCAAACATTATAGTATAACTGAAATAGCAGCAATATTATATATCAGTTAAATATTCTACTAGCGATCAACACATTAAGTATTCACAACATGTATTCATACATCAGGTATTCAAAGTTGCGCACACATCACAGTCAGTCAAAGCCGCGCACACACCGCAAGCATTCAAAGCCGCGCACACACCGCAAGCATTCAAAGCCGCGCACACACCACAGACATTCAAAGCCGTGCATACACCGCAAGCATTCAAAACCGCGCACACCCACTATGTCGACATAGTATGGACTGCTTCTGTTCCAGCAGGATAGTGAGCCTCGCAGGCCTCACCGATGTGGTCGTCGGTGACAGTAGCCAGTCCTGCCACTTATGGGGGTGGTTGTACCGCACAACCCAGGCCCTAATGTACAACCCCGTGTACTCTTGGATGTGAGCGAAATCCGGTGATTCAATATTTTGTTCGACAAGCGGAGGAAACCCGACGGGAAAAACATATTGGTCGGTCACCCGTAGTACTCATCTCCCTGTCACCTTGAGTCGTTGACCTTCCCGCACCGGTACGAACGGTCTGCGAAAGGGACTGACCCGGCACAATTTACCGCAAGCAATTCACAAGCAATCAATCAAACAATCATGTTAATACGCATCGGGTCTGCGGCGGCCTGCCCTACTATATGTTAACCTTCAGGCAGCGGCGCTCAACTCAACTTTCAACAAGGAGTGTGAGAGCACTTTATTTGAGGCTAAGCCTAGAGGAACACCTCAATTCCGGTTATCCCCAACCAAGGCTCGACCTTAACAGATGGCTGCTCGTCAAAGCAAGACTCGTGCTTATAATAGTAAATTGCAGTAATGAAAATACAGTAATTAAAGCTACTGATAATATAAGATGCATAATTAGAGTGCTGAAATGAAATGTGACTAGTATGAAACTGGAGTAGTACCGAAATGAAAGTACTGAATTGGACTTGACCAGTACGGGACTGAAGTAGAACTGAATTGAAAGTACAGAATTGAACTTGACCAGTACGAAAGCAGAGTAGTACTGAAACGAAAGTACTGAACTGAAATTGACCAATATGAAACTGGAGTAGTACTGAAACGAAAGTACTGAATTGAACTTGACCAGTACGAAACTGGAGTAGTACTGAAATGAAAGTACTGAACCGAACTTGACCAGTACGAGAATGGTGTAGAATTGAATTGAAAGTACTGAATTGAACTTGACCAGTACGAGACTGGAGTAGAACTGAATTGAAATAAAAAGAGAAACTGGACCAGTACAAGACTGGAATAATCATAAAGAAAATAGTTAGTAGTCCAATCACTCCATTCAGGAGGCTTCAGTTCCATCTCCGTTCTCAGGAGGTATTTTTAGTTCCTTCTCTGTTCTCAGGAGGTATCCACAATTCCTTCTCCATTCTTAGGAGGTGCATTCAGTTCCTTCTCAGTTCTCAGGAGGCAAGTTCAGTTCTATTTCTATTCTTAGAAAGTTTCTTCTGGATTTTGCGTATTATTAATGTCCGATATTAAGTTCAGTTGCGCTTCTTAAACATGGCTTAATCAGACTTATACTTAGGGATTATAACATTAATATAATAACTTGCTCCTCGTTATAAAGAATTACCGAGGGCTAATTATCCGTAAGAGGTTTAACATCATATGGCCACTCTGGTTGAATGCCTAGTCAAGATCCCGCTCTGTGATAGACCCCACCCGCATAGTACTATACTCGAGTCACTCTTATCCCCGATGGAGCAAGGGGAGTACATGAGCTTCTTACGCCCCAACCAAGATGTATTTGCTTAGAATCCTGAGGACGTGCCCGGGGTTGACCCGCAAGTCATCACCCACTCGCTAAACATCAACCCAACATCCAAGTAGGTTATCCAGAAAAAGCATAACTTTGCGCCATCGAGGAAGAGGTAGACATGCTATTGGATGAGCGATTCATCCAGGCAGCGACCTACCCCACTTGGCTCGCCAACGCGGTCATGGTAAAAAAAGGCTTCGGGGAAGTGGAGGATGTGTGTCGACTACAACAACCTCAACCAAGCCTGTCCAAATGATAAATTCCTCCTCTACCGCATCGATAAGCTCGTGAACACAACTACCAGGCATAAACTTCTCAGCTTCATGGACGCCTACTCGGGATACAATCAGATCCAAATGAACCGGACAGACAAAGCACACACCATTTTTGCACGGACAAATGAGTGTACTATTACAACGTAATTCCGTTCGGGCTAAAAAATGCTAGGGATACCTACCAAAGGTTAATAAATCGCGTATTCAAAAGCCTCGTCAAACGGTCCATGGAAGTTTACGTCGATGACATATTGGTCAAAAGCATTTGGCGAGGCCGTCGCTTATAAGACTTGGACAAATGCTTCCAGCTCCTCCGCCGCTTCCAGCTTCGCTTAAACCCCACCAAGTGCACGTTCGGGGTTACCGCAGGAAAGTTCCTGGGCATCATGGTAGCACAGCGGGGGATAGAGGACAATCCCAAAAAGATCAAGACATTGGAAGACATGTTGCACCCATACAATGTCAAGGAGGTCCAACGCCTGAACAAGAGAATAACTGTACTTTCTCACTTCCTGGTCCGGTCTGGGGACAAGTACCTCCCCTTATTCAAAGTGCTTCGAGGAGCTCACCATGCTGTCTTCCTGTGGACGGATGAGTGCCAAGCTGCCTTCGAGCACCTCAAGCAGCATTTAGCCACTCCCACACTATTTTCTAACCCCCGTTGAAGGGTAAGCCCTCTTCCTATACCTAGCAATCTCGTCGTACGGGCTTCGCTTGATCCTGGTAAAGGACGACGGGGGAATCCAGCGCCCGATCTACTATTTCATCAAGGTCTTGTCCAAAACCGAGAGCAGGTATCTCGCGGTAGACAAAATATCCCTAACACTGGTATACTCGGCTAGAAAATTTTGGCCTTACTTTCAATCCAACATCGTCAAAGTACTTACACAGCTACCACGTCGGGCAATCCTGCAAAATCACGAGGTGTCAGGAAGGCTAGTCAAATGGGCATTAAAGCTGGGGGAGTTCAACATCCAATTCCTGTCAAAACCCGTCATCAAGTCCCAAGTCCTGACAAACTTCGTAGTAGAATGCATGCTCCTGCCAGAAAAGACCCCCAGCTCTGTCAACCCGACTCCAATGCCATGGACCTTGCACGTCGATGGAGCCTCAGACACTGAAGGCCAGGTGCAGGATTGCTACTAACAGGCCCTGAGAGGGCCACCATTAAGTACATGCTCTAGCTGAAATTTCCCTCCACAAACAACATCGCAGGGTACGAATCCTTGATCGCAGGACTCCACCTAGCAATCGATTGTGGGATAAAAATCTTGACCATCAACACCGACTCTCAGTTAGTGGTCTCGCAAGTTGAAGGGGGCTATGAGGAAAAAATGAACAACTTGCGCAATACCTCCAACTGGCCAAAACCCTCTTTAGGAAAATCAAGTCACATCAGATCCTCCACATTCCTCTGGAATAGAATGCCAGGGCGGACGAACTGTCCAAGCTTGCTAACTCCACCATAGGAAACTAAACTCAGCACCGACAAATTGAGAATTTACTCGTTCCTAGTATCTCGGGCCCCTGGTAGATCTCCACCATCGCGGAAGGGGAACCCTGTTGGATGGACCACATCATCACCTACCTCAAAAGTGGGCAACTGTCGACGGACCCTATGGAGGCCAGACAACTTAAAATTAGCGCAACCTCATTCTCTCTCATCGCTGATTGTAGAAAGTAGCGAACATGCAAGAACAAACAGATAGACTTTTGAATAATTGAAATTTTATTATCCAAAAATGATATCATTTACAAAGGTATGACCTCCCTTATATTGAATGGAGGAGATATGAGAGAGTATAAACAAATAATGTGAGACTAAACATGTACAGGGCAGAGCGGCTAGAAATAAAGGAGACCGCACAGGCCGCGCGGTTAGACAGATGGGTTAACCGCACGACAACTCCAGCAGGATAAGAACAAGCCGCAATGTGAGTCCGATAGACCGCCCGGTCTCCAAGCACCAGAGGAGACCGCCAGACCCTCGGTCAACAAACCGCCAAACAAGACCGCAAGGCCGCCCGGTCTAATACTTCAACACTCCCCCTCAAGCTGGAGCATAGATATCAATCATGCCCAACTTGTCACAAATTTGGAAGAAGGAAGTAGAGACCGGCTTGGTGAAGATATCTGCCAATTCCTTGTCAGAGGTGATAAACAGAGTACAAATCTGTTTCTTCAAAATCTCTTCCCGAATGAAGTGACAGTCAACCTCTATATGCTTTGTTCTCTCATGGAAGACCGGATTTCTGGATATGTATATAGCGGCCTTGTTGTCACAGAACATAGGGAGAGGATAGTCATATACCTCGCCCAGGTCAAGCATGAGAGCCCGCAACCACTTTAACTCACACGTGGTTGACGCCATACTCCGGTATTCGGCTTCTGCACTGGATCTGGAGACAACAGACTGTTTCTTGCTCTTCCAACTCACAAGATTACCTCCAACAAAGGTACAAAAACCTGCTGTGGATTTACGATCGCCTTTGTCATCCGCGTAACTTGAATCTGAGTAGGCCTCAACCCTCAGATGACCATTCTTCTGAAAGATTAACCCTTTGCCTGGTGCTGATTTGATATACTCTAAAATCTTCAGGGCAGACTGAAGATGACACTCCCTGGGAGCTTGCATAAACTGACTGACCTTGCCTACAGCATAGGCGATGTCGGGTCTAGTCACCGTGAGATAGATGAGTTTGCCTACCAAACGTCTGTACCTTGTGACTGTACAACCCCATATTCGCTGAGCCAGACAAGGAGGCACAATGGTCACAGGAGGGTTAGCCAAAGTGGTCCTGCCCTAAGGAGGATCTCGCCCACAGAAGGCGGAAACGCTCTCGCCGGATGCTATAGAAGAGAAACCGTGGGCCGAGAGCGCCAAGCGCGACTGCGCGGAAGCGCTCTCGCCCAAACCAAGCCTCAATCCCGAAGAGTTCTCGCTTGCGCTGTGCGAGAACGTTCGCGTCGCGCCCTGGGCCGAAAGGTCTCGGCACCAGCTCTCGCCGAGTGGGGCCCAGGGTCTTTGGAAGAATGTCCTAATTGCCCTCAGGAGAAATTACTTCAGTACCCTCAGAAAAACAGCGGGTTTTGGCTATTGGCAGACCAACCAGGGGTTTTTCAGTAAATTCAAGACAGCAAAATGCTATAAATAGACCCATAAGGGCTCCTTAGAGAGCAAGCTATCATTGTCTCCGGAATTCTAGTGCTTTCTGAGGAGCTCCTAGCCCAGCTTTGGCTTTGGAGGGGAAGCTCTCAGAGATCTTCCGGGTGTGAGGAGGGACCTCCCTGCTGAGGCTTTTGGGTCAGTCTTAGGTCCTTAGAATCCAGTCAAGGGGTGAGACTTGAGAGAAGTAGGTTTTGGCTGCACCCCTTTTTCTTCGAACTTCAGCCAAGGTCACCTCGCAGGTTATAAGGAATTTCATCTGGGGGGAGATCATTTGTAGACATGGGTTGCCCCAAGCAATAGTGACCGATAACAGCCCCCAGTTTGCCAGCGAGGAGTTCATCAGCTTCTGCGCTCAACTGGGAATAGATCTCCGGTTTGCCTCCGTCCATCACCCTCGGAGTAACGGTCAAGTGGAAGCAGCAAACAAAATCATTGTAAATCTACTAAAGAAGAAGGTGGAAAACTTGAAGGGAAATTGGGTGGAACAGCTCCCATCGGTCCTGTGGGCACTACGAACGACTCCGAACACGGCCACCGGTGAGACCCCCTTCAAGCTCTCTCATGGGTGTGAAGCCGTCCTACCGGTGGAGTTTGAGGTCCGGTCCCCGCGAGTCACAGCCGCGGGCGAAGGTGACGAGACTTGGAGGGTGGAGAATGAAGAAGGGCAGCGCCTCTCGTTAGATATGGTGGAGGAACTGCGAGACGTGGCGGCTATCAGGCAAGAAGAAATCAAGCGACGGATGGCCAAGCATTTTGATAAGCATGTCAGGGTCAAACAGTTCGCAGAAGGGGATCTGGTGCTGAGAAAGGTCGACGCGGCGGGAAGATCGGCTCCCGTGGGTAAGCTCCACCCGAACTGGGAAGGTCCATACATTGTAAAGGAAGTCCTCAGAACAGGGGGATACTACCTCCAGGACGTGGAGGGAAGAGCCTTAAGCCACACGTGGAGTGGTGATGATCTAAAACGATTCTACCCCTGAGGGGGGAAGGATGTAACCGTGTATCTCAAAATTAAACTTGTTATATTATACCGATTGATTCTCCTTTAACTAGTGTCGAATTTTTCATAACATAACATAGTTGAATGTTTTGTGACACCCCGAGCTCGGCTCGGCCCCAGGTAGACCCGCTGCGCAGGCTCTCATCTAACTGGCAGGTCCGAAGGCTCGCCTGTGGGGGATAAGTTTGGTTGGTTTGAGATCTTCATCGGCACCCCGAGCTCGGCTCGGCCCCAGGTAGACCCGCTGCGCAGGCTCTCATCTAGCTGGCAGGTCCGAAGGCTCGCCTGTGGGGGATAGGTTTGGTTGGTTTGAGATCTTCATCGGCACCCCGAGCTCGGCTCGGCCCCAGGTAGACCCGCTGCGCAGGCTCTCATCTAGCTGGCAGGTCCGAAGGCTCGCCTGTGGGGGATAGGTTTGGTTGGTTTGAGATCTTCATCGGCACCCTGAGCTCGGCTCGGCCCCAGGTAGACCCGCTGCGCAGGCTCTCATCTAGCTGGCAGGTCCGAAGGCTCGCCTGTGGGGGATAGGTTTGGTTGGTTTGAGATCTTCATCGGCACCCCGAGCTCGGCTCGGCCCCAGGTAGACCCGCTGCGCAGGCTCTCATCTAGCTGGCAGGTTCGAAGGCTCGCCTGTGGGGGATAGGTTTGGTTGGTTTGAGATCTTCATCGGCACCCCGAGCTCGGCTCGGCCCCAGGTAGACCCGCTGCGCAGGCTCTCATCTAGCTGGCAGGTCCGAAGGCTCGCCTGTGGGGGATAGGTTTGGTTGGTTTGAGATCTTCATCGGCACCCCGAGCTCGGCTCGGCCCCAGGTAGACCCGCTGCGCAGGCTCTCATCTAGCTGGCAGGTCCGAAGGCTCGCCTGTGGGGGATAGGTTTGGTTGGTTTGAAATCTTCATCGGCACCCCGAGCTCGGCTCGGCCCCAGGTAGACCCGCTGCGCAGGCTCTAATCTAGCTGGCAGGTCCGAAGGCTCGCCTGTGGGGGATAGGTTTGGTTGGTTTGAGATCTTCATCGGCACCCCGAGCTCGGCTCGGCCCCAGGTAGACCCGCTGCGCAGGCTCTCATCTAGCTGGCAGGTCCGAAGGCTCGCCTGTGGGGGATATGTTTGGTTGGTTTGAGATCTTCATCGGCACCCGAGCTCGGCTCGGCCCCAGGTAGACCCGCTGCGCAGGCTCTCATCTAGCTGGCAGGTCCGAAGGCTCGCCTGTGGGGGATAGGTTTGGTTGGTTTGAGATCTTCATCGGCACCCCGAGCTCGGCTCGGCCCCAGGTAGACCCGCTGCGCAGGCTCTCATCTAGCTGGCAGGTCCGAAGGCTCGCCTGTGGGGGATAGGTTTGGTTGGTTTGAGATCTTCATCGGCACCCCGAGCTCGGCTCGGCCCCAGGTAGACCCGCTGCGCAGGCTCTCATCTAGCTGGCAGGTCCGAAGGCTCGCCTGTGGGGGATAGGTTTGGTTGGTTTGAGATCTTCATCGGCACCCCGAGCTCGGCTCGGCCCCAGGTAGACCCGCTGCGCAGGCTCTCATCTAGCTGGCAGGTCCGAAGGCTCGCCTGTGGGGGATAGGTTTGGTTGGTTTGAGATCTTCATCGGCACCCCGAGCTCGGCTCGGCCCCAGGTAGACCCGCTGCGCAGGCTCTCATCTAGCTGGCAGGTCCGAAGGCTCGCCTGTGGGGGATAGGTTTGGTTGGTTTGAGATCTTCATCGGCACCCCGAGCTCAGCTCGGCCCCAGGTAGACCCGCTGCGCAGGCTCTCATCTAGCTGACAGGTCCGAAGGCTCGCCTGTGGGGGATAGGTTTGGTTGGTTTGAGATCTTCATCGGCACCCCGAGCTCGGCTCGGCCCCAGGTAGACCCGCTGCGCAGGCTCTCATCTAGCTGGCAGGTCCGAAGGCTCGCCTGTGGGGGATAGGTTTGGTTGGTTTGAGATCTTCATCGGCACCCCGAGCTCGGCTCGGCCCCAGGTAGACCCGCTGCGCAGGCTCTCATCTAGCTGACAGGTCCGAAGGCTCGCCTGTGGGGGATAGGTTTGGTTGGTTTGAGATCTTCATCGGCACCCCGAGCTCGGCTCGGCCCCAGGTAGACCCGCTGCGCAGGCTCTCATCAAGCTGGCAGGTCCGAAGGCTCGCCTGTGGGATATAGGTTGGTCTGGTTGGCTTGGTTAATGCAAGGCAGGAAGCACGTGGGGAATACCAAATGAAAAGTGAAAAAGAGGAGATATATCTCGGCAGAGATAGATCTCGGCAGAGATAGATCTCGGCAGAGATAGATCTCGGCAGAGATAGATCTCGGCAGGGATAGATCTCGGCAGGAGAGTCCCCGTCAAAGGGAACTCGAGGTGGGGAGGCTTTCGCCAAAAAGGTTCCTCTCAGTGTTCTCGAACAAACAGGCGAGATCTACGGGGAGAAGGCGAGAGCGAGAACGGGGCGAGAACGGAAGTGTAAGACAGAAAAGGGCGAGAGCTTTGCGAAGACCGCGAGAACAACAACAAAGGGGAGAGAGACTGGAATCAGAGAAATGAATGTGGTAGGTGAGCCTCCTATTTATAGAAACTCGTGGTAATGATGGCTGTTTTCAAAAAGGCGGCGGGGGTACAGCCGGCGCGTCCTAGGTCAGCGGCGCTTCGTTTTTCCCGCCCGAATCTGACAGCGACTGATTAACTAAGCAGCTGGCGCAAACGTTGCAAAGTGTCATACGGCCGGTAAGGCAGGCGGAAGCAAAGTGGCTCTCATCACCCCAAAGACCTGGGAAGATAACTCATACGCATACAAAGATATTAAAGACAGAGCTATTGCTCTCGCTGAGCGGGAACGCGATAAAATAATAAGCGAATAAAGTGCGGGAACATTAGTTTCAACTCCAAGCGAAAAAATAAGGATACATTAGAGAAGGGAAGGCCAGGGGAAGAGGAGGGGAGGTCTCGCGCTTTAGTACGGCTCCCAGTGCCATTTCCCTTGCTCCCAATGCCATTTGCCTCGGTCCCACAGCTTGGTCCGGGGGGGGGGGGGGGGCGCCTGCGGGTTGAAGTAGGATGACAGAACGCTGCATCCCAGGTCAACCCGGCGAGACAGATCCCGGATTCTCTCGATGCATCTCTCAGGTGAGGACCCGGCGGTAGCTCCCCCGGGCCGGTCCATCTCGCCTAGAAGGAAATCTCGCTCCAGGGACTCCAGCCTCTTCTCCACTGACTGGCGAAACTCTCGGGCCGCAAGGTCGCGGACCCGTTCTCGCCGGATGAGTTTCGACAGAATGGCGGCAACCTTCTTCCCTCGTCTTTTCGCGCTCCCGGCACCGGTCAGGATCTCCTCCATCTCGTCAGATGAAGGGAAGGGAGAGCTCTCGCCATCTTCTCCCTCTCTTTCTTCTTCTTCTTCTTCTTCTTCTTCTTCCTCTACCTCAGCGCCAGGCCGCGAGTCCATGTCCCCTGTCGAAAGAATCCCCATTTTAGCGGAAGCTGAAGGATAACAGCGATAAAATTGCCATATACCTTCAGAGTGACGGGGCCCCCCGGTCGACGACAGGCGAGAAGGCCCAGCCCCCCCCCCTCAGCTCCAAAGAGGAGGTGGATTGGCTTTCCTTTGCCGGGGGGGGGGGGTAAACTTTGCGGATGGTGATCCCGGCCTGATCGAGAGCGGGGGAGCGGGTCTCCTCAGCCGCTGGAGGGCTAGCGTCTAGCGGTGGCGCAGGGATCTCGGCATTTTTCCTCTCGCCAGTAGGGTGGAATCAACTGCATGGGCAGACTGATTCGCAATTCTCGCCCCACCATACCGGGTGGCGAGATCTGGAGGTGCGTAAACTGACGCTGCGAGGAATCAGGTCAGCATTTAAAAATACCAGGCGAAGCCAAGAAGGGAACCTTTACCAGCGGTGTTCGGGTCTGGCGGAGGAGGCGCCTCGGGAACCTGTGGTTGATCATCGTGATGGCTAGAGGGTGGATCCAAACGTTCTCGCGGGGACGCGGCAGCATCAGGAACCGTCTCCTGCGAGAGGTATCAAGTTAAACAATTGAGCAACTGGTTGTTGATTGGTATATCAAGCTTACCTTCCGCGGCGAGGTGCCGTCCGCACAACTAGGGGTCGGGGTGGGCGGGCTCCTGTTCTCGCGGGATAGGTCCCGCTGAACCACCTTCGCCTTCTTCTTCTTCTTCTTAGGAAGAGAAGGCTCAGTAACTGACGACTGTCTCGCTAGCCATGGGACGACCAGGGCACTGTTAGCCCTAGCTCGCGCCTGCGCCGCGTTAATGCGGTCCTGCAGATCCTGCGGAAGCGGTTTATCGGCACGCTTGGAAGGCATAGCGAGAGAGGGCGAGAGCTCTGGGGGATAATGACGGCTCGAGGGAAGTGTTATGACCGTCTATCGGCACTCATATTTATAGGCGCCGTACGGTCCACCGATAGATTCTCTGACGTTGACACGTGCTCAGCGAATATTTTGGGTTGAACATGTCTTTTCGAGCGCGGCGCTAGCTCAAAAAGAGCGGGGATTGTGTACAACCACATATTCGCTGAGCCAGACAAGGAGGCACAATGGTCACAGGAGGGTTAGCCAAAGTGGTCCCGCCCTAAGGAGGATCTCGCCCACAGAAGGCGGAAACGCTCTCGCCGGATGCTATAGAAGAGAAACCGTGGGCCGAGAGCGCCAAGCGCGGACTGCGCGGAAGCGCTCTCGCCCAAACCAAGCCTCAATCCCGAAGAGTTCTCGCTTGCGCTGGGCGAGAACGTTCGCGCCGCGCCCTGGGCCGAAAGGTCTCGGCACCAGCTCTCGCCGAGTGGGGCCCAGGGTCTTTGGAAGAATGTCCTAATTGCCCTCAGGAGAAATTACTTCAGTACCCTCAGAAAAACAGCGGGTTTTGGCTATTGGCAGACCAACCAGGGGCTTTTCAGTAAATTCAGGACAGCAAAATGCTATAAATAGACCCATAAGAGCTCCTTAGAAAGCAAGCTATCATTGTCTCCGGAATTCTAGTGCTTTCTGAGGAGCTCCTAGCCCAGCTTTGGCTTTGGAGGGGAAGCTCTCAGAGATCTTCCGGGTGTGAGGAGGGACCTCCCTGCTGAGGCTTTTGGGTCAGTCTTAGGTCCTTAGAATCCAGTCAAGGGGTGAGACTTGAGAGAAGTAGGTTTTGGCTGCACCTCTTTTTCTTCGAACTTCAGTTGAGGTCATATTTGGCTTCAACAGTTCTGTTCTGGTGCGGTGAGCGTGGAAGGCAGCCGATTCAAGAAAGCCTTAAGTTTTGTCCCATGGCTGGAGGTGAAGGTGAAGGGTCAGGTTCTGGAGGCTCCCCCACCCGGGGAGAGGAAGCAACGAAGAGGATGCTGGATGAGTTCAGGCGAGAGGTTCTGCAGACGATCAGCTTGGCCTTCTCGGCGAGAGGCGAGTGGGCCACCCCTCAGGTCCCGATAGAAGAGGTTCCGCTCTTGGGCGAGAACGCCCCAGGGCAGCGCCCAGGAAAGGAGGTCCCGGGCGAGGCTGGCGAGAGAGATATGGCGGCGCGGGAGCTATTCCCAGGCCAGAGCCAGCGCCCGGGCAAGGAGGCATTGACGGAGCCAGGCGAGAAGGAGGCGGCGGTGCGGGAACTCTTCCCAGGGCATGGTCTCGCGGATCGGGCGAGCCAGCCGAGGCCGCGAGACGTGCCCTCTCGCCAGGCAAGGGGCGAGAGCCCATTTAGCGAGCTCATCATCTCGGCTCCGGTACCGGAGGGGTTCCGGGAGCCCGACATGTCCTACTACTCAGGGAAGGATGACCCGGTGCAGCACGTACAGTGGTTTGAAGACGTTGTGTCCATAAGACAGATGACGGATGCCTTCAAGTGTCGCCTCTTTGCGATCACGCTAAAGGAGAAGGCAAGGGACTGGTTTCACCAGTTGCCAGCAAGGTCAATCTACTGTTTTGAAGATCTGCGGAGAAGTTTTCTGTTGAGGTTCTCAACCTCAAAGAAGCGGAAGAAGGAAGCGGAGTGTCTGTTTGCGGTGAGGCAGAGGCCGGATGAGACGTTGGGTCACTATGTCGACCGGTTCCAGGAGGAGATCCTTTTGGTCCAGGAGGTCCCAGGGTACGCGCTGATGCTGGCCTTCACCCTGGGGCTGAGACCGGGATTTTTTAGCATGGAGTTGAAGAGGATGCCCCCCCTCTCCTTTGAGGAGCTCATGGAGAGGGCGGCAAAGGAGATTGATTTCGAGAGAGCAAACCCAGCATTCGCCAGGAAGTTGGCCAAGCTAGCAGAAGAGGACGGGAAGGAACCAGCAGCGGGAAGACAGGAGGAATCAAGGGAGCAGAGGGAGCTGAGAGAAGATAGGAGAAGGGAGGAGCCCCGAAGGTTTGGGCAGCAGCAGGGTTGGGGGGCCCGGGAGCCAGTCAACCGGTTGGGTTGGAGGCCCCAGGTGTAACGCCCCGAAACTCAAAGGAGCAAAGGGGGACGTTTTGGGCCAGTTTTGGTTTCTGGCTGAAAGCACACGGCCTGGGACACGGGCGTGTCCCAGGGCGTGTCAAGCGTGTGTCGACACTTAGCCGCGAAGTCGTCGAGTTATTCTCGACGATTCGTCGAGAAAGGGCACACGGCCTGCGACACGGGCGTGTCGCAGGGCGTGTCGACCCGTGTCGACACTTAGCCGTGAAATCGTGGAGTTATTCTCGACGATTCGTCGAGAATGGGCACACGGCCTGCGACACGGGCGTGTCGCAGGGCGTGTCGACCCGTGCCGACGATCGTCAAGGTGAAATCGTCGAGATTCACTCGACGATCGTCGAGACAAGGCACACGGCCTAGGACACGGGCGTGTCCAAGGCCGTGTCATCCAGTCGTCGTTCTCCCCTCGACGAAATGTCCCGTGTACACGGCCTGGGGGCCCAGGCGTGTCAATGTGACACGGGCAAGGACACGGGCGTGTCCTAGAACCCGTGCAGTGCTCGGGTTGGAAACGGGGGAAAAATCATGGGGTACACGGCCGGATGCACGGCCGTGTCAGCTGGAACACGGGCGTGTCAGCTCGAACACGGGCGTGTCCGATACCCGTGTGCGTGTTCAGAAGATTCGATTTTGACGGCGAATGCGGCACACGGCCCTGGACACGGGCGTGTGCCAGGCCGTGTTCGGCCCAGTTTGGGCATTTCAGCCCCGAATCAAAGCCGCTCGTTTTCTTAGGTTGAGATCCGACGGCTGGGGATGGTTCCTGAGAGGATATACACGGGTTTGACTTAAGAAAAATCCATTTTTCCTTCACTTGATCATCTCTCCAAACCCTTGGAGAAAGAGGAAAGCTATTGGAGGAAGAAGAGCTAGATCCGCCATTGGAGGAGCTTCGGAGCTCCGAATCGCAAGCCGACTCCGGATCCACGGAGGCAACGCAAGCGCGGTGATTTCTATCCGATTACATTTCGATGGCGCCAAAGAGGAACGCAAGGGTAACGATCCTCACTTGTGAGCATGATAGCTCTCTTTCTTAGCATAGGAAGCCCTCTCTCGCGAGTTTGCGAAGAGTTGGAGGCGTTCCTTCGGGTAGATATGTAAAGTCCCCGTTGTTTAGCGTCCGTATGCGAGAACGGACATAGGCATTTTGGTTGAAGCCTACCCGGACATGTTAGTCCGGATCGGTGATGTTGCATTGCATAAGGCCGGAGAAGACTCCGTGCTATTTGGTGTTTTCGGGTTTTCTACGCGGTAGATTGCAGCAGGGAGCCTTGGGGACTAACCCAAAGGTGCACCCGGAAAACTGGGCGGACACGAGGTCTCGCCAACTTGGGGGCTTGGAAGCCAACTTGAACATAACCGGGTTATGTGACTTGTGATGAAAATGGGACTCGGTAGAAGTTTGACCTGCGCATATGGTTTAAATTACCGTTGCGGGCGCATATGGTTTAAATTACCGTTGCGTTGTGAGCACGGGTTAGATGGAACCGTACCCACTCTATGTCGTTCGGATTAGGGCCGTTGGCATAGATGAGGGTCTTCGGCGGTCTATGGTTTTAATTACCGTGACCCATGCCAGGAAGACAAACTGCTCATTGTTTGGCCGTCCAAGAGAGGATGGCGGTGAGTCGGCAGACTTAGACTGCGTTCACCAAGAATGTGCCCTGAGTGCACGGGGTGTGTGGCCGTTGAGCCTCCGCCTGTGATGAAATGGCTATATTTATAATGCTCGCTTATGCTAATGAAATGCAGGGAAGGAGCATCGCCGCCCCGAGTTGGGGGCGGGATCGTTATAATTTGGTCAGCATTGCTGACCGTTGCTTTGTTTGCCACCGTGCGGTGGTTTGTTTGCTTGCAGGTGCAGCTGGACCGAGCGGTCAATAGCGGGCTAAAGCCCTTTTTGCGAAGCTGGCCCTCGAAGGCCCAAGTGGAAATGTTTTCTATTTTTATTCATGTATGGCCGGCCTGCGTGCCGAGGTTGGTAAATCATGTAACGGACAAGTGAAACTTTTTGTAAGGCCTTAAGGTCAATGTTTGAGTATTTTTGTATACATTCCTAAATGTTGTATTAGTGGACATTCGTGCTCTTATGCTAGGTTCTTGTTTACAACTTTTATTAACTGCTTCCGCTAGAATGCTCTGTGTAGGACGTTGAGATTGGTTGGATGGTTTCCATAAGTAACCACCCGGTCTGTCTGTGGTATATGGCGTCGGGCCCCGGCCGGACCTACTGCTATATGCTATGCGACGGATAGGGGGTGTTTACAATTTGGTATCAGACTACTGGTTTTGGTCGGGCTTAAACGGAATTCGTGGTCGAATTCTTTTTAAGGGGTGGTGAGCACATTGTGTGCGTCATCGTTATAATGGTAAAAGAACCCATGAATGTCCACTTAGGAATGAAAATACTCGTGTTTGAGGAACCTGCGTGTTCCTATAATTGCTGTTTGCAATGTTATTTGGTCGCTTAACGGTGTTTTGTACCACTATAGGTGACCCGAAGTGGTGTTGGGCCGTCAGAACGCCGAGGTTCTGAGGCTAGTAGTGCACCAGAAGTTGCTCCAGCAACACCTTTGTCGGCTGAAAATATACGATTGGTGGCTGAAGCGGTGTTGGCCGTGATTAATGCGCAGCCTGGAAGGCAAGCGCAGCAGCCCGCTCCTGTGATGGAGCAAGTACCTCTTCAAGAGGCCGAGCCGAGGAGGATGGAGCAAGTGGTTGTAGAACCAATAGTGCCAAGGAGGGCGACTGAGAGGCAGTTGAAGCATGTAATGAGCTTTAACCCTCCGTTATTCTCGGGGTTGGGAACCCCATCGCAGGCTGAAGACTGGCTCTCTAGGGTGAAGAGAGTCATGACAGCGACGGAGACGGAGGAGTGGCAAATGACCACCATCGCTACGTTCCTTCTGGATGGGGAAGCGAGGATGTGGTGGGAAGGTTTGGAGCTGCATCATTTGAGAGGTAGACAACTGATAGACGTTCCGATGGAAGAGTTCTCGGAATTGTTCTTAGCAAGATACCTCCCTTCTACTCAGAGGATTTCAATGGAGAATGAGTTCCTGAAGTTGGTGCAGGGTGAGAGGAGCGTGGATGAATATCTCCACGAGTTTACGCGGTTGAGTCGTTATGCTAGCTCCATCATCATGGATGAGGAGCGCAAGACTAATCGTTTTTATGAAGGCTTGAGGGATGAGCTGAGATTGTTACTGTCGGGGCCAATGACGCAGGGTTTCTTAACCTTGGTCAATACTGCCCGGTCCTTGGAGAAGGACATGAAGAGTGTACAAGCGAAGAAAGGCTTGGGCGAGAAGAAATCTGGGTTCAAAGTGCCGACTACTTCAAAGTCTGGCTATCAAAGATTCTTTAAGAAGCATAGGACTTCGGGTCCAGCTCCTGGTGCTTCTGGGGCGACTACGAGTCGGACCCCGGGCGCGTGCTTCACTTGTGGCAAGACGGGGCATTTCGCCCGTGATTGTTGGAGCGGACGTCCTAAGTCCGAAAGGAGGCCAGGAGCTACCTACGAAGAGAAGGGAAAGGCGGTGGAGTCGACCGCATCTCACTACGCTCCGGCCCAACCAAGGGTTTACAATCTTGGCCAACAGGAGGCCATTAAACAAGCTGACGTGGTGACAGGTACGGTTTAATTTATAACAAGTCAATTCC
The DNA here is from genome assembly GCA_039583875.1 of Platanthera guangdongensis. Classification (NCBI taxonomy): domain Eukaryota; kingdom Viridiplantae; phylum Streptophyta; class Magnoliopsida; order Asparagales; family Orchidaceae; genus Platanthera; species Platanthera guangdongensis. The sequence goes on along the minus strand of CM077147.1, from coordinate 18,565,948 downwards.
TTTATATGCTTGTTATGTATATGTTACCTTACCACTGCTTGTTTAGGATTTGTAATGATTTGTGAAAATCCCGCACGAGCACTCTTCGATACGGGAGCTTCACACTCCTTCTTGTCCGAAGAATTTATATCACGCATCGGAGTCCCTTCTTCGATGGCGAAGGACAAGTTGGATGTGTTATTGCCCAATGGGTGTTCGATGCGAGCGGTTAGGATCTGCGAGGTTAAGACTCGTATTGGAGAGCAGGAGTTCGACCTGCGGGCGTCTTTACTTCCGTTAGTGGAGTTCGACGTCATATTTGGCATGGACTGGCTCTCGGAGCAGCAGACCCATATAGATTGCGGTAGCAAGGAAGTCAAGCTGGGAGCGAGTCGTGAGACGACTTTTATGGGCTTAAAGGGGTCGAGCAAGACGTTGATGTCTGCTCTTCAGGTGGTGAAGGCGGTTCGTGCTGGAGCAGAACTGTTCTTTACACTAGTGGAGGTTGCAAAGCCAAAGCCCGCGTTGGATTGTATTTCAGTGGTATCGGAATACCCTGATGTGTTCCCCGCAGATCTTCCTGGAGCCCCGCCTCAACGGGAGATAGATTTTACGATCGAGCTAGTGCCAGGTGCAAAGCATGTGTCACGATCTCCGTATCGGCTAGCGCCTAAGGAAATGGCGGTGCTGAAAGTTCAACTGCAAGAGTTGTTGGAACAAGGGTATGTGCGCCCGAGTTCTTCGCCTTGGAGCGCACCGGTCCTCTTTGTTAAGAAGAAGGACGGAAGCTTGAGATTATGTATTGATTATCGGGAGCTAAACAAGCTGACTGAGAAGAATAAGTACCCGATCCCTAGGATTGATGATCTCTTTGATCAGTTAGTCGGGTCGACGGTGTACTCGAAGTTAGATCTCAAGTCTGGGTACTATCAGCTGCGGATAAGGGAGAGTGATATCCCGAAGACAGCGTTTAGTACGAGATACGGACATTATGAGTTTACGGTCATGCCGTTTGGGCTGACTAATGCGCCGTCGGTATTCATGGATTTGATGAACAGAACGTTCAGGGAGTACTTGGACCATTTCGTGATCGTCTTCATCGACGATATTTTGGTGTACTCGCAAAGTGAGGAAGATCACTTCAAGCATCTTCATTTGGTGCTGGAGACGCTAAGGAGAAACCAGTTGTATGCCAAGTTCTCGAAGTGCGAGTTTTGGCTATCCTCAGTAGCGTTCCTCGGGCATATAGTGAGTGGAGAGGGTATTGCGGTGGATCCGGCGAAGATTGTTGCGATACGGGAGTGGCCTGAGCTTGCTACGGTAGCAGAAGTCCGGAGCTTTTTGGGGCTTGCCGGTTATTATAGGCGCTTCGTAGAGAACTTCTCGCGGATAGCGCTACCTCTCACTACTTTGACGAGGAAGGAGCATAAGTTCGTTTGGACGCCGGAGTGCGCGCGAGCTTTTGAGGAACTGAAGTGTCGGTTGACCACGGCGCCTGTGTTGAGTTCGCCGGTTGGGACCGAAGGCTATGAGATATATAGCGACGCTTCAGGCAGCGGTTTGGGTTGCGTGCTATTGCAGCACGGCAGCGTGATAACTTATGGCTCGAGACAGCTAAAAGTGCACGAGAGGAATTATCCGGTCCATGACTTGGAGTTAGCGGCCGTGATTTTTGCCTTGAAGCTGTGGAGACACTATTTGTACGGTGTGAAGATTGATATCTACACCGATCACAAGAGCCTAAAGTACCTGATTGATCAGAAGGATCTGAATATGCGGCAGCGTAGATGGATGGAGTTCTTAGGGGACTATACATTCAAGATCCACTACGTGCCTGGCAAATGGAATGCGGTTGCGGACGCGTTGAGTCGTCGAGCCCCAGCTCAAGCGAATTGGCTATCAGTGCATGATGAGCGGTTGGTGCAGGAGCTGGAGGCGTTGGAGATTGTTTGTGTGGATAGAGAATCTAGCGCTGAAGCAGTGCTGAATTGGACTGAAGTCCAATATGACCTGGCTGATCGGATTCGGCAGGCTTTGGATATGGATGCTCATATGAAGCAGTTCATGATAGAGGCTTTGGATGGGTCAAATTCCCAATTCGTTGTGGAGGACGGATTGCTGTGGAAAGACGGTCGTCTGTGCGTCCCAAGCGTGGGCAATTTACGGGTGGAGTTGTTGTACGAGGCACACCATACCAAGTACTCGATTCACCCGGGGAGCACGAAGATGTACCGCGATATCAAGAAACTGTTTTGGTGGCCGGGCTTGAAAAAGGATGTGGCGCTATATGTAGCGAAGTGCCAAACTTGCGCCTTGGTAAAGGCGGAGTGCCAAAAGCCGGGAGGATTTCTTAAGTCCTTGCCTATTCCGGAGTGGAAATTCGACGACATCTCTATGGACTTTGTGCATGGTTTGCCAAGGTCGCAGAAGGGGAACGACGCCATTTGGGTGGTGGTCGATCGATTAACAAAGGTGTCGCATTTTATTCCGCATAGGAAGGATGATCCGGTGGAGAAGCTGGCAAAGCTTTATGTGGATAACATAGTGCGGCTTCATGGTGTGCCCCGCAGCATCGTGAGTGACCGAGATGGGCGGTTCACGTCCAATGATTGGAGGCTGGTGCAGCAAATGTTGGGAACAAAGCTGAAGTTTAGCACAGCCTTCCATCCGCAAACGGATGGACAGACCGAGAGGGTCAATAGAACCATGGAAGACATGCTTCGCATGTGTGTTTTGGACTTTGGAAAGCAATGGGAGGACCACCTTTATTTGGTGGAGTTCGCATACAACAACAGCTACCAAGCAAGTATTCAGATGGCACCTTTCGAGGCCCTATATGGTAGAAGATGTCGCACGCCGTTGTCTTGGTTAGAAACGGGCGAGTCAAAGTTGTATAAGCGATCGGAAGTGGATGATGCTACTTCTTTGGTGAGAACCATTCGGGAGAGGTTACTCATCGCTCAGGACCGGCAAGCAAAGTACTATAATGCCAAGCACAGGAACGTGGAGTTCGCTGTGGGTGATTATGTGTACCTAAAGATCAAGCCATTCAAGGGTGTCTCGCGGGTGCGACGATTGAAAAAGCTAAGCCCGAGGTACCTTGGACCGTTTGAGGTTCTGGAGCGAGTTGGAGAAGCGGCCTATAGGTTGAAGCTTTCTGTGGAGCTAAGTGGTTTACACGATGTATTCCACATTTCGGTGCTTCGGAAGGCGGTGCAAGAGCCTACGCAAGTGATCGCGGTCGATCAAGTGCCGGTGGATAGTGGGCTAACGACAAAGGTAAAGCCCGTGCGGATTGAGGACTCGGAGGTCAAGCGGCTACGCAATAAAGAGATCAGGATGGTCAAGGTCCGATGGGACAATTGCGGTCGTGAGGAGCTCTCCTGGGAGCGAGAGCAGACTATGCTTGACGAGTATCCGGAGTTGTTCCGCTCAGGTACAAATGTTTTTTTTGTATATCTTTCCTTTATGTAATTTCGTGGGCGAAATTCTTTTAAGAGGGGGAGAGTTGTAACGCCCCGAAACTCAAAGGAGCAAAGGGGGACGTTTTGGGCCAGTTTTGGTTTCTGGTTGAAAGCACACGGCCTGGGACACGGGCGTGTCCCAGGGCGTGTCAAGCGTGTGTCGACACTTAGCCGCGAAGTCGTCGAGTTATTCTCGACGATTCGTCGAGAAAGGGCACACGGCCTGCGACACGGGCGTGTCGCAGGGCGTGTCGACCCGTGTCGACACTTAGCCGTGAAATCGTCGAGTTATTCTCGACGATTCGTCGAGAATGGGCACACGGCCTGCGACACGGGCGTGTCGCAGGGCGTGTCGACCCGTGCCGACGATCGTCAAGGTGAAATCGTCGAGATTCACTCGACGATCGTCGAGACAAGGCACACGGCCTAGGACACGGGCGTGTCCAAGGCCGTGTCATCCAGTCGTCGTTCTCCCCTCGACGAAATGTCCCGTGTACACGGCCTGGGGCCCAGGCGTGTCAATGTGACACGGGCAAGGACACGGGCGTGTCCTAGAACCCGTGCAGTGCTCGGGTTGGAAACGGGGGAAAAATCATGGGGTACACGGCCGGATGCACGGCCGTGTCAGCTGGAACACGGGCGTGTCAGCTCGAACACGGGCGTGTCCGATACCCGTGTGCGTGTTCAGAAGATTCGATTTTGACGGCGAATGCGGCACACGGCCCTGGACACGGGCGTGTGCCAGGCCGTGTTCGGCCCAGTTTGGGCATTTCAGCCCCGAATCAAAGCCGCTCGTTTTCTTAGGTTGAGATCCGACGGCTGGGGATGGTTCCTGAGAGGATATACACGGGTTTGACTTAAGAAAAATCCATTTTTCCTTCACTTGATCATCTCTCCAAACCCTTGGAGAAAGATGAAAGCTATTGGAGGAAGAAGAGCTAGATCCGCCATTGGAGGAGCTTCGGAGCTCCGAATCGCAAGCCGACTCCGGATCCACGGAGGCAACGCAAGCGCGGTGATTTCTATCCGATTACATTTCGATGGCGCCAAAGAGGAACGCAAGGGTAACGATCCTCACTTGTGAGCATGATAGCTCTCTTTCTTAGCATAGGAAGCCCTCTCTCGCGAGTTTGCAAAGAGTTGGAGGCGTTCCTTCGGGTAGATATGTAAAGTCCCCGTTGTTTAGCGTCCGTATGCGAGAACGGACATAGGCATTTTGGTTGAAGCCTACCCGGACATGTTAGTCCGGATCGGTGATGTTGCATTGCATAAGGCCGGAGAAGACTCCATGCTATTTGGTGTTTTCGGGTTTTCTACGCGGTAGATTGCAGCAGGGAGCCTTGGGGACTAACCCAAAGGTGCACCCGGAAAACTGGGCGGACACGAGGTCTCGCCAACTTGGGGGCTTGGAAGCCAACTTGAACATAACCGGGTTATGTGACTTGTGATGAAAATGGGACTCGGTAGAAGTTTGACCTGCGCATATGGTTTAAATTACCGTTGCGGGCGCATATGGTTTAAATTACCGTTGCGTTGTGAGCACGGGTTAGATGGAACCGTACCCACTCTATGTCGTTCGGATTAGGGTCGTTGGCATAGATGAGGGTCTTCGGCGGTCTATGGTTTTAATTACCGTGACCCATGCCAGGAAGACAAACTGCTCATTGTTTGGCCGTCCAAGAGAGGATGGCGGTGAGTCGGCAGACTTAGACTGCGTTCACCAAGAATGTGCCCTGAGTGCACGGGGTGTGTGGCCGTTGAGCCTCCGCCTGTGATGAAATGGCTATATTTATAATGCTCGCTTATGCTAATGAAATGCAGGGAAGGAGCATCGCCGCCCCGAGTTGGGGGCGGGATCGTTATAATTTGGTCAGCATTGCTGACCGTTGCTTTGTTTGCCACCGTGCGGTGGTTTGTTTGCTTGCAGGTGCAGCTGGACCGAGCGGTCAATAGCGGGCTAAAGCCCTTTTTGCGAAGCTGGCCCTCGAAGGCCCAAGTGGAAATGTTTTCTATTTTTATTCATGTATGGCCGGCCTGCGTGCCGAGGTTGGTAAATCATGTAACGGACAAGTGAAACTTTTTGTAAGGCCTTAAGGTCAATGTTTGGGTATTTTTGTATACATTCCTAAATGTTGTATTAGTGGACATTCGTGCTCTTATGCTGGGTTCTTGTTTACAACTTTTATTAACTGCTTCCGCTAGAATGCTCTGTGTAGGACGTTGAGATTGGTTGGATGGTTTCCATAAGTAACCACCCGGTCTGTCTGTGGTATATGGCGTCGGGCCCCGGCCGGACCTACTGCTATATGCTATACGACGGATAGGGGGTGTTTACACCAGGAGGGTCGCCCCCAAGGTCCAGGAGAAGGCTATCGGGGGAGAGATAACCTACGGGAGCCCCGGAGGTTCGATCGACCGGCATGGAGGCAGGAGCCGAGGGATCGTCCCCCACCACCGCAGGAGGCAATGGAAGTAGGAAGAGGGAGAGGAGCAGCCAGGGGAGCTCGAGGAGGCAGAAGAGGAAGGTGAGACAGGAGAAGGGGCGGGGAGGCGTTGCTATTTTGTGACTTCCACCAGGAGGAGGGGCACGCAACGGCCACCTGCCCGGAGTTCTTAGAGTTGAGGGCTGCCAGAGGAGCAGGGAGGCAAGATCCACCGATGAGGATAGTGGAGGTACAGCAGGGTGAAGAGGAGGACAGGTGTGAAGACCGGGTGGATGTAGGGACCCGGGGAGGAATCAGGGTGATTCATGGAGGAGTGGAGATTGAGGCAACCCGTAAGGGGAGCCTTCAAACCATGTACCGGAGAGGGGTAGCCTCAACCTCCCAGGTTCCTCCACCAGAAGAAAAGATCACTTTCTCATCAGCGGACATGCCGGACTATGAAGACCCATTCTGCGACGCCCTGGTGATCCAGACGGCAGTGGAGAACTATACCGTTTCTATGATACTGGTAGATAACGGGAGCTCGGTTAACGTCATCTTCAAGAAAGCTTTTGATGAGATGAGGGTTGAAGGGAAGAGAGTCTTGGCATCGGATGGACCTCTGTTCGGGTTCTCCGGGGAGAGGAAGGAGGTAGAAGGAGGAGTAGGGTTACACGTAAGGTTGGGGGGCGTGTCGCGGAACTGCAGGTTCGTGATCGTGGACGCCCCGAGCAGCTACAATGCCATCTTTGGGCGCCCCCTCATCAGCGCCTTTCGCTGCGTCCCCTCCTCGTTCCATCAGTGTCTCAAGTTCAACAATGGGGGGGTGCAGGTCAGGGTCAGAGGGGACCCGAAGGTGGCAAGACAATGTTACGTTACAGCAGTCAACACCATATCGTGGATGGCGGAGGCGGAAGAGTTGGAAACAGAGATGGCGGCCCTAGAGGAGGTTGTGGAGGAAGAGGAGATGGTCCTTGAGGAGGTAAGAAAGGAAGCTAGAGAGGAAGCTGGAGAGGAAGCTGGAAAGGAAGCCGGGGAGGAAGGGACAGAGAAGGTGCGAGGGGATGTGCAGGTGGTACGAAGGAGCAAGGGGCCGGAAAGCCAGGAGGGGACAATGGAAGTGGAAGAGCAGGCGGCGATAGAAGTCGAGGGAGAAGTCCCGGGAGGCATAGGAGCCGAGCAGCACCAGCAGAGGGGGGTAGAAGCGATGGAGATTGAGGAGGAAAAAGGAGAGCTGGAGCTGGAGGAAGAGGCAAGAACCGGTTGGGAGCAGCCGCGGTTGGAACCGGCTGAAGAAGTGGTGGAGATGGAGGTCTTCACCAAAGCAGGAGAGGTGTAAAGGGTGCGGGTCAGCGGGGGGTTGAGTCTTGAGGCCCGGGAGCAGGTGCGAGCCTGCATTCAAAGCAACGTTGACGTCTTCGCTTGGAGCGCGGCGGACATGCCGGGCATCGACGCCGACATAGCCTGCCATCGCCTGAACCTGGATCCCCGCGCCCGCCCCATCCGTCAGAAGATGAGAGCCATCGCCACCAAGCTGGAGGAGCCCATTCGCGAGGAGGTCAAGAAGCTCCTGGAGGCGGGCTTCATCTCAGAGATCCAGTATCCAGGCTGGATCTCCAATGTGGTAATGGTGAAGAAAGGATGTGGTAAATGGAGGATGTGTGTAGACTTTTCTTTGTTGAATAAATCATGCCCTAAGGATTGCTATCCCCTGCCTCGGATCGACGCGCTGGTTGATTCAGCCGTTGGTTTTTCTGTCATGAGTTTTTTAGATGCTTTTTCAGGTTATCACCAAATCCGGATGCACCCTCCTGACACCAAGGATGTGTCCTTCATCACAAGGGAGGGGTGCTTCAGTTACAAGATGATGCCCTTTGGGTTAAAGAACGCAGGGGCTACCTATCAGCGTATGATGGATCGGGTCTTCCGGGATCAGAGGGGGAGGAACTTGGAGGTCTACGTCGACGACCTAATGATCAAAAGCAAATGCATAATTTCGCACCTGCAAGACCTCGAGGAAACATTCGCCACCCTGAGAAGATTTAAAATGAGGCTGAATCCCTTGAAGTGTGTCTTCGGGGCAAGCCGCGGGAAGTTCCTCGGGCATCTCCTGACTCCGGAAGGAGTGGAGCCCAACCCGGACAAAGTCAAGGCCATCCTGGATCTGGAGTCACCCCGCGACGTCAAGGAGGTTCAGCGCTTGACAGGCAAGCTGGCTGGACTAAGCAGGTTCCTCTCCCGGGAAGGAGACAAGTGTTCTTCATTCTTTAAAGTGTTGCGGGGGAATCAAAGGTTCGAATGGACGGCCGAGTGCGAAGAGGCTTTCCAAGGGCTGAAAAGGCAACTCTCTCAGGCTCCCCTCCTTCAGAGCCCAAAGGATGGGGAGGACTTGACCTTGTACCTCGGAGTAGGGGCGGAGGCGGTAAGCTCCGTCCTAGTAAGAGAAGAAGGAAAGAAGCAGCTTCCCATCTACTACGTCAGCCGGATATTGAGAAATGCAGAGCTTCGCTACCCCATCCTGGAAAAGCTCGCTTATGCCTTGGTCATCTCGGCCAGAAAGCTCCGGCCGTACTTTCAAGCGCATTCGATTAGGGTGGTGACCGACCACCCTCTTCGCAAGATCTTCGAAGGAGTGGAGCACTCGGGGAGGCTGGCTAAGTGGTCCATTGAGCTAAGCGAGTTCGACATCACCTTTGTACCAAGGCTCTCCATCAAGGCACAGGCAGTGGCGGACTTTCTAGCAGACTACGTTGTTGAGGTTGAGGGGGAAGAGCAGCAACCGCGAGAAGCATGGAAGTTGACGGTTGATGGGGCCTCAGGAAGGCACTCCCTAGGGGCAGGGGTGGTGTTGACAAGTCCCCAGGGGGTAACCGTAGAGCAAGCAGTCATTTTACATTTCCCAGTGACCAACAATCAAGCGGAGTACGAGGCCGTTATTGCTGGCCTTCGCCTGGCAAAGGAGCTGGGGATTCAGGAGGTAGAAGTTTTCACTGATTCAAAGGTAGTGGCATCACAAATCCGGGGAGAGTTTGAAACTCGGGAGCCAACCCTCATCAGATACCTCTCCAAGGTAAGGGTGATCATCGGAGGATTCCGGTCTTTCTCAATTCAACATATTCCAAGGGAATAAAGTGTAGCTGCCGATCGACTGGCCAAGTTCGGACCTCAGGTAGGAGGGACCTTGACGGAGCTATTCCGACCGGCTATAGATGAGGGAGAATTGATGATGGTGGATCGACAGCCCTCGTGGGTGGATCCATTTGTGGCCTTCCTAACCACCGGTGAACTGCCTGAGGGGACCAAGGTTGGGAGAAGCTTCAAGCGCAAGGCAGCTCACTACTTGATGATGGAGGGGGGTCTGCATCGTAAGATGTTGTCAGGGCTCCTTGCCAGATGTGCGACCGAAGAGGAGGTCCCGAAGATTTTAAGGGAGGTGCATTCGGGCGAGTGCGGCAGTCACTCTGGAGGAAGGACACTGGAGGCTAGGGTGGTCAGACAGGGGTACTTCTGGCCCACCCTAAGGAAGGATGCCATGGAGTTTGCAAGGAGGTGCCAAAAATGTCAGCTCTTCGCCCCCCTTCAACTCTTGGCAGCTCAAAGACTCCGGAGTATCACGGCACCATGGTCATTTGCTATCTGGGGAATGGACTTAGTTGGGCCCTTTCCTCCGGCTAGTGGACAGAGGAGGTTCCTTTTGGTCATGATCGATTATTTCTCGAAGTGGCTAGAGGTTAAAGCTTTAGCCAAGGTCACCTCGCAGGTTATAAGGAATTTCATCTGGGGGGAGATCATTTGTAGACATGGGTTGCCCCAAGCAATAGTGACCGATAACGGCCCCCAGTTTGCCAGCGAGGAGTTCATCAGCTTCTGCGCTCAACTGGGAATAGATCTCCGGTTTGCCTCCGTCCATCACCCTCGGAGTAACGGTCAAGTGGAAGCATCAAACAAAATCATTGTAAATCTACTAAAGAAGAAGGTGGAAAACTTGAAGGGAAATTGGGTGGAACAACTCCCATCGGTCCTGTGGGCACTACGAATGACTCCGAACACGGCCACCGGTGAGACCCCCTTCAAGCTCTCTCATGGGTGTGAAGCCGTCCTACCGGTGGAGTTTGAGGTCCGGTCCCCGCGAGTCACAGCCGCGGGCGAAGGTGACGAGACTTGGAGGGTGGAGAATGAAGAAGGGCAGCGCCTCTCGTTAGATATGGTGGAGGAACTGCGAGACGTGGCGGCTATCAGGCAAGAAGAAATCAAGCGACGGATGGTCAAGCATTTTGATAAGCATGTCAGGATCAAACAGTTCGCAGAAGGGGATCTGGTGCTGAGAAAGGTCGACGCGGCGGGAAGATCGGCTCCCGTGGGTAAGCTCCACCCGAACTGGGAAGGTCCATACATTGTAAAGGAAGTCCTCGGAACAGGGGGATACTACCTCCAGGACGTGGAGGGAAGAGCCTTAAGCCACACGTGGAGTGGTGATGATCTAAAACGATTCTACCCCTGAGGGGGGAAGGATGTAACCGTGTATCTCAAAATTAAACTTGTTATATTATACCGATTGATTCTCCTTTAACTAGTGTCGAATTTTTCATAACATAACATAGTTGAATGTTTTGTGACACCCCGAGCTCGGCTCGGCCCCAGGTAGACCCGTTGCGCAGGCTCTCATCTAGCTGGCAGGTCCGAAGGCTCGCCTGTGGGGGATAGGTTTGGTTGGTTTGAGATCTTCATCGGCACCCCGAGCTCGGCTCGGCCCCAGGTAGACCCGCTGCGCAGGATCTCATCTAGCTGGCAGGTCCGAAGGCTCGCCTGTGGGGGATAGGTTTGGTTGGTTTGAGATCTTCATCGGCACCCCGAGCTCGGCTCGGCCCCAGGTAGACCCGCTGCGCAGGCTCTCATCTAGCTGGCAGGTCCGAAGGCTCGCCTGTGGGGGATAGGTTTGGTTGGTTTGAGATCTTCATCGGCACCCCGAGCTCGGCTCGGCCCCAGGTAGACCCGCTGCATAGGCTCTCATCTAGCTGGCAGGTCCGAAGGCTCGCCTGTGGGGGATAGGTTTGGTTGGTTTGAGATCTTCATCGGCACCCCGAGCTCGGCTCGGCCCCAGGTAGACCCGCTGCGCAGGCTCTCATCTAGCTGGCAGGTCCGAAGGCTCGCCTGTGGGGGATAGGTTTGGTTGGTTTGAGATCTTCATCGGTACCCCGAGCTCGGCTCGGCCCCAGGTAGACCCGCTGCGCAGGCTCTCATCTAGCTGGCAGGTCCGAAGGCTCGCCTGTGGGGGATAGGTTTGGTTGGTTTGAGATCTTCATCGGCACCCCGAGCTCGGCTCGGCCCCAGGTAGACCCGCTGCGCAGGCTCTCATCTAGCTGGCAGGTCCGAAGGCTCGCCTGTGGGGGATAGGTTTGGTTGGTTTGAGATCTTCATCGGCACCCCGAGCTCGGCTCGGCCCCAGGTAGACCCGCTGCGCAGGCTCTCATCTAGCTGGCAGGTCCGAAGGCTCGCCTGTGGGGGATAGGTTTGGTTGGTTTGAGATCTTCATCGGCACCCCGAGCTCGGCTCGGCCCCAGGTAGACCCGCTGCGCAGGCTCTCATCTAGCTGGCAGGTCCGAAGGCTCGCCTGTGGGGGATAGGTTTGGTTGGTTTGAGATCTTCATCGGCACCCCGAGCTCGGCTCGGCCCCAGGTAGACCCGCTGCGCAGGCTCTCATCTAGCTGGCAGGTCCGAAGGCTCGCCTGTGGGGGATAGGTTTGGTTGGTTTGAGATCTTCATCGGCACCCCGAGCTCGGCTCGGCCCCAGGTAGACCCGCTGCGCAGGCTCTCATCTAGCTGGCAGGTCCGAAGGCTCGCCTGTGGGGGATAGGTTTGGTTGGTTTGAGATCTTCATCGGCACCCCGAGCTCGGCTCGGCCCCAGGTAGACCCGCTGCGCAGGCTCTCATCTAGTTGGCATGTCCGAAGGCTCGCCTGTGGGGGATAGGTTTGGTTGGTTTGAGATCTTCATCGGCACCCCGAGCTCGGCTCGGCCCCAGGTAGACCCGCTGCGCAGGCTCTCATCTAGCTGGCAGGTCCGAAGGCTCGCCTGTGGGGGATAGGTTTGGTTGGTTTGAGATCTTCATCGGCACCCCGAGCTCGGCTCGGCCCCAGGTAGACCCGCTGCGCAGGCTCTCATCTAGCTGGCAGGTCCGAAGGCTCGCCTGTGGGGAATAGGTTTGGTCTGGTTGGCTTGGTTAATGAAAGGCAGGAAGCACGTTGGGAATACCAAATGACAAGTGAAAAAGAAGGGATAGGTCTCGACAGAGATAGATCTCGGCAGAGATAGATCTCGGCAGGGATAGGTCTCGGCAGAAGATTCCCTATTGAAGGAAACTCGAGGTGGGGAGGCTTCCGCCAAAAGGGTTCCTCTCAGTGTTCTCGAACAAATAGGCGAGATCGTCATACGATGGGCTAATAGGGACTCGCGCAGTCTAGAGGGGACGGTCCCGTCTTAAGGATTCGAGAGTCACGCTTCCGGCTGGCCGGTTACCGCGGATTCTTGCTGATTCATCGCTACGAATTTCCTAAGAAGGCCAAGGGCCTTGGCGGAAGCCTACGCCGAAAGCATTCAACTACGACAATCACATCAAACACATTCGCAAATAACAAAAAATGTTCGCAAGAAAAAATATTTGCATTAACAAATACTATATACAGGTACAAAATGATAGCGTCTCGCGCTTTACATAGAAGTGAAGAACAAAAGCAAGAAGAGGACCCTCAAGGGGACAAGTTGTATCCTTCTGAAGTCTCGCTGGAGCTTCCGCTGGAGCTTCCGCCGGAGCTCCCCCCGGAGGTCTCGCCATCCGCTGCGGGGGACTTTGGGACATCCGAGGGAGGGGTATTGGGGGCGCCAGGGGGCTTTGGGATGGGCTCGAAGAGCCATGGGACAAGTTGTGGAGCGGTAATGTCTTTGCCCCTTCCGTCCCAACAGTTGATGTCGCGCAGCGTCTCCAGCGTCAACTTTACGGTGGCTTGCGCGTTCCTTTGAAGGAGCTTGTCGATGTCATAAGCCGAGTAATACTGGCTCTTCAATCTCTCGTCCAGCGGAGGGGCTGCACTCGCCTCGAGGCGCGCGATCTGCTCTCGCAGGAGAACGTTGTCATATCGGGCCTGAGACAGCTCCTCGCGAAGTGCGGCTTGAGCGGAATCCTGAACAACGGGAGGTTAGCATAAGAGAAGGGTTAGGATTGCGAGAACAAGTGATTATGAAAGGTCTCGCTTACCCCTTCCGCTTGGCGCGAGGATAATAGTTGCTGGGTCTCGGCCAGCTCCTTGGCCAGAGAGGCCGCCTGGGCCACCGCATCGTCCTTGGCCTTGAACATGTCTTGGAAGTTGCGGTCTATCGTAATGCTCCGCCGGGCGCACATATGCGCAAGCTCCAGCCCACGCATTAAAGCGCGAGTGGAGTCGTATGCCAACAGCCGGGTCGACATCCTGTCGTAGACGCTAGCGTCCTCCCGACTGTAGAGGCCATAGCCTAAAGCGAAAGCTTCGCCGGTGACCTCGTCTCGCTCCGCCCAGCTCGGCAAAAGGGACGAGATCGTGACCTTGTTGGCGTCAGGGTCCCATTGCAGCAGCGGCTTGTTCTCCGCGTCCAGACACCTCACGCCGAGACCAAAGTTGCGATGACCCCGCGGCACCTCGTCAGACGGGGGTTGGCCGGAGGTCCCGGCGGCGGCACCCTCGCTCTCGGCGACTCCAGGGGTCCGAGGGTTCTCGGCAGGCGTCCCGGGGCCGCCCCTGGTGGCCGCAATCCTGCTTACTGCCTTCAGGACCTCCTCGAAGGAGCGACCGGCGGGGAGAGGTTGGACGGGCTGGACAACCACAGCCTTGCCCTTCTCGGTATCCGTGGTCTTGGGCCTCTTGATTGGCTGAGGTGCGGAAGCAACCGGCTTTCGCTTCACAACACCGCTCGAGGGGGGGAGGCCCGGCTCCTTTCGGCAGGCTTGCGCAGCGGCTTTCGCAAGAGCCAGCGGGTCCTTCGGAGGCTGACTCCCTCCGGCGCGAGCCTCGTCGAAAGGCTGGCGGAGAGGGATCTCGCGCTCTCCTGCAAAAACAATAACGATAAGTTCTAACCTTGGAAAAGGCAAGAAAAAGATAAATGAAGGCGAGACCCTACCTTCTCCCGGAAGTACAGGGGAAAGAGAATCGACGTCTCGCCGGAGGTGGAGGACGTTGAAGTCCTTGGTTCCGAAGAACTCAAGGAGGGCACTCTCGCGGGAGCCCAGGGACGGAGGCTTGTAGGCGGCATCCTCGTATTGGATGGGGGCTAGGGGAACGTTCCCGAAGTCGCCAGAGACGTAGATGAACTTCTCGCCCCAATGATGATGCTTGTTGGCGAGACCGATCGTCTTCAGCAGTTGCCCGGAGAAGAACACCACGCCTCCTTTCGCGCGGAAGGTAAACAGCTTGCGGAAGATCGGCAAGCTGAACTCGATCCTCTCGGAACGCATGTAGCATATGAATACCACGAGAATGGCAACTGAATTAGGGTTCAGCTACGCGGGAACCACCCCGTAGTACCGGAGAGCCTGTCGCATCTCAGGCCACAGCGGAAGGCGGAAGCCCACCTCGAAGTGTTCAATAGGGATGGCGAGCTCCCCCTCCCCTGCAGTGTTGACTTTGTCATGACTGCCCGGGGGCCGCGCGACGAAGCCGGCGGGAACGTGCTGGGTCTTGGTCAGATTGAACTCCTCCAGAGTGAGAGTACAGGAAGGGAAGAGATGCTTTTGGAAGGCTTCCGCGCAGTTGGATCGTCCTTCACCACCACCCGGCATCGCAATAGGGATTGAAGGCGAGATCTACGGGGAGAAGGCGAGAGCGAGAACGGGGCAAGAACGGAAGTGTAAGACAGAAAAGGGCGAGAGCTTTGCGAAGACCGCGAGAACAATAGCAAAGAGGAGAGAGACTGGAGTCAGAGGAATGAATGTGGTAGGTGAGTCTCCTATTTATAGAAAATCGTGGTAATGATGGCTGTTTTCAGAAAGGCGGCGAGGGTACAGCCGCCGCGTCCTAGGTCAGCGACGCTTCGTTTTTCCCGCCCGAATCTGACAGCGACCGATTAAACAGCTGGCGCTAACGTTGCGAAGTGTCATACGGCAGAAAAAGTAGGCGGAAGCAAGGTGGCTCTCGCCACCCCAAAGAGCTGGGAAGATAACTCATACGCATACAAAAATATTAAAGACAGAGCCATCGCTCTCGCTGAGCGGGAACGCGATAAAAAAATAATAATAATATAATAAGCGAATAAAGTGCGGGAACATTAGTTACAACTCCAAGCGAAAAAGTAAGGGTACATTAGAGAAGGGAAGGCCGGGGGAAGAGGAGGGGAGGTCTCGCGCTTCAGTACGGCTCCCAGCGCCATTTCCCTTGCTCCCAACGCCATTTGCCTCGGTCCCGCAACTTGGTCCGGGGGGGCGCCTGCGGGTTGAAGTAGGACGACAGAACGCTGCATCCCAGGTCAACCCGGCGAGACAGATCCCGGATTCTCTCGATGCATCTCTCAGGTGAAGACCCGGCGGTAGCTCCCCCGGGCCGGTCCATCTCGCCTAGAAGGAAGTCTCGCTCCAAGGACTCCAGCCTCTTCTCCACTGACTGGCGAAACTCTCGGGCCGCAAGGTCGCGGACCCGTTCTCGCCGGATGAGTTTCGACAGAATGGCGGCAACCTTCTTCCCTCGTCTTTTCGCGCTCCCGGCACCGGTCAGGATCTCCTCCATCTCGTCAGATGAAGGGAAGGGAGAGCTTTCGCCGTCTTCTCCCTCTCTTTCTTCTTCTTCCTCTTCTTCTTCTTCCTCTACCTCAGCGCCAGGCCGCGAGTCCATGTCCCCTGTCAAAAGAAGCCCCATTTTAGCGGAAGCTGAAGAATAGCAGCGATAAAATTGCCATATACCTTCGGAGTGACGAGGCCCCCCGGTCGACGGCAGGCGAGAAGGCCCAGCCCCCCCCCCCCCCCCCTCAGCTCCAAAGAGGAGGTGGATTAGCTTTCCTTTGCCGGGGGGGGGGGGGGGTAGACTTTGCGGATGGTGATCCCGGCCTGATCAAGAGCGGGGGAGCGGGTCTCCTCAGCCGCTGGAGGACTAACGTCTAGCGGTGGCACAGGGATCTCGACACTTTTTCCTCTCGCCGATAGGGAGGAGTCAACCACATGGGCAGGCTGGTTCGCAGTTCTCGCCCCACCATCCTGGGTGGCGAGATCCGAAGGTGCAGAAACCAACGCTGCGAGAAATCAGGTCAGCGTTTGGGAATACCAGGCGAAGCCAAGAAGGGAACCTTTACCAGCGGTGTTTGGGTCTGGCGGAGGAGGCGCCTCGGGAACCTGTGGATGATCATCGTGATGGCTAGAGGGTGGATCCGAACGTTCTCGCGGGGACGCGGCAGCGTCAGGAACCGTCTCCTGCGAGAGGTATTAAGTTCAACAATTGAGCAACTGGTTGTTGATTGGTATATCAAGCTTACCTTCCGCGGCGAGATGCCGTCCGCGCAACTAGGGGTCGGGGTGGGCGGGCTCCTGTTCTCGCGGGATAGGTCCCGCTGAACCACCTTCGCCTTCTTCTTCTTCTTCTTCTTCTTAGGCAGAGAAGGCTCAGCAACTGACGACTGTCTCGCTAGCCATGGGCGACAAGGGCACTGTTAGCCCTAGCTCGCGCCTGCGCCGCGTTGATGCGGTCCTGCAGATCCTGCGGAAGAGGTTTATCGGCACGCTTGGAAGGCATAGCGAGAGAGGGCGAGAGCTCAGAAGGAGAATGACGGCTCGAGGGAAGTGTTATGACCGTCTATCGGCACTCATATTTATAGGCGCCGTACGGCCCACCGAAAGATTCCCTGACGTTGACACGTGCTCAGCGAATATTTTGGGTTGAACATGTCTTTTCGAGCGCGACGCTAGCTCAAAAAGAGCGGGGATTGTGTACAACCCCATATTCGCTGAGCCAGACAAGGAGGCACAATGGTCACAGGAGGGTTAGCCAAAGTGGTCCCGCCCTAAGGAGGATCTCGCCCACAGAAGGCGGAAACGCTCTCGCCGGATGCTATAGAAGAGAAACCGTGGGCCGAGAGCGCCAAGCGCGACTGCGCGGAAGCGCTCTCGCCCAAACCAAGCCTCAATCCCGAAGAGTTCTCGCTTGCGCTGTGCGAGAACGTTCGCGCCGCGCCCTGGGCCGAAAGGTCTCGGCACCAGCTCTCGCTGAGTGGGGCCCAGGGTCTTTGGAAGAATGTCCTAATTGCCCTCAGGAGAAATTACTTCAGTACCCTCAGAAAAACAGCGGGTTTTGGCTATTAGCAGACCAACCAGGGGCTTTTCAGTAAATTCAGGACAGCAAAATGCTATAAATAGACCCATAAGGGCTCCTTAGAGAGCAAGCTATCATTGTCTCCGGAATTCTAGTGCTTTCTGAGGAGCTCCTAGCCCAGCTTTGGCTTTGGAGGGGAAGCTCTCAGAGATCTTCCGGGTGTGAGGAGGGACCTCCCTGCTGAGGCTTTTGGGTCAGTCTTAGGTCCTTAGAATCCAGTCAAGGGGTGAGACTTGAGAGAAGTAGGTTTTGGCTGCACCCCTTTTTCTTCGAACTTCAGTTGAGGTCATATTTGGCTTCAATAGTAACATCAGATAGAAGAGGCGAGTCATCCGTCCACGTTTTGTCTTCTCCAATAGCCATGGGAAACCGAGCCGGTTTGACACCTGTCAATCCTGCTTCTTGTAGAAGATCAAGGACATACTTCCGTTGGGAGAGAACCAATGAGTCAAGTTTCCGAGAGATTTCTATCCCCAAAAAGTATTTCGGGGAGCCCATATCCTTCGTGACCAAGTGTTGACGGAGGTGCTTCTTCGTCAAGTCCACCCCATCTCGGTCATCGCCAGTAAGAAGAATATCATCCACATATACTGCCAAAACCACCAGTCCCGAGGCCGTTTTGCGAATGAATAAGGAGTGATCGGCCGAACTCCTTCTAAAGCCGATGGTAGCCACAATGCCACTGAATTTGTCGAACCACGCCCGAGGGCTCTGCTTTAGGCCATAAATGGCCTTCTTCAAATGACATACGCGTGTCTCCCCCTGAGCAACATACCCAGGAGGTTGCTCCATATAGATGTCCTCCTGAAGATCGCCATAGAGAAAGGCATTCTTCACATCAAGCTGGGAAATAGCCCAATCCCGGTTAACAGCCACAGAGAGAAGAACCCGGATGGTGCTGAGGCGAGCAACCGGAGAAAAGGTATCAAAGTAATCAATGCCGTAAGTCTGAGTGAAGCCCTTGGCTACCAGCCGGGCCTTGTAGCGATCCACAGTGCCGTCGGGGCGAAATTTCACAGCGAAGACCCAACGACAGCCAACCACATCAGTGCCTACGGGAGGAGGAACAAGGGTCCAGGTACCCCTTTCAGTAAGAGTAGTCATCTCCTCATCCATGGCAGACTTCCAATGAGGGAAAGAAAGAGACTCCCGGTAGGTGCGGGGAGTAGAAGTAGCGGAGATAGCCAAGGCAAAACACCTGCGAGAAGGAGAAAGCCGATCATAGGAAACAACTGCCGCAAGCGGGTGTTGAGTACACGCCCGCACCCCTTTGCGAAGAGCAATGGAAAGATCTAGGTCGACGGGTGCGTCAGCGACCGGAGCGTCCGTGACGGAGAAGGCTGGCCCGGGACTAGAGAGAGACGGCGACGGAGAGGAGGGTGGAGGGGTGGGTGGGGAGACGGACTGGGAAGGAGACGGTGGAGGAGGAGACGAAGGTGGGAAGACGTCGAGAGGCGTGGAGGGAACGGAGAGATCAGAAGGAAGAGAAGAGGTAGGAGAGAAATAGGAAGCATTCTCGAAAAAAGTCACATCCGCGAAGACAAACTGCTTGCGGAGAAGGGGGTCAAAACAGCAATAGCCTTTTTGAGTGGTAGAGTACCCCAAAAAGACACACTTGGTGGAACGGGGGGGAAAGCTTGTCGCGGGTAGCGGAGGGAGCGTGAACAAAGGCCGTACAACCAAAGACACAGAGAGGGAGAGGAAAAGGTTCCTTGTGGGGGTAGAGAATGAAGAAGGGGGTTTGGCCGTGGAGAACTGTAGAGGGAAGGCGATTGATGAGATAGCAGGCGAGAAGCAGAGCGTAGCCCCAGTAGGAGCGAGGTACGTGCATCTGCGTCATGAGAGTACGAGCAACATCAAGAAGGTGACGGTTTTTACGCTCCGCCACCCCATTCTACTGGGAGGTGTAAACACAAGTAGTTTGATGAAGAAGACCGTGTTGGTGAAAGAAAGAGGAGAACTCATTATTAAGATATTCCTTGGCATTATCAGAACGTAAAACTTTAATAGAAATGTCAAACTGATTCTGAATCATAAAATAAAATGATTGCCAAACAGAAAAGAGTTCAGAGTGATCTTTTAATAGATACACCCAGGTACATCGTGAAAAATCATCTATAAAAGTGACAAAATAGGAACTACCCCGACCAACAGTGAGGGTAGGAGCAGGACCCCATACATCAGAATGAATAAGATCAAACGGGCGAGAGGAGCCACAGCCTTGCTTCGGTGGGAAGGAGGAGCGATGATGTTTGTCAAGCTGACACGCATCACAGTTGAACGGAGAACTGGTAAGGGGTAAGTGGGGCAGAAGCTGTCGAAGAATCCGAGGAGGAGGATGTCCAAGGCGAAGATGCCACTGAAGGAGATCGGTAGAAGAGGAGTAGGCGTACAGAGCGGAAACATCGTCGAGGAAGTAGAGGCCGCCGCTCTCAGTCCCAGTAGCAATCGTCCGCTGGGTTCTCGGGTCCTGAAAAGAACAAGTAGTTGGAGTGAATAAGACGGAGCACTGAAGTTGCCAGCATAAAGTAGAAACTGATAATAAATTGCACGGGAACTTCGGGACATAGAGGGTGTCCTCCAAGCAAAGCGATGAGGTGAGTTGAACCATGCCCGTCCCATGAACCGGGGACGGGGAACCATCCGCCACACGAACCGGGGGTAAGCGGTCATGTGTCTCAAGACGGGAGAAGCAATGAGGGTTGCCAGTCATATGATTTGTAGCACCGGAGTCAATCAACCATTTACCTTGGGTAACGACGTGGGCACTACCTGACGTCGTGGCCACAGAGGCAGACGACCGAGAAGAGGCGGAGGTCGAAGAAGGAGCATCACCAGAAGGGCGAAGGTGAGGATGTTTCTGCCAGCAGCGGTCAACAGAATGGCCGGTACGACCACCGTGAGAGTAGAGGAACCGGGATGAACCCCGTCCGCCGGAGTGGCCGCGGCCACTAGGTCCCCCCCTCTGAGCCTGGTGAGCAAAGGAGTCCTGGGAAGGGGGTGAGGCCAACAGAGGCCGCTGGAGCAGCGAAGTAACAGCGGCAATGCGAGCTGCGGTGGCATCCAAAGTGGGAGATTCCGCCTCACCCAGGATCTGCTGGCGGATCAGATCATAGGAATCGGGAAGACGGAGAAGATAACAAACAACCAGGAGTTCCTGGAAGTGTTTGTGCTGTTCGGCCAAGTCCACGGAGAAGGGGCGATTCTGGAGGATTTCAGCACCAACAGCCTGAACCTGCTGATAAGCCGCAGCAGGAGACATGGAAGGGCGGGCGAAGAGGTCCGCATAGAGAGTATAAATGCGGTACGTCTGGCCCCCCTTTGAATAGAGAGCAGCGAGGTGAAGCCAAGCGGCCTTGACTGTCTCATCATGGCGAATGACGGGAAGGAACTCATCAGAAAGGCTGTTGGCCAGCCAGGTGCGGACAAGAGCATCACTCGCATCCCAGTCATCAAACTCAGGAGAGTTACGAGGAGGAGGGTCATCGGTGAGGTGATGACGCTTGCGCTGAGAGCGAAGGAGAAAAGTGAAAGAAACGCTCCAATCGGGATAGTTGGAGCCAACAAGCTTAGAAAGGGTGCCAAGGTTGCCCGAAGGAGGAGGAGGAGAAGGAGCGGTAGGAGTGGTGGAGATAATGGGGGTGGTGAGACCGGAAGTAGTCATAGAACACAGCAAGAAACTGCAGCGGATAAAAAGGAAGAAGCCGCGTGAACACAAGCGGCTAGAAAGCAGTCAAATGCACAGTGGGGAAGAGGTCACGCGGACTGAAAAGGCCGAGCGAACAGAAGAGAAGAGGAAGCAAGAAGCAGCGACAACAACAAGTCGCAAGCCGGGCGAACAGAAACAGGCCACAACGACTAGGAAGTCGGAGAGGCAAGAAGGAACCAGGTGCGCGGCGACACCGAAACAGGTCGCGGCGACGAATAGTAGTAGGAGAAGAGAACCAAGGAGAAGCAAGCCGCGCGAATAGGGCAGCGGACAGAAATAAGCCGCGCGAACAGGGCAGCAGACAGAAGAGAAGGCAAGCCGCGAAGACAGGTCGCGGAAAGCAGAAAACAAGCCGCGAGAATCAGAGCGCACACAATCAGGAGGAAAAGACCGTGTCCTCTGATACCATGTAGAAAGTAGCGAACATGCAAGAACAAACAGATAGACTTTTGAATAATTGAAATTTTATTATCCAAAAATGATATCATTTACAAAGGTATGACCTCCCTTATATAGAATGGAGGAGATATGAGAGAGTATAAACAAATAATGTGGGACTAAACATGTACAGGACAGATCGGCTAGAAATAAAGGAGACTGCACAGGCCGCGCGGTTAGACAGATGGGTTAACCGCACGGCAACTCCAGCAGGATAAGAACAAGCCGCAATGTGAGTCTGATAGACCGCCCGGTCTCCAAGCACCAGAGGAGACCGCCAGACCGCTCGGTCAACAAACCGCCATACAAGACCGCAAGGCCGCCCGGTCTAATACTTCAACACTGATGAACTCTACAAACGCTCATTCTCCGGACCGTACCTAAATTCTTACGCCACATCGACACTGACTACGCTCTGCGGGATGTGCACGAAAACATATGTGATGAACACTTGGGAGGAAAGGATTTGGCCCTGAAAATCTTGTGGCAAGGCATCTACTATCCCACATTGAAAAATGATGCCCTATACTTCGCTCGAAAATGCGAAAGCTATCAATTCCACTCCAATGTCCCGCATCAACGTCCTGTCGGGCTCACCATGCTCTAGAGCGCGTGGTCATTCACCCAATGGGGAATCAGCCTAGTTGACCCATTTCCGCCAGCCTCCAGGCAGATGAAGTTCATCATTTTGGTTGTCGACTACTTCACAAAGTGGGTCGCGGCAGAACCGTTGGCCAAGATTACTGAGGAGAACGCGACATGATTCATCTGGAAAAATATCATCTGTCGCTTCGACATCCCCGCCACTATGATCGCTGACAACAAGACACGATTCACCAGAAAGGCCTTCACCAAAATGTGCGAGGACTTGAATATAGAACTCTGCCACACGGTCGTGGCATATCCCAGACCAACGGGCAAACTAAACTCACCAACTACACCATCCTAAAAGGCATAAAGACCCGCCTTCAAGAAGCTCGGGGGCAATGGGTGGATGCCCTCCCCAATTTCCTGTGCGCTTACCGGACAATGGCGAGGATGCCCACCGGGGAAGCACCTTTCAACCTCTTCTACGGATCAGAAGCGATTATATCTATAGACATCGGGGCCCCAAGCCCTCACGTCCAAGCTTTCGACCCAACGGAGAACGATGCCCTCCTGAGGGATAGACTTGGTCTGGGAAGTCTGGGATGAAGCATCACAAAGGATTGCCTCATAACAGGGTCGTATGACACGCTTCTATGATAGGAGGGTAAAGCCAAGACCCATCAATATCGGAAACCTCGTCCTCCGAAACCTTAAAGCGGCAAGGAAAGGGCCTCAGAAGGACAATCTCTCTGACTTGGGAAGGGACCTTCATCATCACAACAGTAGTAAAGACAAGAACTTACAAACTGAGAGCTCTGGATGAAAAAACACTCCCTCGGACTTGGAATGCGTAGAACCTGCGCCTCTTCTACAAATAAACCAAAGCAGGGCGCACGGGCAGGGCACCCCATCATTGCATCATCTTCATTATCAAAACAATCAACCTTGTTTGAATCCATCAGTAAGTCCTAGGCGAGATTGGAGAAAGTCTTTCTGTACCTCCCAGACGAGATTGACGAAAGTCTTTCTGCACCTCCCAGGAGAGACTGGCAAAAGCCTTTCTGCACCTCTCGGATGGACCCAGGTCCTCCCAGGAGAGATGGAAAAAGGTCTGTCTGCACCTCCCAAGCGAGATGAACAAAGGTTCATATGCACCTTCACTTGGATGAACCTCGGTTCTCCTAAGGCGTAAATGAACAATGGTTCTTCGACACCTCCACCAGGATGGTCCCAGGTCCTCCCAGCGAGATGAACGAAGATTCATTTGTACCTTCACTTGGAGGAGCCCCGGTTTTCCTGAGGCGCGAATTAACCAAGGTTTTTCACGACCTCCACCCGGAAGGACCCCGGTCCTCCCAGACGAGATGAATAAAGGCTCATCTGCACCTTCACTTGGATGAACCTCAGTTTTCCTGAGGAGCAAACAAACAAAGGTACTTTGCCACCTCCACCCAGCCGGACCCCGGTCCTCCCAAGTGAGATGAAAAAAGGTTCATCTGCACCTTCACTTGGACGAACCCCAATTATTCTTAAGCGTGAGTGAACAATGGTTCTTCGCCACCTCCAGTTGGATGTACCTCAGTCCTCCTAAGACGCGAGCGGACAAAGGTTCTTCTCCACCTCCATGCGGACGAACCTCGGTTCTCCTAAAAAATGTGAATGGACAAATGCCCCCCACCACCTTTACCCGGGCAAACTCTGGTTCTCCTAATGCAAAACAGGCAATAACTCTTCCCCACTTCCGCTCGGATGAATCCTTGTTCCCACGACATTCACAGACAAATGTCCTCCTTCATACCTGCTCAAAACGCAAGCAATGTTCAAGAAAATCGCCCCCTCTATTTTATAGGTCTCAAGAGAGGAACCGTAATGGAAGGCATCCAAATAGGCTAAAATATTTTGCCAAATTTTCCTGTCTCAAACAAACAGTGAATAAGCTTCAATCTTTGACAAGCGTCCCGCAAAGTGTGGTGGGTGATCTTCTGAAGGCTGAAACATTCTGGGAGACACTAAAATTTTCCGCCCTCATTGCTTCGCGGAACATGACTCGTGAAAAATTGGGGGCATTTGATCGGGACCCTACGAAATTTTTGTGTCAAATCGGTCCAAGAACAAAGAGCCCAACCAGACCAGTGGCACACCGAGATCCGCAAGCACCCGAGAAGACTGGGAGGGCGTGTCGGGCCCGAGCCTAAGAGCACACGACCGTGCCCCAAGTTGGCATCACACACGCGGTCTGTGCAGGCGCAACACGCATGGCTGCAATCGACCTCCAGGCCGCACACGACCTCCAGGTCGCATGCCCCGCGTGCTTCACATGCGTCGCCCCTGGGCGCCCCACAGGCGCCGGCGGCCCTCGCCGCCGCCGGCAAGCCCCGACCGCGCCCTTCTCCACCGGCCGTCGTCGCCGCCTCCAGGCACCCTACTCGGGCTGCCCGAACTCCCCGGGGAAGGGGTCACTTTTGTCATTTAATTAATTTTGGTGATCCAGGTGACTGAAACATAACGACGTCGTTCGCCAGCACAAATCACTCCCCGACGTAATTAC
Source organism: Platanthera guangdongensis (assembly GCA_039583875.1). Taxonomy (NCBI): domain Eukaryota; kingdom Viridiplantae; phylum Streptophyta; class Magnoliopsida; order Asparagales; family Orchidaceae; genus Platanthera; species Platanthera guangdongensis. The sequence continues at coordinate 18,541,482 of CM077147.1, read as the reverse complement.
TGGCAAACTCCTCTAAAAAACTATAAATATGCACATAGGCCTTCATTTCAAGTCGAGCAACTCCGGATGCAAGAGAGAGCTCTGAGATTTTCCAGCGAGATCATGGACTTAGGCCGATTCTCCGCTCAAGAATTCGCCCCGCTCTTCTCCTTGCGCTACGAATTCCTCATGACTCAAGTGACGTCAACTGTCTCCGCGAGAGCGCTCCCATCTAGGTTTAACATCAACGAGAGCGCAACCTCCTGAAGCCCCGTGGACTTAGAAGATTTTCCAGCTGGAACGCTCCCACCAAGATTCCGTGAGCTCAACGTCATCTCAAGGCCGGATCGCTTCCATCAAGGCTCCGAGCACTTAGTCAATCTTCCTCTTTTTCTGTACTTATAACAGAGTAGCGGTCTGTCGTCCTCCGAAATCAAACCAATTTCTGCAACACTCCAAGAACTGTCGCCCTCAAAGAACTGCTTAATTTACCTGCATATGATCAAGTTTTGACTGTTTCCCCTAATACTTGATGTCTGCAAATCTTAATTTACCTGCATACGCTTGTTCCAAGTAGACACGTTGAGCAACAATCTGTAAACTCAACATGTCTACTTGGAACAAGCGTATGCAGGTAAATTAAGATTTGCAGACATCAAGTATTAGGGGAAACAATCAAAACTTGATCATATAAATTTAATTTATAACGTGCTCTCTTGCATTAATATTTGCAAACATAAGAAATACATTGATCGTCAAGATAATAACAATTTAATTTGATAAAGTTGTGATATAATATAGATCCAGTCGAATATTCAGGTTATTTGGCCAAAAAATTGTAATGTTGAGATATCAATAAAATCAACTTTTTAATACCTACAAAATGAGATTAATATTGAATACACTTCAAAAATGTCATGCTCTTCAAATATGAAAAACATGATTGAAATTGAACAACCAAGTTCTTTATATTTGAAAAAACCTAGTATAACAAGATTCTCTGAATATGGAAATCCCATTGAAGATGCATGCATGTTTTCAGAAATTTTGAAGAATTTTGTGATATTTTTACAATTTTATGCTTTAATCCAATGAATGTTGTTGGATTTGGCAGAACCTTTTGTAATGTCCAGCTAGCTAGTTAATTTATAGTTGGATCCTCAGCAAAACCTCTCTGGAGGCTATAGTTCTTGGGCAATTCTTCTTTTGTCTGCCTCCTCCAAATCTACATCTTTTTTTATTGGTTTAGAAAGGGCAAAGCTCTTCAATCTGTAGCTAGAAAATGCAAAGAAAGGGGAAATTAATTGAAGTAGAATTAATTGTGATTGTGAATAATACTGATGAATCATGTCAAAGTGTGTGTTGTGGCTGACCTTTGGAAAGCAAAAGGCAAAGATTCTGGTAATCCTCGTGGGGGGTGTCGCGTTGTTTCTTTAGCTTTGGAGCAACCCGTCTTGGTAGCATAGCTGCTGAAGAGAAATCCTCACTGCATCACAGAAAATTTCTTTTCTTTGTTTTTTTATGTAAAATTAAAGCCTTCAGATTCTGTCCTCTTTTCTGCCGCTGTTTCTCTTCAGTGCGTCTGCATGCGCGCCACTTACTCTGAGCCCTGTCCCTTTCTCTCTCTCTCTTCTTCTTCTTCTTCACTGACCACCTGAGAGGACTTTGATATAGAAGAAACAGAGTCCCAAATTTATCTGCTGCAACTTCAATTACGGGCTGGTCTTACGTGCTTCAGCAAAATAGGTGGAATTAATGGGAGCTGTTGTCAGTTAATTATTATGTGAAGAGAATGTAATGCGGAATTAGAAAGTAAAACAAGGCTGCTTGTAATGTATTTTTCCTTGAAATGTATTTTTCCGCACAACTGTATGTACAGATGAGTATTCTCTTGCATTTTTTAGGTCGTTTCTATTGGTAGCTCGTATATGATTATTGACAGCACAAAGATAATAACAGCCCAAAATATAACTATTGACAGCCCGATAGATATTGACAACTCAAAAATTAAGTTTTTAAAAAGCATTTTTAGGAAAAGTGTTCAACATGAAAGTTGTAGATCTCGACGAGATCTACAACTTTTATGTTGAACACTTTTTCTAAAAATGTCATATAGTAGGTATATTTTCAAAAGGCGCGGAATCCGGGTGGAACTCGCATAATTCCGTCAGGATTCCGCGCCTTTTGAAAATATGTCTGCTATATATCATTTTTAGAAAAAGTGTTTAACATAAAAGTTGTAGATCTCGTCGAGATCTACAACTTTTATGTTGAACACTTTTTCTAAAACTGTAAAATAGTAGACCTTTTTTCAAAAGACGCGTGTTCCACGTTTTATACTGCTATTAGCGGCCATTATATGAGTGTTTTTTATTATTTTGCTGGGCTGCCAATAATCAAAGCTGGGCTATCAATATAAATGCCCTTTTTTATATAATGTACTTTGGTCGTTTATATTTCTTTAATATGGTCACTTAATTACGGCTCAAAACACTGCTAAATGCATTTCCACGTCTGGGGTGCAGGTAGAGTGGAGGGAGCCGACTGCGGCATACCACCCAAGGCTAACATCCCAAGTCAGGCGGCTCCTTATAAAGCATTATGGCGTCACTCCCCAAAACCACGCGATTAGGGAAGTGGTCACACCGCTTATACACCCAGAACCAAGGAGCACGATAGGCGGTGTGGGACTAAACCATCCCTTTTAACGAGTCACGACACACGCTCTGACATCACTGTCCATTCAACGTGGTGCACTCAACACTCATTCACCGCTCCGGTGTCGCCCGACATTCCGGCAGCCCAAACCGGGCGGCTCTCCGGCCACCCTAATCGGGCAGCCCCATGGCCGCCATGCCTTCCGCCGGCATGCGGAGGGCCTCCACCTAGCTAACCAGATCGGGCGGCCCCTTGGCCGCCCACCCATCTGCCGATGTATGGAGGGCCGCCCCCTGGCTGCCCAGATCGGGCTTCCCAATGACCACACTGCCCTGAGTGTATGGAGCGTCGGGCAGTGTGGTCGACGTTTATGATATGATGAGGGTGCGTGAGAGCACCTCTTGTGATATATCTGTTGTAAAAATGTTATGCCTGCATGGAAGGAATACCACTGCCCCGGGAAAGGGGTAGAGTCATTATAAATTGGTTAGCTGAATGCTGACCGTTGCTTTGTTTGCCACCTTCAGGGTGGATTGTCTCTGTGCAGGTGTTGGAGAGCCAAGCGGGAAATAACGGGGTGAAGCCCATGCTGTTATGCTGACTCTCGAAGGCCGAGTGAAATAGTTTTACCGTGTTTATGTGTGGCCGACCTGCGTGCCGATGTTTGTAATCTACACCTGTGAAGTTTAACTGTAAGGCCTTAAGGCCAACATATTGTGTATTGTGTAAACATTTCTTGGAGATATATACATGTGGTTGTTTATATATCGTGGACATTCATGGTTAATGAGTTCAAATATAACCCCTAATGCTTCCGCTAGAATGCTCTGAGTTAGGATGCATATACTGGTTTTGATATTCATAAGTAATGTCCCCGACTATCTGTGGAATACGGCGTGGGGCCCCGGTCGGACCTTCTGTTATATTTCATGTGACGGACGGAGATGTTACACGCGTGCCACTCCCAAGGGCCCCTCTACGCACTCTGCCCCAAGCGCACCCTTGTGCACTCCGCTCCCAAGTGCACTCCGCTCCCAAGTGCACTCCGCTCCCAAGTGCACCCCGTACACAAAGCTCTGAAGTACTCCCTCTTTGTGCACATCTCTAAAGTGCACCCTTGCACGCACCGCTTCAAATCGCTCCCCAGCGCAACCTCCTAAGCGCGCCTCCGCACACGTCGCTCCCAAAGCAGACTCCTGCGCGCACCGCTCCCAAGTGCGTCTCCGTGCACTCCGCTCCCAGGCACACCTACGCTCTTTCAAGTTTGTTCATGAGCACGCGCTTTGCACTTGGACAATGCTAGCTGTCGACAAGACTCTATGCAAAGAACATTGAGCACCTTTCAAGCGTACTCCAACACACTTGCCGTGCAATGAGCCCTCCAGTTGTTAACGACCCCACATGCAGCAACAAGCGCTCCACACTAAACTCCTCTACACACAGCAAGAGAAAAGTTGTTAACGCCAAGATGCGCGGAATGCACAACTCAAGCCTCTAAGCACGAGAAGAAGTGCGTCAAGCCTTCAAAACGCAGTGCTTCTCACCACAGTCGAGAAAAGTACTTAGCTTCATGAGCGGTGGTTTGTCACTCTTGAACGCACTTTCTCTCCCTTCAAGTTGTAATGAGTCACGGTTTGTCGTCCTCGCATTCTTGCAAAAAGCTTTGCACACAAACAACAAATAGTGAAGTTTGGTCGGCACTAATTCAGCCACGTGATTTTTCATCCCCTATCAGGGTTTTCCACGTAAAAAATCTCTTCCCAGTCTCTCCTTTTCTTTGTGACTGATTGAACTCTCAACCGCTCTGAAGCTAAGACGGTTCAATTTAGGCCAGTCTACCAGAAGGCTTGAGTGATCCACAATAATGTTTAATGTTCTTTTTAATACTATGGATGGTAGTTGTGAATGGGGATTAGCCGTGCTGAGCACACAAGTTATGAATGAATAAGCTTCACCCATGTTTTTTGAATTGCAAGTATATAAATTTAAAATGAGTGATATATTTGGAATAGTATCATGGAGGGCTGCTCGATGCTCTTATGGACCAGTCGAATTGAACCATCTTTGTTTGAGAGCCAGCCGAGCGCGTAAACAGTCACAGAGAAGACCAACAGCGGACAATGAATCAGTGTCAACCAAGTTTCACCATTCCTTGGGGAGTTACAAAATTCTCTCTCGATGGTAACATTTGACATTTCGTTATAATGATTCTTCTGAACCCTAAAAGTTGCTTATAGTGGAGTGGTGATGAGGGTGCTCGAAAGCAATCTAGAATGATGAATACAACAACGGGGCTCTGGGCATAAAGACGGAGCTGGATATGGTCTTAGAGTTGTCTGAAAGGGGGCCTTCGAGGAGTTAAGGATATCTTTGAGGCTTTGAAGGAATCTTCAAAGGCTGAATGAATCTTTGAGGAATCTTTGAGGCTCTGAAAGAATCTTCAAAGGCCGAAGGAGATCTTCGAGCAAACTTCAAAGGATATTTGAACTATGAAGGATGCCTTCAAACTATCTTTAAGGGATCTTCGAACTCTGAAGGAGATCTTCTAGTATCGAAGGATATCTTCGAGTGCTGAAGGAGGACTTTGAAGAAATTTCCAAGCTCCGAATGAGATCCTCGTGTAAAATTTTAAGAAGGGAAGGTCACAGGAACACTCTTAACCAACCAAGTGCAAATAAACCACTAGTAAAGAAGATACAAGAACAACACTTATATTATTTACTATTTTACAAGGCGAGACATACAACCACGAGACATGATTTCGCGTTACACCCGATGAAGATAAAAAAAACAGACAGTACAAACCGGCGAACTGAAAAACTTAGACCGCCAAGGCCGCCTGTTCGCACCTCTAGCCGCGAGGTCACAAAAATAGCCTTTATTGACTTCTGTTGGAGACAAACCACCATAACAAACCAGACTGCGTGAATTGATCTTCGGACCACCTGCTTGAGAACTACCAAGGAAAGACTGCTCAGATAGCCAAACAACGATATCGCCTAGTGATAGCTCCTGACCGCCAACTGTTGTATGCTACTGCTTTGAAGCTAAGTCACTGACTTAACCTCTAGACCAAGTCACCAGACTGTCCAGGCAGGTCATACTGTTTGCAAAATAGCTGGCCAAGAGGGTACATTTCCTTGTCGCACGGCTAGAAAAATCCTAACCATAACCTTGCACTGAGCAACAGTTCTCTGCGATCCTAGTTAAAAATTAGGTGCTCGGGACCCATATTTATAAGCAGGTGAGGAGAATATGGTCACCGCCACAAGCGATACATCTACTGAAGTAGGATAGGCGGTCTGCCAACCCAGACCGCACAACTATGCGGTTAGCTAACATCTAACTGCGCAAATTGGGGGTTTATAGAAGAAGGCGAACTGGAAAAGCTATCACCCGACGATAGGAGATATTGTCTAGCGATAGCAACATGTAATGCGACCTAGCAACCTGCCGAACTATCAACCTGATGACCTCACTTCAAATTTTCAACTTTCCTCCTTAAAGTGAGAGTCGGGAATCACCCCAAGCAAACCCAACAGTCGTTCAAACGACCCTTTAGACATTGGCTTTGTAAATATGTCTATGACATTTTTCTTGCTCTGCACATACTCCACCATCAGAGATCCTTCCAGCACCTTCTAATAAAGTGGTGATCGATCTTGATGTACTCTGTAGGCGCGCGATACACTGGATTTGTAACCAACTTCAGAGCACTCTTATTGTCAGCGTGAAGCAGAGTAGGACATCACACCTCCTCATGGATTTCCTCCACTAACCTGCGCAGCCAGATGGCCTCCTGAGCTACCAAAGACGATGCCTTGTACTCGGCCACAGTAGTGGAGATAAAAACAAAATCATGCTTCTTACTACACCACAAAACTTCAACTGATCGGTACATGAAGACATGCCCAGATATTGACTTTCGATCATCTATATCTCCACCATAATCAACATCAGTGAACTCGTGTCCTTGTCATAAAAGTGCCCCGTGTTTGAGGTGGACTTCACATACTTTAATATAATCTTTGTCGCCATTAAATGAGACTTCCTGGTCTCCTGCATATATCGACTTACTCGACCAACAACATATGAAATATCAGGACCAGTAGTTGTCAAGTATATCAAGCTCCCCACCAGAGCCCAGAAGAATAAGGGATTTGAACGAACACTTCCTTCATCTCATCAAAGTTTGATACCAATTTTAAGTGGAGTAGAGTTGCTCTTACCCTCCCTCATATCGAACCACTTCATGATCCCCTCCCTATATCCCTTCTAGGAGACAAGCACACCGCTATTCTTCCAAACCAAGGAAATAGTGAAACTCACCAACATCTTTCATCTCAAACCGAATTAATATCTCAACCTTAAGCTTTGCTACCTCTTCGTTAGAGTTTCCTGTCACGATCATATCGTCAACATACTACAACACCAAGACTCGAAGCTCTCCCCTCTTCTTGATGAACATACTCGAGTCTGAGTCGGATGCAAAATACCTGTAAAACTATATATACTCTGCAATCTTCATATACCATGCCTGAGGCATTTGTTTCCAGACATAGAGAGCCTTCTTGAACATGCAGACATGTCCTAAATGATCTTCAGAAACATAACTGGGTGGTTGCACCATGAAGATATATTTGTTAATCTCCCCGTAAAGAAATGCATTCTTCACGTTGAGCTGTCAAATCTTCCATGCACGACAAGCCGTCAATCATCATCCGAACTGAAGTCATCTTGGCCACAAGACTAAATCTCTCATCGTACTCTTATCCATACTGTTGTGAGAATGCTCGAGTAATAAGGGGGTATTGTACCAATCAATACTGTTGTCTGCTTTCTTCTTGAGCTTGTATCACTTGCAAGTAACAACAGTTATGCCTTCTACCTTGGGCATAAAATCCCAAATTTCATTTTTCCTGGGGGAAGTCATCTCCTCATCCATGTCATCTTCCCACTTATTTACTTTAATGACATTCTCAAAGCACGGCGACTCCCACTCGTCCAGAGGTCCAGCAAAGTAGCATGAAACCAAGTTCACCTGATTGCCCTCTCTATATCGAGCTGGTGGTTTGATGGTCCTCTTTGACCTTCACAAGGCCTTACTATATTCCGCCACTTTAGCTGCCTCTTCTGCATCAGCTCTTTGCATTGCTCCCCCTTCTTCCAGAACCAGAAGTACCTGCCCCTGAGCTTGATATAGCCGGATCTCCTAGAGACACCGATAGCTCTACCAAAAGATCTTTAGCAGTTTCTTGTCTTCTTCCATCTACCCTGCTCTCTTGAAGTTCCACAGATGAACTACCCTGGTATGATGTCAGCTTGTCAAATACCACATCTCTCGAGACAACAAATTTTCTTGTCACTGATCAATGCACTTCCATCACTTCTTTCGCTCGTCATAGCTAATGAAGGCAAGTTTTCTTATCTTAGCGTCTAACTTTGTCCTAAGAGCATCTGAAATATGCATGTAGCAGGTAGAACCGAACACCCAAAGGTGTGCCATGCTGGGCTTCTCCTTGAACATTAGTTTACACGGAGGCTTCATGTTGACAGGACTCAAAGGCATCATGTTGATGACGTATGTCGCATAGGTCATTCCTTCTGCCCATAAGAACCGGGAATAGCTTTAGCATGAAGCCATCTCTTGCAGGACTCCTCCAGATGGAGGATCTTCCTCTCTACAACTCTATTATGTTGAGGAGTGTGTGTATAAGAGAGCTCTCTCTTGATCGCATGCTTTCTGCAGAAATGTAAGAACTCAGAGGAAGTAAACTCTCTTATTGTGTGTCCTCAACCTCTTTATCCGCAAATTAAGTTGGTCTTCAACAAGCTTCCTGAACTCTAAGAACTTCTCGAAAACTTCTGACTTCTCTTTCACAAAGTACACCCAAGTATACCTAGTGAAGTGAACAACAAAGACCAGCATATATTTATTACCTCAACAAGAAGGAGCGAGGCACAGTCCCATCAAATCATTGTGAGTGCACTCCAAAGGAGCCTGTCACTTGGGCAGTGACTTGTCAAATGGAAGGCAATGTGTCTTTCCATATTGATATCTCTCACACACATGACCATCACCTAGTGAGGAAAGACTAGGCAAGCCTTTCACCAAGCTTTTCGCTATCATAGCCTTCAGCTTGTCCATCCCTACATGTTCAAGTATCTCATGTCAGATAGTAGTACTTTTATTTACTCCCATATTTTCAACATAAGAACTTGTTGATAGGACGAACAAGTCCTTCATCCATCTCCCAACATGAGTGATACCAACCTTTACTGATGAAAAGTTATGAAGGAACTTCACCTATGTTGGACCAAATAACACGTGGTAGCTGACATCTACCGTATTGATCACTGAGAATAGATTCATCTTCATCCCTGGCATATGATGCACACTCTTTAGCGTAAGTGGTCTCTTATCACTGCCCAAGGAGACCGTTTCCTCCTTGTCTAATGCATGCATTGTATCATCAGCTGTAATGATAACATCATTACCCTGCTACACCTGAAGAGAAGAAAATTTTGACTCATCCTCGATAAGGTGATGACCACACCCAAAGTCAATGATATAATCCTTTTAGAAGTTGATGGATGCCAAGGCACGGATAGAAGATATCGTCATTTCTGCTGTGAAGTAATTCCCCCACTCACCTTCCTTCTTTGATCCACCTCCTCTCTTAGCAACATGTTCTAGATGAACATTTACCTTACATTCCTTCTTCATGTGACCAAGCTTATTACACCGGAAGCATCTGAGCCCTCCCTTCTACCTCCATCATGCTTAGGAGCATTGCTCCTCTCCTACTATGATAAGGTAGAAGCACTATCTCCACCATAGGTCTTCTTCTTGTCTCACCTATTCTTCTTCTTCACAAAATAAAGAACATCATTATATCCTCCTAAGATAGAACACCCAGACATCTGCTTAACTAAGATCTCCTAAGAGGATAGCAAGTTCTTCAGCTCCAGCAATGATGCCCAATTAGTCTAGCCCTGCACCGAAGTAATGAAAGCCGCATACTCCTTCCACAGGTCGCAGATGATGCGTCTTTTCAACTTAGCCTCTGAAATGGGCTCATCTAGGTCAAGTGCTGAGATCTCAGCACACAGATTCTTCATCTTCAGGAAGAAAGAAGAAATCGACAAATCTTCTTGAGTGGCTTGCACCAACTCATTTTCTAGGAACTGTCGCATAACTACATTTAACTTATTGAACAACCCATCCAGGGCAGCCCAAATCTTAGAAGTCATCCTACATCTTATGATGTGATCAAACAACTCATGTGAGATAACTGACTTGAGTGTAAATTTTGCGTTAGCGTTAGTTCACCTACAAGCTCTCACCTCCTGAGCATTAGCTCCAACAACAATCACCTCTTGTTTGTCACCTCCACCAACAACCTCCCAGAGGTCCTCACCAAGTAGATAAATCTCCAAACAAAACTTTCATTTCTTATAATTGGTATGAGTTAATAGCTCAATACCAAGACCTTTTGCATATCCATCTTCCATTTTAGATCTTCGGGTTTATTTTTCTTCCAAAGGTACTTATCAAAGTCCTATTAGTTGTTGACTGTTAAACCTCTGTCTCCCAACATGAGTGATGCCAACCTTTACTGATGAAACGTTATGACGGAACTTCACCTCTGTTGGACCAAACAACATATGGTAGCCAACATCTACCGTATTGATCACTGAGAATAGATTCATCTTCATCCCTTGCATATGATACACGATCTTTAGCATAAGTGGTCTATTAACACTGCCCAAGGAGACTGTTTCCTCCATGTTTACTGCATGCATTGTATCATCAGCTGTATTGATATCATCATTACCCCGGTACACCTGAAGAGAAGAAAACTTTGACTCATCCTCGATAAGGTGATGACCACACCCAAAGTCAATGATGCAATATTTCTAGAAGTTAATAGATGCCAAGTCACGAACAGAAGATATCGTCATTTCTGCCATGAAGTAGTTCCCCCACTCACCTTCCTTCTTGGATCCACCTCCTCTCTCAGCAGCATGTTTTACATGAAAATTTAACTTACAGTCCTTCTTCATGTGACCAAGCATAATACACCGGAAGCATCTGAGCCCTCCCTTCTTACCTCCATCATGCTTATGAGCATTGCTCCTCTCCTACTGTGATAAGGTATAAGCACTATCTCCACCATATGACTTCTTCTTGTCTCACCTCTTCTTCTTCTTCTTCATAGAATAAAGAACATCATTATCTCCTCCTAAGATAGAACACCCAAACATCTGCCTAACTAAGCTCTCCTAAGAGCCTAACAAGTTCTCCAGCTCCAACAACGATGACCGATTAGTCTAGCCATACACCGAATTAATGAAAGCCGCATACTCCTTCCACAGGCCGCAGATGATGTGTCTCTTCAACTTAGCATCTGAAATGAGCTCATCTTGGTCAAGTGCTGAGATCTCAGCACACAGATTCTTCATCTTCAGGAAGAGAGAAGAAATCGACAAATCTTCTTGAGTGGCTCACACCAACTCATTTTCTAGGAACTGTAGTCTAGCTACATTTAACTTACTGAACAACCCATCCTGGGCACCCAAAATCTTAGAAGTCATCCCACATCTTATGATGTGATCAAATAACTCATGTGAGATAACCAGCTTGAGAGTAAACTTTGCCTTAGCATTAGTTCACCTACAAGCTCTCACTTCCTGAGCATTAGCTCCAACAACAATCACCTCTTGTCTGTCATCTCCACCAACAATCTCCCAAAGGTCCTCACCAAGTAGATAAATCTCTAAACAAAACTTTCATTTCTTATAATTGGTATGAGTTAATAGCTCAATATCAAGATCTCTTTCATATCCATCTTCCATTCTAGATCTTCTGGTTTACTTTTCTTCCAAAGGTACTTATCAAAGTCCTGTTAGTTGTTGACCGTTAAACCTCTGTCTCTTTAATACAATGTAAAATTTTAAGAAGTGAAGGTCGCATGAACACTCTCAACCAATCAAGAGCAAATAAATCACTAGCAAAGAAGACGTAATAACAACACTAGTATTATTTACTGTTTTACAAGGCGAGACATACAAGCGTGAGACATGATTTCGTGTTGCATTCGATAGACATAAAAAACAAACGAGTACAAACCGGTGAACTGAAAACTGAGACTCCCAAGGCCGACTGTTCGCACGAACTAATAAACCAGACCACGCGAACTGATCTTCAAATTGTCTGCTTGAGAACTTCCAAGGAGAGACCACTCAAATCACGATATCGTTGGCGATAGCGATATCGCCGAGCGATAGCTCCTGACCGCCAACTGCTGCCAACTACTACTCTGAAGCTGAGCCACTTGCTTAACCGCCAAACCAAGTCACCAGACCACCCAGGCAGGTCGCACAGTTCACAAAACAGTTGAACAAGAGGCTACTTCTCCTAGTCACGCGGCTAAAAAAATTCTAACGTCAACCTTGCACCAAACAACAATTCTCTACGATCTGATATACAAATGAGGGGGTCGAGACCCATATTTATAGGCGGGGGAGGATGATATGGTCACCGCCACAAGTGATATAGTTACCGATGCAGGATAAGCGGTCTGCCAACCCATACCGCACAACTACGCGGTTAACTAACATCTAACCGCACGACTTGGGAGTTTACAGGAGAAGGCGAACTGAAAAATGTATCCCCCGACGATCGGAGATATTGCCTGGCAATAGCGACAAGCCATGTGACCTGTCGTCCTCACTACAAATTTTCAACACTTCGGGTGCTGCTTCAAGCGTTGGAGGACAACTCCAAAAGAATTTTGAAGGTCTTCTTTAAGACAGCTCGAAGACCTCAACCAACACTGTCTTTCAAGCCCAGTGCCTTGTTGCCACATTCATCATTCTAGATAGCTTTCGAGCACACTCATCACCACTCCACTCCAATTGATTTTTGCGGTGCAGAAGAATCATAGTAACGAGCGATGGTCTGTTATCCTCGAGAGATCACTCTTATAACACCCCAAGGAATAGGGAACTTGTTCAACACTAATCCGGCTCCGTTATTTTTCCCATTTCTAGGATATTTCCACTCCAAAAGATTCAATTAGCTGTTTATCTTCTCTGCGATTGTTTGCTGATTGGCTCACTCTCGATCTGAGACGGTTCAATTCGACCGATTCATAAAACCGTCCGCAACATGTGCACATAGACATAGCCAATTATGATGTGCACCTAACAACACCCTAATAATATTGTGGACAATTATTTCTTTGAAAAAGGTGGAAAGTTCATTGATATATTTAAACGAATATCAATATTAATCAAGGAAACCTTCAAACACACTCAACATCAATTAAATTTTAACTAAGTTTTCATTTGGCGGAGCGTTTGGAGCGCTCCATTTGAGGCAAACGCCACCACACGACAGGTACCAAATAGCTGGGGGCGGGGTTTACTCCGTTTGCACCCGCTGTGCCATGGAAAAAGAAAGAAAATTGGGGGATTTCAACCGCAACTTCCCCCCTCCGGTTTCAACAGCCCGGCTTCTCCTCCCGTCGCCGAAGCAAAACGCCGAACCAAACAAAACCTAAGTTGTAATTTTCTTGAAGCTATTATATATATATATATATATATATATATATATATATATATATATATATATATATATATATATATATATATAATATATATATATATATATATATATTATGTTGAGCACTTTTTGATTTGGAGCCGTCTTGGACCTCGATTTGGGCCCCGAAATCGGGGCGGCAGAACGGTTTACTGTAGCAGTTCTGCCGCCCCCAATTTCGGGGCCCAAATCGAGATCCAAAACGGCTACAAATCAAAAAGTGATCAACATAAAAGTTGTTCGTCTCGCCGAGATCTACAACTTTCATGTTGAACATTTTTTTGTTTTGAAACCATCGTGACCCCCAAATTCTCTTGCCCGTACGCTCGTACCTTAGTATTGCCCGCACAGTATATCTCCCCGATATATATATATATATATATATATATATATATATATATATATATATATATATATATATATATATATATATATATATATATATATATATATCAAATGCGGGCTGGCGCCTGTGCGGGCATGCGGGCGGAAGAAAATAGCCAGCAAACTCAGCGGCGGTCGGCGGCTGTGGGCTCGCCGGCGACCGGCCGCCCTAGATTCGTCGGCGAGGACGCCGACGAATCTAGGGCGGCCGGTGGCCGGCGAGCCTGCAGCCGCCGGCCACCGCTGAACAAAAAAATTTGCTAGGCCGGCGGCCGCGGGCTTACAGGGGCGGGGGCCGGCGGCTGCGGGCTCGCCGGCCACCGGCCGCCCTGGATTCGCCGGCGTGCTCGCCGACGAATCCAGGGCGGCCGGTGGTCGGCGAGCCCCCAGCCGCCGACCACCACCCCTGTAAAAAAATTTGCTCAGCCGGCGGTCGCGGGCTTACAGGGGCGGTGGCCGGCGGCTGCGGGCTCGCCGGCCACCGGCAGCCCTGGATTCTCCGGCGTGCTCGCCGGCGAATCCAGGGCGGCCGGTGGCCGACGAGCCCACAGCCGCCGGCCACCGCCCTTGTAAAAAACGGGCCTGCACGCTTGATCGCCAGCGTGCACAATTTCGGATTTGATGAATACAATGTTTCAGATGATTAATACACTGTTTCGGATGGCCACGCCCGCATATATGGCTGCCCCCACCAGATCAACGCTATATATATATATATATATATATATATATATATATATATATATATATATATATATATATATATATATATATATATATATATATATATATATATATATATATATATATGGCTATGTCTCAAATGCGGGCTGGCGCCTGTGCGGGCATGCGGTCGGAAGAAAATAGCCAACGAACTTAGCGGCGGCCGACGGCTGTGGGCTCGCCGGCCACCGGCCGCCCTAGATTCACCGGCGAGGACACTGACGAATCTAGGGCGGCCGGTGGCCGGCGAGCCCGCAGCCGTCGGCCGCCGCTGAGTAAAAAAAATTTGCTAAGCCGGCGGCCGCGGGCTTACAGGGGCGGGGGCCGGTGTCTGCGGGCTCGCCGGCCACCGGCCGCCCTGGATTCGCCGCGTGCTCGCCGGCGAATCCAGGGCGGTCGGTGGCTGGCGAGCCCCCAGCCGCCGACCACCGCCCCTGTAAAAAAATTTGCTCAGCCGGCGGTCGCGGGCTTACAGGGGCGGTGGCCGACGGCTGCGGGCTCGCCGGCCACCGGTAGCCCTGGATTCGCCGGCGTGCTCGCCGGCGAATCCAGGGCGGCCGGTGGCCGGCGATCCCGCAGCCGCCAGCCACCGCCCTTGTAAAAAACGGGCCTGCACGCTTGATCGCCAGCGTGCACAGTTTCGAATTTGATTAATACATTGTTTCTGATGATTAATACACTGTTTCGGATGGCCGGGATTTAATGCCCGCACGCCCACATATATGGCTGCCCGCACCAGATATAAACCACTGTAAAGAAAATAGTTTTGTCATGAATTTTAAATTCATTGAAGTCATCATGACCGTTAGATCTGTTCTGATATTTCATAAGTCGTATGATCAAAAGACACCATCTCTCTCCACTTTTTCCTAGGTCCCCTAAACCTTGGAGGGCGGTCTAAACCTATGTTAAAATTTTGAAAGAATATTAAAAAAATCGGCTCCAAATCGAGGTCCAAGACGGCTCAAATCGAGGTCCAAATTGAGGTACAAGACGGCTCCAAATCAAAAAGTGATCAACATGAAAGTTGTTCGTCTCGCCGAGATCTACAACATTCATGTTGATCACTTTTTGTTTTGAGAGCATCGTGACCCCCAAATTCTCTTGTCCGTACGCCCGTACATTAGGATTGTCGACACAGTATATCTCCTATATATATATATATATATATATATATATATATATATATATATATATATATATATATATATATATATATATATATATATATATATATAAATAACCACTATATAAACTCATGTTAAAATAGTTTTGTCATGAATTTTAAATTCATTGAAACCATCATGACCATTTCTGATATTTCATAAGCCGTATGATCAAACCACACCCTCTCTCTCCACTTTTTTCTAGGTCCCCTAAACCTAGGAGGGCGGTCTAAACCTATGTTAAAATTTTGAAGACAATATTAAAAAAAAGGTGCTTTTGTTAAGACTTGAACCACTGACCATCAACTTTCACAGTCACAAGTCTTATCCACTACGCCATGAATAATTACATGTTTCATTTGTGTCGCAGTGTTTATATGTACTATAAATAATGCAAATAAATTAAAATTAACATAATATATATTAAATAGCTGTAAATAATATAAGGATATTATATACGATATTATAAATATTATTATATATTATATTATTAAAGCTTGACGGGGGGAGCGGACGAGCATGCTGGGGGGCGGGGGCGGGCACGCAGTGGGGAGGGAGCGGACACGCCGCGGTGCGGGGCGGGCACACTGGGAGGCGAGGGCGGGTACTGTCGCGCTTGGCCGTTGGGGCGAAGCCCCGTGTCAGACACTCGTGTATATATATATATATATCTTATTATATAAAGCAATATAAGTATTTGGAGGCACACCATAGATCAAACAAGAGCCATTGGATCATGAGAGAGAGCATGAGATGGGGGAGAGAGCTCCGAGAGAGAGAGTAGGGAGAGAGAGAAAGAGAGAGAGGGGAGGAAAGAGAGAGGGAGAGAGAAAAGGAGAGATGACGGAAGGGGTAGAAAGGTGGCTGAGAGAGAGGAAGAGAGATGGGAAAGACGAGAAATAAGAGTGAGAAAAACTGTTTGAAATTAATGTTTTTACGACAAAACATAAATTTTTTTTAAAATAAAAATTTTAATATTTATTTATATTTTTTACGGTCATTTTGAGTACTCATATGTATATATTGCGTGCACTGCCCGTCTTGATGTGGGTGCATCCCGTCTTGATGTGGGTGCATCCCGCTTTGATGCGGGCGCATCCCGTTCGGAGGAGGGCGAAGTCAGCCTGGATGCGGCCGAATGCCGCCCGAGAGCATCGAGCACGAACGAGTCCGTGCGAAAATGCTCGTGTGTGTGTATATATATATATTAAATGTTATATTGGTAGATGTCAATCTCTTGGATCATTAAACATATGCAATATTTTATGTGAAAATTAACAGATAAAAATAAATAATTGATGATGCTATGCCTTTACTAAAAATAGTCTATTTATATAGATACCACTAAAGTCACACTCTGTATATAGTGTATATATATATTAACAAGATTGCCAAAAATTCAGATTAGTCCCTTAATTTTAAGTCTAATTTCAAATAAGTTCTTTTAATTTTTATTTGTTTAAAGTGTCCTTTAACTGTATACTTTGCCCAATTAAGTTAAATTAAGACTGTTAACTATTTAACAACATTGGTTGGCAAGGGGCTTGTCAATTCAAAATGAATATACAATCAAATGAATAGGACAATCAAATGAATATATGCCCTTTAATTTTTAATCTCCTTGATCAATTCAAAATTAAATACACCTAAGATATAAAAAAAATCAAAATCAAAAGCAAACCATCAAATATATTCTGACCTAAATATTTAGGTTGTGTTTGACCCGATTTATTTGCTCCAGTGAGGTTGGACAAAAGCGTCATTGTCAAACAAAAATCTTATACTCAAAATTAGTTTCTTTTTTTGGTAACGATAGTAACATTTGTCATACCAAATATATATTCTACGACAATGACATTTTTGTCCAAGCACATCAAAACAAATAAACCGCGCCAAACGTAGTCTTAATCATTTTGGTTCCGTTTGGGGAGGCGGTGACGGTGATCAATGCAGTAATTATAAGCCGTCTTTGGTGAATGCCGGACTTCACCTTTGAAAACTAATTTTCCTTTCTTTGTGGTGGTCATCACCGTTATCATGCCAAACATACACTCTATGACGGTGTTGTTTTTGTCTAAACTCATCGAAACAAAAACACCTCAAAGGGAGCCTTAGGTTTCATTTGGTTCGGCGTTTCACCGCTTCTGTTTGAAGCAAACGTCGTCAGACAACGCGTAAACAAACGGGCGCCGACAACATTTGCACCCGCCGGACAGAAGAAAAGCCAGGAAAAAACTCTCTTTCCAGCCCCTCCTCCCCCCTCCAATTCCAATTCACCCTCTCCCAATGTCGGCCGCTCCCGCCACCGCCTAAACAAAAGAAGCCTTAGTAAAATGTGTTGTTCATTTATCTGAGTGACATTAATTTAATTTATCAACTTATATTATGATTATAAATAAATATTAATATTAAAATATAATGAAATGTTTGTAAAAAAATATTATATTTTATCAGATCTGTCTTCTTTGATAATTTCATTACAAGCACAATTATTAGATTAATTATTTAATCAAATTATTTCTCTTGCAATTATTTATTTGCTTGTGCGTTTAAAGTGCTTAAGGCCTCCCCCTTTCGTCACATGTCATAACTATAATTATAATCTATTTTAAACAGTTTAAAATAATTAAAACAATATCCTGTCATAATTAATGTGCGTAGGGTGGCACGATTATTAAAATGCTGCACGATTATTAAAATGTTGCACGAGAGCTTCCATACGATTGCCGTTGGATCATGAAAATTTAACGGCAGCGGGGAAGCAAATTGCATGAAAGAGCAAAGTGCTAGCGAACAGTAGCGGATCTAGAAAATTATAAATAGGGTCGTTAGAAACTGGCTCGGGGCTTCGAATGAAAAGGGAATATCGGGTTCAACTGCAGTGCAGTTGGACATCGGGACTCCACTTAGGAACCTGATAAAAGAGGTCCCGGGATCAAGCCCTGAGCCTCAACAATCTACCCGAGACTCTCCAAGGCGGACCCAGAAGATTTGATTGGAGATGTTGTCGTTCGACTGCAGTCGTATGGACCCAATATTCCCGTTTCATTCGGTGCCCTAGGCCAGTTTCTAACAAGGGCGCAAAATTTTTTTTTCTAAACAAAATAGTACATAAAATGTCACATTGGGTGAGGGTGAGTAGGAATGTCACGAATTGAAAATCAATTTTGGGGACACACTTAGCTGAAATTGGCAAATTTGCATCGCACATGCATGAAAGATTAACAAAAGCACTATATAGAGAGAATAAGGCTCTGTTTGGCATGGTGGTGGCGGTCATAAACACATGAGTTAAACCGTCATTCGTTAAGAATCACCTAACAAACATCATTTGTTTGAACATAAAAGTGAATGAATTTCCTTAGGTTGGTGTTAATGAATGACAATTTAACACTCATGTTCATGATCAGCATCACCGTGCCAAACGGAGCATAAATGTTTATTATTATTGAGAAACAAACCATGAGATTATGAGAACTAGAGGTATTAAAGAAGACTAAAGAAAATATTATTTAGAAAGTACCAAAATATGAAACAAAGATTAATTTTTCTCACTTATTAGTTGGGGTCTTGGCTCAATGTTACATTGAAGATCAGTGAATATATTAATTTGGGTAAGAATTCGTCCATGCAGAGATGGTTGAAAAAAGACGAGCAAACCGATCAAACATATCAAAAATCAAAACTTAGAAGACACATATTAACATGATTCGCCCATGACAGCGAGTCGTTCACGAGCTGCCGCAGTCCATTTTTCACTAGATGAAGAACAAAGTCGATGAACTTCATAATAATCCAAATCCTATAATAACAAGTAACAAGTAGTTTATTGTTAGGTAGCTTCCGCTTTATGGATGGACTCCACTCAACTTCTTTTCAATCGGCGTTCGTGTACTTTTTTTTGTGCGAAAATGGTCATTCTATACAGGGATCTTATGTAGGGCTGAGTGTATTATTCGAAACTCGAAAGTCGCTCGAAAATTGAGTCGAGTTGGAATCAGGTAAAATTGATTCAACTCAATTTTAGTCGTTTCAATTTGACTCGAATGATTTCGAGTCGATTTCGAGTCAGTCCTGAATCGATCGAAATATGATTTGAATCAACTAGAATTAATTAAAATATTATGTTTTATAAATATAGTATTATTTTAAAATTAAAAAAATAAAATTAAAACCGATATAAAAAGAATGAGGTGTTTAAGTGCTTCATTTGTGTTGGGGAACCGTGCAACGCTCTTGGTAGACCGGACCTACTGAACCGTCTTAGCTCGTGAGCGGCCGAACGTGCCAACAGTCAAAGATTAACTAGATGCTAGGACAAATACTTGATAATGAGGAAAACCCGCAATCGGGGTGAAAAATCATGTGGTCGGTACGGTGCCGACATAAATTCGACTATTTGAGTTGTTTACATGACTTCGCGGAGGAGGGCGAGTAGGGGTGAGCATGAAAAATCGCAAACCGCAAAAACCGCTCGCACCGCAAAAACCACACCGATTTTTAAACCGCACCACGTAGTTTAAGTGCGGTGCAGTTTTAAACTTTTACAAACCGAGCGCGGTTCGGTGCTGTGCGGTTTTTGGATTTTGAAAACCGCAAAAACCGCACCGCACCGAATATTTTGCGTATTTAATTTTTTTATAATTATGTGACGTCACATTTAAGTATATTAAGTAAGAGTTGATATATTTATACGATATATTACCGTCAGAGTTATTATAATTAGGTGAGATATTTTGCTGAATCATCTCTTCCACACACACTATAGTGGAATAAAGGCTTAAAACTATAAGGAAAACATGATGCACGCATTAGTGGGAATATGTCAAGATATGACACAATGACGGCAAACCGCACCGTGCACACCCCTAAGGGCGAGGGCGACAGGTCGCGTCTCGTTACACTTGATGAGAGGGAGGAGAATGGGGGGACGGATGCCCCTAACCGTCGAACTGCTTCTGCCATCTTCCGGTGCTTGCTCACTGGAGGTCTGGGCGTTTCTTTGTCTTTGGTGATGATGTGTCGCGCCTGCTCTGAGGGCCTCAAGTGAATTGCCCTCCACGTGCTTCCTTTTAACCCTTGCCTTCTCTTTACGGCCTTCGCCACATCCCGCCTTGTCTTCTCGGTATTCGTCTCATTGTGTGGAGACAACTTCGGGCGGAGTTCCTGCAGAGGCAAAGGGAGGAATGAAGGGAAATAAGGTGAGTGAGTGGAGAATTTTCCGGAGAGTAGACGTTGGTCCAAAATCCAAATGAAGAAAAATTCGGTCTATTTATAGACCTTTAAAGGGGCGGCCCGGTAATTTTGCCCAACAACTACCGGGCCAGCCAATAAAATTGCTCGAATCAGAGCACACAAAACCGCGGCCACCCCTCCCCACACGACGAGCAACCGAGAGGGGTGGCCGGCCGGGGGAAACCACCCGGGCACAGGCGGCTTCGGCCAACCTTGCGGGGCTTGGCCGCAGCGAGGCCGCCCGGGACCGGGCGGCCGCGGTCGGCCCTCCCCGGGGTCGGCCATGTCATGGCCTCCCGGGATGGGGCGTCCTCGGCCCTTGTTGGGGCCGACTACGATGAGGCCGCACGGGATCGAGCGGCCCTGGACGGGGCTTGCCGCGGGGCGGTCACCCGAGGCCGAGCGGCCTTTGACAACCCTTGCTGGGACCGACCATAGCGAGGCAGCGAGGCAGCCCGAGATCAGACGACCTTGGTTGGCCTTCACCGGGGCCGGTCAGGGAGGAGCCGTCCGAGGCCGGATGGCCTAGCCTGGCCCTTGCTAGGGCCGTCCATGACGAGGCCAATCGGGGTCTGGCGGCATTGACCGCCCTTCGCCGGGAGAGGTTACGGCGAGGCCGCCCGGGGATGGACGACCTTGGACGCCCCTTACAGGAGTCGGCTACGGCGAGGGCGCTCGGAAACGGACGGTGTAACACCCAAAATTTTTCGATGTTAATTTTAATTTTTATATTGACGTAATAATGATGATATGGAGTTACGTTGACACGTAGTTAACAAGCACCGTTGTTGGATCGTGGTTTTGCTCATCGAAATCCGAGTTTTTGACTCAGTGGGTTTTTAGGGTTGGTGTTGGTTGAAACTTCGGGGAATTTTAACCTACGTTTGGTTTGTCAGATGGTAATTTTGGCTTCGCTGTTGGTTTTGTGGCATCAATATTTAACTTCGATGTGAATTTCGTGAAAATCCGAGTTGATTCGAGTTTTTGGTCGTTTGGACGTTTAATTAATAATATAATATTATATTATATATATAAGCATGTACGTTTTGGCGGAACCCTATTCATCGTCTTCTTTCCAAGCCATCAAACCGATTCACGGAAGAGAGAAAGCTGCGGACATCAGAAGCTTTTGGTCGTCGACTATAGGAGTTCCGGTGCACGAAATCGTTGTCGGAGGGTAGATTCGGAAAGCTCTCGCCGAGATCTACGTGTGCGCGGTGAGTTTTTCTCGTTTCTTGTATTTTTGGGCGTTAGGTCATTCGGTTTTGACCGTCATTTTCCCCGAAAAGTTTCAGGAAGTGTAGTCAAGGTGTTCTTGCGTCTGGATC
This sequence comes from Platanthera guangdongensis, assembly GCA_039583875.1. Taxonomy (NCBI): domain Eukaryota; kingdom Viridiplantae; phylum Streptophyta; class Magnoliopsida; order Asparagales; family Orchidaceae; genus Platanthera; species Platanthera guangdongensis. Next base: position 18,519,400 of record CM077147.1, on the reverse strand, counting down.
CGTGAGGAGTAGCGCTCGTAAGGCCGGATTTCAGAAGCTTTGAGGCAAGTGGTGAATCTTTCCCTTGCTATTTTCTTGCTTTTCATTCCTTTCTTTTTCTTCCCTCCTTAGAATGTAGGAGTAGTGTAAGTTTCGGCCAAGATCGATTGTTGAGTAGTGTAGGATTTCTGGCCAAGGAAATTTCGTCGAATAAGGGCTGAGTCTGGTTAAAGGACATCCGTCGATTATAGGGGAGTCAACTTAAGTTTAATTCGTCATATATGGTGGGGTCAGCCTGAGTAAAATTCGTCAAATATGAGTTTTGGGACTAAGTCAGATTCGTCAAGTATTCTCGACGAATTCGTCGAGTATTCTCGTCGAATTCGTCGAGTATCAGCCTTGGTGTTGAGTGATTCTGCATTCATTGAATTTATGCGTTGAGTTCGTCGAGTCTCAGTCTTGGCGTTGAGTGAATTTTGTTTTGGCACTGAGAGCGTCAGTGATCTGTGAGACTAAGTCAAATTCGTGGAGTATTCTCGACGAATTCATCGATTATGGTGTCAGCGTCGAGAGCGTCGAGTGACCTTTGAGTCTAAGTCTTTTTTGTCGAGTTAAGACTATTTGGCATCAAGTGTGTCGAGTGAAACTGTATGGCGTCGAGTGCTTTGAGTATGTGCATTTGGTATCGAGAGCGTTGAGTAAACTCAGCTAGGCGTCGAGTGAAGTAAAGTTTGTGGAGTTAAGTCCAGGCGCTGAGTGAGCTCCAAATTCGTTAAGTATACTCGACGAATTTCCCGTGGACTTGGTGATTTGCGCCGATTTGTCGAGTTTCAAGGTAATGTTAGCCGATTCATTGAGTATCGCCAGTTAGCCAGATTTTTGCTAAGTAGAATTCGTCGAGTGTCTGCTGCATTCGTTGGGTATACTCGACGAATCAGTGTGGTCTTAGAATTTTCTTCGCGACTTGAGTCCAATTCGTCGAGTTTGGCCTTAGGGTGATTTTCAAGATTTTTTTTCTTTTTTCCTTTTTGCCATTGGAGTAATTCTGTGTTTCAGTTAGGGTTTTATCGGTGTTTTATGGATGTTTTTTTTGGTGTGGCCCATGGTTGACAGTGGATAAAGAACCACCAACCTAAGGCCAGCTTATGAATCTTTGCCCGGGTGGATTTACCCGTTGTGGGTTTGTGACTGGGTGTGGAAGGGTGGGTTTCCACCACCTCGGGTGCCGGTTATTCCCCGGTTTTGGGTGTGCCGAGTTATCAGACCACCTTTCCTTGGGTCCTGGTTAAGTTTTTACTGTTGGTGTGTTGGGTAGGTTCCCACCACCGCAGGTGCATGATTCTGCCGGTGTTTATGCTCATTCTATGATGAGCTTGCCACTCTTATGTATATATACACATACTTATATAGATGTTTTATAAAACATAGATCTTTATTGTACTTGGTGCAGCTTGAGATATCTAACCCTTGTGAGTTCTCTTACTTATTACCTTATGATTGAGTATTAGTGTTTTCATTTCAGTTATTCCTATTTGGGTTGGTAACCTTTTGACTCCTTTGCTTTCATTTGAAATTGATATTTTATTTGCCACTTATATATTCTTACTGATGTATTCTTTTCTTTGCAATGCCTCAGGTTTGGAGTAGTAGCCGGTTGAGCGGCTAGGGTTGGTGGTTGCTGTTGTTCTTCAATTGTTGCAGTCGTCCTTTCCTTATTGTTGTGAGGTAGTATTGTTGTTTTGTTGATTAGTTCAGACATACATGTTTTTTGGTGGGTTCGTGTCAGGTTGTTGACGTCCACTGGAGTTTTTATATTGTTAAGTTACTTGCTAGCTGCTGAGTCTCTTCAAGATGACTTGTTGGTTTTACTTGCTCTTTAGGAAGGTTTTATGTTAGGATTGCATGTTAGTTATTTTAAGTATAAAAGTATCATAATGACTATCTCATTCATAACATATTTCAAGTCAAAGTCATTATATTTTCAACTACGTAAAAGACTCTTTCTTTACTTATATTAAATCTAGTGGTATGCATATCATGAGTTGTCATATTTGAATATTTATGCTCATATACGATGTTAGTCAATATAAACAAATTATTTTTTGCAACGTATATTCATGTTTTTACTCGTGGACTAGTTGATCCACTAAGCCGAGGGATATGACCATCAAAACTTAACTTAAATTATAGTTTTCTTCATAATAAACTTGAGGATTTCATATAAAGTGTTAGGTTCGAGTTCTTGCCTGAGCGCCTAAAATTATCCCCTGCACGACATGACATCATGATGCATGTTTTCTCTTACTCTTATATATCGTTTTAATGTGGAGAAAATACGGGTTGTGACAGTTGGTATCAGAGGTGTAGTTTTAGCGGTCTTATTCCATTTCATACACACACCGATATGTCATCAGTACGTCTTGGCTGAATCATGAACACTACACTCATAAGCATGATAAGAAGTATATGAGGCATATTATGTAGTATGAGATGCATAACAATCATCACATGAATGCACATTAGATTTTGCTTTTTCGTTACATGTGATATTATGTAGTATGAGATGCATAATATTTCATGTGTACGCCGCTCATAACATGCATTAAGGCCTTTATTAGATTGCATGACACAACATGCATGACATAACATAGCATTAATGTACAACCTCGGGCTCGCAAGAAGCCCTCAAGGAGCGAATAAGTCGAGACAGGCGAATGGGACCAGGGGGCCCACTCGCGAGAGGCGGGACGAATTGTCTCTGCAATAAGCAAGGTGCCCCATTTGGGGGCGAGAAGGCCTCCAGCGGCGAGAGGGCCTCCAGCGGCGAGAGGGCCTCTAACGGCGAGAAGGCCTCCAGCGGCGAGAAGACCTCATAGCAAAGGATGCCGGCGAGACGGGCAGTGGGGTCCATCTCGCCGACAAGTGCTTTTCCACTCGCCAGGATGAGAAGAGACCATTTTTATATTTCCATGACAACAGGGGTTTTTACTCTTCTACCCCGGGTATTTTTACCATCTTACCCTTAGTGGTCTGCATATAGCTCCTCAGAACAGCAGAGTTTGGCTGTTGGCAGACCCAGCCAGGGGTACCCTGGTAATTTTAGACCAGTACAGTTTGGTTATTGGCAGTTCAGATTCCGAAATCTATAAATAAGTCCATAGGGGTTCTTCAGAGGGGACTTTTTTCACTCTCGGGGAATTGTTGGCATTGTCTCCTGCGTTTTCTGAGGAACTCCAAGCCCAGCTTTAGGCTTTGGAGGGGAAGCTCTCAGTGACCTTCCGGGTAAGCGGTGGGACCTCCCTGCTGCGGCTTTGGGCCAGTTTTATAGTCCTTCACGACCAGTCAGAGGTCGGAGCTTGGGCCAAGTAGGTGTCGGCTACCCCCCTATTTTACGAACATTTGTCGGAGTCAAATTTTGGCTTCAACAGTTCTGGTGCGGTGAGCGTGGAAGGTAGCTGATACAAGAAAAAGTTTGAGTTTTGGTCTTATGGCAGGAGGTGAAGGTGAAGGATCTGGTTCCGGAGGTTCCCCCTCCCAGGTAGAAGAGGCGACGAGGAAGATGCTGGAGGACTTCAGGCGAGAGGTCATGCAGACCATAAGCTTGGCCTTCTCGCCAAGGAGCGAGTGGGCGACGCCTGAGGTCCCGATAGAGGTGGTCCCGCTCTTAGGCGAGAATGCCCCTGGACAACGCCCGGGGAAGGAGGTCCCGGCGGAGGCTGGAGAAAGGGACGTGGCGGCGCGAGAACTCTTCCCAGGCCAGCGTCCCAGAAAAGAGATCTCAGCAGATGATGGAGAGAAGGAGGCAGCTGTGCGAGAGCTCTTCCCTGGGTACGGTCTCGCGGATCGGGCCAGCCAGCCGAGGCCGCGAGACGTGCCCTCTCGGCAAGCAAGTGGCGAGAGCCCGTTTAGTGAGCTCGTCATCTCGGCTCCGGTGCCGGAGGGGTTTCGGGAGCCCGACATGTCCTACTACTCGGGGAAGGATGATCCAATACAGCACGTGCAGTGGTTTGAAGACATGGTTTCGATAAGGCAGATGACGGATGCCTTCAAGTGTCGGTTGTTCGCCATCACCTTGGAAGAGAAGGCGCGGGACTGGTTCCACCAGTTGCCGGAGAGATCAATCTACTGTTTTGAGGATCTGCGGAGGGTAGGACCTTGAGCCACTCCTGGAGTGGGGATGACTTAAAACGCTTCTACCCATGAAAAGGGAGAGCGGTAGATATGTACTCAAAGCATGGTCAATATAATATACTTCTCAAATTATTTCTTGTTTATTGTCTATTATGAAGTCCTAATGGCAGGAAGAAGGAAACTTCATCGGCACCCCGAGCTCGGCTCGGCCCCAGGTAGACGCGCTGCGCAGGCTCTCATCTAGCTGGCAGGTCCGAAGGCTCGCCTGTGGGGGATAGGTTTGGATTGAGGTATCTTCATCAGCACCCCGAGCTCGGCTCGGCCCCAGGTAGACCCGCTGCGCAGGCTCTCATCTAGCTGGCAGGTCCGAAGGCTCGCCTGTAGGGGATAGGTTTGGATTGAGGTATCTTCATCGGCACCCCGAGCTCGGCTCGGCCCAGGTAGACCCGCTGCGCAGGCTCTCATCTAGCTGGCAGGTCCGAAGGCTCGCCTGTGGGGGATAGGTTTGGATTGAGGTATCTTCATCGGCACCCCGAGCTCGGCTCGGCCCCAGGTAGACCCGCTGCGTAGGCTCTCATCTAGCTGGCAGGTCCGAAGGCTCGCCTGTGGGGGATAGGTTTGGATTGAGGCATCTTCATCGGCACCCCGAGCTCGGCTCGGCCCCAGGTAGACCCGCTGCGCAGGCTCTCATCTAGCTGGCAGGTCCGAAGGCTCGCCTGTGGGGGATAGGTTTGGATTGAGGTATCTTCATCTGCACCCCGAGCTCGACTCGGCCCCAGGTAGACCCGCTGCGCAGGCTCTCATCTAGCTGGCAGGTCCGAAGGCTCGCCTGTGGGGGGGATAGGTTTGGATTGAGGTATCTTCATCGGCACCCCGAGCTCGGCTCGGCCCCAGGTAGACTCGCTGCGTAGGCTCTCATCTAGCTGGCAGGTCCGAAGGCTCGCCTGTGGGGGATATGTTTGGATTGAGGTATCTTCATCGGCACCCCGAGCTTGGCTCGGCCCCAGGTAGACCCGCTGCGCAGGCTCTCATCTAGCTGGCAGGTCCGAAGGCTCACCTGTGGGGGATAGGTTTGATTTGAGAACGTCATCAGCACCCCGAGCTCGGCTCGGCCCCAGGTAGACCCGCTGCGCAGACTCTCATCTAGCTGGCAGGTCCGAAGGCTTGCCTGCAGGGGATAGGTTTGGATTGAGGTATCTTCATCAGCACCCCGAGCTCGGCTAGGCCCCAGGTAGACCTGCAGCGCAGGATCTCATCTAGCTGGCAGGTCCGAAGGCTCGCCTGTGGGGGATAGGTTTGGATTGAGGTATCTTCATCGGCACCCCAAGCTCGGCTCGGCCCCAGGTAGACCCGCTGCGCAGGCTCTCATCTAGCTGGCAGGTCCGAAGGCTCGCCTGTGGGGGATAGGTTTGGATTGAGGTATCTTCATCGGCACCCCGAGCTCGGCTCGGCCCCAGGTAGACCCGCTGCGCAGGCTCTCATCTAGCTGACAGGTCCGAAGGCTCGCCTGTGGGGGATAGGTTTGGATTGAGGTATCTTCATCGGCACCCCGAGCTCGGCTCGGCCCCAGGTAGACCCGCTGCGCAGGCTCTCATCTAGCTGGCAGGTCCGAAGGCTCGCCTGTGGGGGATAGGTTTGGATTGAGGTATCTTCATCGGCACCCTGAGCTCGGCTCGGCCCCAGGTAGACCCGCTGCGCAGGCTCTCATCTAGCTGGTAGGTCCGAAGGCTCCCCTGTGGGGGATAGGTTTGGATTGAGGTATCTTCATCGGCACCCCGAGCTCGGCTCGGCCCCAGGTAGACCCGCTGCGCAGGCTCTCATCTAGCTGGCAGGTCCGAAGGCTCGCCTGTGGGGGATAGGTTTGGATTGAGGTATCTTCATCGGCACCCCGAGCTCGGCTCGGCCCCAGGTAGACCCGCTGCTCAGGCTCACATCAAGCTGACAGGGCAGTAAATTCACTTGGGCAGAATAGTGTGGAAAGTCTTCTTAAAGCGACATTACACCTTAGCATCTCAGCTTAGCCCTAGGGAACAAAAAATAAACTAAGGCAAAAGGGTGTGGAGTAAGGCGAGTGGCGGCACTCGCAGCGGGCGGTTTCGAGGATCGTCTCGCCATTTGCGAGAGGACACTCGCGAGACAAGGTATTGCGTCGTCTCGCGGGCGTGAGCACATCGAGGAGTCGCCTCGCGTAAAGCAAAAAAAGGCAGTACAGAAAGGGCTAGGCGGCGAGACGGAGGGGTAGCACCGTCCCGCAGGCCGGAACAAGCCAAGGATTAATTTCACAAAATAAAGAAGAAAAAATAGAGACACGACAAAAATGAGCATTCGCTCGTTACTTGACAGGTACCACAAAAGATATATATGATTTAAAGTTTTACAACAATGAAAGGTGGAGGAGAGAGTGATTCTAAATCTTCGAATCGGCACGTCAGTCCTCCTCGCCAGATGAAGAATCATCGCTCTCCTCGCTGTAAAGTTCGGGGACCAAATCGCGAGAAGTCACAGTTTCAGAATCGTCTTTTACAACCCCCAGATCCTTCATCATTTGCAGCACCAGCTCTGCCGCCCGAACGCCAGCGTCTCGGCACTGCTCCTCGACTTCCTCATGAGAGTAATGTGGCGGAGGCGTCTGGAAGGGCTCGCGGCGAGACGACGACGCGACGTCAGCCTGAAGACGCGCATTCTCAGCTTTTAATTCCCGGGCCTCCTCCTCCAAAGCCGCCACGCGCGAGCACAATTGTTCCGCCGTCTCGGCATCCTGCGAGACGACCCAGCAGTTAGCCAAGAATGATTGAAAAAGAAAAAGAAAAACCAATGGAAAAAGTCTTAAGGCTTACCACACCGCCTTGGGCCTTCGCGAGGAGGGACTCGTCTTCAGATAGCCTTTTCGCTAGCCCGGTGGACTTCTCTCGCTCCGCCTCCAGGTTCTCCTCACTTGCTTTCCACTTTGAGTTGATATAAATAAGGCGGCGAGAGAAGCGGTGCGAGAACTCCAAGGCCCGCATTTGATGGTGGGAAGTCTTTAGCACGAGATCCTTGGTGGACTCACTTTCAGGCGAGACGGCGTCAAGGCCGCCATAGAGGCCGTACCCCACGGCGAAGACATGGCTGGTGGGGACATCCTGCTCCTTCCAAGAAGGAAGGAGAGTGGAGATGGACACGCGGTTGGCGTCCCGCCCCCACAGCAGAATTGGGTCGCCGACGGCATCATAAACCACGAGACCCAGGTTATAATTCATATGGGAGGAGGGGGCGGGACGGCTAGAGGAGTCGCCTTCGCGAGAGGAGGTGGCAGCCGCCTGGCCAGGAAGAGCAGCTTGCGGGTTGGACACAGTAGCAGGCAGGTTGGAGGCAGCAACCAGTTGATTAGGGAGTACCGTCCCGCGGGTAGGTGAGACGGCCTGGTGGTTAGGCGAAAGGGGCGGTGGAGACTCCCCTACGGAAATGGGGCTCCCTTGGGGAGCTTTCTTCTTTTCCTTAGAAATGACTACGACCTTTTTCATCTTTTTTCTGGGGGGGGGGGGGGCTGGAGCGAGAGGGGGCCGTGTCGCTTGTGGGCCTCTTCGGCGGGATGGGCGCCAAGGACTCTCTCGCCGCCTCTGCCGCTGCGTTGGCGAGATCAAGACCCTTCGCTGGATGGATGTTGCTCTTGTAAGGGGGGATGGCTGGAATGATTCGCTCACCTAAAGGCAAGCAAGGGTTATTTTGCGGCGAGATGGCAAATAGCGAGATGCCAGAATGAAAGAACGAGAATACCTTCACCAGGGAGCACTGGAGGAAGCGAGTCGAGACCTCGCCGCAAGAAGTTGACCTCGAAGTTCTTGCCAACGAGGTATTCACACAATAGCTTCTCTGGGCCACTGACCTGTGGGGTGGCGTAGAAGCTCTCTGGCGGAGACACCGGCGCGAGAGGGATGCCGCCAAAATCAGCGCGATCTCCCCGGATGAAGACGAACCGGGTGAGCCAGTGGTGGATCTTATTGGGCGTCTCGCACACTTTGAGCCCATGCCCGGTGAAGTACGAGACGCCATCGGCGTTGGCATGGTAGATAAAAAGCTTGCGGAAGACAGTCAGGCTGAATTCGATGCGCTTCCGGCGCATATAGCAAGCGAAAGCAATCAACACCGAGATGGCGTTAGGGTTGAACTGCGCCGGGACGACGCCAAAATATTTAAAGACCTGTTTTACCTCAGGCCAAAGGGGCAGCCGCAACCCCGCCTCAAAATGCGAGACGGGGAAGGCGAGTTCTCCCGGGTAGCAGGTATTGATGGACTCGCCGACTTTGGGGGGACGCGACTCGACACCATCCCCCAGGTACTCGCGGGCAAACCTATGGTAATTTTCTTGAGGGAGCCGACCAAGCGGGAAGTCGTGATCTGTGAACCTCTTCCCACAGCGACTGCGCCCCTCACCTTCCTCAACCTTCTTCTTACCCATCTTCTGCGGCGAGACGATCTTCGGCGAGACGAAGGAAAATAAGAAGTTGGCGAGAGAACCGAGAGAGAAGAGCGAGAGGGACCAGCGAGACGAAAGAATCAAAGAAGCAACAGTTGGGGCAGCGACAGGAGTGAAGAGTGCGGTGTCTATCTCATCCCGGGCCAGACATATTTATAGCAGATGCAGAATAATGATTAATGGGCGGGAAAAAACATAAGGGGAGGGGAAGAGTTGACGTTCATTTCTCTCTCCTAAATATCGATCGGCGCGACCCATCACAATCAAAAAAGAATATATATAATATAAATCAAAAAAGAAAAAAAATAAAAAACCAGCAATAAATATATATATATATATATATATATATATATATATATATATATATATATATATATATATATATATATATATATATATATATATATATATATATATATATATTGAGGGATCGTCCCGCGTACGACAGGCACCATGTTTTTAAAGTCTCGGCGAGACGACACCACAAGACTACTTTTATTACAACATCCAAATGAAGAAGAAAAGAGAAGCGGAGAGACAAACGTCCTTCAATACGGGTGCCATTGCCAGCGGCCACCGCGAGCTCCCGCACAAGGAGGTCTACTTCGCGAGTGGAAGGCGCGGATGGATTCAAGACCACGACACGCGAGACGGAGCTGCATATCAGTCTCGTTAATGATGGCTACAGGGTTGGTGTCATCGACATCTAGCTCAGCGTTAGCTTCGGAGGATAGACGAGCACATTCATTCTCCGGCCATTCGATACGCCTCTCTGCGGCCTGCTTATCCTGCGCCAAGGAATGGTTGATGCGCGCGTGCTTCCGAAACAACTCAGCTGTCTTGCGCTTCATTTCCGCTGGGTTCGAAGGGTCGCCCAGGTAATCTTCAATTCCATCGACAGGAGGAGGCGAGACGGAGAGTCGCTTTGGCTGCTCCTCAACAAGTGAGTTGGCCCGAGAATCTGCGCAAGGAGTGCAGAGACAGGGTGGAAGAGGCACTCGCAGAAGGGTGTGAGAATAGCGAAGAGGATTCAAAAGGGCGAGGGAAGGTCTTTTGCCAGGAAGGCGAGAGGTCTCGGCGGCCTGGGAGGGGTCGTCCCTCCTCTTGCTGGGAGTAGTTGGGGGAGTAGAAGAGGGCTGCGAGTCGTACTCCTCGCGGTGGACGGCAGAACCATCTCGCGGGCTCTCCGGGTGATGCGAAACCACGAGAGCTCCCTGAAAAAGCACTAGTCAACAAAAGAGAGCACACGTTGCAGAGATGACGGCGGCAGAAGCAAGTACCCACCTCTCTCTCCCTGGAAGATGTATGAGGAGTGGGGACGGTTTCCAAGGCAGCGCGAGACAGATCTCCTACGTCAGACGACGGACCACTGGCCTTCATCTTTTTTAGGCGAGACGATGGGGGGAGAGGGCGAACTAATGAAGAAGTAAAGGAGGCCACGTTGGCCTTGTGCTGCTCTCGCACCAGCGCGAGATGTTCACGGAAGCTCTGGCTGTGCGTCATGACGAAGGATCCAAGCTAGGGGAGAAGGATGTGCAAAGTAGGACGCCCGGTGTGCGGAGCAGGAATCCTATATTTATAGGCCCCGGTGGGGGCCTCATAAAAGATTCCTCATAAATACGTTTTTTAATGCGCCTTAAATAACGAGCCTCAATTGGACATTCTTTCCGAGCTTAGAATAATCTCGAAAAAAGCGGGGATTGTGTACAACCTCGGGCTCGCAAGAAGCCCTCAATGAGCGAATAAGTCGAGACAGGCGAATGAGACCAGGGGGCCCACTCGCGAGAGGCGAGACCAATTGTCTCTGCAATAAGCAAGGTGCCCCATTTGGGGGCGAGAAGGCCTCCAGCGGCGAGAGGGCCTCCAACGGCGAGAGGGCCTCTAACGGTGAGAAGGCCTCCAGCGGCGAGAAGACCTTATAGCAAAGGACGTCGGCGAGACGGGCAGTGGGGTCCATCTCGCCGACAAGTGCTTTTCCACTCGCCAGGATAAGAAGAGACCATTTTTATATTTCCATGACAACAGGAGTTTTTACTCTTCTACCCCGGGTATTTTTACCCTCTTACCCTTAGTGGTCTGCATATAGCTCCTCAGAACAGCGGAGTTTGGCTGTTGGCAGACCCAGCCAGGGGTACCCTGGTAATTTTAGACCAGTACAGTTTGGTTATTGGCAGTTCAGATTCCGAAATCTATAAATAAGCTCATAGGAGTTCTTCAGTGGGGGACTTTTTTCACTCCCGGGGAATTGTTGGCATTGTCTCCTGCATTTTCTGAGGAACTCCAAGCCCAGTTTTAGGCTTTGGAGGGGAAGCTCTTAGTGACCTTCCGGGTAAGCGGTGAGACCTCCCTACTGCGGCTTTGGGCCAGTTTTATAGTCCTTCACGACCAGTCGGAGGTCGGAGCTTGGGTAAAGTAGGTGTCGGCTACCCCCCTATTTTGCAAACATTTGTCGGAGTCAAATTTTGGCTTCAACAATTAACACACATGGCAAGCTAAAGATCTATATGATGACATACATACACACATGGATTTAAACCGAAAAGAATAAGAAATCATGCATTCATGGTTTACACACATGAGTCAATAGGATGATGGTATATCATCCTAAGTTTAAGCATGACATTATTAACGAAAATCTCAGAGCAAGTTAGCAGCATGAGCAAGTATCTATAGATATATGGTCTGAACTAAGTTGTGTAGTTCTAGCGGTTAAGCTTGGTTTTGATTTAACGTTCGTTGTATTCTTAGGATGTTGTCAAAGCATGTTGCGATGAGTTTGACTCCCCAGTCTGAGAACGAATCGTCTGGGGCGCAGAGTGAGGCTGTGATTGAGGGACTGCGGTAGAGCAATGAGGCTCTGTCACGGCAAATGATGGAGATGCAATCGCAGATCCAAACACTATTGACTGTCATTTCAGGGCAGCAGCCGAGAGTGCAGGACCCTGCTGTGGGTCAAGCCGTTCCCGTTCCGCCTGCTCCTTTGGTGCCTCTAGTTCAGATGTCACCAGAGATGAATTTTATCTCGCATTTTCAACGACTAAGACCTCCTACCTACGATGGTAGAGCTGACTTTATGGCATTGGATGATTAGATTATCATAATCAAGGAGATGTTCTCGTATTCATGAATTTCTGCAGATCAGAGAGTGATGGTCACCGCTTACCAGCTTAAGGGTCATGCAAAGAGCTTGTGGTAAACAGAAAAAGAAAACCTCACTGATGGATGTTCACGGGGATCATTTAAGGAGTTGCTGCTTAGGAAGTTTCTACCGTCGGTCGAGCATGACCGTTTGATGAACAACTTCCTGCATTTGAAAAAGAGACAACTCACGGTCAGTGAGTATGAGGTATAATTCAGCAAGTTGAGCTGGTTTGCCCCGGATTTAGTAGCATCTAAAGCTAGTAGAGTCAAGCGATTTCTGGGTGTTCTTAGGAATGACATCCAGCAACTGGCTAGTGCTTATGGATCTGAGAACTATGCTGAGGCAGTGGAAGCTGCTATTAAGGTCGAAGCTATTGATAATGCCAAGAATCGAGGCATGCAAATGATGAAGGACAAGAGGAAGTTTGATCATGGTAAGAACTCTCGGGAGTCTAGTCCCGCTTCAAAGAAAAGAAGCAAGGAGGTGTGCAATTTCTGTGGCCAGCCGGGCCATCCGTTCGAAAAATATTTCAAGAGATTGGGAGCTCAAAAGCAGCAACAAGTGCTTGCAATTCAGAGCGCTCCCAAAGGAGATCTGGTTTATGCTTCGTGCAAGCAGAAGGGGCACGATGCTGCCCATTGTTAGGGTAATGATAAGGCTTGCTTTTAGTGTGGAAAGAAAGGACATTTTAAGTCAGAGTGCCCGCAGTCTCAGCCCCCGCTGCAGCCAGTTCCACTCCAAGCCTTGTCGCCGCTGCAACATTTTGATAAAGGGAAGGGAAAGTTAAATGTGGTGACTTTGGAAGAAGCGCAGACTTTCGCCCAAGTAATCTCAGGTTAGATTCTAATCTAGTTGCTAGCTCTTAGCTTTAGTTTCGATGTTTGTTCGTCTAGTTACGTAAGCGATTTTATAGGAAAATTTAAGGTAAAGAACCATTAGGCACGCGTTCTTTTCGATTCTGGTGCTACCCACTTATTCGTGGCTAAGACTTTCGTAGAGCGTCATCGTCCTACTCTCGATCTAGTTAGCGATTTGTTTTTGCATTAAGTTTCCATCCGGTGATTCGGTGGTGTCAGACCAGGGTATCCAGAGTTGTCAGATCCTTTTAGGTGATTTCCTAGCTTTTGTTGATGTAAACGTGTTAGACCTGAAGGACTTCAATGTGATCTTGGGAATGGACTGGTTGTCCAGATATTATGCGGTTATCTAATGCAAGGTTAAGCGTTTGGATTTCAAGATGGACAACGTCCACCCCAGGAGTGTGTATGGTTTTCCACACCAGGATTCCTCGATCATTTCTACGGTATGTTCTCGGAAACTCTTAGATTCCGGTTGTTTTGCTTGTTTGGTTTCTGTTTTGGAAACTGTTGGTAGTTTGTCGCGTGTCGAGGATATTCCTGTGGTGCGAGAGTCTCCTGATGTCTTCCCAATTAGTCTTCACGGTCTTCCGCCTAAGTGGGATATGGAGTTTGTTATTGATTTGGAGTCGGGTACTCGCCTTATTGTTAAGGCACCATACTGGATGGCCCCGCGTGAGCTGGAAGAGTTACGTACCCAGCTGCATGAGTTGTTGCAGTGTGGATTCATTAGGCCAAGTTCTTCGCCTTGGGGTGCTCCTGTGTTGTTTGTTAAGAAGAAGGATTGATCTATGAGGTTGTGTATCGATTATAGGGAATTGAATAAGGTAACTTTCAAGAACAGGTATCCATTGCCGCAAATAGTTGATTTGTTTGATCAGTTGCATGGTAGTATAGTGTTTTGGAAGATTGACCTTTGTTCAGGCTACCATCAGTTGAGGATTTGTGAGACGGATGTTCCGCGGACCTCTTTTCGTTCTCGGCATGGACATTTTGAGTTCTTGGTAATGTCCTTTGGATTGACGAATGATCCCTCTGCCTTCATGGACATGATGAACAATGTGTAAAAAGATTTTCTGGACCATTTTATGATCGTTTTTATTGATGATGTCCTGATTTATTCCTGGAGTGCTAAGGAGCATACCCAGTACTTGCTTTTAGTTCTATCTGCTTTAAGAGAACATAAGTTTTATGCAAAGTTGAGTAAGTGCGAGTTTTGGCTACCTCAGGTTTCCTGTTTGGATCATGTTGTGAACAAGGATGGAATTTCTGTTGACCCGAAAAAGATAGCTGCCGTAATGGATTGGAAAAGGCCTACCACACCAAAAAAGATAAGAAGCTTCCTAGGGTTGGCAGGCTATTATAGATGGTTTGTGGAAGGATTTTTTACGTTGCCTGCACCGCTGACTAAGCTTACATAGAAGAACACGACGTTTATGTGGAGCGATAAGTGCGAAGGAGCCTTTCAGGAACTGAAAAAGAGGTTATGTGTAACATCGTAAAAAGGCGTAGTGGTCATTAGGGGCTAACGCGCCGCAATAGTCTTATCGCAGGCGGTAGCTCAGTGATTTAAAAGACATAACACTCAGGTTGGGTACAGTGAAGCTAGCACGCCGCGATAGTAACTCAACGCTTCGACCACTCAATGTTTTTGACCACTCAACGCTTTCGAGCACTCAACACTGTCAAACAATCATCGAGCGTGCTAACGCCAGTCGGCAGGAGTTACCACGCCAGACTAATCGCTTGACGAACGTCAAACGGTTTACCGCCAAGCGCTAAAGTGTTATTGTGGGGCGTTATCTCTGATAGCGGGTCAAAGCGGTTACCTCCTCTATTACCGCACGACGGTAGTAGTTACCGCGCAGCGATAGCTTTGGTATAAGTATGGACTTGAGATTTTATTCTCATCTTCTCATATCCTTGCTCTGCATGACTTCTAGAGAGGGAAGAGGAGGAACGTCCAGGAGCTTGTGTGAAGATTGATCCAAGGTTTGCTTGTGATTGAAATCGCGACTCGACGCTAGATCCGTGGAGGGGAAGTTGTGGCAATCAATTCCATCCGGATCATAGATCACGGTCATGGCTCCGAAGAGAACTTCAAGGGTAACGATTTTCTCCCGGACAAGTGAAGTCCTCAATATGCATATTTGCATGGATCCCCTCACCAAAAGGTGAAAAAGGGTGGATTCCAATGGGTAGATTAGATTGATCCTCATATATTCCTGCATTTAAATCCGGAAATGTAGAGTACAGAATAGGCATGATGTGTGAAGCCCATCTGGACAGGTTGGTCTAGATTGGTGATGTTAATTTGCGTGCCGGAGAATACTATGTGGATATGCGTGTGAAGTACGTATGAAATCTGGAGTCAAGGGGTGTGCAGGATGCTGCACCAAAGTACTGGAAGAAATTCCAGGAAAATACCCAGGAATGATCACAGTTTTGTGAATTGTTGATGTCGTCAGGCGATAGTGAGTATCGCCAGGCGATAGCTCCTTGGAAGCTAGTGTTAGGAGGCCTGTCTTTAAGAGACCTGGGGGCCGTTGGATATAGGCTATGTGCTTAAGTTGCCTGGCTTGTGGTAGGTGCCAGCCCAAAATGGACAAAGCTGTATGGCTTGTGATGAGTTGAGCCGTGAAGGCCAACTACGGTGCCATCAAGTTAAGATCACACCTTGTCGTTGCCATATATATATACTATGCCTTGGTTGCAGGGATGGAGAAATGCACCCCCCCCCCCCCCCCCCGAGTAAGGGGTGGAATCGTTATAAATGGGTCAACAAAATGCTGGCCATTGCTTTGTTTACCACGTTTTGGTGGGCCCTTTTGTGCAGGTCCTGAAGAGCCAAGGGGGAAGTGGCGGGCTGAAGCCAATGTGCTGCAGTTGGCTGGCCCTCGAAGGCCCAAAAGCGAATATTTACTATTTTCATGTGTGGTCGGCCTGCGTGCCGATGTATGAAGTCACTTGTATTAATCGAAATAGTTGTATAAGGCTACGACCTAAACATGTGTTACATGTAATATATTATGTCATTCCTTTTATGTAGTGGACATTCTTATTGTGTATGGGTTCTTCACTTAAAATGCTTCCACTAGAATGCTCTGTGGTAGGACGCGTTTCTACTTGAACTTGGGTTTGCATACAACATGTAATCTCCTTGCCTGTCCGTGGTATATGACGTCGGGCCCCGGCCAGACCTTCTATCATATGCTATGCGACGGGTGGGGGCGTTACAAAATTGGTATCAGAGTCCATTTTTGGTCTTTCTTCTTTGAATTTGTGGCCGAATTCTTTTAATGGGTGGTGAGCACGTGTCTGTGCGCTACTGTTATAACAATAGTGAACTCATGAATGTCCACTTAGGAATGAAAATACACATGTTTGCGCAACTGGTAAGTTCCTGTGATTGCTTGTAGCAATATTTAGAGTTGCTTATTTGTGTGTTTCACATTATAGACAACTAGAAGTGGTGTGGGGCAACAAGAACCCCAGCGCTCGCTGGAGAGTAGTGCATCAAATGAGGTGCTAACACGTCCTCCTTCTGCAGAAACTATATGGTTGGTTGCTGAAGCCGTGTTCGTAATGATGAATCTGCAGCCTGGAGGTCAGAGAAAACCTCCTATTCCTGAGATGGTTCAGGAACCAGATGGCGTAGTGGAACACGTAGCAGTGAGACAAGTGGTCGTTGAGCCAGTGGCCGCAAGGCGAACGACGGAAAAGCAACTGAAACACATGATGAGTTTTAATCCCCCTGTGTTTATGGGTACTGGAACCCCGACACAAGCCGAAGATTGGCTCTCAAGAGTAAAGAGGGTCCTGACGGCAACGAAAATGGAAGAGTGACAAAAAGTAACCGTGACTACCTTCTTGCTGGATGGTGAGGCAAGGTTATGGTGGGATGAGCTGGAGCTGCACCAGTTTGTTGGTCGGCTATTGACTGAGATCTCAATGGAGGAGTTCTCAAGATGTTTTCTGACAAGGTATATTCCATCGGCACAGCGGATTGCGATGGAGAACCAATTTCAAAGGCAAACTCAAGGCGAGAGGTCGGTGGACGACTACTTGCACGAGTTTACGAGATTGGGGAGATATGCAGGCTTTACGTTTGTAGATGAGGAACGGAAAACAAATCGGTTCTATGAAGGGCTGAGAGATGACTTGTGGTTGCTTCTCTCAGGACTGATGACGCAGGGTTTCCTTACCTTGGTCAATATGACCCGTTCCCTTGCGCTGGACATGAAACATGTGCAGCGTAAAAATGACTTATGCTGATAAGGGAAAGGCAGTGGTGGAATAAACTGCATCTCAGGCGCAACCCCGAGTTTATAATCTTGGCCAACAGGAGGCCATAAAACATAGTGATGTCGTAATAATCTTTGTCCTGATATTGGATTGTCCGGCGAGAGCACTGTTTGATACGAGAGCTTCTCATTCTTTTCTGTCGGAGGACTTTGTAGGTCATATCAGAGTGTCTTCGTTTACACCTATAGATCAAGTGAATGTGCTGCTTCCTAATGGGTGCTTGATGCACGCAGATCGAGCCTGTTGTGTTGAGGTGCAGATAGGAAGTTGGGCTTTTGGTTTGGAAGCATCTGTGCTCCCGATATCGGAGTTTGATGTAATCTTTGATATGGACTGTCTCTCGGAGCAGCGTGCATATATAGATCTCTAAGGAAGTCACACTGGGACAAAACACCGAATGAGAGACTAAATTTGCTGGTATGCGAGAATCAGGTAAGACATTGATGTCTGCCGTCTAAGTAGTCAAGGCAGTTCGAAAGGGCGCGGAGTTGTTCTTCACGTTGTTGGAGGCTGTTGAGCCGAAGCCTAGTGTGAGTGATGTTCCTATTGTCTCAGAGTACACTGATGTGTTTTCTAAGGATCTTCTGGGGTTACCGCACCAGCGGGAGATTGACTTCGCTATTGAGTTGGTGCTAGGTGCGAAACCTGTGGCCCGCTCGCCATATCATGTTGGGCCAAAGGAGATGGCGAAACTAAAAGTTCAACTGCAAGAGTTGCTGGAGCAAGGTTTTATACGCCCAAGTATGTCACACGGGAGCGCTCCGGTCCTATTTATGAAAAAGAAGGACGCCAGCTTGCGGCTATGTATTGACGAGAGTTGAATAAGCTGATGAAAAAGAACAAGTATCTGATTCCACGGATTGATGACTTATTCGATCAGCTAGTGGGATCAACTGTTTACTCAAAATTAGACTTGAAGTCTGGCTACTACCAGTTGAGGATTCAGGAAGGTGACATTCCCAAGTGTTGAAGTATTAGACCGGGCGGCCTTGCAATCTTGTCTAGCGGTTTATTGATCGAGCGGTCTGGCGGTCTCACTCAGAATCTTGGAGACCGGGCGGTCTATCGGTCTCCCATTGCGGCTTGTTCTTATCCTGCTGGAGTTGCCGAGCGGTTAACTCATTTGTCTAACCGTGCGGCCTGTGCGGTCTCCTTTATTTCTAGCCGCTTAGCACTGTACATGTTTAGTCCCACATTGTTTGTTTGTACTCTCTCATATCTCCTTCATTCTATAAAAGGGAGGTCATACCTTTGTAAAATATATCTTTTTTGGATAATAAAATTTCAATTATTCAAAATTCTATCTGTTTGTTCTTGCATGTTTGCTACTTTTTACATGGTATCAGAGCACACAGTCTTTTCCTCCTGATTGTGTGCGCTCTCTGATTCTCACGGCTTGTTTCTGCTTTACGCTCCTTGTCTTCGCGGCTTGTTTCTCCAGCTGCTATTCGTCGCCACGACTTGTTTTGTTGTCGCTGCTTCTTGCTTCCTCTTCTCTTCTGTTCGCTCGGACTTTTCAGTACGAGCGACCTCTTCCCCGCTGTGCCTTTGTCTGCTTCCTGGCCGCTTGTGTTCGCGCGGCTTCTTCACTTTAAACAGCTGCGGTTTCGCGCGGGTTGCTCTCCTTTTTCCTCCCCCCGCGGCTTCTCTTCTTCTTACGCGGTTTCTTGTTGTTTTCTATGACTACTTCCGGTCTCACCACCCCCGTTATCTCCACCACTCCTGCCGCTCCTCCTCCACCTCCTCCTTCGGGCAACCTTGGCACGCTTTCTAAGCTTGCTGGCTCCAACTATCCCGATTGGAGCGTTTCTTTCACCTTTCTTCTTCGCTCTCAACGCAAGCGTCATCACCTCACCGATGATCCTCCTCCTCGTAACTCTCCTGAGTTTGATGACTGGGATGCGAGTGATGCTCTTGTCCGCACTTGGCTGGCCAACAGCCTTTCTGATGAGTGCCTTCCCATCATTCGCCATGATGAGACGGTCAAGGCCGCCTGGCTTCACCTCGCTGCTCTCTATTCGAAGGGGGGACAGATGTCCCGCATTTATACTCTCTATGCGGACCTCTTCGCCCGCCCTTCCATGTCTCCTACTGCGGCTTATCAGCAGGTTCAGGCTCTTGGTGCTGAGATCCTCCAGAATCGCCCCTTCCCCGCGGACTTGGCCGAACATCACAAACACTTCCAGGAACTCCTGGTTGTTTGTTATCTTCTCCGTCTTCCCGATTCCTATGATATGATCCGCCAGCAGATCCTGGGTGAGGCGGAATCTCCTACTTTGGATGCCACTGCGGCTCGCATTGCCGCTGTTAATTCGCTGCTCCAGCGGCCTCTGTTGGCCTCCCCCCTTCCCAGGACTTCTTTGCTCACCAAGCTCAGAAGGGGGGACCTAGTGGTCGCAGCCACTCCGGCGGATGGGGTTCATCCAGGTTCCTCTGCTCTCACTGTGGTCGTACCGGCCATTCTGTTGACCGCTGCTGGCAGAAACATTCTCATCTTCGCCCTTCCGGTGATGCTCCTTCTTCGGCCTCCGCCTCCTCTCGGCCGTCTGCCTCTGTGGCCACGACGTCAGGTAGTGCCCACGTCGTTACCCAAGGTAAATGGCTGATTGACTCCGGTGCTACAAATCATATGACTGGCAACCCTCATTGCTTCTCCCGTCTTGAGACACATGACCGCTTGCCCCCGTTTCGTGGAGCAGATGGTTCACCGTCCCCGGTTCATGGGACGGGCATGGTTCAACTCACCTCATCGCTTTGCTTGGAGGACACTCTCTATGTCCCGAAGTTCCCATGTAATTTATTATCTGTTACTACTTTATGCCGGCAACTTCAGTGCTCCGTCTTATTCACTCCAACTGCTTGTTCTTTTTAGGACCTGAGGACCCAGCAGAGGATTGCTACTGGGACTGAGAGCGGCGGCCTCTACTTCCTCGACGATGTTTCCGCTTTGTCCGCCTACTCCTCCTCTACAGATCTCCTTCAATGGCAACTTCGCCTTGGACATTCTCCTCCTCGGATTCTTCGACAGCTTCTGCCCCACTTACCTCCTACCAGTTCTTCGCTCAACTGTGATGCGTGTCAGCTTGGCAAACATCACCGCTCCTCCTTCCCACCGAAGCAAGGCCGTGGCTCCTCTCGCCCGTTTGATCTCATTCATTCTGATGTCTGGGGTCATGCTCCTACCCTCACTGTTGGTCGGGGTAGTTCCTATTTTGTCACTTTTATAGATGATTTTTCACGATGTACCTGGGTGTATCTATTAAAAGATCGCTCTGAACTCTTTTCTGTTTGGCAATCATTTTATTTTATGATTAAGAATCAGTTTGACCTTTCTATTAAAGTTTTACGCTCTGATAATGCTAAGGAATATCTTAATCATGAGTTCTCCTCTTTCTTTCACCAACATGGTCTTCTTCATCAAACTACTTGTGTTTACACCTCCCAGCAGAATGGGGTGGCGGAGCGTAAAAACCGTCACCTACTTGATGTTGCTCGTACTGTCATGACGCAGATGCAAGTACCTCGCTCCTACTGGGGCTACGCTGTGCTCCTCGCCTGCTATCTCATCAATCGCCTTCCCTCCACAGTTCTCCATGGCCAGACCCCCTTCTCCATTCTCTACCCCCACAAGGAACCTTTTCCTCTCCCTCTCCGTGTCTTTGGCTGTACGGCCTTTGTTCACGCTCCCTCCGCTACCCGCGACAAGCTTTCCCCCCGTTCCACCAAGTGTGTCTTTTTGGGGTACTCTACCACTCAAAAAGGCTATTGCTGTTTTGACACCCTTCTACGCAAGCAATTTGTCTCCGCGGATGTGACATTTTTCGAGAATGCTTCCTACTTCTCTCCTATCTCCTCTCTTCCTCCTGATCTCTCTGCTTCTCCCCCGTCTCTCTCCGTTCCCTCCATGCCTCTCGACGTCTCCCCACCTCTGTCTCCTCCTCCACCGTCTCCTTCCCTATCCATCTCCCCACCCACCCCTCCTCCCTCTTATCCGACGCCGTCTCTCTCTAGTCCTGGGCCAGCCTTCTCCGCCACGGACGCTCCGGTCGCTGACGCACCCGTCGACCTGGATCTTCCCATTGTTCTTCGCAAAGGGGTGCGGGCGTGTCCTCAACACCCGCTTGCGGCAGTTGTTTCCTATGATCGACTTTCTCCTTCTCGCAGGTGTTTTGCCTTGGCTATCTCCGCTACTTCTACTCCCCGCACCTACCAGGAGGCTCTTGCTCTCCCTCATTGGAAGTCTGCCATGGATGAAGAGATGGCTACTCTTACTGAAAGGGGTACCTGGACCCTTGTTCCTCCTCCCGTGGGCACTGATGTGGTTGGCTGTCGCTGGGTTTTCGTTGTGAAATTTCGCCCCGAAGGCACTGTGGATCGCTACAAGGCCCGCCTGGTGGCCAAAGGCTTCACTCAGACTTACGGCATTGATTACTTTGACACTTTTCTCCGGTCGCTCGCGTCAGCACCATCCGGGTTCTTCTCTCTGTGGCTGTTAACCGGGATTGGGCTATTTCCCAGCTTGATGTGAAGAATGCCTTTCTCTATGGCGATCTTCAGGAGGACGTCTACATGGAGCAACCTCCTGGGTATGTTGCTCAGGGGGAGACACGCGTATGTCGTTTGAAGAAGGCCATTTATGGACTAAAGCAGAGCCCTCGGGCATGGTTCGACAAATTCAGTGGCATTGTGGCTACCATCAGCTTTACAAGGAGTTCGGCCGATCACTCCTTATTCATTCGCAAAACGGCCTCGGGACTGGTGGTTTTGGCAGTATATGTGGATGATATTCTTCTTACTGGCGATGACCGAGATGGGATGGACTTGACGAAGAAGCACCTCCGTCAACACTTGGTCACAAAGGATATGGGCTCCTCGAAATACTTTTTGGGGATAGAAATCTCTCGGAAACATGACTCGTTGGTTCTCTCCCAACGGAAGTATGCCCTTGATCTTCTACAAGAAGCAGGATTGACAGGTGCCAAACCTGCTCGATTTCCCATAGCTATTGGAGAAGACAAAACGTGGACGGATGACTCGCCTCTTCTATCTGATGTCACAAGGTACAAATGTTTGGTATGCAAACTCATCTATCTCACGGTGACTAGACCCGACATCGCCTATGTTGTAGGCAAGGTCAGTCAGTTTATGCAAGCTCCCAGGGAGTGTCATCTTCAGTCTGCCTTGAAGATTTTAGAGTATGTCAAAGCAGCACCACGCAAAGTGCTAATCTTTCAGAAGAATGGTCATCTGAGGGTTGAGGCCTACTCAGATTCAAGTTATGCGGATGACAAAGGCGATCGTAAGTCCACATCAGGTTTTTGTACTTTTGTTGGAGGAAATCTGGTGAGTTGGAAGAGCAAGTAACAGTCTGTTGTCTCCAGATCCAGTACAGAAGCCGAATACCGGAGTATGGCGTCAACCACGTGTGAGTTAAAGTGGTTGCGGGCTCTCATGCTTGACCTAGGGGAGGTCTATGACTATCCTCTTCCTATGTTCTGTGACAACAAGGCCGCTATCTACATATCCAGAAATCCGGTCTTTCATGAGAGAACAAAGCATATAGAGGTTGACTGCCACTTCATTCGAGAAGAGATTTTGAAGAAACAGATCTGTACTCCGTTTGTCACCTCTGACAAAGAATTGGCAGATATCTTCACAAAGCCGGTCTCTACTTCCTTCTTCCACATTTGTGACAAGCTGGACATGATTGATATCTATGCTCCAGCTTGAGGGGGAGTGTTGAAGTATTAGACCGGGCGGCCTTGCAATCTTGTCTAGCGGTTTATTGACCGAGCGGTCTGGCGGTCTCACTCTGAAGCCTGGAGACCGGGCGGTCTATCGGTCTCCCATTGCGGCCTGTTCTTATCCTGCTGGAGTTGCCAAGCGGTTAACTCATTTGTCTAACCACGCGGCCTGTGCGGTCTCCTTTATTTCTAGCCGCTCAGCACTGTACATGTTTAGTCTCACATTGTTTGTTTGTAATCTCTCATATCTCCTCCATTCTATAAAATGGAGGTCATACCTTTGTAAAATATATCTTTTTGGATAATAAAATTTCAATTATTCAAAATTCTATCCGTTTGTTCTTGCATGTTTGCTACGTTTTACACCAAGACAGTGTTTGGAACACGCTATGGGCATTATGAGTTCACTGTAATGCCGTTTGGGCTATGTAATGCGCCCTCGGTTTTCATGGACTTAATGCATCGAACATTTCAAGAGTACTTGGATCTGTTTATGATCGTCTTCATTGATGACATCTTTGTGTACTCTCAGTCTGAAGAAGATCATGCGAACCATTTACGGATGGTGTTGCACAACCTGAGGAGAAACAAGCTCTACGCAAAGTTCACAAAGTGTGAGTTTTGGTTGTCGTCAGTGGCTTTTCTTGGCCATGTGGTGAGTGGAGAGGGCATTGCGGTGGATCCGTCAAAGATAAAAGTCATACAAGAGTGGCCAGTGTTGTCTTCTGTGCCCGAAGTCAGGAGTTTCCTTGGACTAACGGGCTACTACAGACGTTTCATAGAAAACTTCTCACGGATTGCTTTGCTTCTTACCATGCTAACGAGGAAGGATCAGAAGTTTGTTTGGACGCCGGAGTGCGTACGAGCTTTTGAAGAGCTGAAGAGTCGCTTTACCACGACGCCAATCTTGACGACGCCATGTGGTTCGGATGGCTTTGAAATCTATAGTGATGCGTCAGGAGCGGCTTAGGCTGTATTCTTCTTCAATTTGAAAAGGTGATCGTTTATGACTCACGCCAGTTGAAAGTGCATGAGCGGAACTATCCCGTCCACGACTTGGAGTTGGCGGCGGTGATTTTTGCACTTAAACTGTAGCGTCATTATTTATATGGCGTGAAGGTATAGATATATTCACGGACCATAAGAGCCTTAAGTATTTATTGGATCAGAAGGATCTCAATATGCGACAACGTAGGTGGATGGAGTTCCTCGGGGACTATACCTTCCAAATACACTATACTCCAGGGAAGGGAAACATCGTCACAGATGCCTTGAGTTGCAGGACTCCAGCAAGGGCAAATTGGTTGCAGATGTATGATGAGCGTCTGATCTAGGAGTTGGAGGTCTTAGACATTTCTTGTGTGGACAAAAATGCTACTGCAAGTGCATGCCTGAACTGGACGGAGGTACAATACGACCTTGCGGACAGGATTCGGCGAGCAATAGAACTTGATGAAAGTCTACAACGTTATGCAGTGGATGAGTTAAATGGTCAATTTTCCTGGGATGATGGCCTCTTGCGAAAAGGTGATCGTTTGTGCGTCCCGATTATGGGTAAATTAAGGGAAGAATTGATGTATGAAGCTCACTTTATGAAGTACTCAATTCACCCAGGGAGCACAAAAATGTGTAAAGACATGAAAAAGTTGTTCTGGTGGTCGGGCATGAAGAAAGATATAGCTCATTATGTGGCTACATGTCAGACTTGTGCCTTAGTGAAAGCTAAATGCCAGAAGCCTGAGGGTTTCCTGAAGTCGCTACCTATTCCGGAATGGAAGTTTGATGATATTTCCATGGATTTCATGCACGGTTTGCCGAGGTCTCAACGCGGTAACGATTCAGTTTGGGTGATCGTGGACCGGTTGACTAAAGTGGCTCACTTCATTCCGAATAAGAGGGACAATTCAGTGGAAGTTTTGGCTAAGCTTTATGTTGAACAAATACTACGATTGCACAGTGTTCCCCATAGCATCGTAAGTGATCGAGATGGGCGCTTCACTTCGAATGATTGGAGACTAGTCCATCAATTGTTGGGGATAAAGTTAACATTCAATATGACCTTTCATCCACAAACGAATGACCAAACTGAGAGGACCAACAGAACAATGGAGGACATGCTCCGAATGTGCGCCTTAGATTTCAGAAAAAGATGGGAACATCATCTCTATATGGTGGAATTAGCCTACAATAATAACTATCAAGCGAGTTTAAATATGACACCTTTTGAAGCTCTGTATGATAGGAAGTGTCGTACACCGTTAGCTTGGGCGAAAACAGGCGAATCTAACTTGTACAAGTGTAAGGAAGTCGAAGAAGCTAATTCGACAATACGCTTTATTCGGGAGAGGCTATTAATAGTCCAAGACCGGCAGGCAAAGTATTATAACACCAAGCACCGAAACGTAGACTTTGCGGTTGGCGAATGAGTATATTTGAAAATTAAGTCATCTAAAGGCGTATCCAAGATTCGGCTCTTGAAAAAGCTGAGTCCAAGGTATCTTGGCCCATTTGAAGTAGTGGAACAAGTTGGAGAAGCTGCCTATCGGCTAGCTCTTTCAGAGAAATTGAGTGGATTGCATGATATGTTCCACATATCAGTGCTTCAAAAAGCCGTGAAGGATCCAGCTCAAGTGATTGCGAATGATCGTATACCGGCCGAATCTGGACTAACGATGAAGGTTAGGCCCATTTGGATCGAGGATGAAGCAGTTAAGCAGCTGTGGAACAAGACAATCGGGATGGTCAAGGTCCGGTGGGACAACTGTGGCCGTGAAGAGCTGACATGAGAGCGGGAGTAGACCATGCATGCGAAATATCCTGAGTTGTTTAACTAAATGGTTGTAACATTTGGTTTTGTTGAGTAGAACCTATTTGTTGTAAAAAGGTTATTACTGGTTACTGCTTGGTGTTGTATGCAAATTTCGGGACGAAATTTTTATAAGGTGGGGAGGATTGTAACACCCCAAAAAAGCATAGTGGTAATTAGGGGCTAACACGCCGCGATAGTCTTATCGCAGACGGTAGCTCAGTGATTTAAAAGTCATAGCACTCGGGTTAGGTACCGCGAAGCTAGCGCGTCGCAGTAGCCACTCAACGCTTCGACCACTCAATGCTTTTGAGCACTCAATGCTTTCGAGCACTCAACGCTACTGAACAATCTTTGAGCACGCTAACGCCAGGCGGGGAGTTACTGCGCCGTGCTAATCACTCGACGAACGTCGAACGGTTTACCGCCAAGCGCTAAAGTGTTATCGCGGGGCGTTATCTCTGATAGCGGCGCCGGCGGGTCAAAGCGGTTACCGCCTTTGTTACCGCGCAGCGGTAGTAGTTACCGAGCGGCGGTAGCTTTGGTATAAGTATGGACTTGAGATTTTATTCTCATCTTCTCATATCCTTGCTCTGCTTGACTTCTAGAGAGGGTAGAGGAGGAACGTCCAGGAGCTTGTGTGAAGATTGATCCAAGGTTTGCTTGTGATTGAAATCGCCAGTCGACGCTAGATCCGCGGAGGGGAAGTTGTGGTAATCAATTTCATCCGGATCATAGATCACGGTCATGGCTCCGAAGAGAACTTTAAGGGTAACGAGTTTCTCCCGGACAAGTGAAGTCCTCAATATGCATATTTGCATGGATCCCCTCACCAAAAGGTGAAAAAGGATGGATTTCAATGGGTAGATCGGTTTGATCCCCATATATTCCTGCATCTAGATCCTGAAATGTAGAGTACGGAATATACATGTTGTGTGAAGCCCATCTGGACAGGTTGGTCTGGATTGGTGATGTTAATTTGCGTGCCGGAGAAGACTCTGTGGATATGCGTGTGAAGTACGTGTGAAATCTGGAGTCAAGGGGTGTGTAGGATGCTGCACCAAAGTACTTGAAGAATTTCTAGTAAAATACTCAAGAATGATCACAGTTTTGTGAATTGTTGATGTCGTCAGGCGATAGTGAGTGTCGCCAGGCGATAGCTCCTTGGGAGTTTGTGTTATAAGGCCTGTCTTTAAGAGACCTGGGGGTCGTTGGATGTAGGCTGTGTGCTTAAGTTGTCTGGCCTGTAGTGGGTGCCAACTCAAAATGGACAAAGCCGTGTGGCTTATGATGAGTTGAGCCGTGAATGTCAATTACTGTGCCATCAAGTTAAATACCTCTGAACGAGTGGGTCGTCAAGTTAAATACCTCGGAATGACTTGGTCGTCAAGTTAAGTACCTCTGAAAGACAAAGTTACCGTTAAGTCATGGACCACTGAATGATGGTGTTACTCGGGGGAGTCCGGTACACCGAAAACGTGCCCTGAGTGCACGTTGCATGTGATCGTTGGGCCAACGTCTGTGGTAAATGGTGCTTAAACGCACCTTGTTGTTGATATATATATATATATATATATATATATATATATATATATATATATATATATATATATATATATATTATGCCTTGGTTGCAGGTAAGGAGAAATGCCCCCCCCCCCCCCCGAGTAAGGGGTGGAATCGTTATAAACAGGTCAGCAAAATGCTGACCATTGCTTTGTTTACCGCGCTTTGGTGGGCCCTTTTGTGTAGGTGCTGGAGAGCCAAGTGGGAAGTAGTGGGCTGAAGCCCATGTGCTACAGTTGGCTGGCCCTCGAAGGCCCAAAAGCGAATATTTACTGTTTTCATGTGTGGTCGGCCTGCGTGCCGATGTACGAAGTCACTTGTATTAACTGAAACAGTTGTAATAATTCTACAACCTAAACATGTGTTACATGTAATATATTCTGTCATTCCTTTTGTGTAGTGGACATTCTTATTATGTACGGGTTCTTCACTTAAAATGCTTCCGCTAGAATGCTCTGTGGTACGACACGTTTCTACTTGAACTTAGGTTTGACATACAACATGTAATCTCCTTGCCTGTCCGTGGTATATGGCATTGGGCCCCGACCGTACCTTCTGTCATATGCTATGCGACGGATGGGGGCGTTACATTATGCACTACTTCAATGTTATCTTTGCCTACTGAAGGGGTTGAGTATGTCATTTATGTGGATGCATCGCACGTCAGACTTGGTTGTGTATTGATGTAAGAAGGCAAGGTAAATGTGTATGGATCATGGAAATTGAAGATTCATGAAAGGAACTATCCTACTCATGATTAGGAGTTTGAGGCAGTGATTTATGCCCGGAAGTTGTGGAGACATTTTTTGTAAGACGCGTTGTGCAAGATTTACACGGACCATAAGAGCTTGAAGTATGTCTTCACTCAGAAGGAGCTGAATCTGCGTCAGCGTAGATGGTTGGAGTATGTCGCAGATTATGATGTTGATATTCTATATCATTCGGGCAAAGCTAATGTGGTAGCCGACGCCTTGAGTAGAAAGACCGCACAGATCTTTGGTCTCTCGGTGGAATCCTTGGTGGAAGAGTTTTTGTTAAAGGACATTTCTGTTGGGAGTAGCGACTCGCCAAGCAGCTTGGAAGTGTCAGAGCCTTCATAGATTATGCTTACAAGGCTACATCAAAAGGACGATCCATATTTGCAACACCTTCATAGTAGAACTAAGAAAGGGGAATTACCAGACTTTTCAATCGATGGTGCGGATACTTTGAAGTACCGCGGTAGATATTGTATCCTCGCTGCTGAGAATATTTGAGCTAAGTTGTGTAGTGAGGCACATGGTTCTAGTGTTTCCTACCACCCCAATTCTATCAAGATGTATAGAGATCTGAAGCAGATCGTTTAGTGATATGGAATGAAGAACGATATAGCCAAGTTATGTCAGAGTGTTTCACCTGCAAGCACGTTAAGACAGATCATGGACAACCTAGTGGCAAGATGATGCCTTTGGATATTCCAAGTTGGAAGTGAGAGAGTATTTATATAAATTTTATTATTGGTTTGCCGAGATCTCCCTGAGGACATGATTCCATGTGAGTAATAGTTGACAGATTGACGAAGTGTTCTCACTTTGTGCCGTTTAAGATTGATTACTGCATGAAGAAAATAACAGAGTTATATTTGGATGAGATCATCAGACTACATGGATTACCGATAAGTATCGTGTCAGATCGAGATTCCAGGTTTACGTCTCATTTTTGAAGAGTTTACAGGAAGGGTTGGGTACCGACCTCAGATATTCAACCGCTTATCATCCGCAGACCAATGGTTAGACTGAGAGAATTAATCAGATTTTGGAGGATATAATTAGATGTTACATCTTGGAGCACGGAGGGTGTGAGACAAGCGGATTAGATTGATGGAATTTGCCAACAATAACAGTTATCAGGAGAGTTTGCAGATGACGCCATTTGAGATTTTGTATGAGAGACGTTGTGGAACTCCCTTATTTTGGGCTGAAATTGGTGAAGGACCATCCTTGGAAGAGATGAATACTTTTGTGACGCATATTCGAGAGAAGCTTTGTATGGCTCAGGAGCATTATGAGAAGAACACTAATCGTCGAATGATTGATTTGAAATTTGCAGTTTGGGACATGGTTTTTATCAAGGTTTCTCTGATAGCTGGTGTTAAGATGTTTTGAAGGAACCACAAGTTGGATCCCAGGTGTTGAAACCAAAAACTTGGTCTCTCGTGGAGTTCGGGGTCCCAAAAGAGGGGTGACCTCACACCTACTACACTCGGAGGAACGTCACGGACCGAAGACTTGGGAAACTGGGAACAGACCCTCGGCTCTAGCGCGGAGGTCCCACCTCACACCCGGAAGGCTACCTGAGCTCTTCCCCTCCCTAGCCAATGCTCGAGCTAGGGTGCCTTGGAGGAGCCCTCTCTACTCTACCAAGGAGGAACTAAGGGAGGAGGAAGCCAAAAAAGATCCTCTCCAAAGGCACCCAAGGGGGTCTATTTATAGTTTTTCCCAAGCACATGACCCATAATGTCTGAAACGCCCCCAAGGCAAATAAGCCTTGGGCCAATAGGAAACCGCCATGCCGGGGGGCAAAGAGGTAAAAACATCCCGGGGGCAAAAACGGTAACGACAAGTCCCAAAGGGGGTCAAGGATGGGGAGAGCCCACATGCCAAACCGCAGGGCGGGCGAGACCCGGCCCTGGGCCGGTCTCGCCCCCACCAGCCCGCGGGGCGGGCGAGACCCGGCCCCGGGCCGGTCTCGCCCCCACCTGCCCGCCCCGGGCGGGCGAGACCCGGCCCCGGGCCGGTCTCGCCCCCACCTGCCCGCGGGGCAGGCGAGACCCGGCCCCGGGGCGGTCTCTCCCCTGCCTGCCCGCGGGGCGGGCGAGACCCGGCCCCGGGCCGGTCTCGCCCCCGCCTGCCCGCGGGGCGGGCGAGACCCGGCCCCGGGCCGGTCTCGCCCCCGCCTGCCCGCGGGGCGGGCGAGACCCGGCCCCGGGCCGGACTCGCCCCCGCCTGCCCGCGGGGCGGGCGAGACCCGGCCCCGGGCCGGTCTCGCCCCCGCCCGCCCCGCGGCCAGGCGAGACCCGGCCCCGGGCCGGTCTCGCCCCTGCCAATCCGTTGCACCTGCCTCAAAGAAGGGGCCACCGGGGGGAGGTAAAATTTTTCTCCCCTACTAGTATATTTCCAAGCTAGAGCCATAATTGGCCACCGAGAGTGCAAAATCTCCAAAAAGCTTAAAAACGCGTCCGCCTTGTTTAGGGTCCACTCTTCGCGAATACGGGGTTGTACACCAGGTATATGGAACCTTTCAAAGTTATTGAATGCATCAAAGTGTCAGCCTATAGGCTGGATTTGCCCGCAAATTTTCCTGGTGTGCACGATGTGTTTCATGTGATCCATTTGCGGAAATATGTGCTTAGTGACCGACATGTTATCAATTCGGTGCCCCAGTTGCAACCTAATCTTTCTTATGTCGAAGTGCCTGTTCGCATTCTAGATACGCAAAATTGGGTGTTGCAAAGGAAGACAATACCCATGGTCAAGGTTTTGTGGCGAAACTAAGACGTGGAGAGCGCGACTTGGGAGTAGGAGTCAGCTATGAGAGAAGCTCATCCTCATCTATTTTGCTAGTTTCTTTTGGTAAATATTTTTATTCAATAACCCTTGGTTATTTTCCTTCTTTAGTGGATTCAGTTGTGTATCAAGTTTCGAGACGAAACTTTCTTTTAGGGGGAGAGATTGTAACGCCCCTGATTTTTCGATATTTATTTTAATTTTTATAGTGACGTAATAATGATGATAGGGCGTTACATTGACGCGTAGTTAACGAGCATCGTTGTTGAAGCGTGGTTTTGCTCATCAAAATCCAAGGTTTTGACTCGGTGGGTTTTTAGTAGGTTGGTGTTGGTTGAAACTTCAGGGAATTTTAACCCAAGTTTGGTTTGTCGAATGGTAATTTCGACTTCGGTGTTGGTTTTGTGACATCAGTATTTATCTTCGGTGCTAATTTCATGAAAATCCACGTTGATTCAAGTTTTTTGTCGTTTGGACGTTTAATTAATAATATAATATTATATTATATATATATAAGCGTGTACGTTTTGGCAGAACCCTATTCATCGTCTTCTTTCCAAGCCATCAGACCGATTCGCGAAAGAGAGAAAGCGGCGGACATCACAAGCTTTCGGCTGTCAACTGTAGGAGTTTCAGTGCACGAAATCGTCGTCGGAGGGTAGATTCAGAAAGCTCTCACCGAGATCTACATGTGAGCGGTGAGTTTTCCTGTTTCTTGGATTTTTGGGCATTAGGTTATTCAGTTTTGACCCTCGTTTTTCCCGAAAAGTTTCAGGAAGTGTATTCAAGGTGTTTTTGCGGCCGGATCAGTGAGGAGGAGCGCTCGTAAGGCCAGATTTAGGAAGCTTTGAGGCAAGTGGTGAATCTTTCCCTTGCTATTTTCTTGTTTTTCATTCCATTCCTTTTCTTCCCTCCTTAGAATGTATGCGTAGTGTAAGGTTTAGCCAAGATCGATTTGCTGAGTAGTGTAGAATTTCCGGCCAAGGAAATTTCGTCGTATAAGGGCTGAGTCTGGTTAAAAGAAATCCGTCAATTATAGGGGATTCAACCTAAGTTTAATTCATCATATATGGTGGGGTCATCCTGAGTGAAATTCATCAAATATGAGTTTTGGGACTAAGTCAGATTCGTCGAGTATTATCGACGAATTCGTCGAGTATCAACCTTGGTGTCGAGTGATCCTGCATCCGTTGAGTTTAGGCGTCAAGTTCATCGAGTATCAGTCTTTGTGTTAAGTGAACTTTGTTTTGGCGCTGATAGCGTCGAGTGATCTGTGATACTAAGTCAAATTTGTCGAGTATTCTCGACGAATTCTTCGATTATGGTGTTGGCGTCGAGAGCGTCGAGTGACCTGTAAGTCTAAGTCTTTTTTGTCGAGTTAAACTATTTGGCATAGAGTGAAACTGTATGGGGTCGAGTGCTTTGAGTATGTGCCTTTGGCGTCGAGAGCGTTGCGGAAACTCAGCTAAGCGTCGAGTGAAGTAAGTTCATGGAGTTAAGTCCAGGAGTTGAGTGAAACCGCCTTGGCGTTGAGTGCGTTGAGTGAACTCCAAATTCATCGAGTATACTCAATGAATTTCCAGTGGACTTGGTGATTTGTGCCGATTCGTTGAGTATCAAGGTAATGCTAGCCGATTCGTTGAGTATCGCCAGTTAGCCAGATTTTTGCTAAGTAGAATTCGTCGAGTGTATACTGCATTCGTCGGGAATTTTCTTGCTGAATTGAGTCCAATTCGTTGAGTTTTGTCTTAGGGTGATTTTCAGGATTTTTTCTTTCTTCCTTTTTGCCATTGGAGTAATCATGTGTTTCAGTTAGGGTTTTATCAGTGTTTTATGGACGTTTTTTTGGTGTGGCCCATAGTTGCCAGTGGATAAAGGACCACCAACCTAAGGCCAACATATGAATCTTTGCCCTGGTGGGTTTACCCGGTGTGGCTTTGTGACTGGGTGTTGAAGGGTAGGTTTCCACCACCTCAGGTGTCAGTTATTCCCCAGTTTTGGGTATGTCGAGTTATCGGACCACCTTTACTTGGGCTCTTGTGAAGTTTTTACTATTGATGTGTTGGGTAGGTTTCCATCACCGCAGGTGCCTGATTCTGCCAATGTTTATGCTCATTCTATGATGAGCTTGCCACACTTATGTATATATACACTACTTATATATATGTTTTAAAAAGCATAGATCTTTATCGCACTTGGTCCAGCTTGGGATATCTAACCCTTATGAGCTCTTTCTTACATATTACCTTATGGTTGAGTGTTGGTGTTTTCATTTTAGCTATTTCTATTTGGGTTGGTAACACTTTGACTCATTTGCTTTCATTTGAAATTGATCTTTTATTTGCCACTTGTATATTCTTGCTGAGGTATTCTTTTCTTAGGAATGTCATAGGTTTGGAGCAATAGTCAGTTAAGCGGCTAGGGTTGGTGGTTGCTGATGTTCTACAGTTGTTACAATCGTACTTTCCTCACCATTGTGATATAGTGTTGTTATTTTGTTGATTAGTTCAGACATGCATGTTTTTTGGTGGGTTCGTGTCAGGTTGTTGACGCCCACTGTAGTTTTTATATTGTTAAGTTATTTGCTAGCTGCTGAGTCTCTTCTAGATGACTTGTTGATTTTACTTGCTTTTTAGGAAGATTTTATGTTATGATTACATGTTAGTTATTTTAAATATAGAAGTACCATTATGACTATCTCATTCATGGCATATTTCAAGCCAAAGACATTCTATTTTTAACTGCATAAAAGACTCTTTCTTTACTTATATTAAATCTGGAGGTATGCATATCATGGGTTTTCCTATTTGGATGTTTATGCTTATGTAAGATGTTAATCAATATAAACAAAGTATTTTCCGCAGCGTATATTCTTGCTTTTTACTCGTGGACTAGTTGATTCACTGAGCCGAGGGATATGACCATCAAAATTTAACTTAAATTACAGGTGTGCGCGGGTTGCGCTCTGCGCGTCGTTCGTGCGTGGTGCGCCCTGCGCGCTACTTGCATGGGTTGATTTGGCATGTCATGCTTGTGCGCGGCTTGCCTCACTACTCCCAGCGCGTGGGTCGCGGTTCCTGAGGAGTCCCCTTGCTCAGTATTTGACTTATTGTTTGTATGTTTTTTCAGGCTCTGAGGCATTCTGTTCATTGTCGGCTGATGCGCTCAACTCTTATTGTATAGCAGATTGCTTCTTAGAGGGGGCGCTACAAAATTCCCTCCAGTCTTGAAATCAAGATTCCTCAGGGCGAGCAGCGGGTGCAGAGTCCCCGGTGGGTTGGATGACTTTATGTGAATCGTCTCTTAGGTTGGTCTTCAATTCCCACCGTGTGAAGAAGTCACAGAGATCTTGAAACTTTGCGGGGTTCTGACATCATAGTTTACTCCCTTAGCGATGATGTGCATTATAAACCCGATTTCCTTCTTCCGTGAATATAGTTCGCGGTTCTCGCTGGAGCTCTTCAAGGGATGGTGTGATGTTTGTGTCGTCAGTAATAGCCGTATCGGGGTTCATAGCAACAAGACTTGGTTGGTGTTTGAGAGCCGGAAGGACCGGCGCCACGAGAACATAGTGTATGGGTACATCTGAAATCTCTGGGAGTGGCCCGAGCTATGAATCTCCCTTTCAGACCGATGTCGTCGAATGAAGGGCCATGAGCGCGACTTTACATCGATGCTCGGGTTCGGAGCTCCTAACAAAGTGGCGAACCATCTGTTTAGTATTTCTTTGTTCGTGAAAGAAAAGCATTTGTTGTTGTGTGGCCATTCTGCTAATTAGGAACGTTCTGCCGCTGCTCCGTTGGGTTGTGATCGGAAGAGAAAGTTGGTGTTTGAGAGCCATGGAGATTCACCCACAATACATCTCCCTACTAGCCTGCTAAAGGGACATTCAGGAGCGTCCCCTAATAGTTCCCGAGTTGTTGGGCTCCGATTGTTGTGGATCAGGATGTTGAGGTTCTGGGCACTTCTCCCTCCCAGGCT
Organism: Platanthera guangdongensis; assembly: GCA_039583875.1. NCBI lineage: Eukaryota > Viridiplantae > Streptophyta > Magnoliopsida > Asparagales > Orchidaceae > Platanthera > Platanthera guangdongensis. Next base: position 18,484,888 of record CM077147.1, on the reverse strand, counting down.
CCGGTCGAGGGGGTGCCTATTTTGTCCCAAGTGAAAGGGAAGCGTGTTTCTTCATCCTTAGCAGTGATGAATAACGCAGTGAGTTTGTCTTGTTCGCTTTGATTTATGCTTGTTGCTCCGTACTCACAGTGGTTTGCCTTTTCTTGTAGATTGGTGTGCAAGCTCAGATTGCCCTTACTTGGAATGATTGTTACGTTGGTTTGAAGGACACATACCTTTCCTTTCAGGAGAAGCTTTGAATCGCGGAGAGCTCCCTTTTCTATTTGAGGGGGAGGCGCGAGCGTGACTTATCTCGCTTTTGGCAAGTTGAGTCGGATTTGAAGGCTGAGACGACGCGGCTTCAGGTGGAGCTTCAGGACAAGAAGCTTTTGGCGGAGAGTGCACATGGGGATGTTGCCCGCTTAGAGTCTGAGGTGGGACGTCTTTCTTCAGAGGAGTGACTTTTTGAGCTAAAGGCAGCGGGGGTAACATAGTACAAGAACTCGATTACCTTTAAACATTACCATTGTTTGTTGTTTGAGGAGATCCGTGAAGAAGTCCGGATGAGAGAGATAGAACCCGATCTTTACGATATTCGGGAGGTTGCGTTCCGTCGTGGGATGGCGAAGACCCTTCAGATGATATCTCGCAAACGTTAGTGCGACCTCCCTGATCTTGGCTTTGATGACCTTTCAGAGGACGAGTGCGTCGAGTTTGTTGAGGAGGAATAGACTCTATCTTCGTTATATTTTGTTTTGGTTGTAATTGCATTATGTTTGTTGTGTATTTGTGATTGGGCTTTTGTTCCCTTGCTTTGTTGTAGCAGCCTTGTGCTTTCTGCATCTCTTTTGATGGATTGTCGTGTTGTTGTTTTGAGGCCTTATTGTATGGTTTGTTATGTTGGCTCTTCCATATTTGCGCGGGTAATTTGGTGGCAATTCTTTAAAGTTGACTGTTGAAGGACGAGACCAAGATGGTTCCGCGACCTACTACTAGGGTGAAGGGCGAATGCTTCTAACCGGATAGTGCGAGGTCAGGTTTACCTGTCCGGGGGATGTCGCTGAGTGGTTGATGGTTAAGGGCAGACCTTCGAACCTAGGCGATCGCGAGGGAGGCAGGTCTTGGCGGTGTCGCGACCTACTCTAAAAGAAGGGCGAACCTTCGATCGCTGGCAGTGAGAGGTCGCAGGGACGTGGTCCCGAAGAGGCGGTGAAGAACAGATCTTCAAACCGGTGGCGAACGAGGGGGGCAGATCCTGAAAACTAGCACGTGCGCACACGACCATTGTTCGGGATTAGAATCACCCTGAAAGGGGGGAGAAACCGAACACGCACGCACCGACACACGCGGGTACCATGAACGGCCCATGTGCGCTACTAGCACGCGCGCACATGACCATTGTTCGTTCCTGGACAGCGCTAGCGCGCCGCGCCGACCGTTGACGCACTGCCACCACTTCTGCCGCCTTCGGCCACCCCCGTTGTCGGGCAACTTACCCGGGCCGCCCGAGGGGCATGTTCGTCATTTTCGAAAATTAGTGATCCAGATGACTGGAATAGTACAACGTCATTCGTCGACTCAAGGTCCAGCCAAATGTAATTACCAACACGTCCTTTCAAGAAAGCTATTAAAAGGTCACCATGTCTTTATTTGATGACAAGCAATCAGAGAAACTAAAGAGGGTTGTTAGGTTTTCCGGCGAAAACGTAAGACTTAGATCGTTCCCTTGTTCTGAACTCTCTCTGATTGCTCTTAACGCTCACAGGAACGGTGCAACAAGCACTGGAGAAGGCATAAAAGAACGCTCTTTTGGACGCTCTAGCTCTGTGGTTTAGCTTTTTCTCTCTCCTCTTCATCTTTGAGGTTTGTAAACAGAGATGTGGCTTGTTACTCTCCGAGCATCTCATCTCTTGTAGCAAAAAAGAAACTAGTGGATTTTGACCTGACACAGATCCGGACACGTGATTTTTCACTCTTATTCAGATTTTCACACTAAAACGTCTCACTTGTCATTTTTGTTGGATTTGTTTTGACTGTTTACGTGCTCGGCTCACTCACATATTAAATTGCTCCGATTTTCTGAACCGAAAAAAATCGAATAACCGGCAACAAATAATATACTAAAAATTAGCAAAAATATACAATAGAGATATAATATGATGTAGATTCATCATTCATGGATGGGGGAAGCTCAACAACCAATTTTGTTTGGCATAGAGAGGTGACAAAAAGTAAGCGTCCAATATGAATGACATGCACGCGAAACATGTTTTTAAATAATTATTATATCTGCCTTTATCAACTTAATCATTTAACATAAGTCATATAAAAGTACAATATGGATATTAATACAGAGGACTGATATTGAGTCGAGTTTGAATGATTTTGTCTCGGTTTGAAATCGAAATTTTCGACTCGAACTTGGCTCGAAATTTTCGACTCGAACTCGGCTCGAAATTTTTGACTCGAGCAAAAATATTATATTTTGTTGCGGCCAACTCAATGCTCAAGTCGGACCGGATTAACTTAGACCGTCTTAGCCAGGGAGCGGTCGAGCGCGCAAACAGTCACATAGAAAGAAAAACTGACATGATAATTTTTTGACGTGAATAACCCGTCAACTTTGTGAAAAATCACGTGCACGGATCTGTGCCGACCAAACCTCCACTAGATCTAAGCGTTGTTACATGGATTTTCCAAGCACTCGTGGGCGACATGTCGCCTCTCGTTATAATTATTGGGGAGAGAGAGAAGAGTTGTGAGGGTGACATACCATCATTTACAGTGCTGACTATTTTTTCGTTTGCAGCGGGGGTAATGCGCCAGTTATATTCTGGAGTCCTCTGGTAGTTCTTGAAGGCGGGAGTAGCTCGTTGTGTCTGTTCTGATGTCTGGGGCTTGGAAGCTCATGCGACACACTTGGTGGCTGACGCGTCCTATTATCTGTGGATCGTCTCCTATTGTTCTTAGAGAAGACGAGAATTGCTGACTTACTGATGCTTGGTGGGGTCGTTGCTGAGTTGTGGGCGTTGAACACTTGCAGCGGTTTTGAAGTAGAGCGCGCCGAGAAGAGAAGATGAAGATATTTGAAGGAGACTTCAAAGACGACAGAGATCTTCAAGGAATGCTTGAAGATCTTTGAAGGGGAAAAAGGAAATGAAGAAAATGAAAGAAGAAGAGAGAAAATTTATAGGAGAATTTTTCAGTTAAGGAGAGAATGAGAAAAAATGAGGATCTGAGACCCTATTTATAAGCTTCATGGGTGATTATGGCGGTTATGTGGTTATCTGCAGTCAATAACCACCATATTCGCTATTTATAGGACAATTTCATGACGCATTATGCGCATATTATTTTATAATTTTACTAGACGCAGCTCAATTCTATTTTTGGCTACGCACTTCCCCCACCACAGCAGGTCATGCGGGCTGTTATGTGGGTGGTTACCCACGTAACCGGCGATGGCGATGGAGGGAGCATGATCGCACGGCGGAGAATTTCTGACGGACGACGGCGGGGAGACCTCCCAGCCGGCAAAGGCCATGTCTAACCCGAGGAACTTGGACGACGACTAAGAATGGCCGCCCATTTTGGGCAAAATGAAGGCCGCCCCTATTAGGGGCGGCGGCTGAGAACGGGCGGCTTGGGGGCTGCCCGCCTTCTGCAGCAAGGGGCTGTCGCTCGGATCTGGGCGGCCAAGTGGCCGCCCGATCTGGGCAGCTAGAGGGCGGGGCGGCGACCGCCCTTTGTGGTAGAATGGACCGCCTGGATCTAAGCGGCCCGGAGGCCGTTAGATCCAGGCGGCCAAGGGGGAGGAGTGGTCGGAGGGTTGCCCATCTACCAAAGGGAGGCCACGCGCTGCGTGCAGGCTCACCCTGCGCGCACGGGCGCCCCCTAGGGCGCCCGCAGGTGCGCGCGGCCCCAAGCTGCGTGCAGGTGCGCTCTTGACCAGATCGCGCACGGGCGCGCGTGGTGAGGCGGGGTAGCGCGCATACATGCACGCGGCCGGGAGTCCGTTGTAAGCGGGGGTGAGCACGTGTGGCCCTCGTGGGCCATGCTGTGGCGATAGAAGACGGCGTACGTGCGCGCAGGAATGCGAACGAAAGCCCCAGGCGATCGAGGCTGCGCACACCGACCGCCTCGAGTTATTAGAGTTATGCTCATAATTGTAACCGCTCTACCTAATCAAAACTATGGCTTCCTTTATGCTCATAATTGTAACTGCTCTACCTAATCAAAACAAAGGCTTCTTTTGGCATATTGGCGATGATGATGGTGAGCACGGTGATTATGAACCATCATTCATGAAGGCAAGACCTCATCTAATGAACTTCATCCACTTTTATGTTTGAAACAAGTTTTCATTCCTTGATGGTGGTCATAATTGTTGTCATGCCAAACTTATATTTTATGACAGTGGAGTTTTTCTCTAAACTCACCAGAGCAAAAACCCAGCCTAATGCTCTGTTTGGGGAGGGCGGGGGGACTTATTTTCACAGATCAAGCGGTTACGACCGCATAAACCCAGCCTTAATTAATGTTCGGTTCATGAGGTTGTAACCGCTTGACCGGTGAAAATAAGTTCCCCAAAACATAGCCTAAATGTCCATTTGACATGATGGTGGTGTTCGTGAACAAATGCCGTCCGCTAAAAAGATGAGCTTTCTAAAAATAAAAGATCAGGCTCCGTTTGAGGGGACTTATTTTCACTGGTCAAGCGGTCATAACTGCTTGACCGGTGAAAATAAGTCCTTAAACGGAGCCTCAATCTAATTCAATAATTCTGTTGTTCAAATCAATACCCGTGCTTGTTTTTTTTTGAAGCTTGCATTCACAATATAAAGAAAAAAAGGAAAGGGACCGCAAAAACGAGTCAAAAAACAAGGATGTTCTCCCGGTCACTCTGAACAATTTCAGAGAGAACCGACGGGAAATCCTCAAAACAGGTCCAAAGAAAAGTACATGAAATAGTATAGCGAGAACAAAAATACTCGTGTTTGTTGCGTGTGTGCGTGCAAGCGCACATGTGTGTAGCTCATAATTTATCCATGTGCTTCGCTGGGCATATCACTAAAGTGAGAGGTAGGATTATATATGAGTGGTGTTAAGTGCAGCTCTATTTTCACTATGTGCAAACCAGCAAAAAAAAATCATCCTCAAATAAGACTAAAAGCCCTAAATCGTGAGAACACCTAAGTGCGGCCCGATTTCTCCCAGCCAGCCCTAATTCGGCGTTCGTCCGCTGTTTCGTCCCGACGGAAGCCCGTCGTCGCCGCTCCCTCCTCGTCGTTTCCAGTATTGCCGACGCTGAAGCTCCTCCAAGCCGACGACGACCCCTCCTGCAACTGTCGACGAAACCCCCGACGAATCTCCTCCAAGTCCCGCAACTATCGACGAAACCCCCGACGAAGTTCCTCTAAGTCGCCCAACTATCGAAGAATCCGCCTGCAACCTTCTTCGGCAGCTTCGACGGGATCTAACCCCTCCTGCACCTGTCGACGAAACCCCAGACGAAGCTTCGGCAGCTTCGACGAAACCCCCGACAAGAAGGCTTCAACCTTCTTTGGCAGCTTTGTGCTTCCAGGTCGTCGATTCGTGCACCGTCGATTCGTGCTTCCCGCTCGCCGGCATTGGAAATTTTCCCTCTAGTTCATCCACTGCTTGGTTACTTCTCCCTCCAAGGCCGTCCAGCAAACCAGCGAGCTCCTTCCCACACCGATTCTCAGTGCGGCAGTTCATCCACTGTTTGGTGAATCCGTGAGATCACTCTCGTCAGTGCGGCAGTTCGTCCAACCTTCTCGCTGGCGAATGTCTCCCCCACCTCCAGTTCTTGCCTCCCCTGCGGAGGGTGAACCTGCCCCTTCCCTCACCGATTCTCCTTCAAGGTTTGCACATAACAAATTGATTTGCACGTAAAATTTTCTAATTTGTACATAATCGCGGTTTGCACTTAACTAAAATGAATTTGCACATGTAACTACTCTTATATATATCTATACTTAATAAAACTCATTGTATTCTCTCCGTCACGCCGTCTTTTCCGAATTTGCCCCTCGACCCCTTCTGCCTACTTCCTGTGCAAGTTAACGGGGCGCAAAACAAGCGGTTTTAACCCTCGCCGCTTACCGCAAGAGACAACGCCCGCCGCTTACCCCCGTATACCCCCCGCTAGCCGCGGAATCCGCCGGGTCTCACGTCATCCTGCAGCGTGCCTATTTCCCCGAGCGCCTCCGCCAAACCCTCTTCAGCGCCGCCAAACCCTATTTAGCTCTACAACCCTATTAAGCTCCGCCAAACCTCGGCTTCCCGCTCCGACGGCGACGCCTCCTTCCTCCTCTCACCTCGATTTTGGGTTCTTGCTCGCCTCCATTCCCTCAACGGATCAAAGGTAAGTTCTCGATTTTATCCTCTCCTACCGATTTCATTTCCTTCTTGCTTTCCAATTTGGATTTATTTCTCCGATCTCCTCTGTTCCACAGGTTTCCAACAGTACTATTTGTGGTTGCCTCATACTTCTTGCTCGCCTCCATTCCTTCAACGGATCAAATTGAAGGTAAGATTTGATTTTCAATTTCTTAGATTTCGTTTTCATTTCTGATTTCTCCAATTATGGTGTATTTTTTTTCTTTTATCAATTTGGATGTTATTTTGGAATTCTCTGATTTTGATATGCATATGAAAAGCCAAAAAAAATAATTAAACCTAAAAACCCCACCTGACGTGGAGTGGTACACGAACCTGCGGGTGCTCTTACTGTTCTGTGGATTGTGAACGTAACAGTGTTGATAGACCTTTGTCATGCTTCAATCATTCACCTTCCCGCAACTGAGTATTCGACTTTGATTTCTTTGTGAATGTATCAGAATATGTTTTTGTAGAAGTCTTCTGTTCTTCTAACCTGAACAGATCGAGCATAAAAGGGCTAGCGTTAATTTTTAGCGCTTGCACAAGTTTTAATGATGTGAACACCTAATTATTATGATTTTGCATTGTGACCACCTAATTATTGTTTCTGATGGAATTTTCCTTTGACTGGTCTTTTTTGAACTGAAAATGCTTCACTTTGTTGCTTAAGTTCATTCGGAACCAAACATGGTGCCGATTCTCCTGTTTCTTCGAGTTCCATCTTTATGAACGACGACGATCATCGATGACTGTGGAAATGTTCCTCTATTGTGTGTGTGCGTGTGTGTGTATGCTGGAAATTTAAGTTTGAATAATCTTAACCGTTGTTCGTAAATGCTTTTCCCTTTTCTGCATATGGCCATGGAGGCCTTTGTGTTCTATTTTTATTTGTGATCATTTGTTAACTCTGAGTTTGTTTCTCCTCTGACTTTTCGGCAGTTCTCATAAGCTTATCGGGAGTAGATTTGCATAAAACTGGATTTACATTATCCTACTAATCTGGTAGTTTGATTGAGGCAATCCAAATGTTGAGATTTCTGTTCAATGATTGACTTGGTCCTTAGCCCAATTCGTAAAGAAGAGTTTGCCTCTGCTGTGCTCTGATGATCATATATTATCTGGCCTTTACTCTTGGTCAAAACCATAAACTATCACTTATTGTTCTTTTCTTCAACCCATTTTCATCCTCCTCCTCCTCATCATCAATCCTCACTTTTGATTTGAGGTGTTAAATCTAATTTATGTGAATCATCTTAAACAATTCTCAGCCTTCCTACATTATGTGTAGATCTTTTCATGTATAGTCTGTAAACATTAATTTAATCTGCTGATCCAATTGATGCATTACATAAACTTCTGTTATAATGTTCACTCCAGTTAATCCATCTTCAAAGATGTCGCCTCACTATTTATCCAATGTAGTCATTCCTTAATTTTGTTTTTTTTAAGTTTTTTGCTCATTCATCTTAGTTTTTTGCTTCTGTTGTTGAGCTTGGGCAGTGAATTGTTTACATGAGCAAAAAATGTGAGCTCATTGCCTCTCTCCGTCACGCCGAAATCTTCCGTTCTCTCCGTCACGGATGGAATGCCCCGGAAAACCCCCGCCGCTTACCCGCCGCTACACGCCCAATCGGCCGCGTGGCCTCCCCTCCTGCCACGTTCCGCGAACGGAGGCCTCGACGCTCGCCCCTTCAGGCGCTGCTGTGCTCCTCTATTTCCCCATCCCTACCTCCTCCCGCCGTTTACACGCCGCTGCGAAAAAAACTATGCCGCTTACCCCGTCGCTGCCAGCATAACCCGTCGCGTGCCCCGTCCCCCGGTCGCGTGCCCTCCTGGTTTCCCTCGCTGCTCTCCTCTTTCTGATGCCGCCTCTCTCCTCCGGTATTTACTCATCCGTTACCTCTCTTCAGCCCGAACCTTCCAGCAGGAGAATCCTCTACCCGCATCTTTGCGCCTGCTTCTATTTGCTACTGTTTCACTAGAAATCCGCAGGATCGGCAGGTCTCCACCGGCAACTTTTTTCGGCATGCAAAAACTCTTAATAGTCTGTAAAAGCTGTAGGAGGTCATTTTTAGTAAGGCAGGAGAGGTGGTCACCCTTCATCTTCTCCCAAATATTGTGCCCTCATTCATAATAGTAGGTTTTCCCCTTCCAGATCTCACTGATTTTGCTTGCCTCATCAGGAACTCCAGCTCCTCCCCAATCCAGTAGTAAAAGTTCAGCTTGAATTCAGGTACTAAAAATTCCTTCGGCCTTCTATGATCACTTTACTCTAACTATCTTTTAATTTATTCTGTGCATGGATGATTTAATTGGGTGTTGGCAGTTTAATTAAGAAGCATGGACAGTCAAGTATTTGCATCCTTTTCCAGCTTTCCCTTGCTCTGCTTTTGTCAGGATTCAATTCCATGATTTATGCATTATGCTCCAATGATTTGGCTTGCTTACTCTGCTTAAGGTTTTAGGTTCATGTGGCTTACACAAAATCTTAATTAAAACCTGATATGACCATTAACCTCCGTGTTCATGTGCCCCTGTGCAGGTTTTGTTTTTTTCTCTAATTTATGGCCAATCGAGATTTCTCATGTCTATTTTTGTCATAATGAAGACATGACCATGGGTTTTATATTGGTATGGGGCCAAGCCAATATAAAGGAAAAGATTTCTCCATGATTCCTGATATCGGGTTCTGTTAGCAAGAGATTTGTTTGTCTTGCAAAACCCGAATGCTGTAGACATTCATCATCTTTGACGAAAGAGTGAGAAGGCAAAGCCCCAATGCTTTATACAATCAACTTCAACTATGAGTGAGTTTGTGCATTTCATTTATTCTATGGTTTGCTTCTGAGATAAGATATGTTCTTTGATGGTGTTGATTTTGTGCAGTATCATGATTTTCATCTCAATTAATAATAGTTAGCGACAGAATATCATATTTTATCTTATGTGTTTCTGAAATCTGTGGAATTGCTTTTGGTTGAAATATTACGATCATTCATATCCTCTTTTCCAATAATTTGAATTGATTTTTTGGTGTTCTTCATTCTTTATCTTTTTCATTTTGTTTTGAAGTCTTATACTACCAGGACTCGAACCTTTATCCTTTTCATTTTGTTTTGAAGTCTCATGCCACCACGGTCTTAGACATAAAATATCTTATACCTTATATTTCAAGTCTCACTAATGTTTAAATATCTTATATTTCAGGCATAAAATATAACATGATAGGTAGCTCATTCTTCAACATGTTATTGTTCAAGCTATCAAGTTTTAGATTTGATAGATCATTTTTCTTATGATTTAGTTCGCTAAAAAAATTATTCTCTTATGCTTCAGCTATGTCAAAAATTTATGCTTCTACCTTAGTTCATGTAATCAAATTTCAGCTCTGCAAACATCTTAATTTGGCATACGTGATTCAAAGTTCAGTTGATTTGAACTGTAGTTCAGATGATCTAAACTGCTGGCTGCAGCACGGATATATTGACCAACTCATTTCCTAAGGTGATGATGGTTAGTCTAAATTTGTTTCTTTGATGCCTCCCTAAAGCTTGCCTTCATGCTGCCAATTCCTAAATTATTCTTCACTTCTATGCAGGGTTATGATGCTATTCCAAAAGAGACGGTACATAGGGTGTTTCCAAAGGATGACCTAAGATTGATTAAGAGAAGTAGAAGAATGTTGGGTCACCTACTGGGCACGCTTGAGGTAGTAATTCATTTTTGTATATGATTCCCCCATTTAAAACTAGATAGAGAATATTGTCTAAATTATTCAATTGTCATAGATTCACTGTTTGTTAAATGATACCACTTATTTGTTTTACCCAAAGTGCATTCGAGTTATTATCTAATTTATGTTTTCATATTTCTTGGCCTTACATGTAATCATGCCATACATGCAATTGTTTTTGGAATTATACATCAAAGAATGATGTTATGGATTTACCTAAGAAGGAGGGGGTGTTTTTAACTAATCCTAGGTATATCCCTACATATGCACACACAACTCATTAAAAAAACACTCCATTTGTAATGCGTTTTAGAGAGAGCAAATTAAAAAGAATGAAAAAAAATATCCCTATATATACTTATATCTACACCATTCATTATTATAAAATAAAAAAGAATAAAAATATATATCGGTTAGTTATTTAGAGAGAACAAATTAAGAAAAAGTGAACTAACTCATCATTGGAAATTATTTAGTGGGAGCACTGGGAGGTGTATTTATTCCCAACACTTTATGTTTCCACATATCTTTCTTCCGAGCATGTAATTTATGGATGACTGAATTCCTTCGTTCATTCATTTCAAAGGATGATCCGAGTCTGAGGAGATGGAAGGCAGAACTTTTTGAGAAGCTTGGATTTTAATTATGTGAGAGGCAAGCAATTACTCTTAATTTTTCATCAGTATGGATTTGAGCTGAAATTTTGGTAAAAAAATGATCATCATTTGTGCTTCACTTTATTTCATTGCTATGTTCAATTAAAATCTACAATTTTCACATGTTGTCGATTAGTTTTCTAGAACACTAAATTCAAATCAAATATGCACTCATATTGGGGCAGAGGGTCGTGTAATTGCACTCACCTATCGCTGGAGGGCCATGCCATTGCACTCACGTAGGGCCGGAGGCCCATGCCGTTGCACTCACGTAGGGCCGGAGGCCCGTGATGTTGCACTCACGTAGGGTCGGAGACCCGTGTCGTTGCACTCACGTAGGGTCGGAGATAGCCTTTGGGTTTCCTGTTAATGGTTCTCTTCGACGATTCCAGAGAGGCTCGCTTACGATTTCCTCATATTTTTAATAGGTATTTCTAAACCTCATTTCGTCCTCTTTCATATTTTGGGTTTCACATGTCAAGATAAAGTGGCAACTTTCTTGCCTTCATATTTTGGAGTTCACCTGTCAAGATAAAGTGGTAGCCTTCTTGCCTTCATATTCCTATTGAGGGTTTCACCTATGAAGATAAAGTAGAGAGCATCGAGCACGGACATAACACTAACACGCTATAACAAGTGTGAGATTTGGATGTTGCCGACCCCGCCGATTGTTGCGAAGCACACACCTATTGTGACTTCCCCCACCTAATGTCGCTGCTTTGTTCAATGTTGCCGCCACACAAAATCTGCTTGCACGTACAATCCATTTGTTTCCGGGCAAAGCCCGCAACGCCGCATCGATAACGAGCGCAATCAGCTTGAATGCGGGCGCTCGGAGCATGGAGCACGGGCGAAGCCCGTGCAGAGGCGGGCGAAGCCCGCCAGGGTGCGGTCGAAGGCCGCCCGAGAGCTTCGAGCACGGGCGTAGCCCGTGCGAAGAAGCTCGTGTATATATATATATATATATATATATATATATATATATATATATATATATATATATATATATATGTACGAGCATTTTCGCACGGGCTACGCCCGTGCTCGATGCTCTCGGGCGGCCGATTCAGACGGGCTTTGCCCGCCTCCGAACGGACTTCTCCCGTGCTCGATGCGTCGTTGCGGGCTGAGCCCGCATCAAAGCGGGATGCACCCGCATCATGACGGACAGTGCCCGCAATATATACATATGAGTACTCAAAATGACCGTAAAAATATAAATAAATATTAAAATTTTTATTTTATATAAAAAAATTAGGTTTTGTCGTAAAAACATTATTTTCAAGCAATCTTTCTCTCTCTCTTCTTACCCTCTCTCTCTTTCTCTCTCTCCTTACTCTCTCTCTCACCCAACTCTCTCCCCCCATCTCATGCTCTCTCTCCTAATCCAATGGCTCTTGTTTGATCTATGATGTGGCTCCAAATAACTATATTGCTTTATATAATAAGATATATATATATATATATATATATATATATATATATATATATATATATATATATATATATATATATATATATATATATATATATATATATATATATATATATGCACCTAAATTTGTTTTCCTCAGCAAGTGTGGGGCGAGGGAGATAATGAAAATACAATTATGGGAAACAATAATTTGTAAATTAAAATTATGAACGGATAATTATTAGAAAATATGCCATATTTATATATAACTTGAATAAGAATACTACAATTATTAAAGACTAATCTTAGAAAAAAATGTAAAATTGGTCCGCAAAAAAAGTCGCTTACTCGCTGTGCCGTCCAAGGAACAAACACCACTATAATATTAAGTGAAGCTTTACGATTTTGACTTATGACACCCCGTTATTAATGATAATTATAAAAATTTACAAAATTTATCAGCAGATTTTGAAAATTTTATGTGAATTTTCCGTGAGAATCTCAATCTCGAATTTCACCGCAGTTCAAATTAGCTGCAAATTTCACCGCAGATCATATTAACTCCCTCAATTGAACCAGGTTCATTGTTAACTCGGCGTGGCCAGCGAGAAGAGACGCGCAATTTTTTTGCTGCGGGTAACGCAGGATGGGATACTGCGGAAATAAATAGCCGGGGCTCACTCCTATTACTTTCCAAAAATTTTTGTTTTTCCTCAACCTTTCGCCGCTCTTGCTCCCGGGAAGCTCCCGACTCTTTGCAGCTCCCTCGACCTTTCGCCGCTCCTGCTCCCGCCGCTCCGTCATTAACTCGAGCTCACGCAGATCGCTCGAGTTTTTCTCCGGAACAATCTTCATGCATAGCCTCTCACTATCGGAAGCTTTGGAGTACCGCCAAGTTCCGTCAGTTTTCCCAGCACTGAAACCCTAACCTGAAAAAGAAGATCCAAGAAAAGTAGTGTAATCTGTATAAAATTTTCCATTTTGCTGTACTTCAATCCGAATTTGTATGTCATCCATGTTGATTGCAGTCGCATTTTTAGGGCAAATATGTTTGCAGTCGCATTTATCCGTTTGCTAGCGCTTGTTTAGGGTTTTGCACTAAATTAGGTTGGTTGTGGTTGCATTGCTAGTTGATTGCAGTTGTTTTTCTTCTTTTGGTTTCCTGTTTGTAGTTTTTTACCCTGAGAACCAGTGTAATATGTTTGAAGTTGCATTACCTGCATATGCTCGTTTGCAGCTGCATTACATGTATTTTACTGTTGAATTTGCAGTTGCATTAACAGTTTATTCCCGTAGAGCTTGCAGTTGCATTACCTCCATATTTCTGTATTGTTTCCAATTGCATTATCAGTGTACTCCCGTATTTTTTCCAGTTGAATTTCCCATATATGCCTATTTGTTTGCAGTTTCCTTACCTGCATATTCCTGTATAGTTTGCACTAGCATTATTTTTGTTTATTTTTTCTTTGTTTCCAGCTAAAATGCCTGGAAGTAAGTACTTGTCATCCCGTTGCTCATCCAAGTCATTCACTGCGCACGTTACGCCCCTGGTGAATATGTTGTCCGAAGACTCTAAAGAAGCCTTACGCGTGGCTTGCATTTTCCCACTGCTGATGATGTCTGGGATTCCACAGAACATACCACTGTTGTATGTTCTTCTCAGGTTATATAATAGGGATAAGCAAGCGTTCCTAATAGGTAACTACTACATGAAACTTACCGTCAACGAGGTCGCACTCGTATTGGGCCTCCCAAATTCTGGAGTTCCGTTTAAGTTAACTCGGAGTCCCCTCCTAGATCTCACACACAAGTGCTTCAATGAAAAATTAAGGGAAGTTACCGAAGAGGAGTTGTCCCCTGCATTGGAGGAGAGAAGGATCTCCCTTGTAGTTAAATATCTACTATGCATGTTCTTTTTCCCCCTTAAGAATCTGAAGGTCCCGGCTTGCCACGATCGCATAAAAGATATTCAGGATTTTGTGAAGTACAATTGGCCGCAGACAATCCATGGCTTCCTGCATAGCCAATTTGATGGACTGAGCAAAATATGCGAAGTAAGAGGGGCAGGGAGAACATCGGGTATTTGGAGCGCTGCTCCACCGTGTTGCTGATATGAAAGCGTTTTTATTTAGCTTTCATTTTATTTTTTTATGTTGCCAACTTCGTATGTGTTTTCGTAAATGTGTGGCTATACGAGCACACGAAGATTCAGCCACCATTGGTCGAGGCATCACGGCCCCGCATATATCGGTGGTCTCCCACTCTTAGCTACAGTGCTAAATTCTGCCTCGAAGTAGCACGCAACCTCAGACGAAGAAAATATGTATGTGTTCCCCTTTATGATTTATGCTCAATCTAGGTATTAATATGTAAAGGCTAAATTAATATTTTGGTCTTTTATCTTGAATCATTACGTAGGTTATCACCACCTTTGCTAATGTTGGTGATGACGAGCTGTCACTGCTTGGAGTTGAGGAACTGGAGTCCGATTTTGAGTCAGGGCCGAAAAAGAAGGAGAAGAGAAAGATGGATGTGAAGGTGGACTCTCTTGGCTATGAGAGTGAGAAAGAAAAGAAAATGAAATATAAGAAACAAGAGAAAGAATTATTGAAGAAGATTAGGTCGGAGATAAAGAAGGAGAGGAAAGGTAATTTTAAATCCGACGAGGGTTCGAGAGGCATGGAAGCCCGCCTCAAATCTTATATTAAATCGGAGGTGGAGGGATTAAAGATTTTTTGCGAGTCTTTATTCCTGAAATTTCAAGCAGGGCTAAAGCCTACTCCTACTCCATCACCACCGCCGCATTCACCACCCTCACCTCATTCACCCATCATGACATCAGTATCCCCTACACCGTTGTCGCAACCCGCTTCCACTCTCGAGTGCACGTTAGTGTCTCTCACAAAGATTCGCTCGCAAGAGTTAGTTAGTAGGACCCCAAGGAAGAGTTTTCTACGGGCCAAGGCCGTTTCTAGACGGACCTTTCAGAAGGGCCAAATCATTAAATATGAGCCGGATTACCCGGGACGGCTCCATGTGCCAGATAAAACAAGAAAAACCCTCGATTCAGTGTTAAGCAAAGCGGTTGATAGGTAATTCTTTTATGTTTATGACACAGTATTTTTTTGCTGAACATTATTAGTTTCATGCATTTTTGACTATGATGTCCATTATTTGGTGGCCTTTAACAGGAATATGCTGATTATTGAATGCGAGAATATTTCAATGACTAGAGGTGATGTGGATGACCTTCTAGGGGTTGGTTGGGTCATGGATACGCATTTGAATGTGTACTCCATGGTCCTCGGAGCCCGTAGGAAAAAAAACTCTGATCTAGTTCGAAGTTTCCTTTATATGTCGCCCAACCACGACGTGCGTTACTTGAATATCTATTATTATCTCTAAGTTTTACCACGTACTCATTTATAAAACATTCTCGGTTTTGCAGTACTACAAGCAGAGCAAGACGAGGAACTATCAACGAGTGGAGTGCTTCTTTCCTTCTGACCGTCAGTGTACCCTTGCTTTTCCTTTTCTTCCGCCGCCACCATGTTGTCAACTTCCTTACCCAACTCATTTAATACCGTTAGGACCCTTGCTCTTGCAGGCTGGCAGTTCCCCATATGGTTTGCGAGATCATACAAATAACGCACCAAATGATTTCTAAATACCAAATTGGAGTCGCACTGTAACATGCATGAGGTATTTGGTAGGTATATATTTTTTTAGCGTTTTGAGAAAATCTTTTAATCAAGTATTTGTTCGAAACGTGGCAGACATTTTTCATATTGTATATCCTTAGTATATGCTTGCATAGTATGCCCCGCGTCTCGAAACCTCCGCATGAACATTGAGATTCATTGGAATCGGAATGCAAGTTCACAAACCATCGTTTGTCTTCTTCAGAACCGTCACATTTCTTCGTTACATATAGAGAATGATTTTCGTCATATCTAGTCTCATCAACGACGCAAACGCCAACGGCTCCCTCCATGTACGCTTTCTCAAAAATACTAAACATTTTGCGTGTGTAAAATTTGGAAGCATGCCGGAGTAAACAACTATTAAACTTTAAGCATGTCGTCCTTTGATTGCCTCTAAAATCTTTGTCACGCTCGGCTCTATGCCAAGAGCCGACAATTTTCTCCAACCCGTGGAAACACTCCACTAGTGTAATTGTGCTCTTTGAACATCCGTGCATGCCATTGTTGGCCGATTCGCTGCGTTGTTTTGATAATATACCCAAATCCAATACATCTTTGTTGAACGCCGTGAACCACTTTCTTCTAACTTGATGCAGATCTCCTAACCATTTGTTATCTTCTAGAGATCCCTTGGAAACCATCTCATTCCAATGCCTATCAAACTCAATCTCGTCGTCACACTTAAACATTGATAAAAAAGTGCACGGACACTTTTGTCTTTATTGAAGCATGGTACTTTGGATGGGACCTTCTTGGAGATATGCCACTGGCATAGGCGGTGACGACTCTCGGTAAGTACTCTACTAATCGCTACGGACATTGTCTGATCTTGATCCGTGAATATAGTCGTTGGTTGTTTGCCTCCGACAAATTTTAAAAATATTTCAAACACCCAAACAAAGGAATCAATGGTCTCTTCAGCGATGAAAGCGCCGCCAATAAAAATATTCTGTCATTGATTGTTGACTGCGATAAATGGAGCACAAGCCAAATTGTACTTGTTCAATCTGTAGGTTGTGTCAAATATAATAACATCCCCATAGCAGTCATAATCTATTTTGCTATGTCCATCCATCCAAAAGAAGCTTGTTAACCTGTTTAGTTCATCCGTACGAACATCGAACGAAAACATGTTGTCCTCCAACTGCTTTCCTTGGAGTATCTTCAACAGACTAAGTGAATCACCGCTCTCTATCAAGGCCTTTCTTTCCCGCTGCACAAAGTTATAGACATCAGATTTGGAGAACCCAACATTCTCCACTCCTCCAACTTCATTGGATAGAAAGTTGTATGCATGAACAGTTCTAACCCCCGCATCTGTCAAATTTTTCATAAGATTACCCTGCATGTTTGAAATGCTACGGTCCGATCTCAACAAATGCTACTCCTTCTCGGTGGCAAGGGGATGGTTGTGCTCCTCAACGATCTTCGACACTATCCAATTCCTACCTTCTTTGTCTATGGAAAAAAATATACATGCCAGACAACCTGTCTGTGTCTCCAATTTTCGATACTTTTTTGGAGACGGCCCGACACTTCGAAAATCAGTTTTGGCACAACTGTACTCCCGAGATCTAATAATCCGAGTGTGCGTCCAGTAGGTTATGTGTTGTTTTCGGACACTAAAACCTGTGCAATGAGCATACTGACAATACATAGCGTATGCCTCGTCCTCTGAATGAACTACTGAAAACACCACAAGTTTTTTGGGACCTGGCAATTTTTGAAGTAATGCAGTTGAAAACTGTGCGGATATTAAAAAAATGCAGTTACAATCATCAAAGAAATGCAGTTGTATTAACTTACAGTTACCTCTTCTCCAACAACACTAACAGAACCCTGACTACTTGTTGCTCTCACTTCAGACATTTTCGCCTACAACCTTCCCAAAAAATACAGAGACATATAAGAGAAATATGATGAAGTTTATAATGTTAGAATAAACACTAGATCACAATACCTGTACTGAAACGATAGAAAAACAGTAGGGAGCACGAACGTTGCCGGAGAAGGAGAAGGAGAGACGAGTTGCACGAGGACTAGGGGCGGCGAGTGGCGAGGGAGCTGAGACACCTTTGTTCTGCCGAAGTTCACTCAGTTTCGGTCGACGGTTTTTGCTCCCGCAGCTGCGCGCGCTGAGAAGCGGGGTGGAGGGAAAAACAGGAATTTTGGAAAGTAAAAGGAGTGGGCCCCAGCTATTTATTTCCGCAGCATCCCATCCTGCGTTACCCGCAGCAAAAAATTGCTCAGAAGAGACGGGCACCAATGGGACGTTCTTTCGAGGAGATCCACCCTCACGAGCGCCTTTGTGAAGAAATGCACCATCACGAGTGCCCGCGAGAGGAACAATCACCAATGAGAAGAACAAGCGCCGACGAGGAGGGTGTTCTTGTTGGAAAAGGAAGGTTAATAAGAATGTTGCTTGATGGGTTCCCTCTGAATTCTATTAGTCAAATCATGAAGATTTCGACCAAAGATACGAAGGGGAACCTAACCGATCAAATGAGCCACGCACACCAAGCCGCGCTCGCCCGCTTAAAGGGTCAGAGACCGCCCCGAAAGGAAAACGAGGTCAAGCAAACCCGCGCGCAAGTGCCACGCGCAAGCACTCACACAATAACCGTGCATGCCTCGAGCATGCGCTGGCGGTGCACGACTGCACGCGCATTCAAGCGCTGCACGCGCGACTGTCCGCGCGCAGCATCACGCGCTCAGCAACGCTGCCGCGGCATCGTGTGCACGACTGCCCGTGCGCGGCGGCTTGCTCGCGTCAACCCGCGCGCGCGACAGCCTGTGCGCCACAGCAAGTGTCGCGCGCGCCCATGCACCGCCGCCCCGCGCCAGTGGCCCCCTCCGCTTCCGGCCGCCAGTGCCGCCTCCGGCCATCACGGCCGCTGCCACCGTCAGGCACCTTGCCCGGGTTGCCCGGACCCCCCGTTGGGCGCTTTCGTCATTTTGCTGAAAGTGGTGGTCTAGGTGATCGAAATGGTGCGGCGTCATTTGTCAGCACAAATTCCGTCCCGACGCAATTACCACCAAGTCCTCCCAAATAACTATAAAAGGGCTCACAATCTATCATTTGAAGAAAAACAACTCCAAAGACTAGAGAAAGCTATAACGTTTTCTGACGAACTCGTGAGACTTAGATCGATCCTCCACTTGAAATTCGCTCCGCTCCCTCTTTAGTGTGAAGACGTCTCAAGGCTTCGAAGATGCGACATCATTCTCACATGAGCGCTCTCATCAAGGCTACAGCTCGGCAGGAACGCTTCCTTTGAGGTTCCATGGACTTAGTGATTTTCCTCGTTGGAGCGCTCACACCCAGGCTCCAAGGACTCCGTTTCTACTGCCACAAACCAAACCTGGTGAGTTACTTGCTTTGTAAATTCTCCCAAGGTGACTGGGAGGGTGATCGTTCCTTTGACCGACACCGGTCCTCTATTAAAATCGTAAATCGGGTCAGCTGCTGGCTGGAGTTTCTCCATGGGGATACACATTTCTCGAACTGTCAGCATGAAGAGTACATTGACCGAGCTTCCGTTATCCACTAGTATCCGCTTTACGCAGAAGCTCGGGTGTCTAATGTTGGTTGTTATGACGAGTGGGTCTTGGTGTGGTGTTAGCATCCCCTCGAGGTCATCATCTCTGAAACTGATCTTTTCCTTCGCTGATGTGCTTGGACCGGGCGTATTCTGAGCGATTGAATTTATCATTTCAAACGGAGACCTGGCTATGGTCTCTACTATCCCCACAACTTGCCTCCCCCCCTGCACTTATTGATGTGCAGGTGGTTGCTCCCTCCTCTGCTGGGTTGGATGGCCTCTTGCTTGGTCCTGAAGAAACCTCTCGGGGACCCCCCCCCCCCACCCCCCCGTCGGATGAGCCGTTCGATCTCATCCGTTAACCTGACACATTCTCCCGTTGAGTGCCCTGTCCCCTTGTGAAATTCATAGTATTTTGTTCGGTCTCCTTTTCCCACTGGGACTTCTCGGGGCATCCGTAATGCTGGGTCGTCACGAATCGCGTAAAGCACGTTAGCACGGGTAGTGTTGAGCAGCGTGTACTCCTGGTGTCGCCTGGGGGGTCGGCCCTCTCGACGACCATGTTGGCGGGGGTCCCCCCGTGCTCCTCTTAATGCCTTGGGGGCGGGTTTTTTCTCTTCCTCTTTACTCCCCCTTCAAACTGTCTCTGATGTGCTTTGATTGCTTCGTCGGCCGCGATCTGAGCTTCGACTCGGTGTACAAGGTACGGGTAGCTGGGGACTGACTCCCTCATCAACGCGAAGTAGAATCATCTAGGCCGAAGCCCCCCAAGGAAGACCCGCGCAGGAGTTCCGGGTCCACCCCTGGTATCTGCTTGGATTCTGTGGCGAACCGATGGAAGAACTCTTTGAGACTCTCTCCCTCATTCTGACGGATTCCTGAGAGATGTGAGGGATCCTTTACAATGCAGCGGTTGGTTATGAATTGGTCCAAGAACTGCTGGGTAAGCTGGGAGAAGTTCTAGACGGTTCCTTCTCTAAGCGAGTGGTATCATGTTCTTGTCTGTCCTTTTAAGGTGGTAGGGAAGACTTGACAGAGCAATTGGTCCGGTGCGTTGTAGATGTGGAGGATTGCGGTGAAGTGGTTTACCTTCTCCAAGGGATCTTCGGTCTCGTCGTATGATTCAATGCTTAGAAGCTTGGAACCTGCGGGGACTGGGAACGCCAACACCTCTGGTGCTAGAGGCGATCCATTCCTCACCGAGCGGTGGACTTGCGCCCCTCGACGACCGACTTGACCGAACTCTTCTTCAAACAATTCCCTCACTTCTTCTTGGGTTAACCCCCTTGCTAAATCCTCAGCGCTGGTGGAGGAGTCTGTCCTCGGCAGCCCTAGCCTAACGGGCGGGATGCTCAATGCTGGCTTCTTGTGAGGATTCAGAATCTTCCTCCTCCTGAGGCTGTGGTGCATTCTCTTGAGCTGGTACTCTGCAGGTGCCTAGGCGGTGGTCATGCCTCTGAGGAGGGAGAGCATTTCCGCAAGGTGCTCCTTCAAACGATCATTTATCCCGGCAAAAGCAGCATCCTGGGCGGTGACGACTTCCTCTTGTTGTGGTGCGTTGACAAGAGAGTGCGACTATCCAAGCTCGGCATGTTCCCGATGTGTTGACCCCCGAGTGGTTCGAGTGTTGCATCCAGCCATTCCTTCCTCTATCTAGTCCGACGGTGCGGGGTGTCTATCCTCTGTGCCTCCTTGAAGCTCTTCGGAACTTAGTTTCCCACAGACGGCGCCAATTTGTTGGGGAATCGAGCAGTGCTCTTGTTAGACCGGGTCTATTTAACCGTCTTAGCCCATAAGCGGCCGAGCGAGCGAACAGTCAAAGATTATCTTGTTTCTAGGACAAATACCTAATGATGTGGAAAACCTGCAATCGAGGTGAAAAACCACGCGGTCGGTATGGTGCCGACCTAACTTCCATTATATAAGAGTTTATTACAAAACTTCTTGGAGGAGGGCGAGGGCGACAGACCGCGCCTCACACTTAATGAGATGGGGAGAGAGAATGTCAGGTGTCGTTGCCCGCCGTGCAGGTCCCACGATCTTCCGTCGTGCGCGCACTGGAGGTGTGGGTGCTTCCTGGCCGTCAGGGTTGTCCTGACATGTCGGTGGTGACGACTCCTAGCTTCTCGTTCTTCACTTGATTCTTCACAACCTTTCTCTTCACTTAGCGGCCTTGGCAGAACCTTGCGGAAGCGATCTTGGATGTGGGTTCTGCGGAGAGAAAGAAAGAAGGGGAAAGGAGAGTGAAGTGGAGTGAAACTGGGAAAAGGCCCTTTTGAAGTGGAAACTGGGCCTATTTATAGATTTTGGCGCGGGCGGACCGGTAATTTTTCCCAGTAACTACCGGACCGACCTATAAAATTGTTCGGAAATGATCACCCGGAACACCACTTTTAGGAAATGACCACCTTGCCCACGGGCCGAAGGAAGGCCCGCCCACGAGGGAAGGAGGCCCAACGGCGCCGACGTGGGGGTAGGCCACCGCCGGTCCATAGGGGAGGGGGGGCGGGATCGGCGGCCGGCCGTGGAGGAGTCTCCCGGGGGTGGGCGACCCTCACAGGGGACGACCACGGCGAGGCCGCCCGTAACCAGGCGGTCATAGCCGGTCCTCGCGAGGTCCGGCCACCCGGGATCGGGCAGCCTTGGCCAGCCCTTCGCGGGACCGGCCGAGGCAAGGCCGTCCGGGACGGGCGTCCTTGGTCATCCCCTTGCGGGGCCAGCCATAACGAGGCAGCACAGGATCGGGCGGCCTTGGCCGGCCCTTGTGAGGGTCGGCCGCGGCGAGGCCGCCCGTGATCGGGCGGCCTTGGCCGGCCCTCGGGAGGGCCAGCCGCAGCGAATCCACCCAGGTTCGGGCGTCCTTGGCCGGCCCCCGCAAGGGCCTGCAGCGGCGGGGCCGCCCGGGATTGGGCGGCCTTGGCCAGCCCCTTGCGGGGGTCGGTCGCGGCGAGGCCGCTCGAGAGTGGGCAGCCTCGGCCGGCCCTTGAGGAGGCCGGCCGTGCCGGGGCTGCCCGTCTCTAGGCGGTTAGAGGGGGTGGCCGACCCGGGGCCGGGGCCGGCCAACGCCGCCGGGCGGCGGCGGTTGGGCTGCGCGCGTGATCCAGAGCGCGGTAGTTACTGCGTGGATCGGGCGTGCGGATCCCACGCGCGGTGGTTACCTGTGTAATTCTCATAACTTTAGTGGGGGAGATGATGATTTCGATATGCGCAGCCCGATTCTTTCTATAAATTGATGCCGACTCCATCAAGAAGCATGTGTCTCACTCTCAATAACATCTCATATGGCAAACAATCAGGTATTGATTATTGGAGCATTCAAAAGAGTACGCTTTTCCTCTCACAAGATTTGTGGGATCTAGTTCAGGAAGGCTGTAATCGACCCATTGAAGCAACGCCTCTATCAACATAGGAAGCAACACCTCTATCTACATAGGAAGCAACAAATGTATGAACTTTAACAGAAAATTTAAAGAGATATTCAAAAGCTCTTTTATTTATCCAACAAGGTGTAAGCCGCTCCATATTGTTGGGAATGCGAGCAAACAATTCCGACCAGAGCACCAGTTGCAAATTTGAGCGAGCACCTGTGCGACCGCGTTCAGCGGTATGCAAGCGGAAACAACAGTACAATACAAAAATAAAAGCAACAAAAGCACATAAAAGCACACAGAAAATTTTTAACGTGGAAAACCCAAATCGGGTGAAAAACCACGGGACGATCGGAGTCCAACCCGGAAAGCCTCCACTAAAAGTGTGTGAAAAATCACACGCACGGATTACAGGCTTTCCCTCCACCGATCCACAAAGGATCTTCACCAGCTTCACACTACACAATACAATAAATAACAACAGAAAAACTGCAAGTTACCGACAACGGCGGATGAGACGGATTACACAAATCCTCTCCAAGATGCCTCTTCGAATCCTTGTCAATATCTGCTCCAGGTCCAATCCGTGTAGGCGAAGTAATCTTTGTCAACGTCGTACAACGACGTCCGAAAGCTCTCTCAAACTAAGACGATTGCCGCAAAGGCCTCTCTAGATCTTTCAATGCTTGAGTTTGGAGAGAAGTGGATGCTTTACCTCTCCTCCTTCATCCATATTTATAGGTCCAAAATCAAGGAGGTAGGTGTGGTAGATGACATGTGGATGAAGCTTCTCTCGGTCAAAAACACATGTCATTTGACATGAAGCTTCTTTTGGACAATTTCCTAGAAGCTTCCTTTAAGAGCACATGTTGAATTCCAAGTCAAAGATGGCTAATCCTCTTTCATACTTAGGAGAAAAATTATCTTAACACATATTCCCACAAATAATGGCAGCAAACACCTCTAAAGAAGCTTGGGACATCAGAAGTTCTGAGTTCAAAAACTCAAGTAAAACTATTTCTATAAAACTTCAAGCTCTTTGGAAAGATTTTGATTCCTTCATAATGCAAGAATGTGGAGTTTAAAATTTCTCCACCAAAACCGCAAGCATTGTGAACCAGATTTGTAGATTGGGGGACAATATTGAAGAACAAAGAAATGTTTCTAAAATATTGCAGAGTCTACCACAAAAATATGATCATATAGTTGATGCAATAGAAGAATCCAAAGATCACAACACTTTCACTACATCAAAGCTCATGGGATCACTACAAGCCCATAAAGCAAGAATAAGGAGATTTAAAGTCCTCATTGAACAAGCTTTCCAAAGAAAAGTCACCCTTGGTGAAGGAAGGTTTGAAGAAAAAAATTGGAGAGGAAGCAGCTCCAATAGAGAAGATGTAGATAGCAACAGAAAGGAAGAGAACAATCTTCAAATGCTTGCCTCATCTGCAAAAAATCAAATCATGAAACCACTGAGTGTTATCTTCGTTGCAAACGTTGCGAAAGACCCACTCATAGTGATAGAGATTGTTGATTTATAGAAGAAGCAAAGCCAAATGAAGAACTCCATTTTGTTGAAGAAGAAAACAGCCAGGTATTCTTTTCTGCCTCTAAACCTTCATCAGATTAAGAATGTGTTTGGTATGTTGGTAGTGGTTGTTCAAATCCACATGACTTGCAACAAAAATGTCTTCTTGTCCTTCGATGAAACCATCAAATCTGAAGTCATCTTAGGAAATGGTAGAACCCTTCCCAAATACAAAGCAAGGTTAATTGTAAAGGGATATTATCAAATGCCAGGAAGAGATTATACTGAAACCTATGCTCCAGTAGCTAGAATGGAGACCATCAGGATGCTCTTTGCCATTGCAGCTCTATGAAATCTAATTGTTCATCAATTAGATGTAAAGTCGGCTTTTCTGAAAGGAGAAATCCCAGAAGATGTGTTTGTAGAGCAACAAGAAGGGTACATCATACAGGGGCAGGAAGCTAAAATTTATATACTAAAGAAGGCCCTATATATGCTTAAACAAGCTCCAAGGGCTTGGAATCATAAAATTTATTGCTATCTGAGAGGAACTCAATTTGTAAAAAAGGCTAACAAAACCTCCTTGTACATAAAAACCTTTGATGAAGCCAATCATCTAATTATCAGTTTGTATGTTGATCTAATAGTTGCAGGAACCAATATTGTGATCATCAATGATTTTAAGCAGCTTATGAAGGATGAGTATGAGATGAGTGATTTGGGAATACTAAGATATTTCCTAGGGCTTCAGATCTTGCAAGAACAAGACCATATTTTTATCCATCAATCCAAATTTCTGGTTGAAATCTTGAATTGCGCTCAGATGCTTGATTCAAAGTCAGTCAGCACCCTTATAAGCACATCAGAAAAGTGGAGGAAAGTGGAAGAAAGTAGAAGAAGAGGAGAAGATCCATGCTGAAGAGGAGGAGAAGATCCATGCTGAGGTATATCGAAGACGTGTAAGCTCTTTGTGTGTGTGTGTGTGTGTTATTGTGTGTGTGCGCGCGCTAGAGAATAGCAAGCCCTCACCATCAAGCGTGCGCGCTAGAGAATAGCAAGCCCTCACCATCAATGGTTTCCTTGATAGTGACTGGGCAGATTGTTTGGATGATGGAATAAGCACTACAAGTTTTATGTTTTTCATTGGGAAGAAACTTGTCTCGTGGAGCTCAAGAAAGCAGAAAAGTGTTGTCTTATCTACTGCAAAAGCCGAATACATAGCTTTAGGAGAAACTGCTAAAGAAGGTGTGTTGCTGAAAAGATTGTTTCAGGATATGAGGAGCAGAAGTCACTAAAGCACTCATCCATATTGACTGCACTTCAGCTATCTCTCTGACCAAAAATCCAATCATGCATAGCAGGACAAAGCATGTGGACCTAGCATATCATTTCACTCGGGAATTAGATCAAGCAGGTTAACTGCATCTTCGACACTGCTCTACTAAGGATCAACCTGCAGATTCTCTAAAGAAGCCATTGCCTGCGGATAAATCCCAGCTCTTAAAAGAACAAGCACAAATTATGAAGACAAACCAACATTCTTATTAAGAGGGGTGTTGGAAAAGGAAGGTTAATAAGAATGTTGTCATTGCCATTTTCTGAGAAATCCTGTGCACCATTAATGAAGGCAATAAGGAAATATTAAGCTATTTTCAGTTTTTTTTTAAAATACCCTGTAATGGAAGCCCAATCTGTTTCATTTCTGCTTTTATTTCCCTGCAAGAAATGTTAAGATTGAGTAGTATAAAATGATGCAACGTCAAGCGGTTATAACTGGTTCGGTTCATGGCGCCGTCGTAACTGCTTGACCGGGAAAAATAAGTTCTCCCAAAGGGAGCCTAAGATGACGATGACGGGAAGGAGGGGTTAGTAAAGAGGGCGTCAAGTTGGGGTTGCTATTAAAGAAAATCAGGCAGACAAAATAAAGAGATTTTTAAGAATTTGTTGTGCAACAAAATAAAATCCGGGGTTGCGCGGTCGTAACCGCTTGACCGGTGAAAATAAGTCCCCTCAAACGAAACCTAAGACTACGATGACGGGAAAGAGGGCTAAGTAAAGAGGGCGTCAAGTTGGGTTGTTATTAAAGAAAATTAGGCAAAGAAAATAAAGAGATTTTTCAGAATTTTTTGTGCAATAAAATAAAATTGGGGGTTGCGCGGTCGTAACCGCTTGACCGGTGAAAATAAGTCCCCCCAAACGGAACGTAGGACGACGATGATGGGAAGGAGGGCAAAGTAAAAAGAGTGTCAAGTTGGGGTTGCTATTAAATAAAATCATGCCGACAAAATAAAGAGATTTATAAGAATTTTGTTGTGCAACAAAATAAAATCGGGGATTACGCGATTGTAAACGCTTGACCGGTGAAAATAACTTCCCCCAAACAGAGCCTAAGACGACGATGAAGGGAAGGAGTGCTAAGTAAAGAGGGCATCAAGTTGGGGTTACTATTAAAGAAAATAAAGAAATTTTTAAGAATTTTGTTGTGCAACAAAATAAAATTGGGGTTGCCGCTAACAACCATCTTTAATAACTAATCAGTCGAAAATGACGTCTATCAAAAATATTAATTAATTGTTAATGGAGTCCTAATAAATTGACTTCAAAGCCCCGGCCTAAAGGCATTAATAACTAACTATATGCAGGCCAATTTTGACTATATGCAGGTCAAGGCCTATAAAGATTCCCAATTTTCTTGTGTGTTTTTTCACGTTAAATCCTTATATATTTTATTTATTAATTTTTCTGCGATTTTATGTCTTCTCTGAATTTCGTATTTCCTAACAACAATTTCATTAGTTATATATGTGGAGGCCAAGGCCTATAAAGATTCACAATTTCCTATTTTTTAATTTGGCCTCCTCTTCATCCTCTTCTTATTAATAATAATCTTTCACTTCCTGTAAGAAAAATACCTATTGGGATTTGTTAATGGCGACCAATTATTGCAGCTTGCTCAACACAACAATTCCATTGATGGCGAAGAGCTCCATGTTAAAAACCAGAGCTTTAATACTCAGGAATGGCCGTGTGGAGCTGGAGACGACGGCCGCGAGCTCTCTGAAGACATTTTCTCAGCTCAACAAGGTGAGCACCAGCTTTCTCTATACATTAAGTCTATGTGTTAATTAATTTTGAGATTAAATGAAGAATTGAAGAAATTTGAAGAAGAGCAGGTGTTTGAAGACAAGGAGAGCGGTGTGATATGCTACAGAGATGAGAATGGGCAGCTTATTTGTGAGGGCTACGATGAAGGGCCTAGATTTACTACTAATTGGCAAAACCCTCAAAGTATCATCAAGAGGTTAATTAATTATTTAAGAAGAATTAAATTAATTAAACCAGAAATTAATCTCCCTCCCTCTCTCAGTTCACTTTCTCTCGATCTCCTCAGTCTTCTCACCTCCATTAATATTATTTTGCAGGCAAGCTGGAAGATGCAGAGTGGGGAGGCGCAGGCATGAAGTCAATGGACACAACTGAAGCTCTCAGAGTAACATGAACATCTGAATTGTTAATAATAGTCCCACACCGTCAATCCATTCTGTTCTCATCTGTTTATATGGCAAGGCAACTCTCACTTATTGAGCCTGTTTTTCATGTTTAGTTAGGCCAAACCTAACATGGTATCAGAGGCAGGTGTTTTCATCCAGTTTCTGTCCGGTTCCGTCCGGTCTGCCCATGAGCTCTGTATCCCGGTTCCGTCCGGTCAATCCATGCTATGGGCGAGGGGGATGTTAATAATAATCTCACACCGTCAATCCACTATGTTCTGATCTGTTTATATGGCAAGACAACCCTCACCTGTTGAGCCGGTTTTCAGGTTGAGTTAGGTCAAACTTAACATTAATTATGCTTCGTTTGGGGGGACTTAGGCTGCATTTGGCACGACTTATCGTGACTTATTTGCTCTGTTGAGGTTGGGCAAAAATGTCATTGTCATACCATAATCTTATGCTCCAAACTAGTTTGTTTTGGCAACGGTAGTAACATTTGTCATACCAAACATACATTCTATGACAATGACGCTTTTGTCTAATCTCACCGGAGCAAATAAGCTGCGATAAGACGCCAAACACAGCCTTATTTTCACCGGTCAAGCGGTTACGACCGCTTTGTGGGGACTTATTTTCACCGGTCAAGCGGTTACGCGGTCGTAACAGCTTGACCGGTGAAAATAAGTCCTCCCAAACGAAGCCTTAGTTTATTAATGTTAGAATATACATATAGGTGATGAACATATGCTGGTTGACTTGAGCTGTGTAAGTCGCTCAATTGCATAATAGTTATATGCATGCCAAGTCTTTAGGGTTTCTTAACTTTCTATGATTTTTTTAGTTTGATCTCTGTTTATTTTTGGATCACAAGTAATCGAAAATGCATATATCAGCACCCTTCATGTTATAATTTGTTTCTTAATTAAGTAGGTCTAGTGGAACAACAAACAAAATGAAGATGATTTTCTCACAAAAAATTTACATAAAGTCCGATGTAATTGTCGAGCGTTGCGGCTCACTCGACGCACATGTAAATTGGTCGAAATGAACCGTCTTTTCTCGAGAGCGGTCGAGCGCGCAAAAAAACACAGAAAGTTCGAACTGCTGACAAGGAGACTTTTTAACGTGGAAAATTTGGAAATGGTGAAAAATCATGATGTCAGTTCTGTGTCGAGCAAATTCCATTAATTTGCTAGAGTGACAAGAAACCTCTCGTTACAATCGAATTTATTGAATGCGAAACAAGAACTTCGAGTTGTCCTTAAAGGGGGGCTTGAAAGGGGGGAGGAGATCTTTGAAGGCCTAAAGAGATCTTAAGTCACCTTCCATGGAGATCTTCAAAGGCCGATGAAGATCTTAAGGAGGGGCTTTGAATGCAAGTGAGAACTCTGAAGGATTATCGAGGGAGATCTCTCGGGCGCTGAATGCAAGATGCCTTGAAATGAAGGCTTTGGGCTCCTTTTATAGCTTTCGTCAAGCGCGGTTAGATAATTGTGCCATTGTTTAATCACGTCCCTCGAGATGGGGGACACGGATCGCCATTTTTGCCGATATGACAATATTTCCCCCGAGCAATTCGAGCAGGGCCGATGGCGGCGACGATAACAAACTGTCACTGCGAGTTGCGCACTGCGAACACAAGATGCGGAGAAAATGAATTGTGGTGCAAGCACGTAAGGATTTGTGAGAGCGTCGTGAGTGTGTACATGGCTGTGCGGTGAGAGGAGGCGCACAAACGTGGCGCACATCTAAGGGCGACGCGGCTGAGGTTGGGCCTCTGTGGGCCTTCATGCGCTACCGGGTGTGCTACCGCGCACGATAGCGCACAACACTGCACACCCATGATCGTGAGTGCGTGATCAAACGTGGGTGCGCACTACCGCGCACCTGGCTGAGAGCAGGCTGCTGCTGCAGCGAGGCCGGGCACACGACGCCAAATGCGCGGCCCGGAAAGCTCTGCCGCGCGCGCAGCCAGGTGTGGGAAGAATCTGTACTTGCATTTTATCAAATATACATCTCAGCTGGAATATTTTTGTTATTTAAAAAAATAGAAATGCAACATATAGTATTGCAAACTTACAAGGGGCAAGTCTAAAACCTAATATTGGGCGCTTAATATAACTCCTAAACCCCTACAGCCATAACCAATTCATTTTAATTTGTATGTCTTATATGATATCAGAGCCAACTGGCTTTAAGGAATCACTCCACCCAATTAGAAAAAAAAAAACAGTACATATTAGAGATCAAAGACCCTGTGCATGAAGCTTAGAGATTAAAGACTGTGCATGAAGCTTTTTTTTTTTATTGAGTCCGGGCACTAGACCTGCGTCCAGGACATTTCAGATGTCATTTTACGCTGTGAAATGACATCGGAGATGTCGGGCAACATCTCAGAAGTCGCACGACTTCTCTCAGATGTCATTTCCCAGCCAAAACATTAGTTCCACGCCCCGGAACAAATAAACTTCTGCACATGAAAGACGTATTGAGAATAATCCTATGTAGAGAGACTAATGAAATCTTGTGCACTTAATATAGAATCTGGGGCCCTCTCCACCTATAACTAATTAATATTAGGTCGGATGTTGTGCGTTTTTCGCATGACTCAATACGTATTCACAATCTATACAATATTGTGAAATAAAAAGAAAATCTTTAGACTTCCATGAGTTGCACAAGTTTTCATCCTCCAAGCCACAATATACAAGTGTCATTCAAAGAAAGGCAGGAAACAGTGGTTTTTTGCTTATGCTCCGTTTGGGGGGGGGGGGGGGGGGACTTATTTTGGTTTGGTTCATGCGGTCGTAATCGCTTGATCGGTGAAAATAAGTCCCCCCCCCCCCCCCCCAAACAAAGTCTTAGACTCCGTTTGGCACGGTGGTGGCGGTCATGAACATGAGGTTAAACGGAGCCTTAGAGGGCAGAAATTAGTCAAAAGTACAATGATACAAAATACAAGTGCATACAGACCAAGAATTTCATCATCACTGATGTCGAAAAAATATTAAATTAAATTACAGTTCTCCCTGAAGGACTCAGGAACATCAAAACTATGATGATGATTCTAGGGTTTATTTTGTACACTTAGCTACAATTTTACATGAGATGAGAATAATAAAAAAATTACCCTGCAGGAGCCAGACATCATCATCCATTAGGGTTGGCTCCAGGACTAGATAAAAATGCCCCAAAAAAATTTATTGGGGGAAATGAAATGAAATGAAAATGAAGAAATATGTAGAATGGGAGGTGATGCAAGATCAAACTGAAGGGAAAAATAGTGAGAAAAGGGTTTCAAAATCTGTTTCGAAGATTAGAGATGGGGACTGTAAGCTGAAGAATCCTAGGCAGAGGGATGCAAAGGACATGCATGAGTATTCAAATTTGCATAATATTGATTTTGAAGGTGGAAATATGCACAAAAATGAATTGGAAAAGACTGGAATGATGCATCGAGATGGATGCGTAGTGAGGTCGGATTGAGGAGATCGAACACGGAGCTGCTGTAGAGGGAGGATTCAGGTGAGCGAATCGAGCCAGATGTGATCCCGCAAGAGCGAAACAGTCGGGTCGCGGGCACGTTACCGAATCGATCTTCTGCTCCTGGAATATTGGAGAGGCTAACTCGATAGTTGAACAATATCCATTAATCCGATGTCGGGCCAGCCGGAAAACGAGGTTGGAAACCTGTTGGCTGCACAGAAATGAGAGTCAGATATTAGAGACTATAGTTTCCTTCTAAAAATAAGAAACAGATGTTGAAATAATGGGGAAAAATATAAGATTTTCCTGGAGTATACTTGGAGTCAAGCTCATCAAGATCTGAGAGTAAACTGGTCGGATCCCTCATCAAGATCTGAGAGTAAACTGGTCGGCTCAGTGGGAGCCGATGACCACTGATCGGGGACGACGAGAAAGTATGCGGACATTGCTTTTCTGAAGCGCTTCTTGTACTGCTTTGGTGAAATAACCGTAGGAGAAACATTCTTCGGCCCGCCCAAAATACCAGAGGCTTTGACCCATGTCTCAAGATGCTTATCCCATGTGTATTGCCTCATAAAGTCAATGATACCTACAACCAATTCATTCTTCACTTCATCCACACCAACCAGTAAAGAGTAATCCATCACATCTACTGACTGCAGAGTAAAAAAACGAGAAGAATGAGCATTTAACAAATAAAATAAAATTAAAATACTGAGAGGTGACAAATTAGGAAGCTGCTCATAAAAATTTCAAAGTCTGTGTTCGCGGAAAACCTTTTTGATGCTATAAGGTTGATGTGATACTAGTCGTAAGCACGTGATTTAAAAACTATCTTATGCAATAATATGTTGATAGGGGAACACCCAAGACTCAAGGCTCACTAGGCACAGAGGTTTGCGTCTTCGTGCGTCTTATTTGTGCTTTTGGAACATAAAAAGCGCGCCTGAGTGAGATTTTTGTTATGATTTTTTTCCGAAAAAAAAAATATATATAATGTAACAACTCGATAATTTTTGATTGATTTAGCATTTGTGAAGGATAATTGCACATTGAGATTTAGATATAAAGCAAGTAATCACATTGATTCTTTTTTTAGAAATAAAAACGACAGTAATAAATGATTAATTAATAGACTACATGAAGAATTTGATCGAGAAGCTGAAATGAGGTTTGATGTTGATTATTTAAAATGGATTTGATTGTGTTTTGCTTTCGTCAGGCGCACACCTGCGCCTTCAGTCCTGCGGCTAGGCTCCAAGACCCCTTTGCACCTTGCGCCTTGATGCGCATTTAATAACTAAGCGCAACATTAAGTATTCAAATCATTTGGAGAACAGCTGTGAACAATAATCATGTAATATAAATCAGTTTATTATGGAAACATCACAAACATTAAGGCCTACAAGCTTTTATTCTATGTTTGTGCGACAATTTGGTATAATGAAAAAGTACAAAGTAAATTGATGTGGCTTTTTTTTGGCCATGGCAGAATACAAGTCCACTGTTTTAGCTTACGCTTATTTGGCTCAAATCTATCTTGAGAGAACTTGAGTTTCCAGGCCGAAAGATGATAATTAGTTATGTAATCATACAATTATCAAAAGTTGAAGGTAGTTTGTTGGGGACCAACCACATCACTCTAGGCAAGTCTAGTTGCAAGAGTAGTTCAGAGTCTATTCATGCTACCGATAATTATAGGATCATCATCTAAACAATGAACCGACAGATTCTACTGGTTCAAATTTTCATATTATTTATTTATTTATTTGAATTATGTTTCGAGATTAAGGGTGAATGTCACCATCTAGACCTTCATGACATTAACTTAAATCTCAATCCTTTAGTTATCATGACATTAGGTCTTTAGAGTTATTGAGGAATTTGAAACAAGAAAAACAAATAATGTTAATCACCTCTCAGCGTTGTATAACCTGTAATTCGTCGAGATCAGAAGTACCCAAGCAGGCGGCTATTCGCAGACCATTGGGCAAGCAGAGACGAGCTTGGGCGAGCAGATGCGAGCTTGGGCGAGCAGAGGCGAGCTTGGGCGAGCAGAGGCGAGCTTGGGCGAACAAAGGCGAGCTTGGGTGAGCTTGGACGAGCTTGGACGGGCTTGGACGAGCTTGGACGGGCTTGGGCAAGTAAACCCTTGGAACTCGCTGGTAGAAGCTGGATACTCGCCTATACACTCCTCCCCAGGATTTCTCTATAAATAGCCCCCCAGGAGTACAAGAAATGAACTTTTGGAAGAGGTTGAGGTCCCTTCAAGTAGATACTCGTCAAGTCTATGTCTGTCTAGTACCTCGCCCAACATTTGGTTGCGGGGGGAAGTTTCTCCCAAACTTTGGGGTACGTGATGGGACCTCCCTGCTTGAGCACTTGGGGTGTTCTTATAGATAATTTTCTCTCCCGCGATAACCATTTGAATTGTGGCGTCAGACCGCAAAATCAGTAACCTTAGGCTGCCTTGATCCAAATTTTGTAGTAAGGATTTTCCCGGCTTCAACAAACGTGAAGTCGAGAGGCAAGGTGATACGATTCCAGAGAGGAATCCGGGAACGGGGAGGGTCGACGGTGGTGAGAGAAAAGGATCAGTGTAAAGAAGAAAGCTTAGGGAGCATCCATAAATTTCATTCATCCAAACATGAACATAATACATGCATACAACACCCTTATAACAGCGGGGTACAAATAACAAAAGTGGTCTGCAAATAGTAAAACTCTAAACAACATCGAAATAGAAATAATTAAGTAGCACGCTCCTTTGTGGTATTTTCCACGTTTGGTGGGCTAGTGTTTGTTGCTTTCCTACGCGTGTGAGATCTGCCACGACGTCTCTTCGGTGTGCACGTCCGTAACACAAGGTGTGAAGCTGTGAGTTCCTCCCTGTGGTGGTGGCTCGCCACCAGGCGCTCTCATCGTTCCAAACGTTGTTCTCTACTTCCTCAGCGGCCTCATCTAAATTATTAGCAGCCACCACACGTCCTCGGCCATGCCCAATGTCGTCGAGTCTCTGTCACAGGTGCATACTCGCCAACGCAATTTTACAACCATTGTCAGCTTCGCAAACAACAACTTTGTCTAGCATTGACTGCCCCTTCGACAACAAAATCGACTCCT
The DNA here is from genome assembly GCA_039583875.1 of Platanthera guangdongensis. Lineage (NCBI taxonomy): Eukaryota > Viridiplantae > Streptophyta > Magnoliopsida > Asparagales > Orchidaceae > Platanthera > Platanthera guangdongensis. The sequence goes on along the minus strand of CM077147.1, from coordinate 18,450,453 downwards.
TCCACCACTGCCCAGGGAACCCGAGTTTCCCAAACCCCACACCCCGACCCACTCAGCCTAATCCAACCCTCCTCACATTCACAGCAAACCTGTCTTTAGACCATGGCTCCTCTAGTCATTCACATATCCCAACATCCTCTGGACCCTGTTACGGCACCAGTCGCACCAGTCGCGGGCGCGGAGTCGGACCCACAATGGGGGCAAGTATATCGTCGCCGCAGCGCCAACACAGGGATGAGGGCATGAAGTTCTTCTATATTTTATTATATATTTCTCAGCATATTTTATTCCCACTATTTAAGCCCAAGTGGGGGGCCCGCAACTTATTTTGTATTTCACTTTATAACCTCTAGTGAGGTATGAACCGGGTACGAAGAAACGATCCCTAAAATTTCACCTTTCTCATATTTCCCTCTTCTCTCTCTCTTTCTCACCCTAAATTCCTGATCCGCCTCCCTCCTCTGTACGCGCCCGCCGCTCCGCAAGGCTCCGCCAGCCACCAAACTGGAAGATCCTCGTACACGCCGTCACACCCGCTCTCAAACCGGAACCCGTAACATATTGGTATCAGAGCCACCTCCGGCCGCAAACCCTAGCGCCCCCGAACACGATATGCATGTCGCCGTTCCACGCCTCGCCACGCCGAACAGCGTACCGCTTCTTCCGCTACTGCAACCACAACCCATGGTTGATCGGGACCTATTCCAGCAAATCCTAGACCGCCTCGACCGCATGGACTCACGCCTCGACGAAGTTTATAGTCGCACGACGCACCTCACCGCCGGTCTGCCTCCCAATCGTCCGCTGAGCCAACATTCCGTGTCGGACTCGCCCTTCCCCAACGGCCATTCCGACCACCATCACGAAGGCAGCACCTTCCCGCGGTACGTCAAATTGGATTTTCCGGTCTTTGATGGCCGTGAGGACCCCCTCTCCTGGCTTACAAAATGCAAGCTCTTCTTTGCCAACCAACGCACCACCGAAGAGGATCGTCTAGGCTTGGCGTCCTTCCACCTCAGCGGGGCCGCCCAACTATGGTTATCCCAACTGCTGCGCGAACGCCCGTATCTACAGTGGGACGAGTTCAAGACGGTGTGTATGTTGTGTTGCGGGCCCTCGATCTGCGGAAATCCCCTCGGGGACCTCATCGCCCTTCGCCAAACGGGCGCCCTAGAGGACTACAGCAACTGCTTCCAGCTTCTGCTCGCTCGAGCGACCACAGTCCGCCTGGATAACCAAGTTTATATCTTCATGGCCAGCTTACAGAAGCGCCTACATCTCGACATTGAGTTTCAAGACCCGCCCGACCTTACTACGACAATGAACCTCGCCCGGACATGCGAGTGTCGCATACTCTTGGACCGTCAATGTGTCCCTCCAGAACCACGGGCACTACCTCCGGGGGACTCCACCTCCCCCGGCTCATCAACCCGTCAAGTCTAGGGACTCACACAAACCACCCTTCTGGAGGGGTCTTTCCCACGCAGAGATGACGAAACGTCGTGCCAAGGGACTGTGCTTCAATTATGACAAACTCTTTGGGCCCGGCCACCGCTACAAGCAACTCTTTTTGATTGCGGTGGACGACCCGTCCGATGACGGCGGGGAGGAACCCGAGTCTGAAGCGCCCAAAATTTCTGTCCATGCCATTGCCGGCCAACAGGGGGGACAGATGTTGCAGCTTCTGATTCAAGTGGCGGGCAACACTCGTCGCCTTGTTGGACTCGGGAAGTACGCATAATTTCATCTGACACAAAACCGCCACCACTCACCAACCGCCGATCACCTCCCGCCAGCTTCAAGTTTCCGTGGCCAACGGCCATAGCATGACATGTCCCGGCCTTTGTCGTCGTGTATCCTTGACGATACACAACCGGCCTTTCGAAATCGATCTCTTGGACGTTGATCTTGACGGCTTTGACATTGTCTTGGGGGTGCATTGGTTACGCACATTGGGCCCGGTAACATGGGGCTTCAACAACCTTACCATGTAGTGGCGCCAGGGGTCGGAACAAGTGCAGTGGCAATGCCTCCCCCCCCCCCACCTCGCACCTTCAAACGGCGGGCATTCCTCATGCAAGGCCCGGGGGTGACGATGGGGCCTCGCTCTCCCGACCGCCACCAATTGTTGCAAGAGTTCGGGGACGCCTTCACCATTCTCGAGACCCTGCCGCCACATCGGTCGCAGGATCACTGCATCTGTCTTCAGCCGGGATCCCCGCTAGTGGTGGTCCGTCCTTACCGTTTCCCTTATCTTCAAAAGGATGAATTTGAGTGTCAATGCTCCGCTATGCTACAAAGGGGGCTGATCCGCCGGAGCGTATCAGCATTCTCCTCGCCGGCCTTGCTAGTTCACAAGAAGGACAATACATGGAGATTCTGCGTGGATTACCGTGAACTCAACGCCAAGACCGTCAAAGACAAATTTCCCATTCCGGTCGTCGAGGAACTCCTCGACGAATTGCAGTTCCTCGACGAATTGCACAATGCTCGCTTCTTCCCCAAGCTAGACCTATATTCGGGATATCACCAGGTGCGCATGACGGCCGCCGATGTGGAAAAGACCGCCTTCAGAACGCACCATGGACACTTTGAGTTCCTCCTCATGCCGTTTGGGTTGACCAACGCGCCTCCACTTTCCAATCTATGATGAATGAGGTATTCCAGTCTGTCCTCAAAAAATTTGTGCTTGTATTTTTCGCCGATATTTTGATCTATAGCAAGTCCAGGTCTGAGCATCTCCATCATGTTTGTGAAGTGCTCTTACCATGCTCCGCCTCCACCGCCTCGTTCTTAAGGAGTCCAAGTGCTTTTTTGGATAACAGAGTGTCACCTACCTCGGCCATGTGGTCCACGAACATGGGGTGTCTGCCGACCTGGAGAAACTCCAAGGCATCGCCGCATGGCCGGTGCCCCGGTCGCACCGCGATCTCCGGGCATTCTTGGGGCTGACTGACTACTACAGACGCTTCATCTGTAGTTACAGTTCCATCGTTGAACCACTCCTGGCCCTCCTCCGCCGCACGGTCTTTGAGTGGGGGGAAGCGGCGCAGTGCGCGTTTGAGGCACTCCAAGCAGCATTGGTCTTTGGGCCGGTCTTAAAGCTTCCGGACTTCAACGAATCTTTTTACATTGAATGTGATGCCTCAACTCTAGGGTGTGGAGCAGTCCTCCAAAAGCATGGGCACCCACTCACATATTTCAGTCACCGGACAGTGCTCCACCACCGAAAATTGTCGGCTTACGAGTTGGAACTCATTGGCTTGGCGAAAGTCGTGAAACATTCTAGGCCATATCTTTGGGGCCGCTCTTTTATCGTCCGTACGGACCACTACAACTTGAAATATCTGTTGGAGCAACGCTTAACAACCGTGCCGCAGCAACGGTGGGTCAGCAAATTGATGGGATTTGATTTCACGATGGAGTACAAGGCCGCAGACGCTCTCTCTCGCTGGCATGCCGACGACACAACTAGTCTATGCGCTCTTTCTCGGCCAGTGGCCTCGCTTGTGGATCTCAACCGGGACGACATTCGTAACTCCCCATCCCTCACCGAGTAACTCAGGAGAACGCAAGAGGGCCTTTCACCGCCCATATGGAGAGCTCGTGACAGACTCATTTTCTTTCGTGACCGGATCTACTTGCCGCCAACATCGACCCATATTTCCTCCATCTTGGCTGACACTCACAACAGGGCTCATGAAGGGGTCCACAAAACTCTTCACCGCATTCGCGCTGAGTTTTATTGGAAGGGCCTACGACATCATGTCCAGGATTTTATTGCCCAATTCATCACCTGTCAACAACAAAAGTTGGCCAACTTGTTACCGGCCGGGCTCCTGCAACCGTTATCGGTTCCCACTCAAATTTGGGCTGATATCTCTATGGACTTTGTGGAGGGACTGCCGCGCAGCAAAGGCAAGTCCGCGTTGATGGTGGTCGTGGACAGATTCACCATGGGGGCGCACTTTCTTCTGCTAGTTCGCCCGCTCGACGCGGAACGGGTGGCCCAACTATTCTTCGATGCCATCTTCCGCCTACATGGACTACCGGAGAGCATTGTCTCGGACCGAGACAAGGTTTTTACCAATTATTTTTGGAAGGAACTCTTTACCTTAAGTGAGACAAAGCTAGCTTTTTCGTCTGCATATCATCCCCAATCGGAAGGTCAGACAAAGGTCGTCAACCGCACTGTAGAGATGTACCTTCGTTGCCTCACGAGGGAGTGCCCCAAGGACTGGATCACGTGGCTCCCATGGATTGAGTACTGCTATAACACCTCGTATCATTCGACCCTACAAACGACGCCATTCCGGCTCATCTACGGCCGCAATCCACCCAAGCTTCTCACTTACGGGCATGGTCTCGCCACACTAGCCCCAGTAGACCGACAACTCCTAGACCGTGACCGACTGCTCGCCATAGCCTGGGATCATCTACTACGCACCCAACACCGCGTGGAGACAGCGTACAATAGGGGCCATCAGGACGTCTCCTATGCCGTGGGAGAGTGGGTGTGCCTCAAGAGTCGCCCCTACCGCCAAATGACGCTACAGCCGGCCGATTCATCCACCAAGCTGGGGTCGCAATTCAACGGTCTGTTTCAGATCGACCGACGCATTGGCGAGGTCGCCTACCGGCTCTGACTGCTACCGAAGGCACGCATCCATGACGTGTTCCACGTCTCCCAGCTGAAACCCTTCTATGGCGAGCCGCCCACCACGCCGATCGTCGACATTCCGACTCAGCTTGACGACAAGCTGTCTTCCGACGAGGAAGGAGATGTTACGACACCAGTCGCACCAGTCGCTGACGCAGAGTCGGCCTGCATTGGGGGCAAGTTTATCGTCGCCGCAGCGCCAACACAGGGACGAGGGCATGAAGTTATTCTATATTTTATTCCATATTTCTCTGCATATTTTATTCCCACTATTTAAGCCCAAGTGGGGGGCCCACAACTTATTTTGTATTTCTCTTTATAACCTCTAGTGAGGTATGAACTGGGTATGAAGAAACAATCCCTAAAATTTCACCTTTCTCATCTTTCCCTCTTCTCTCTCTCTTTCTCACCCTAAATTCCCGAGCCGCCTCCCTCCTCTGTACGAGCCCGCCGTTCCGCAAGGCTCCGACGGCTACCAAACTGGAAGATCCTCCTCCACGCCGTCACACCCGCTCTCAAACCGGAACCCGTAACAGACCCCTCCCACAACTTCAGATAGTCATCTCAAACCAATGGAAGCTTCATTGGTGCCTTTCCACCAAAATTAGTAATCCCTTTTGCATGTCGCACGATAACGCCTATACACATGCCCTATCCCCACTTAAACATCAAAAACATCCCTTATGCAACGGACCCGATTGCCCTATGAGATTTTATTTATATAGGTTTGAAATTCGTTTACATTGTACCGATATTTATTGTTATTTCCTGTGAAATTCAGCTCCATGTGTTCGAATCTTAACTTTTAGAAGACGCTAGGAGCCTACTAAGCGCCAACGGCTTCGTGCCGCACTGAAGTAATCCAATATGTGGTTCCGCACGTTCCACCGCTTGTTCGTTCATTTCCAATACTGATTGTGAAACACCATTAGCAGCAGGATGTTGAGGTACGGAATTCAAAGTGAAATTCTCGATTTACCCGTTCCTAGTCGTCAAGGGAAAGAATGGTGAGCGAAGAAGAATAAAGAGATTATTCCCATAGAGCTTGTCTAGTACCAACTGTACAATACAATGATTCAAAATGCACCTCCTTCGCCCTCTAGAACAACTTTGAGAATCCCTTTTACCCCGTTGTGGCATGCCAAAATGGTCATGTGAATGAATCAGCATTTTGCAAGCCTCATTTTTATAACTGCCATTCGTGAAGGGCAAAATTACGTCGTTTTGAAGTTGGCCCATCGAGCTCCAACTTCAGTACACGGTACGGGGACACCATAGAGCCTATGCACACCCCTTTTTCCAAAACCCGCCTGTCGAAGAAACTCCTCACACGAGTAAAACTCCAATATTCCCAGTGAAGTCATTCCAGTTAGAACATGGTTCGTGTTACGGATACTGACGGTGGAATGGAGCACAAACGGGAATCGACAGTGTGACGTGTCAACTTCAGGAGGAAGAGCGTCATGGCGGAGACACCGACGTGATTGCTAATGCCCCACGCCGGGTGTTTTATCTTTGATTTAAATTGTATTACGGATTTCTTGCTTAATTACGCTTTTTCCCGTAGAGGGGTCTAATATCACAAACCTCTTGTTGTTCGTATTTTCATCGTTTGGAATGAAATGTCTTGGAGCCTAGGATTGGCCAAGAGTCCCTCTTGGAATTCCTCTCTTCTATCCTCTTAATCTTCCCGGATTGGAGCGATGAAACACTAAGTGGTAACATTGGTCCGACCTGTCGACCCCGTATGCTATTTCCTTAGCCTCCAGGACTCCTGCGACCCTCGCTCGTGTCCAGTGCCCAAACAACTCCCTAACCTGCTTGCATCCAACACATGGGTATCATTCCCCACATCGCTCGCCCACGCGCGTCCAGCCTCCTCCCGTGCATGTCTGATACGCCCAGCCCCGCTTCTTCCCAACACGTCCTCCAGCGCATCTTCATGCATCCAATGGCGCTTCCTAGCGCACACTTCACCATACCAATGTCGGTTCCCTTCTACTCTTGGCGAAGCCGCCGAGACGGTCGAGCACCCGCGCCATGACAAACTCCTCAACTAATGCCGTTGAACACCACCTCGACAATCAAGCAAGTATCCTCCACTTCATGCAAGCCAGCCTCCAACGCCTGGAGGCTCGCGATGACCGTTCAGATTCCACTCTTTCGCCGCCCTTGAGGGACCCATCTTTTTTCAGTGAGTTGTCGGCCACCCCCTCAAAGTTCCCCATTTCAACGGAACCGATCCTCTTGGATGGATTTCCAAGGACGAACAATTCTTTGACATCCAGAGAACCTCAAAGACGCAGAAAGTTGATGCTCCTTGGAGGGTTCCGCCTAACATTGGGTTTGTTGACTACGCAACTACAACCGCTCCTCTCGTGGACCGACCTCAAACTGGCCTTGGTCAAGCACTACGATCTCTGATACTCTGGCAATGCAGTCGAGAGCTTATATACCCTCCGCCATACGTCTTCGGTGGATCAATACATTGTCGAATTCATCGAGCTTGTCAACCATGTCCCCGGTCTTCCTCCCGATCACTATATGAGATTCATCTTTCAGAGTCTCCAACCCCACATCCGCTCACGGCTCCGTATTTACCATTTCTGGGGTATTACCGACACTATGGAGGTCGTCAGCTTGGTGGAGGCAATTTTCTAAGTCAAGCAGGCAGACCGACAACGTTTCCAGCGAGCCACACCCAGCTCCTCGACTCGCTCCACTTTCATTCCTCTTGTTCCTCCATGGCTTACTACAAGGGATCCTCCACCTACGACCATCCTTCCCTCCAAGACGACCATCCTTCCTCGTCCCCTACGGCTGTCGTACCCAACCTCCTCTCGACACGGGAGAATAATGACCTGCACAGTAAGAGTTTGAGTTTTCGTTGCAGGAAACCCTACTCCCAACGTGTGACTACTCGCTTAAGGAAATGCAGGTTCTCATGTGTGACGAAGTCACACACGCCAACTTGGATGCCCTTATCCTTAATGATGTCCCTCTGGTGACGACAACGGGTTCTATTCGACATTTGGAGCTCTCACTATTTTCCACCGACAGAATTTAGAGGGCCTACACCATGAAGCAGCAGAGACTTCTGTAGGGGATTTCTGTGATGTTAAAGATTGAGAGTGGGGCAACCCACAACTTCGTCTTCCGCGACTTGGTGACGTACTTGTTGCTGGTCACCGACCCAACGATAGAGTTTTTGGTTTACCTTGATGACAGTCATCGTTCCCTAACTAGTAGCATCTGTTGTGGCCTTCCACTTCAGTTGGGTGATTACAATGCCTTTGACGATTTTTTATGTCTTTCCTTTGGACAACATGGATGTCATTCTAGGTATTACATTACACAATTAAGGACATTGGGCGACGTCAACCACAACTGGGCCTTCAAACAGATGACTTTCCAGTGGGCTAATCGGCATGCACACTCCTGGAGAACGCCTTCCTTCAGCGAATCATCGTCTCATCGCGTTCCGCCCGATAGAATCACTGTGGACTTTCAGGCACTCTCATAACTGATCATGTCACCGACAGATGTATCCCGGGCGCCTCCCCATTCTTCCCTAAAGCCTTAGCTGTCTCGCCTTCTAGAGACTTACTCGTCCGTGTTCAGGCAGACTCCAGGCTTTCCACCTCCCCCACACCACCAATCATTGCATCCCGCTCTGGGATGTACATGCGATTTTGGTTCGGCCCTACAGCTACGACCATATTCAAAAGAATTAGATTGAGCGCTTGGTGTCCCATATGTTAGCTATCAGACTGATATGACCCAGTGAGAGTTCTTTCTCGAGTCTGATCCTCCTAGTGCGAAAAAAGGACGATAGTTGAAGCTTCTGTGTTGATTGTCGTGCGCTTAACAAAGCCATCGTAGCAGACAAGTATCCAATTCCCATCATCTAGGGGCTCTTGGACGAGCTATGTGAAACCAATTCTCCCAGATTGACCTTCACCCGGGCTACATCATATCCGAGTAAGTGCCTCCTGAAGACTGCATTCCGCATCCAAGACGACCAGTACGAGTTCTTGGTGATGTCGTTCAGCCTCACCAACACCCCAGCTACCTTCTAAGTCACGATGAACGACAGATTTCGATCGGTGCTTCGTAAGCATGATATGGTTTTCTTTAACGACATCCTCATTATAGCATGATGTGGCAGGATCACTAACATCACTTGAAGACCACCTTGGAGACACTGCGGTGCCACTCTTTGGTCGCCAACCTGAAGAAATAAGTCTTTGCTCAGCGCGAGATCTCCTATTTGGGTCCTTACGTGAGATACGGGGCTTCCTCGGTTTGATGGGTTGCAACTATCGTTTCCTTCGGGACTACAGTACGTTGACACGTCCACTTACGAGACTTCTGCATAAGATGACTGATACTAACTACCAATTGTCCTCCGCAGCTGCCACCGCCTTCATAGCCCTTCAGCAGGCCTTGGTGATGCACTGGTTCTAGATATGCCCAACTTCTCTCAGCCTTTCATCGTGGAGTGTGATGCCTTAGGGATAGGCGTCGTCGCCATACTCATGCAGACCGGGCGCCCAATAACTTACTTTAGTCGATCCTTCTCCACCACCATCCGCTTCCGCTCTGCTTACGAAAACGAGTTGATGGCGCTCCTTTTGGCAGTACAACACTGGCGCACTTGCTTATTGGGACGACACTTGATTGTACGTATAGATCATCACAGCTTGCGATACCAACTCAGCCAGAAGATGACCACCCCATCCTAGCAGGTTTGAGCGGTGAAGTTGTTGGGCTGTGACTTTCAGTCGAGTTTCGTTCAGGCCAATCCAACAAGGCGACGGACGCCTGATCGCTCCAGACAACTTCGGCTGAGCTGACAGTCAACTCCCGCCCGGTCTGGTAGAAGGCGGGCACCAAACAGGGTGAGGCGGTGGCCGGCCCGACCCTCTAACCTATCATGGACAACTTGCAAACGAACGCCACCGCTTGCCCCGTACACACTTGTGGGAGGTCGATTGTTCTACCAGGGACGATTGGTCCTCTCTTCCTCATCGGCCAACATTCCGCGCATCCTCGCTGAGTTCCACACTATGCCATTTGTGGGTCACAGGTGCGTTCTTCTGAATCCCGACCCAAGAAAGTCACGGACAAATATGCAATGGTCTCTTCCGAGGAGGAATGATACCTCATGCTTTATTTATTTTTTGACGAGTAGCCGCACAAAATAGTTTTGTAAGCGCATTCACCATACCTTTTGTATAAGTTACTTAAAGAAATGAAAGACTATTTTGCTTCCAATCCTATTGTGCAGCTTCTTTGTTTGTACCTGCGAATGCATGTTTCATGTGTGTATAAAAATACTTAAGAAATTACGATATACCTTCGTTCTGCGGAGCGCGCGGACTCAGGACTTGTAACCGCCACATGTATAGTCTCTATGTTGTATTACTTTTGCAGATATAGAGCACGTGTTTACTGAAACATAGGCGTGACTACTCGAGTTTCAAAGAGAAAACCAATAACCTAAGTGGTGTTGAGTGGCTCCTTCGAATGAGAACCTTGTCTTCGAGTATTGAGAAATATATAGTATGAGACAGTGCGGACAAACTCGATCGTGTTCGCGCATTGTAGAGGATCACAACAAGATGATCTTGATAAAATAGGGTCGAAGGACATGAAGCTTGTGTCATGAGAGTAATCGTATGATGTGAGGAAGAATACTGAGATAGCTTTGATATTAAAAAATGATACAATCGATGAGCTCGGCGCGGATTTTAGATGAGAGACCGACTGTTATAACAGTGAATATCTCAGAAAACCTTAGTCATAATAATCAAAAACTGTACAGTTACTATGTGCGTAACCGACCATTCTCCCAAATATTGTTATTGAAATTTGAAGCCTCCGACTTAGAAAAGACCCAGAGTGTATGCATTCTCTATATGAGTAACCGTACAGTGTGATCATTCATATTTCAAAGAATTCCTAGAGATGTTATGAGTATGAATAATCCAGACCCGGTGCGGTTATAATGTGAATTACCGCCGACTCATATCATTAATGTCATGCATATTTTGATGTCATGGACTTAGAGAGAACACAGAGAACGTGGAAACAATATAATGCGTAATTGCACTATATCAAGCTTTGCATATACGGACTTAAGACTAGCAAGAGTCAATGCCTTATAAGTCACCATACATTGTGATAATTATTGCAATGCATATAGATGTTTCTCTCAATTTCCGGGATGATTTTTCATAAGGTGCAATTACACACACGGTAACCGCCCATAATATGGGAAACAACCTGTTGGAAAAAGAAAGGAGATGGGCATGGAATACTCTTATGTATGGAAAATACCTTGCGGCACCTAGCAACTCGACCTAGGGAGTCTATCGCCGGAGTCCAAGGTAACCAGTTGGACACAAGTCATCCGTGTAGCTTGCCTTTGCAAGAGTCAACCAGTTTGGCTATAGGCGTCCGGAGACAGGGCCCATTCCTCAGAAAGGATGTCGAGGGAGTTTGAGGCATCCATTACTTGGAGAATATCCTCAGAAAGGTACCCGAGTGATATCAATACCTTTATTGATGTGTGGCGGGCTATATCAATCATTCTAATCATGATAGCCTCCCACATATGTCAGCCGTGAGAGTCTCCAACAGAGCAATTGTAGCGGCCTAACAGTGGTGATATAGGAGAAGAGCTTATGTCGGTAGAGAAGGTCGGAGATGCAAAGACCTCCGCGAGAAGTTGGATCCGGAGATTGCAAATCAAGGGGGGTCAAGTAAGCTCTGAGGACTGTCCCAAGGGAATGGCCACTTGCTTAGAGCCCTGCACATGATCGGATCTGTAGATCGCACATCAAGGGCGAAACAAGTAAGCGATATTAGGATAGATAGGATCTCTCGTAATCCACTGTTCAGACATGATCCAGAGACCTCACACCAAGAGAAAAACGTTAGTAACACATAAAGCAACTCTTAATGCGTTAACTATTTGAAAACAACTGAAGGGGAAAACACGTGGCAGATACAAAGCCTTAAGAGTAATATCTCTTTAGGTCATCACTACTCCAAGTGTGGGAGACCTCCCCGTCGTCCTAGAGTTGCAAATGATAAGCACATTTTCTACCTTCTTGCATGAAACATCTACCAAGGACATCTTGCATGCAACATCTACCAAGGACATCTTGCATGCAGCATCTACCTTATTCATGACGAGATCTCCCACAACAAACTGTTTGATCCTGACATGTTTGTCAAAGTACTTGGTCATTCTTCTTTTGATTTCTTCCTGCCTCATGGTAGCTCGATCTCTTGGCACCTCAATCAGGTCGAGGCTACATTTCATTTCCTCATTGTTACCTTCCATCCAGCCCATGTTATTCTGCTTTAAGAGGAGAACCCTTGGACTCATGATGTCAAACTCCACCGGGATGAGAGCTTCAGACCCATGTGATAATTTGAACATGGTCTCTCCGGTGGCCGAGAAGATTTCCCTTTCCCTGAAACCACACATGGATGGATTCAATCTCATGTTATATTTGCGGAGAATAGAGCGGGTCTCCAACAAGTAGTGAACATTGTCTTCGAACTTGTGGCTCTTAACAAGAAGGTCATCGACGTAGACCTCCAGGTTGCGCCCTTTCTGATGTTTGAACACATGATTCATCATCATCTGATATGTAGCATTCTTCAATCCAAAATGCATAACGTGATAGAAATAACAACCATCGTTTGTGAAGAATGACATGTGAGGAATATCAGGAGTATGCATTCGTATCTGAAGATACCTTGAGAAGGTATCAAAGAAACTCATGACTGAAAACCCCACAGGGGAATCAACTAAAGATTCTATCTGCAGCAAAAAGTAACAATCTTTGGAGCGCACCTTGTTGTTCCTTGTAAAATCTACACATTCTTCACTTGTTGTCATCCTAGTGGACCAAAACTATACGAGAGATTCATTCGGGGTATTGAATCTCTTTAATGAAGTTTGCCTCAGGAGCTTGGAGACTTCTTCCTGGATTGGTTCAACGACCTCATGACAACTGCTTTGTTCTTTTGCATGATGGGTCTGAAATCGGAACTGATGTTGAGGCGATGGCATGCGATATTGGGGTCAACCCCAGGCATGTCGGTTATTAACCACGCAAAGACGTCGATGTTGTCAAGGAAGCATTGGATCAACATTGCTTTCTCGTCCTATCTTAACTCAACGTTGATGGAAATCACCCAATCCCCATCTCCTCCAAAAACTGGAACCTACTGCACTTGGTGGGCAGCTTCTAGGTGAATGTCATCTCTTGTCGTGCCAACCTGTACAGGCTCCACTGTGGTCTCTTGATGCTCTTCCTCTAGGTCTGGGATTCTACTTAAGTTAGCAACCACGACCTCCCCGTCGGGAGCTGTTTAACGATGGGTGAACTCTGCTTCAAGTAACAAACCAAGCCGGGTGGTTTCAGGAACGGGCGAACTCTGATGCTGTTGACCTCTTCCAACCATTGTGATGATTTATTCAGTCACTTGGATCTGAAGACCGCGTATTCATTTTGTAGGAGCCAAAAGTGTCCCCAACCTCTACGCTCGGCTACAAACTACTAAAATACGGGAAAGACAGGGAGTTGCAAGTGACCAACTACTAATAAAAAAGAGTTGAAAAGAAGATAGGAAGGAGAGAAGAGAGGATTGTCACGAACGGCTATACCAGGCTTCCCACAACTACAAGTCTTAGTTGCTAGTGATTTTATTACTCAACCAGTTAAAGCTATTACAAAGTAATTACAACCAAATAACAAGAAGCTCAGCCGTCAGAGAGAGACGGGAGATTGAGTCTGCACTAACAGGAAGGCCTGGGCTCAAGTTCAACTTGTCTTTTTGGGTACTATGCCCCTATTTATACTAATTGGGGTCTGCCCGAAATGATAGATACCTAAATTACGGGTTGTCGGGGTACAAGAGAATCGAGCAAGGAGAGAGTGTGTGGTTACAACAGCCTGTAACCACCCTAACTAAAAGATGGAAAGAAAAGTTGGGTGGTCTCTGGATAGTGTTCGTCCATGCTGCATGATGCCAAAACGCTTCTTGCTCCATTTGAGGCTGACTGGTTCTTGATGGGGTCACAAGATTCTGGCAATTAACTGAGGCAAAACAAGCCTTATCTGATGTAGGATGGTAATCGCTAGGGTTCGCGGGGCTTCCAAATACCCACCAACAGAAACCAAAAGAAATAGAGTTCAGCAATTTCCGCAAGGATACCACCTCTCCAGGTATGAAAATATAAGATTGGTTTCAAAATAAGCTTCTTCTTACTTTCATCATTACTGACAATTGAAAGTTGTTCCTGCTGTTGCAAGAAGGTGGAATGTCGGATCAGCTGCAGGAGAAGGAGGGCTGGCCGACAGGACTGCTGGGAGCGGCTGAACGGCAGGGGGCTGCAAGGCTGCAGGCGGCTGGAACTGCTGCAACAGAGGAAGGCGGATAGGGATGGCGGCGATGGCTGCGGGAGCAAGGACGCAGGGAGGAGCCGGCGAATGAGGGCTTCCTGCGGGCGGCTGCCGCGGCTGGAGAAGGGAGCGGCGGTGGCTGCAGGAGCAAGGACGCAGGGAGAAGCCGGCGGATGAGGGCTTTCTGCGGGCCGCTGCCGCGGCTGGAGAAGAGAGCAGCGGTGGCTGCAGGAGCAGGGACGCAGGGAGGAACCGACGGACGTGGAGATGGAGAAGATGGCGGGTGAGGAGATGAAGATACAAATCTCTCTTGGAGTCGGCACCAAGGAGGCCCTCCGGCGTCGGCACCGGTGGCGTGACCGAAGGAATCGGGAAGGAGCCGGCGGCTTGTTCTTTCCCAAAATCTCGACGCCCTGGCTGCTGCCCTAATGCTCCTATTTATAATAAACCTCATCATATCCAACGGTCCAGATCATCTGGATGGGGATTATTAAAAAAAACTGAAAATATACTCAAAACATATAAATTAATATATCATTCTGACTCGCGGCGGCCCTCCGGACGCAACCGCGGAGTCGGATCAGGAATACGATCAACGGGCGGGATCCACCCACATCATTCTCACCTTGTGGCAGAAGATTTGCCCTCAAACCTTTAAGGCTTCCAAGGAGGCTTCGCGGGTGGTCTGCACTGTTTCCCACTGTCACCAATCATCAGAAAAAAGCTTCCAGTCCCAGGTGCTGATCTCGCGATGCGGCAAGTAATGTAATCACTGCCTTTGGGAGGCTTGGGCGGCGGCCTCAATCCCCGAATCTGATAGAAAACTGTAGCAACTGGCAAGGGGGCAGCGCTCCCTAATCCTGGGTCCCAATCAATCTGATCAAACGGCAACAAGTCATCACCATGACCCACCCAGTCTGGGCTCATATCCAAACCAACTGATTTTCCATCAGGGGCATTATCAAACATCAGAAAAGGGTCCCTAGCCGAGCTGAGAAGTGACTGCTCAAACCACAGTGACAAATCCATAAAAGTGAGCAGACGTCGCGAAGGGTCATAGGGCGGTACCACCACCATCAGACTGGATGTCCATCTGCGCTCTATTCACTGGCGAGCAAATCTCTGAACGATAAGAGTAGCTCTCTGCACTGTCTGGTACCACTGTCTCTGTAATAATCCTCTAGTGCGTGACTGAATCACGAGGACTGCTCTGGTGATCTTCTTGAAGGATCGGTGCTGAATAAACCCTCGGATGTGAGACTGTATCAAGACTGCTGCTCTTCTCTGTCGCTGCTCTAAAATCTCTTTAGCATCATTCTCACGCCAATTCTTCACATAACCTGCCCAAATGGCATCTTCTTTCTCTTCTCTTTCCCTCCTCTGCTTACTCTCTTCCACTGTAGCTTGCTTGTTTCTTCCAAGCTCAACCCAAGGTCTCTTTCTTGGGGACGGTGATGGAAGATCATACGAGTAGGAGGAATGACGAACTGAAGGATATGTAGTAGATGACGGAGAATATGAATCGTAGGCATGGGAGGGGACTCGCCTCGATTCATGGGAATAAGTGGTGGAAGAAGGGGGAATATGAACCGTAGGCTTGACGAGAGACTCGCCTCGATTCATAGGAGGGGTATGCAATGGAGGGGACATATGAAGAGTAATGCAAATAATAAGTAGCACGCGAGGAATTGATATTTGAGTGGAGGGAAGGGGGAGAAGCATAGGAATCATAATCCTCGGAATTATCAGAATCATAATAATAGGAGAGCGTCATGGGTGTATGCAAAAGATTTTCGAGAACAGGAGAAGGATTGAAAAGTTTGAGAAAACTTTTCAGGTGCCTCTAATACCAATTGATGTAGGATGGTAATCGCTAGGGTTCGTGGGGCTTCCAAATACCCACCAACAGAAACCAAAAGAAATAGAGTTCAGCAATTTCCGCAAGGATACCACCTCTCCAGGTATGAAAATATATGATTGGTTTCAAAATAAGCTTCTTCTTACTTTCATCATTACTGACAATTGAAAGTCGTTCCTGCTGTTGCAAGAAGGTGGAATGTCGGATCAGCTGCAGGAGAAGGAGGGCTGGCCGGCAGGACTGCTGGGAGCGGCTGAACGGCCGGGGGCTGCAGGGCTGCAGGCGGCTGGAACTGCTGCAACAGAGGAAGGCGGACAGGGATGGCGGCGGTGGCTGCGGGAGCAGGGACGCAGGGAGGAGCCGGCGGATGAGGGCTTCCTGCGGGCGGCTGCCGCGGCTGCGGTGGCAGCGGGAGCAGGGACGCAGGGAGGAGCCGGCGGATGAGGGCTTTCTGCGGGCGGCTGCCGCGGCTGGAGAAGAGAGCAGCGGTGGCTGCGGGAACAGGGACGCAGGGAGGAGCCGACGGACGTGGAGATGGAGAAGATGGCGGGTGAGGAGATGAAGATACAAATCTCTCTTGGAGTCGGCACCAAGGAGGCCCTCCGGCGTCGGCACCGGTGGCGTGACCGAAGGAATCGGGAAGGAGTCGGCGGCTTGTTCTTTCCCAAAATCTCGATGCCCTGGATGCTGCCCTAATGCTCCTATTTATAATAAACCTCATCATATCCAAAGTCCAGATCATCTGGATGGGGATTATTAAAAAAAAACTGAAAATATACTCAAAACATATAAATTAATATATCATTCTGACTCGCGGCGGCCCTCCGGACGCAACCGCGGAGTCGGATCGGGAATACGATCAACGGGCGGAACCCGCCCCCATCATTATCTCTTTTGGATAAACATCGTGGAGTTGCTCATTTTAATGATGTTGAATACAAGTGTATATATGATGCTCGCTCGAGTACAACTTGGTTTACAAAAATAGAAATCCATGCATGACATCTTCCAATACAGAGGCTAAGTGGGTCGGTGAAATGTCAGATGGACATCCATTGACAATGGTTAAAAAGTACAAATTGTGAAAGGTTCTTGCAAATACACTATATATTATGGCCCAAAATGAAACAATAAGGTCTGCATGTAAGTATTTCCAATATTTGACAGAACAATAAACCATTATTTCACAAGAGAGCAAGCTGCTCTAATAAAGCTCTCACAGGACCTCATAACACATGGACGATAAATCTATAGATCCCTCAGACAAGATTTTAAATGACGAACGATGCATGCCATATTTCAATATTGTATTGGAGAAATCGACGGGACACATGTTGATGCACACATCCCAGCGGACGAGTAGGTTCCATACACATGGACCTCATGGCTCTCCAATTCAATATTTTGATCGTATATGATTTCAATATGACCCTTGTGTTCATCATGACTGGTTGGAAGAGTTCTGCACATGATAACCGTATTTTCCAAATTGTTATTATGGATCAGAATTGTTAGCATTTAGTATTTTTTACGTATATTTCCTTTACTCGTATTTGCTAATGCAACTCGCTACTCACACACACAAGTATATTAAGAGTATTTTGGTAATTTCATTACTTAATGATACCGATACTTTCTAACATGGTATTTGATCCTTCCAGTTCTGCTAACCTTCAAGCCATACATGCGGACCAGTCTTCTCTTCTAGATTCATGGCACTATCGTTTGGGATATCCCTCACTTTCTACTATGAAATTGTTATTTCCTACCATATCATCTGTGTTATTTGAAAATTTTAATTATGATGTGTGTGAGCTAAGTAAATATCGTCATACTTCTTTTAATCATATTTCTCCTAGTAGTAATATGCATTTTCCTATTATTCATATAAATGTTTGACGACCTTCTCCTATTGCCTCTATTTTTGGATATTTTTGGTTTGCTACTTTTATTATTGTTTTGACTATGCTATTTGGGTGTATTTGATGAAAAATAAATATAAGGTGTTTTCTCTATTTCAACGCGTCCAAAAAATGATAGTTACTCAGTTCAATTCTACTCTTAAAACTTTATGTCGTGACAATGATCATTAATTGAGTCTGAGTTTGCGTAATACTGCGGCTTACCTTATTGTATGTCTACTCGTGTTTTTGGATCTGGTGTGTCTTCCTCAAGGCAAGACGGTTGTTGGGTGTAAGCGGATTTTTTGTGTCAAACAAACCTCTCAAGAAATAGTTGAAAGGTGCAAGGCAAGATTGGTGGCTAGGAGATACACTTAGACTGTTGGGATTGATTATCGGGAGACTTTTGCTCATATGGCAAAGATGAACTCCATAAGAATTTTCCTCTCTTGTAATGCATGTAGGGATAAAACCATTGTCAGTTATATATGGATGTGTTTCTCCATGGGGGCTTAGAAGAGGAAGTTTATATATATGTACCTCTTAGACTTAGCCCTGAAGGATCTAAAGAAAATGTTTGTAGGTTAAAAAATGCTTTATACGACCTTAAACAGACTCCTAAAGCCTAATTTGGGAGATTTCAGAAGTTTATGATGTGTTTTGGATATACTCAAGAGTAATACCAATCATACTCTATTTATCAAGCACATGGGAGGTAAATTGACAGCCCTTCTTGAGTTATTGTATATGTGGATGATAATGTTATAATAGAGGATGATCTTGATGAAATCCAAACTCTGAAGGGAAGGCTAACAAGAGAATTTGAGTTGAAAGACCTATGGAACCTCAAGTATTTCCTGGGCATTTAAATTGCCAAGTCAAGACATGGGATATTCATCTCACAAATAAAGTATATCCTCAACTTGCTTAAGACGTTTGGGATGAGTGGGTGCAGACCTGTCGACACCCTATTGAAGGCAATCACAAATTAAGAAGAGATGACAATGAAGTCGTTAATGATATCACTAGTTTTCTACGGTTAATGGAGAAGCTTATTTACTTGTCTCAAACTTATCCATATATCTTATATGTTGTATAAGTGATCAACCAATACATGCATTCTCCAAAGAATCGTCACTTTGATGCTACCCACGAATCCTTAGATACCTCAAGACCTCTCCTGAAAGCGGCATTCTTTCCTTAACCAAATGAAGACCTAAAAATGGAATCTACACTAATGCAGATTGAGTTGAATCTGTTGATGACTAACGATCTACTTAGGGCTAATGTTCCGTGGTCAAGCACAGGCTTATTGCCAAATGTCTCTTCTATTACGAAGACCGCCTGGTCGTGAAGCTTATCCAGAAGATGTTTTTTATTTGCATTCATGCCTTTGAGAAAGAGCCGATAAATGAAGTTCTCAGTTAGGTGAAGGAAGTATGACTGCTTTACCAATAGTTGAGGAGACATTTTGGCGTATATTCCTACTAATGTGATTTCCATTACAGACGGGTCTGATGCCGGCTCCAAAAGTAAGGGATAAAGTCTATGTAGGCACCTTGCGTTCACTCAGTGTAACATTAGCTAGATCAACAAATCTAATACTAGCGAAGGTTCTTTCTCACATTCATTTTGGTACACCTCATGGAGCGGACTAAGAAAATATTGAAACTTGATTACATAGAGAAACAAAAACTAACATGAGGTTTCCATATCAAGTACTGAATCTAAGCCAAGGCCATAGCTCACGGAATTTGTCGCCTATAGATTCATACCATTATGAGAGACCTAGGTCTTGAGAAAAAGGAACTCATCAGACTATATTGTGACAACAAGACGGCCATTAGCATTGCATACAAACATGTTCAACACGACTCCACTAAACATGTAGTTGACAGACATTTCATCAAAGAAAATATCATAAGAGCCACGGTTTGTGCATCGTCTGTTCCTACTGCCCACAACTGGTCAATGTCCTCACCAAATGTTTGAGTGTGAGCACTTTCAGAAAGATCATTACCAAGGTAAGCATGACAAATATAGTATCATTGCTAGATTTGCATGGGGTCAACGTCCAATTTAAAAAATGAAAAGAAATATCCAACTAGGCTCACTCATCATTGCATTGTGTGACAGAATGAACATTTGGTGTATGGAAGAAAAATGGTGTATTCTTCAAGGCATGAGCAGTACAGTTTTAAAAAGCAACACAATCTTGTGGTGGCTACAATGGCATTGCATAATTATAATTGCAAACATCCATTATGTGCATACCTAGATTTTTATGTGTATCACTATGATGGAATTTCTCCCAGAGGCGTGCGGTGTTGGTGCAAAGAATGCCCCCAACTCCACACTTTAAGAGAAGGTCAGGTTCTTTCAGATAGTCAGTGGCTCTTTGCTCGTTTTGAAGGAAGTAGAGAGAGTGTCGCAAGCGGCGAGGCAAGGCTTCCCTCAACACAAACCTTTAGTTGCGGTGATTTTATTGATTAATAAGTTATGGTTACAAAGAGGTATCCACGGCTACAGGACAGAGTCCGCGGCTACCGAAGAGAACCCGCTGTTACAAAGATAGTAACCTCCCCAACTGAGCTCGGAGCGTCAGAAGAGCTCCTGATCGAGTCTGCAGACTCTGCACCAACTATGCACTCTCCCCGGGGGTCCCTTGTACAATATTGTGCCTCCCTATTTATACTAATGAGGGCGTAGCCAAACGGGTAGGTTCAAAAATTATAGGTTGTCTGAGTATAGGAGAAACATGGGTGAATGAGAGATTACAATGGTGTGCAAATAGCAAGAAAACTAAAGTCGCGTGGTTACAAAAGATGTAACCGCACGAGCTCTATGCAGGTGAGCTGGTTGGTCTGCTTGACCGAGGCACTGGGCTGGGTGGTTACAAGTTGAGTGTTTGCCCTACTGTTGCAGAATGAACTGTCCAGCTGAGGACTGGGTCTGGGCATACCTCAAAGACTGTCCGCCCGAGTTGTTGAAGCCGAGGCTATCTGGCTAAGGGTTGAGCCGAGAGAGCAAGCTATGCAGGAACCAAAGGATTGCCCGCCTGGGCTACTGAAGAGGACCTCTGGCTCTCTTGATCAATCAAGCTAGTCCGCGCAGTCACTTGGTGACTATCGACCCAGACTCTTGAGGATGCTTTTCCCTAGTTTGACGATAACAGAAATGTTGAGTTGTTCGGTCTCTGCGACATGTTCACCCGAGCTACTGGAGTGGAAACCTCCAAGCTGTAGATGTCAAAAAGAGCTAGGCAGAGCAAATACTTAGACCTCTGACCGCTTAAGCTTCTAAGGAAGAAACTAGTTTGTCAATATAAAAGAGAAGGCCCAGACGGACTCTGGGTGGCTGTCCACGCGGGCTGTGGCTATGAAAACCTTGTGCAGTTGCATTGTTTGTAAACACCCATACTGTTTTACTGAAACATTTGTGCAGTAATTTGTTGTGGTAGTTGTATTATGGGTAAACATGCGGGACAAATTGAACATAATCTACACTTGCTACAAACAATGATATTGTTAGAGGTCCAACAACTGGAGCGAGTGAAATAATTGCATTGTGTGATTCCATTGTCGAAGAGCTATAAGTGTTGCATGTATATCACTTTTATGTTGATCATACTCTATTTTGTATTTGTTTTACTAAAAAAGTATTGTTGAATTCAATTTGGAATATTTTCAATATTTTAATGTTGAACCGCTACCACATTGGTGTTTTTTCCCTTGTGGTGGGACCCTTCCCCGGAACCTCGCTGTGCGGGGATGCTTTGTGCACCGAGCAGCGCTTTTTTGTTGAACTGGGTTGTAAACGGAGGTTATCATACAGTTTCTCGCAACTTCATTAATCATCTCTCACTACCTTTGAAAATGATATCACTCCCTCAAGCAGAGTCTTATTCACCTTGTACTTAATTTCTATCACTTTCATTAACTTGTAATTGGGATTTGTTAGCCTTTGGAATTATTTGCAATCAATTGTTGTTGCGTGTGAAATTTTGATGTATAGTTATTAAATTAATAGTGCATCAAAATATTTGCATGATTCATTTAATTGCATCATATTAGTTTTAGGTTACTAGCTATCCCGTTTCATCACGCAAAGATCAGCAATCGACATGAAGGAGAGAGATTGATGAAGCCTAACAATTAAGGCGGAGCGGAAGAGAGCTAGTTCATGATTCCTACTTGCTCTAATATCATGTAGGAAATAACACTCTATTAGTTACTCCATTAACATAATCAGGTATGTATAGAATTACAGACAAAAGGCATAAAATACCAAAATACCCACAAAGAATAAATGAACCAATAATATGACTACACTAATTACATACATGTAACAACATGAACAAGGAATAATAATATCTACAACACCGTCTTTTTTTCTTTCATAGAAATCATCAAAGATATCACAACATGCTTTATCTCTTGTATTTTGCAAATTTCTATCATCAACAAGCTTTCATATTCTTGCCTGCCATGTCTTCTCCAAGCATATTCACAATAGTCTGCTTAATTATCTATACTATATAAAGGCTGCATTTTAGATTTTTTCCCTAGTAAGAAAAATATAGGCAGGGGGACTCGCCTCTAGTATTTCTAGAATAAACTATGGCATTGCAGCGTTAATAAGTTTGGATACTGAACTCCTACAAACTTCCTACAAACTTAACGACGCCAATAAAATCTAACATGGGCTGGGGGATATTCCGTGCATGGGGTACACCATGCAAGATTCATTAGTTTTTCTAAATTGGAAATTGATACCTTTCTCAATTGCAATAAAAATTACTACTGCTTGAACAAAATAAAAACAAAATGCAGAGATTAGAGAAGACGGAAAAACATGTAGATATAATAACTCTAAGAAATAAAGATAATACAACTTAAAAAATGCTGCATTTTTTACTTACTGCCAGAAAAGATGTATCATTCCAAACAGCTCTCTCCAATAATCGTTTTGCCTTGTTGTCCACAAATATTGGAGAAGTTGGCATCGCCTCAATCAAATTTTGATCAAGAAGAACTTTGTTATTACCCTTTGAATCAGGATTATATCTTGATCTTGAAGATCCCTTAAGGTCATATAGCCTTGTTATAGTTCGTCCAAATAAAAGATTTTCCATAACCAGTATATCCATTTTTGTATCTTTGCCACCCTTCAAGTGTTTAATTGTCACCTTAAAGTAAATAGAAAAAAGCATTATTATTTCTTTGAAAGTTTAAAAAAACATTTGGACAATGTGATTGAATAAAAAGTGGATATGGCTACAGAGAAATCTACCAAATAGCAGACAACGTTCTCTAGTCGTCGTGTACACTTCAACTATAAGCAAATAACTGTCATTCAAAGTGTAATGCAAATATTCACTGTAAGCACATCCCTTATATGCTGCACATAATACATGATATGAATATGTTACGGGTCCTCCATTGGTTATCTTATATTATAAGTTTATTATTATTATTAGCCGTGTCGTATGTGTAGAGTCGTTGAATTTTAATATTTTGCCATCTGTTGTTGTATTTGCGATCATGCCATTGGGGGTTCTATTTAAGGGAAAACGTATGTGATCTTTGGGACATGAAAAAGTATTAAGCAAGTTTTCACTTTCTCTCTCAAGCTTCTCTCTTTCTCTCTCTAGTTCTTCTCATCTCCTCTCTCATTCTAGGGTTTACCCCTATGTATCTCTGCCTCCTTCCCCCACAATCTCCGGCTCGTAAAACTTGGTATCAGAGGACTTTCCTCCCCTCGACCGCTGAGTTCTTGCAAGCCATCCTCCCTTCCGACTGCCGCCACTGTGTCGCCGTTGTTCATGCTAGCAGCCCCTCGCTGGACTTCCAGCGCCGCTGCCATTTGCGGCACTGCTCTGCTTCCGACAGTCCCACAGCAGCTCTCTCGCACAGCAAACCCCCTTGTCGCCGCTCCAGTAAACCCCCTTGTCGCCGCTCCAGCAAAGCCTCCAACAATCTCGCTTCCCAGCGCCACCAACCGACGTCGCTCTCCCGCAGCAGCTCTCCCTCACAGTTCCCCTCCGGCCACGACATCTCTCCGCCATCATCACACATCAACAGTACCCCGCATCACCACCAGTATCCGTTGTCGGGCATCCGCCTTTCCCGCAAATCCCTCCTCGAGTCACCAGCCTTCCGTTGATAACGCCGCAGTTTTAATCAATTTTTTGGAGCACACCTCCTTTCCCCGCCTCATCCTGCACGCCAACTTTTAATTCTTCCTTTTATTTTTATCTCTCGGGCCCCACCTCCTGCCTCTTTTCAAGCACACTTTTATTTATTCTACATTCCACACCCTCAGGCCACCTCTTCAGCAGACCTATTTTTTTAATTTATTTTTTTTACTTTTTGTGGACCACACCACAACCCACTCCTTAGTCTACCTCTCTCCTCTCCCAATAAACTGTCCCTAATTAATTAATTAATGTGTTAATTAAGTAATAATTTATTCTTAGTTATTATTTAATTAACTACTAATTAATTATTTAACATTTTCTTCATGTTCCTTACCGCACCGCGCTGCTTGCCCGACTTGCCGAGCTGGACCGCCGCATTGCTCTATGAGCGGCTCGACTCAGCCACATCGATGCTCAGCTTGATCTCACGCTCGACGCCCTCTGCATGTCTCGCGACTCATTGGTGGTTTTTTTGTCACCACCACCATCGGAGCTGGAGTCGTCGCCTCCCCCTCCAATGATGGTGTCACCACCGTCCTCCGTCGTTCATGACACATCGCCGCCGTCGTCATCGTCGTCGTCACCGCCGCTACCGCCATCGTCGCCACCGCCACCTCCGCCCACCCCGACAATGTCGCCCCCTCCGACCACATCACCGTCGCCACCGCCGTCGTCGCCGCCATCGCCGCCGCCGCCGCCATCCATGCAGTCTCCGCCACTGCCGTCATCGCCGTCATTGACGTCGTCGCTGTCACCGCCGTTGGTGCCGCCACTATACCACCACTCTCCACGGTGGTCGTCCTTCCACCGTTGTCACCTCCTCTCCGGTCACCCGCTACGCCGCCGCTGGCCATATCGCCGCCTCCTCTACCGTCTCTTCCTACGCCGACCCCTGCCTTGCCGCTTCCACCAACCACACCATCGCCTCTTCTGTCGGTCTGTGCTCTGCTGACACTGACGGATCCGTTCCTGCCACCAGCCGTCGCTTCTCCGACCTCCGTTCTGCTGCTCCTCGACACCACTCCACCGACCCCGACGAAGCCATCACATATGTCGTCCATTTTACTGTTGGCACCGCCGCTTCTCGCCGATGCCACCTCCACCACTACGTGTTTCTGCGCGTTGTACTGGAGGGAGATCAAGATACCAGATGATTTGGCCACCCGCATGATGCACGAGCTTGAGGGCAAGCTCGTTTTGAAGGACGGATAGAGTGTTACGGGTCCTCCATTGGTTATCTTATATTATTAGTTTATTATTATTATTAGTCATGTCGTATGTGTAGAGTCGTTGTTTTTAATATTTTGGCATCTGTTGTTGTATTTGCGATCATGCCATTGGGGTTCTATTTAAGGGAAAACCCATGTGATCTTTGAGGTATGAAAAAGTATTAAGCAAGTTTTTTCTTTCTCTCTCAAGCTTCTCTCTTTCTCTCTCTAGTTCTTCTCATCTTCTCTCTCATTTTAGGGTTTACCCCCTTCTATCTCTACCTCCTTCCCCCACAATCTCCGGCTCGTAACAGAATATTTCATGTTTCCAACTATCAGTCATCAATGAGTGTTCTTGACTTCTCATAAACAGCCATTGAACTTTTCGTAGACAACTTTTTTATGAAAGCACTAGAAAAAACCCCAAGTGGAACATAACCTTGTGTACATTGAAATACTAAAGTAGCCTTTGGGACTAAAAATTCTTCATCTTGAGGTTTAAAAAAATTGCAGCCCCATAACCAGAAAGTGATGTGAACAAGGAAATAGAATAAAAGAAATTTCTGTAAAAACAGGAAAAATCGACATAAAATGCTTAAAAGCACTTTCATGCCAGCTTACAAATAATGTAATACAGACCACTCACATATATCCTTAGTTACAGAGATCTTCCACATCAAAATCAAATTACCCGCATAGATACTTAACAACTGCTTCAGGCACTATTATCATCATACAATCAAATTTAAAATGTGAATAGCTTGTCCCATATGAAACTAGCCAGAAGGGATAGTTAAACACTAAGAAGTTTGTAAAAGTAACAAAAACATACAATGAATAACTGTAACTAAAACGGGAAATACAACCTGATAGATACCGAGGATCTTTGCAAGGCATGTGGGACTTCTCGTGGTAATAGATTCTGAAAGATACTTAAAGTATTCTGGAGCAAACTTCATAAATGATTCAATTTCTGTTTTTGTAACTTGTTTTATGATAAACCTATCATCTAGTGATTTTGCAAAGAATACATTGCTTTTGCCTCCATGGGCACCCCATTTCTTACAACGGCTAAGAGATCTTATAAAATCAAGCTCAGATGGACAGCATATTCTCCTTAAAGCATCAAAATGCTTAGCAAAATAGCAAATTACTGTGTATTTGACCTTCCCCAGTGGGCCATCATCTTCAAAAGAAATTCTAGTATGCATTGTTTTTGTATAAGAAACTGGATCTAAAGAGCTCCTGCTAGACAATGGCAATACGTTCTCTTCAGTAGACCCAAAGCTTTTAAAGACTTCAGAGGAAACTTCATCAATTGAATGAGAATAGTGAAGGTTGACTGAACCACTTAATGATGAGTGAAGTGAAGAATCATTGTAATCTCTGGATTTCTCCTGGTCCTCTGACATCCGAAAATAATAGTCCGCCGATACAAGTGAGTAACAGATGACACTTGTTGGCTCATCAGCATAAACTGGGATCACAACTTCATTTTCACCAATTGGAAGAAGTGACCTTCTACCTCCTAGACGCTCCAATTCCCGAAAAAAGGAAAGGTAAACAGGATTGTACTTATTGAGGGCCCCAAATCTTGGAGTATTCTCTAAGCTCTTGTTGAAAAAATGATAGAGAATGTGAAACTGTATTCCAATCCAGCTGGAGAACTCTTCTGTACTATCCCTCAACTTTCCAGGAAATACAAAAGCTGAAGACTTTGTAACATCCACTACACCTTTCTCTTCTGTATCCTTAAAAACTACAACAGCTGGATCTACTGAAGCAGAGGAATCCAACATACCTAAATTTGAAAATATATGCCCATTTACGCCTCTCCACTTCGCATCAAATGTATCAGAAATATTTGTCAGTGCTGGAAACTGCCCATCGGAGAGGGTCCTACGGTCAATGAGTCCAGAAACCAGGGGATCTAATCGAGTAGCCTCACTGGCACAAGTAGAGAGACTGGTCTTATTTTGTTTCTCATCAGAAGTTTCCACTTCAGCAACAGTTTTCTGCTGAGACAGATCCCAGAACTTTGGCTGGTCAAATGGTTCTTCTATAAGGCTTTCAAGAATTCCATCATTGATGGTTTCGTCCATTCTGGAAATTGAACCAGAAGTGTTGGTACGGACAATGGTAGTTCTTACTTTCGAAGCTACATCTAACATCTCAGTTTGGGAGAACTTCTCATTATCAGTAATTAAGAAGCCACAAAGAAACTCATGCGGACGATATTTACGTCCAGTAGCACATATCAAGCGTTGGTCCCAAATATATGACTGGAAGACCAACTGCCTCTTTAACTTGCTTATCTCAAGTATATCAATGACTGGTTCTCTCTTCTTCACCTCCTTTTTAAGTAGCTTATTTAGAGATTCCTGAGAAAATTTTAAATGTCAACAAGATTGCTAACACGGGCACAAATGATCGATTCTTGAAACGGTGGAACAAAAGAATGCCACCTTACCTCAAATTCTTCCTTCTCCTTCTGATGTATTTCTTCAAGTTTATGTATGTAATGATTGAACCCATTTTTAAGTGCAATCTGTCCTAGTAAACTTAGTACTTCAGTGAATAATAGTTTTTTCATCTCATCAACCTGGTATGAAGGACAAATATATCAGGGATAACAAATTTTAAGTAGGATGAAATAGTTCCTACCAAACAAGTAAACTGCCATTAAAAAAAATCCATAAAATGGCATACCTCATTAGCTTCTTCTTGTACCCAATCTTGATATTCATAGTTGAAATCAAGTTTATGAGATGGCAAACAAACAGAGTGAACATTAATAGACGCATACCGAAAGCAGGCAACCATTTTACCTAACCTGGTTAAGAACAGCGCAGCTAATTAACAAGTTAGAACAAGGTGGGTAGTACGAGAAAACATAAACAAAGAGAGAAGTTAATACCCATAAAACCGAAGACAGTCCCTATGAAGAGAATGACCACAGCTAGCAACCCTACTAGCAGCAGCATGATTTGAAAAGCTAAGCTCCAAAAATTTACCAAAAGATAAACCCCAAGCAGCATCTGACATCACAATTCTTCTGGTTGAAGGTGGAAAACCATTAACCCTAGGACAGCGTAGACACCTATGCCACATCCATATCCTTCCATCTTGTTCTCCATTCAAATGAAACTCAGGTAACTTTCTAACTGATATGGTCAAACTTCCCTGTTGATGAGTGTAGCAGTGAATATGAGCTTCTGATGGCATGTCACATGAAGGACAGCGGTAACACTGGCATAAAAAAAAGTTAAATTCAGTTTTGGGAGTAAGAAGCTGGTCAAAATATGAGTATTTAAATACAAATTATTACCAGACCTGGTCAAATAGATGGTCTCTCAAAAACCTTCCCAAAGGCTTGTCAAAACTGCCATAATATTTTATGCGAAAGAGATGAGAACGCTCACAAACAGTTCCTTTCCACACACAACGGCTTGATAGAGAAACTAAAATGCTTTGATGATCTGAAGGAGACGGCGAAAATTCCTCCTTTGATTGTGTGCTTTCCTGCAGTTGGCCGTTATCTTGATAAACATTCACTACATCAGATATGGCAGCTATGTTCTCTTTTTTTACATCATCTTCTGTTGTAACTGGTTTCAAAATGGTATGATTTTGAACATCATTTGAGATAGTTTCAGTAATGGGAGATTCCCCAAAACATATATTATCCTTCTCACTTGGAAACTTCCCTGGAAAAAAATTTGGATAAGTGCATGTGCCATCTTTCACTATCAAAGAAGCTCTACTTTGTGGTTCTAAGTTCCACATATGCAGTCTTTCATTATCACCAGGTTCAGTAGAAAAGGAACTAACACTAGTAGAGTGAGATAAATGTAATTCCCCTTTCTCAGGCTTAGCCATTTTGGAAGTGTATAATGCACTGTTGACATTTATACCATTATTAGAAATCACGGTTGTATCAGAAGCACTGTTTGCAAAACCATGCACAGTGAATATGGATCTGTCAATACAGGATGGTATATCTGGCAATGCTACAGTTATGGGAGACTCCAAAGGAAGTTCCGGTAGAGAGGCCCCTTCATCAGCAAGGAAAGATGTTTCCAGTGCAAGGTGGTAGGCTGCAAAAATTCCATATTTGACCAGACGCTTCACCTTCTTCAGCTCATCACCGTTTGCGCCTTTGAGAAGAATCTATAAAAGAATACAAAGTTTGCATGAGAAGTCGTCCCTTTTCACCTTGCAGCTACACTTGTTATGTTTATGAATGCACAATTTAAAAGATGGACTTCAAGGGTTATATCAAATAATCTCCAAGAAATGACAAATAAAAGAACACAACATGTGAGTTAAAAACCTCAGACAAATAACTGAAATTTAATTTAGGATAATTATAAGATACCAAAAAATCAATAAAAAAATTTACCTTGATAGAAACAGTGCCTTTTGTATGCTAGTATGGCAGTTCATAGTGATAGGTGGGAATGAAAATCCGAAAATCAGAGAAAACTAACATTAATATTTACAGGATGTTTCTCTGAATGAAAGTGATTAAAATATTTTCAATTTCTCCTCTTAAACAATAAAGTACCGATGCAGATCATTTACTCCAAAATAAGATAATAGATGTACTTTTTCATGAAGAAATTTGAGTAAGAAAACTTGTATGCAATGACAGAATTGCTTACCAGCTTGCTGTTAAATCCAGATTTCTTTATGGATATCCAGTGGGGTGTATTTCTGATATAAAGACCTATGTTTCTAACAACTGATTGATGTTGTTAGTTCGTTGATGCATCAGTTAACTGATTCCTTAGTGAAGGGTTCTTTTATTGTTGCCCTGGATGTGTTACCGTCATTGGCAGTCGATCCTGAAAATTTTTAAGGGGTCAATTGAGGAAGTGACAGGTATTTTCCCACTTTAAATGCGGATTGTCAATTGTCACCCACATTTGTCTCTTATATATTTGTGTTTCAAGGGGTTGCTAAGTGCTGAGTTAAATTTTTATGATCTTTATTTGTGTGAGTAGAATTCTCTCCAGTTTGAGAGGAATAAAGGTGATGGAGTGAAAACAATGAGATTTTGATGCCATCAATCTCTCGGGAAGGGACTACACATTTGGGAAATATAGAATTTCTTTGGGGATCTCTGTGGGCCGCTTGCATACCCTATGAAAATTATTATTTTGCACCTGTTGGCTATTTGTTGAGTGAGCTCTAGGTATTAGGAGTTGCTTAGGCTTTGGTAGCCGACTATTTTATTTGAAAGATCAAGTGTAAAAATATTTAGGGGAACCTAGGAAGAGAAAAACATTAGAGATGGAAGGAGTTGAAAGACAGGACTTCTGCCTTTACTTGATAAGGTTGTCAATCTTTCTCCTTCAGCTCTGAGAGGCCTCTGTATTTGGTGCACGAATTTCATGCCAAGGTAATTTAGGAGAAATTCTCAAGGGAGAAAATTATTCGAGTAGCCTTTCTGGTATATGCTTTTAAGGGTTTGCTTGGGAGAGTTGAAGTTGATCGAAAGAAACTGTCAGAAATGAAGTTTGAAAAAGAAGTTGTTTGTGAGAAATTGCATATGCAGTATAAAAATGTTTGGATATTCTGTTTACAGAGCTGTTCAAAATATAGTAACAATAAATTATTTGGTAAAAACATAGTTTTGATAGTTGATGTTTATTTCAAATTATTGGAATTGTGTTATGCAAAGCTATAAATGGTAACAGAATTATCTACACCTTGTATGATACATCTATTACACATTCTATATCCAAAATGTACATCATCATCATTTAAAAAATATTAAATCATGTTTCAATATCAAATCAGATGCATAAAATTCTACTTGATCCAAATAGGCCCTAACATGATTCCTACATGAACTCAAAATTTGGGATGTCTAACCAAATAAAAGAAGGGTGTTGTTATTCATACCCTATAAATGGATATTCATGCCCATTTCTTAATACATTTAATCATTTTTTTAGAACCCAATAAATCTAATATTTGTACCCAATCCCCTCTCTTCTCTCACACAAGCCCGACGAAGCCCTAGCCCCTCTCTTCGCTCAGACAAAGCCGTTGCACTCCTCCCCTGCAGTCGGTGTCGATTCTCAGGGGTGTTCTTCTCCATTTGGTGTCGATTCTCGGTGGCTCTCCCGGCGCCAAATATTCTTGTCGGCTCATACAGTAATGAGCAAACGACACGGTTTGCCAATCGGTCCATCAATAAGAGGGATCACCATCTTCCCTAACCTTGATGGCCAAGATCATCTGTGAGACTAGGAGGCGGCCGAGACCACGACGTTCGTACATAGGGTGGTCGGCATGTCCTCGGAGAAGATGTCGGTGTAGTCGTCGCGGCCAAGGAGAGGAAGAAAAGGGATGAATCAACCTGGAGGGCGGCCGAAGGACCAATCGTGAGGTGAAGCTGGAGGGTTTCATAAACTTGACGCACCTGCTGGCTTAGGGTTTGTAATAGAAAGAACTTGGAGACAACGGCACCAACGGTGTTCTTGCGAAGGTGGTGACGAATAGGATGGTCACCAGCGTTGATCTAAAGTTGACTCTAGTGGAGATAGTGGAGAGTTCTTCCATTGTCAAGTTCCTGCCGTAGGAGGGAAGAGGCGACGGAAGCCTAATTTTTGAGCTGATATGTTCAAGATTTTACCTACTTTAATTATGATTTGTTTAGTTGGAGAAATTAACAGGTGTTAAGTTGATGTGATTTAAGTAGATGGTATTTATATGTTGTTAAAATTCCATATTATTTGAGTATACGAGACCAAAAATGTGTTCTTAAGATTACTCATATATTGTTTGGATATGATTATCATGTATGGGTACAAATATCATGTATGGGTACAAATATCATGTTTGGGTACAAATATCATGTTTGGGTACAAATATCTATGGGTTACAAATAGCCATTTATGGGGTACCAATAAAAATTCCCTAAAATAAATATGTTTCCTATATTTTCTTTGCACCCAACCAAACTTCTACAAGTAATCAGAATACAATGCATTTACTTTCATGTGCCCATTTTCTTTATTCAAAGGTATACTAACAGAGATGTTATGCAAAATGCATCTATTTCGATATCATGCCGGAACAAATCTGTCGGTCAAAATTGGGATATCTTTTTTAGCCCATTATGAAGAACACGAGATAAAACAAAATCGGCATTAGAGTCTACTTTGAGAGAAGATAGAACGTCGTCAACTTCTGAAAATCCCAGAAAAATGCATTTAGTTCTCCAACTTCATTGCAATATATGAAGAACTGTAGGACATGGAGGAAGGAGAAGAGATCAACTGAAATGGAAGGCGATCGCCAGCGAAGGGCGGGAAATGGACGCAAAGGATGGATGGCGAGCAAGTACCCGTGAGGATTTTGTTTTGAATACGATGGGGAGGGCTCGCTGCATGTTGTCAACGAAGAATGAGAGAGAGAGCCAAACATGTCGTTACAAACGGAGCTCCCCCCTCTGTCTGGATTTTTACCTAGAAGCAACTTAAAAAAAACATGCCCAAACAGCGACATCAGGCTAAACAGAGTTTTTTACCTGCTGCGTCGGAGCCCATCAGTGGAAACAAAGGAATCCTAAATCGCTTTCAAGAAAGGTAGTGGAAATGTCTGGAGTCTGACGCAGGACGAATCTATAGGCGGCGGGTAAATGGTGACCTAACCCTACATGTTATGCAAAGCCCGGCGGAAAAAAACACAATTGAATAATAAATAATATCATCTCACGCAGAATATTCAAAGTGCAAGACAAATATAATTTATTTAAGCGAGGCAAAGCAAGCTTAGACTTTACTCTCCGTGTAGGGCCAAAGCAAGAGCGCACGACGAATAGACTCTGCAAATTACAATAATATAGGGCAAAATTATACGATAATATTTCTTCAAGAAAATATAAAATGTCCAACCCAATAAATAAATGTTGAAAATGATAAACCAATACAACGAAATCTCACCAAATATTGGTCTGACTAAGGCACTGAAGAATCTGGAGCCGGAGATGCGTGAACGACAATCCGAGGTAGAACTGGGGCATGGGAAAACAACGTAGGTGGCTGTCCTCGGCGGTGGAGAGTGGAATCGGACTGGAAATGAATGGATCTGGCCACATATGGATAGATCCGGGCGAGGGATGGATGAATCCGATGTTTAGTGGCGGATCCGGGCTAAGAAATGTAGTACGAGTGGAGGGAATGACGGATCGGGAGCTGAATTTCTCAGATCTGGACTAATCTGAGATGAGGAGGGAATTGGATGGTAGTTCCACGTGGGGGAAGGTTGGAAGCTATATGTTGAAGGGTTGATAGGGGGCGGGTGTAGGGGGCAAGGAGGAGGTCGGCGGTGCTGGGAGGAGGTCCAGATGGGGCGACCGGTGGGGCTTTGAATGGATTGAGGGCTGGCGGTGGATGATAGGTAGGGGGGAAGAGGGGAGGTCTGTTGTAAGATGGAAAACAGGAGGGCCGGCAGGTTAGGGAGCTAAAGAGGGTGGTCGGCTGCAAGGAAAACAAAAAAAACTATAGAAATGAATAGTGAATTTTATTAATCAACAGCATCTATATGAGAAAGAGGAATCTGCTGGTGGAGTTTCTGGAACAACAAAAACAATCGGTTGTAGGGGGCTGAGGGGGCGGTGGAAGATGGTTTTACGGTGGGGAAAAGGAGGCTAGGGTTAGGGGGAACCTTAGGGAGGAAGATACAAACCTAGGAGTCGTCACCTAGGGTTCCACGAAGTCGGCACCGTGGGATGATCGTGGGAATCCGGGAATTCTCTTCTCCAAATTCTGCAATAGTCTCAATCAGCCCACTACCTATCTATTTATAATAAAATAAAGGCTAAGGCATCTCATCCCACCTTCAACGGCTATGATTGGTTAGAGGTGGGGTCACCCAAATACATCAAAATACAACGCAAACTAATGCAGTAATATATCAAATCGATTTGCAACGCAAATCCGAACACATCTGCAGAGTCTGATCGTCAATCCGGGAACGCCATATATGAAAAGTCATCAATTGGCCCCGAACTGGCCCAAAACCCGTTCTCCACTGCAGGCTCTCGTCTCTGTTCTGCGTCAGAGTCACATTTACTTGATTGTGATTTCTAATTGCTTTTCATCAACGTGACCTCACAATGAAGGAATGTTTTGGATATCAACAGACATAAAAGTTTAATGAACAAAACGACACGAATTCGATTTTTGCAAATTAGCCT
The DNA here is from genome assembly GCA_039583875.1 of Platanthera guangdongensis. Taxonomy (NCBI): domain Eukaryota; kingdom Viridiplantae; phylum Streptophyta; class Magnoliopsida; order Asparagales; family Orchidaceae; genus Platanthera; species Platanthera guangdongensis. The sequence continues at coordinate 18,415,985 of CM077147.1, read as the reverse complement.
TTGGAATATATCGATCGATGTATCAACCATTGGATGATATATCGGCCAATATATTTGGGGGTATGTAGGCTGGTTTTTTAATTAATTTACTTAGCGTCAATGGTTTAATAGACAACAAAATGAAATTGTTTGGGTTATTTTGTGCCCTAAGCTCTTGACTCTTTATCTACTTATTTGGCTTTCTTCACCACGCTCACCCGTTGTCAACATTGATTCTGCTTGACCTTTGAATTTTGGATTAAGGGTTTTTTATCTTCCATTGTCGCTCCTAGCATCCTGCTTCCCCTGGCATTCATCCCTGCATTATACCATTATTACTTGTATAACACAAAATGTTTATACTTATTTGATATATTTAGAAACTCAATGAATGCTGCATTTTTTAAATATCAATATATATAAATTTTAAAAAATGATTATTTGTATATATAATTATGTATATAATAAAATATTGAAACTTTTGTTATATGAAATATCTCGGATATATTAAAACCGGTATAAAAAACTCCAACTAACGTATCTCAGAAATCTGAGATCTGCAACCTTGGAATGAAAACAAGAATTAACAGAAGTTCTGATGTTGGTATTTGATTTATTGTTTTGGGGATAACAGTGAACAAATAATTATTGTTGCTAATTCTATTTATCTGATATAAGAACAAAGGTGTTGTGCTTGGACTGAGGGTTTTAGAGATTTTAGCTAAGATTTACTAACTTGCCAATATTTTTGCCATTCTCATTGAGACAGGAAATCTTTATAGACCTTGCCCAATATAACATTACCTCCTCGTACATTGAGCTTTTTGTTGTTTGATGTTTGATATCTAAGGCGTGTTTTTGCTCAGTAGAGCCATTAACATTGGATGTTGCAGGTTATGTTTGGCATTCTTGTTTCCGCGCCTTTATAAATAGGAGCAGGGTATTTTAATGTTTAACTTTCTTCCTTTTTCATTACTTGGTTCTTGATCATCTCCATGACCTTTAACATTCTTTTATTGAGCTAAGGGTTTTGGTGTCCCTGAGTATGAACATGGTTCTTTATTTCATGAGGGGAAGTTGGAGAAGCCAGGGAGGAATTTTGAGATACCATTAAACTTGAAGTAGAGTTCGCCAGTCAAGATTCAAAAATAATATTTTTCAAACGAAAATTTGTTAGTTTATGCATATCATTTTCAATTTGAGCTGTGTCACGGGCTGCTAGTTCAAGGCGCAACCGTGACCATAATTTCATGTGCGGATGGCGCAATAAGCCACGTGTTGAGGTGAGAAGGTGTCAGAGAGGTCGAAGACTTGGGTGTGGGAGCCCTTGGAACAAGTATGACTCCATACTCAAGATGATCATGCACAAGGGGAGCATGTCAAGAATAAGGCTTAAGTGTATACATGATATCCTATGGCGAAAAAGGATGTGGAAGTCTCCAAAACATTGGAGAGAGGTCTTCAAGATGAGAAAAAATTCTAGAATGATGTGGAATCTTCCAGGAGATTCTAGAATCATGTTGAAGACTCAAGAATATTATGGAATAGTGTAGAGATTTCTAGAATATTCTAGAAGGAGATAGAATAATCTAGAATACTTTAAAAAAGTGTGGAACCTTCTAGATAACTCTAGATACTTGTAGAGGTATCTAGAATGGTATGGAGTTTTGTAGAAGTTGAGAGTAATCTAGAATAATCTAGAGTACTCTTAAATATTGTAGAATAGTGTGAAGGCTTATGCAAAGCTATAAGAGAAGTGTTGAATAATTTAGAAGAATCTAGAATAGAGAGTTTCTAGAATCTTCCTTTGGCTGGAGGACCCCTTGGAGTTTATAAAACGAGGATGGGTGTTCATTTAAGTCAAGCAGTCTTAGAGGCAGTCATGAAAGCTATCTTGGAATCAATCCAAGCAATATATGTAAGCCACCAAAGAGTCAATGGCTGTAAAACTTCAAAGCTGTGAATAGAAGTTTGAGTACTATTAAGTGTTCTCCCCTTTCCATCATATACATATGTGTGTGTGCATATAATTCAGCTGCTAGAGGAGAGGTGAAGGCTGACTTAGCTATTGCAAAGGGCGCAAAAATGAGCTAAGATCGCACGGATCAAGGTTTGAGCGTGGGTCCAGGGTTGTGTTTGCAACAGTTGGTATCAGAGCCAGATTCAAGAGGCCATACAACAGTATCATAGAGTTGCATGGGCAATATGGAGTTTGTCGTGACGACAGTGTAAGCGATGAGCAAGGACACATCCAAGTGCAAGAGGGAGCCAAAATCCAAGGATGAGGAGGTCTAAAGAGAGATGCACGATGTTCTTGATGTCGAGGCCTTGAAGAGAAGGGAAACCCTTCCAGCCATGTTGAAAGCAATGAGTGGATCACATCACTCCACCAATATAAGATTAACCCAAAGTAGTTTGAAGGTCTCAGAAGAACAAAAGAAGTTGATGATTTTGTGGAGAACTTAGAGCAGCACTTTCTTGCAAACATGATCACCCACGAGAAAACCCGGATTGGAATCGCTCGATTCCACTTGGAAAGAAGCTTCACGTTGGTGACTTGATATCCAAAAGAGGGATAATCAAGACTTGGGAGAATTTCAAGAGAGAACTTAGACATCAATTTGATCCTAAGTTCTCGAATGAGAAGATGATGGTGATGCCAACACGACATTGCTTCAGATGCAAATGGAGTCATAGATCGATGGATTGCCCAATGCGGATTCCCCGTAAGTGGGCATGCATCTTTTGCAAAGGAGGCCATGATTTGGAAAGTTTTCTAATCAGGCATAGGTTTAGGGCTCTCCCAAAAGAACCCTGCATCAAGCCTAAGCAAGATGTGGAGTCAAGTTGTCAAGATGACAACACTTTCACAGGGGAAGAAGTAGTGTTATGCGATGTGGAGTAGGATGTGGGCAAAGACCCTGAGTGTCAAGAGGGCGAAGCTCATAAGGAGGAACAAATCATTGAGATCATGGAGCAGCCTGTTGAGGACGCAGAGTCCAAAAGCCAAGGGTGTGAGGCTAACATAGAGGATTCAGTTGAGGAGTACAAAGGTGAGCAATCGGGCAAAGAGAGGTTCAAGAGCAGCGGAGGCAATGCCACAAGGGCACCATGTACAACGATTAATATGGAGCATGATGTGGACGTGGAGTCGGATATCCAAGGGAGCGAAACACATTAAAGATTGACTAAAGGGTAAGTCAAAGGAAGACATGAAGTCCACATCATGTGAATTTGTGATCTTTAAAGATGCAGAGAAGTCACTACTCAACGTTGAGTCGGTGAACCTACTTGATGGAGTTGAAGACCACCAAGCAGTGATGCAATAGGTGCAAAGGTTCGAACAATGTTGCTACCTGATGTATGGTTACGGCGAGGGCGTCGCAAGAATGAGTGGGAGAATGTCATGGGTTGCTAGTTCAAGGCCCAATTGTGACCATAGTATCAAGCACGGATGACGCAATAAGTCACATGTTGAGGTGAGAAGGCATCAAAGAGATCGAAGACTTGGGTATGGGAGCCCTTGAAAAAAGTATGACTTCATACTCAAGATGATCATGCACAAGAGAAGCATATCAAGAATAAGGCTTAAGCATAGACATGATATCTTGTGGCGGAAAAGGATGTGGAAGTCTCCAAAACATTGGGGAGAGGTCTTGAAGATGAGAGAAGATTCTAGAATGATGGGAGTTTTCCAGAAAATTCTAAAGCCATGTAGAAAACTCTAGAATATTATGAAGTGTAGAAATTTCTAGAATATTCTAGAAGGAGATTGAATAATCTAAAATATTCTAGAAGAGTGTGAAACCTTTTAGATAACTCTAGATGTGTGTAGAGATATCCAGAATGGTACAGAGTTTTATAGAAGTTGAGAGCAATCTAGAATAGTCTAGAGTACTCGTGAATACTGTAGAATAGTGTGGAGGTTTGTGCATAGCTATTAGAGAAGTGTAGAATAATTTAGAAGACTCTTGAATAGAAAGTTTCTAAAGTCTTCCCTTGATTGGAAGAAAACCTCTTTGAGTCTATAAAAAGGGGATGGGTGTTCATTTGAGTCAAACAATCTTAGAAGCAATCTTCAAAGCAATCTTGGAATCAATCCAAGCAATGTATGTAAGTCACCAAAGAGTCAAGAGTTGTAAAGGTTCAAATCAATGAATAGAAGTTTGAGTACTATTAAGTGTTCTCCCCTTTCCACCATATACACGTGTATGTGCATATAATTCCGCTGCTAGAGGAGGAGTGAAGGCTGACTTAGCTATTACAAAGGGAGCAAAAAGGAGTCAAGGCCGCACGGATCAAGGTTTGAGCGCGGGTCCAGCATTGTGTCCGTGACATACGGCTCTGTCTTGAGCTGGTACAAATCTTCAAAGACTATGAGATCATCTTTGCCGAACTAATATCGAACTCTGTGGCGCCACTGATAATGTACATTGTTTACCTGCACTCAGCATGTAACATGGAGCTTGAAGTCATTTATAAATTGTTTATGATGGGAGGTGATCAAAGTGGTATCATATCATTTTCCAATCACTGTGTGAAGACTAAAATTTAAAGAACACAAATTTTTCAATGTCCTTAAGGGTTAGGTCCCTTGGAAAGTGATGATGAATCCACAACCAAGTGCCTCAACCTCACAGATCCCCTCACGAATGATATACCAACAAACTTACAGTATTAGAATAATCAAATCACAAATTGATGATGAGAAGATCTTAACTAGAAGATAGGCCAAAAATGTTTACTAGCACAATGGAAATGCTCCGTGAGGGAGATGGATCGCGCCACATTGGGCGATTTGTCATTCTCGGCATTTTTGAATCGTCGGATAGACACCGGTGGTGCAGTTGTGATGGGCTCGAATTTTTATGTTTTCACGTGCATTTTTATTTTAATTTTGAGTTGTATTTTGAAAGTAATGTCAAATTTTTCATTGGATGATCGTGACATTCATATGTATTTAACCTAATTCACCACCCATGTGTTGCTAGCAGCAAATAGAATAGGGTATCAAGAGTTGCAGACAACAATCCGCCACTCGGTCACCGAATATGTCGCACCTTCTCTACGGTGAAACGTCATGTGTCACCCTCCTCCAGGTGTCGACTCTTGGATCCACCGCCCAGTCGCCTTCCGTTTCTCCTCTTACGCGGCCAAACCACTACTCCTGATCCCGCTCCAGCCGTAAACATGTAGCGCTCTCTTCTACCTCGATTCCACCAGACACAAAATTTCACACTGCATGTCCTCGCGCACATCCTCCACCTCCATCCCCAACCTCCAGCACCATGACGTCGTCTCTGCCTTGCATTAGAGCCCCCTTCGCATCCTCCCATGTCCTCCAACAGCCGTTCCCACTGGTTTACCCTTCCAGCTGCTTTCCTCCCACATCTATCCCTCCATCCTCCAACAACAACCTCCAACCACGCCACCCCATCTCAGTACCTTGTCGACCACCCCATTCTTGTTGTCACCCTTCTTGCGCTACTAAGCAGCCTCCCAAAGTCATCCTTATCATCCCCACATCAATACTGACCCCAAGTGAGCCTCTTCAAAGCCCACAAAAAACCATTCTCCATGTCGATGGTTCCCACGCAACAGCATTATCCCTTCTGGATAGCCACAACCACCATTGGATCTTCCCCGTCCTAATTGACATTGAATACTCGGTGAGTTTGCATCTTAGTTTAATTTCCTTTGTATTATATAGGTGATACTTGCATTTCTTGAAATTAATTGGATCATGTTGATTTGTCTTGTTGCCCTCTTAATCATGTGACTTATTCACATGCATTTACTTTCGGCGCAATCTCAATTAATTTGTAATTGTTATATTCTTACTTATATTGCAATAGTTGTAATCGATTATGACACTTACACAAGAATTTAAAATTAATATTGTTTAATTAATTGCACGGCGGAAATACTTGTATGATTGAGATGTTGCATTTGCATTACAATTTACGTTGTGACCTTCCCATTCATTGAACACGTGTTGTTTGTTTGCTCGCATCTATATCTTCATTATACAGCTTGTCGCGAGCTATTGCATTTGTTTATGATTTCTTGCATTGCATATAGAGTTAGGGTATCACGTGCCTGTCACTTAAAAAATTCTCCTGCATCAGTTGGTATCAGAGCGATGTTTGAATTTCATTTTAATATGCAATCAATGAGTTTATACGTTCTTTCATGGCTATTTATGGACCCCATTCCTCTCCTCTATTCGAGGATCCGGAGTCTATCAATACCCGGCTCCATAGAGCACCTTCGGAGAGATCCCCATGTTATTATGTTGATTATTTTTGTTCGCAACACATCACTTCCAGAGATCATGTTGACCCTCGACATGATTCCACTATGCTAGAGAATATCACTACGATGATTATCACCCCCATCTCCGCGCATGAGCAGACTATGTTGAACCTTTGGCACGATTATCTTAAAGATGATTACTACGAATATCATCATTTCGAGAGAAATCTTGAGCGTCGGTTACGGGTTGTTGCTCCATCGTTTGACGGTTCATCGAGTTCAAAGTATTTTCGTTATTGACTTGGGGATATATAACATTATCTCGATAATTCTGAATTATTCGGTGAGTGACGCACCAAATTTAACTTAGATTTCTAGATCAAGAGAAAGCATATTGATCTAGCATTAAGAGGATCTGCGAGAGAGATCATTTTCACTGCATCACTAGTTGGGTGAAGATGTAGCGGAGGTTGTGTCATAGGTATTTGTGAGCATCATACAGGAGTCGCCTTCTCAACCAATTTACCATTCGACAAGGATCCATGTCCATCGCTGAGTATATAGATCATTTTGATGAGTTAGTAGTGAGGAGAGACATCCTAGAGGAGCCAGTTATGACCACTTCTAGATTTCGGTTTGGACTTCGATTCGAGATATGTACTGAGCTGATCTATCAATACATAGAGTCCCTTCAGCAGACATACCAGCTCTCCCTTCATTATGACCAATCCTTGAGATCTGGTAGAGTTAGTTGAGTGAATTCGCACCTTGACCTCCCTAGCTTGAGTCCTTATAATGAGCTCACCACTATGCCTACTTTTGTCCTGCCAAGCAAGATAGATGTTTCACTTGATGTTGATTTCTCTCACCCGAGTGAGGGACATTTTTTATGAGTTGTTTGTCACTTGCACCTGACTCAGACCCTATGACCTCGAAAGAGAGTGAGTGTGCGTAACTCAATGAGCCTACAATGATGTGTCCTTCGTATACCCCTTGTGTTTACTTAGTTATTGCTCTGATCATAGAATTGTCCATGTGTTCATGTTCAAATGAGTTTCCCCACATTGCCATGGTGAGTTATATCCTAAGTGAGGGTCAAAAACATAATATTGACTTTGTAACGGTTTATTCTCCTGCTCTCGAGGATGTTACTATTTTCGATCACACTCATCTCGAGGATCATCATGCTACAACTGAATTCTTTGATGAGCCCTGGATGAGCCACTCAGCCCCTTGATGAATCCTCTTTAGGTAGAAGTTTCCCTAGTGTGAATCTTTTAGGTACTCGTTTGAGCGATCATCAAAGTCACAATGAATATTCTTATACACCTCTTGGAGATCAACACCACGATTTTTACTATTTGAGAGATATTTGACTCATCTTTGAGTTCCTCGACATCCCTTCGAGAGATTGCATCGCCTACGATGTAATTTTTTATCTACCACCTGGTGAGCCTCCAGATGTTTTATGTCCCTTATGAGACATTTGGTGCATCGTGACACTACGGCTCAGTGCCAATGTCCAAGGTAGTCATTAAGGTGTTCACACACTCGATGAATATTTCTACACCCCACCAGATAAACCACCCTCCCTTAGAAACCTTCATCACTACATGGAGTCTACATCTTGTCAGTGTGTCAGGTTGATTATTGTTCATTTGCATTTGTTGCATGTTTGCATGACATATCAGAAGTAAAGTTATATCAAATAATGAGAATTTTAAAACTTATGTGGATAGTTACATGAGATAACAAATGTTCAATGAAGGTGAATGAATGAAAATTTGTCGATTGTTTGAGAGGTTACCAGTGGGGACAACTTTGAAAGAGAGTGTTAGGCGTCATGAGAGAGTCTGAGTCAAATCTCTGAGCTTCATATTCAAAGTAATATTTGTTGATTGCTTAAGAGATTCATCCCTGTGGCAGCTTGCTTAGTGTGTGGGACCTTCGTGGACTTCAGTGACGCGATGACCTTATGCGGAGACAGTTTCTATCAGGAGCGACAGATAATCTTGCTTGTCTTCGAGAACATGTAGTTCCATTCAACGAAGATGAATGCTTCTAAGCAGGGGAGATTGATGGAGACCGATCATGACACATTGGGCGATTTGTCATTCTCAATATTTTTGGATAGTCGGGTCGAAGATCGGTGAGTGGTTGCAACGGGCTTGAATGTTTCATATTTTATGCCGTCTTTTATTTTTCTGAGTTTTATATTGAAGTTGGGCTAAATTATTCGCCAGATGATCGTGTCCATCAAATGTATTTAAACCAAGGTTGTGGATGTCGGATATCGGGGACACGTCGGTTTAGGTTTTTCATGACGGTTTTAATATGTCGGGGGATATTTCATTTATCGGGTTTTAATATTTAATTATTTATGTGTAATTATTTATAAATTTAATCCTTTTAAATTTATATATATATATATATATATTAATGTATTAATAATTTGATATTTATTGAACTTTAAAATTTTTCAAATTAATATAAACATTTTGTGTTACACAAATAATAACGGTAACGCGTGAAATAAAACAGGAGCAAGCAGAATGTCGCGACGTTGTCGATGTCAATGGAAGATAAGTAACCATTAGTCTATAATTCAAAGACCGTGCATAATTGAGATCGATGACGGACTTGAGCAAGGGAGAAAGTCAGAGGAAGGGAAAAACAACATAAACAATGAAACAATGTCGGTCTATTATCTATTGGACCATCGACACTAATTAAAATAAATTGAAAAAAATAGTCAATAAAATGTCGGGATATATCAGTCGATATATCGGCGAATATATCGGTCAATAGCAGACATATCAGAGGATATATTCCAAAAAAATATTTCGCAAAAACAAATATCGGAAACATGTCGTTTTGTCCATAAAACCTTTATGTCGGCAGACATGTCGGCCATGTCGGAGGATATCCACAACAGTGATTTAACCTAATCCCCTTTTATATGTTACTAGCAGCCGATGGAATAGGGTATTGACTGTTTCAGCCATCATTTTGTCGTTCAGTTACCGAAGGTGCGACGCCTTCTTCCCCACGGTGAGACGCCATGGGTTGCCCCTCCTCTAGGTGTCGACTCCTTGATCCATCACTCCATCTGCCTTCTGTTTTCCTCTTACGCAGTCCAGCCGCTGCACCCGATCTCTACCCAGCCCACAAGTACGCACATCTCGCTTCTACAACACTATACCGCCAGACAAGGAGAATATCGTGACTTTTGTCCGCGCACAGGTCCATCTCTGTCATGCCCAACCTTCAGCACCTCCACCGCCATCTCGGCCTTGCGTTAGAGCACTCGCAGCCTCCCCTATCCTTCAGCAACAGTTCCCTCTGATTTACCCTTCCAGCTATTGTTTTCCCATATTTATCCTCCTAACAACCCCCACGGCACACACACATCTCATCCTCCAACAACCTCTAGCCACCCCACCCCATCTCAGTACAACAGTACCTTGCCGACCACGGACCACCCCGTCGTTGTTGACGCCTGCCTCCCTTCCTGCTACACTAAACAGTCATCCATATCATCCTCACATCAAAACTGAGCCACTTCCTAGCCAACACAACCCCACAAAAACCCGTTCACCCCACTGACAGCCCCCAAGTAGTAGTATTGTCCCTTCTGGACAGCCACCGCCACCAATGGATGTTTCCATCCCTCATCGAAATTGATTACTCTGCGAGTTTGCATCTAAGTTTCATTTCATTTGCATTATATGGGCGTTACTTTATTTCTTGAAATTATTTAGCGCGTAATGATTTGACTTGTTGTTCTCTTAATTGTGCATTGCATATTCATCTGCATTTACTTTCAGTGCAATCTCAATTAATTTGAAATTATTGCTTGCATGTTATAGTGGGATAAAGAGTTTGTTAAAGATAAAATAGAATTAGCACATTTGGGAGGCCCATGTGTATTGGCTCATGTATAGCTCATTTAGTCTCACATTGTAAAAAGTAGATCTCTCCCTCTATCTACCTCTATATAAGTGTATGTATTCTTATTCTTTGAAGAATAATACAATTAAGGGTGATTTTCTCTCTCTTTCGACATGAAATCAGAGTCAACCATCCCCTCCTGCGGTTTCCGAATTCTAACCGCCTCCCTCTACTCGCCAGCGACCTGCTTCCCTCTTGCGGCCTGTCTTATCTCTACCCGCTAGTCTATCTAGCCGCTTGGCTCCTACGGACTGCCTTTTCTGAACCCGCTTCCTCTTCTCTTTATGATTCCACCCTCCTCCTCGGGCTTCTTATAGCCTTCTCTCTCTGCCTCGTGGGGTCCACGAGTTCTTTTCTTAATCGTTGCGGTCTGTCTCAAGCCGTCGCGGGCTGCCTCAATTCGCGCCCTGCTGTGAATTTCTCCTTGTCGTCGCGACCTGTCTCAACTCGCTGTGGTCTGCCTCAATTTGTGCCTCCCCCCCCCCCCCCCCGCACTGTGACCTTATAGAATTAGCACATTTGGGAGGCCTGTGTGTATTGGCTCATGTATAGCTCCTTTAGTCTCACATTGTAAAAAGTAGATCTCTCCCTCTATCTACCTCTATATAAGTGTATGTATTCCTATTCTTTGAAGAATAATATAATTAAGGGTGATTTTCTCTCTTTCTACATTGTATCAGAGCCAACCATCCCCTCCTGCGGTGTCCGAATCCTAACCGCCTCCCTCTACTCGCCAGCGACCTGCTTCCCTCTTGCGGCCTGTCTTTTCTCTACCCGCTAGTCTATCTAGCTGCTTGGCTCCTACAGACTGCCTTTTCTGAACCTGCTTCTTCTCTTTATGGTTCCACCCTACTCCCCGGGCTTCTTATAGTCTTCTTTCTCTGCCTCGTGGGGTCCACGAGTTCTTTTCTTAATCATTGCGGTCTGTCTCAAGCCGCCGCGGGCTGCCTCAATTCGCGCCCTGCTGCGAATTTCTCCTTGTTGCCGCGACCTGTCTCAACTCGCCGCGGTCTGCCTCAATTTGCGCCTTGCCCCACCCCCCACCGCGACCTACCCTTAGTTGTCACGACCTGCTCTTAGTCAGCGACCTTCTCCTTTCCACAGCGACCTGCTCTTAGTCGTCGTGTCTGCGACCTGCTCCTTCAAGTTTCTTGCTCTCCCTTTCTCTCCCTTGCGAGCTCCTGCTGCAGTCCGTTGTTGCTAGCCTCCCGGCCTGTTACTTCTATCCGCCATGGCATCTAGTGACTCAACCACGGCTACCTCCTCTCTGTCCGCCCGGGCTGCTGCCCAGCTTCCTGAGGTTCGTGATGAACTTCGCATCACCACTATCTCTCTCAGCGGAAAGGCCAACTGTGTGAATGGGCTCATTCCGTTCATCGTGTTCTGCAGACTAAGGGTCTACTCCCTCACCTTTTCGGGTCAAACCTGCTGATCCCTCTGATGACTGGCCTCGCGATGACGGCCGAGTCCAATCTTGGTTGCTTAACTTTATGGACACGGAGTCTTGTCGAATGGCAATGTATTACGAAACAGCTAAGGAAATGTTGGATGAGCTGCACTCCCTCTACTCTGGCCAGGATAGCTTACAGCACCTTTTTGATATCATCTCTGCTCTTCAATCACTGGACTCTGGCAACACTGACGACTTAACTTCGTTTGTTGCCAAGACCAGAACCCCGGTAGAGGCCTGGATACAACACCAACCTCCCTCTGCATACCTTGCTACTCAACGAGCACAGAAGGAGGCTGTTGGGATCGCTATGATGATGACCCGTGTTCCTAGTCATCTTCACAGCATCCTGGCCCAAATTCTCTCTTCTTATACTACACCCTTTCTGTCTGATGTTTGCTCAATGGTGCTTAAGGTTACATCACCTCCAGAGGCTCTAGCCACCTTTTCTCCGGCTTTGCTCCAGCAGCCCCTACTCCCTACTCCTGCTCCCTCTGGACGAGGATCTTCTACTCGGGAAGGCCGCTTCACGTCTCGTGGTCGGGGACGTGTTGGGCGCTCTACTCTCAAGTGTACTAATTACTGCGGTCGTGATGACCACCTTGAAGCTACGTGTTATCGCAAACATGGTTTGCCCCCTTATCTTACTACTCTTGTTATTGTTGTTGCTCCTGCTCCTGTAGGCCCCCCTCCCACCGACCCCTCATCTACGGCTCAGAAGAATATCAATGACCTCCGCCTACAGATACTGCAGCTTCAAGGCATGGTCAACCGTTCCTATGGCTCGGTTGCTTCCTTCTCTACTGAAGGTATCTCATGTCTCTCCTACAGCTCTCAATGGATCCTGGACTCTGGAGTCACTCATCACATTACCTCTCAGAAACCTCATCAGTACATGCACACTGAGTATCCCAAGTTTATTATTGTGGCCAATGACGATACTACTCCTGTGTCTGGAGTTGTTGATCTGCAACTTACTCCTCTCTCATTAACCTCGGTACTTCATATTCCGGGATCTCCCTTCAACCTACTGTCTGTTAGTAGGCTTGCTCAAGATCTTGATTGCTGTCTAATCTTTTCTCCTTCTTCTTTTGTCATGCAGGATCGTCGAACACAGACTATCATTGGTAGAGGACGGCTGTCAAACGGGCTTTATCTCCTGGACGCTCTTCCCACTTCACTCTCTGTTGTTCCCTCTGTCAACTGGCATCGTCGTCTTGGTCATGCTCCTCTTCAGATTCTCAAGAAGGCCCTTCATGATATCTCTTTACAGGAATTTTCTTGTGAGTCATGTATCTTTGGCAAGCAGCATCGTATTTCTTTCCCTCCTGCATGTAACCGGAGTAGTACTCCGTTCTCTTTAGTTCATTCTGATATCTGGGGTCCTTATAAACTTCCCAGTCTTTTTGGTTATCGATATTTTGTAACATTTATTGATGACTATTCACGTCTCACATGTCTTTATTTACTTCATGATCGTACTGAGCTAACTTCTGTTTTACGTGCGTTTATTATTGAAATACGTACGCAATTTTCTACTATCGTACAAATGCTTCGCACTGGCAACGCTCGTGAATACACTAGTCGCAGCTTCTCCAACTTATGCACCGACTTTGGGATAATTCATCAAACTTCGTGTGCGTACACACCCCAGCAAAATGGTGTGGTCGAGCGGAAGAATCGGCATCTCCTTGATGTCACTCGGTCAATCATGCTTCAAATGAAGGTCCCCGCTGAATATTGGAATTTTGTTGTCTCTACTGCTTGTTATCTCATTAATCACATGCCCTCCTCCGTTCTTAACTTTGATTCTCCATTCAGTCTCTTGTTTCCTTCCAAGTCCCCTTTTTCTCACGCCTCGAACATTTGGATGTGTCTGTTATGTTCACTCTTTCGGACCACCAAGTGACAAACTTGCCTCCCGCGCCACCAAATGTATATTTGTTGGCTACTCTCGTACCCAAAAGGGGTATGTTTGCTACTCTCCCACAATCAACAAGCTGCTCGTCTCCGCGGATGTTACCTTTGCTGAAGATGAAAGCTTCTTTTCTCACACCTCCACTCTACCACCTTAGACCATTATTCCTCGTCCGGCTGTCCTCGTCACATCACTGCCTCCCACTTCTTCTGCTCCTCCAGTACCAACTTCACCACCTCTCCCTCCTCCACCTCTCCGTGTCTACACCCGCCGCTTATCCAGGATTGCAGCCCAACAACAGCCCCCTACTACGGATGATCTTCTGCACATTGACGATCAAGCACCACCCTCTACGGCTCATCTCATGGGAAACTATGTATCCCCACATAGCCTCTCTCCACCTCTTCGCACTTTTGCTCTCTCTCTCCACTATTTTCATTCCTAACTCCTTGCAGGATGCTCTACAACATCTGGGCTGGCGTGCGGCCATGGACGACGAGATGACAGCTCTCTGGGCTAACCGGACTTGAGACCTTGTTCCTCTCCCTCCTGATCAGTCTTGTGTTAGCTGCAAATGGGTCTTTACAATCAAACATGCTCCTGATGGAACAGTTGATCGTCTCAAAGCCCGTTTGGTGGCCCGGGGCTTCACTCAGCAACATGACCTCGATTATGACAAAACGTTCTCTCTGGTGGCCAAACTAAGTACTGTACGGGTTCTGATCTCTCTTGTTGTGCACCGTCAATGACCCATTGATCAATTGGATATCAAAAATTTCTTTCTCAATGACGATCTCCAAGAGACTGTGTATATGCACCAGCCACCTGGGTTTGAGACCACGGGGGAGTCTCGTGTATGTCTTCTCCGGAAGTCTATATATGGTCTCAAACAATCTCCTCGCACTTGGTTTGATAATTTCAATAAGGTGGTTCGCGAGATGGGATTCACTCGGAGTTCTGCTGATTGAGATGTTGCATTTGCATTAGGATTTATGTTGTGAGCTTTAGATTTATAGGCCGTGCATTGTTTGTTTGCTCGCATCTGGATCTTGACGCAACCTTTGTTTGCATTTTTATTTTACTTTATTTCTATTACTTTTTGTAGCGCATGTGTTCGCGCATTTTATGTTTTAGTTTCACTCATATTGTATCATGTTTGTTAATTGCGCGTTGTTGTTTGACTTATTAGAGTGACCGGCCAATAAGATCCTGAATGGATAGTTCCGTCAAATTAGGAGTAGCGGTAAATTAAACAAGCAAGTAAATTAAAATATAAAATATATTCTGAAATTAATATTTTGGAGGGAGAAGCCTAAGTATTTATTTTTTGCCACCTTAAGACTAGTCCAGTCGGCCCTATTTTAAAATTGAAACCCCCATATAATTAATCCTATTAGTCCCACATATTTAATCATGTCAGTTACTAAGAATTAAAGAGGTCATCTCTATGGGAAAGAAGAAAACGACGAGTCATTTAATGACTTCGTCGTTTTCCTCACCAGGCGCGACTACCCGGCGAATCCCTCGTCTCCCTCGCAACTCCTTGGCCCGGCACTGCCTTCCCCTATCTCGGCGACCTCCGACGACCCAGTGACAGGCCGCCTCCTATGGGAACGAGCAACTCCAGCTCGATTTGGCGTTGGCTTACTATTCCAGTTCGGCAGTCCTCCTGACACACCACTCCACGGACCGCCGCTGCATCTTGCAGCTCTAGCGTCTTCCATCGTTCCAGATACAGGCCTTTACCGGCGGGATTGAGCAGCCATTGCACGTTTCGGCGTCGACATCCTATTCTAGCCCGCCGTCCCACCTGATCCCCGCCAACGGCAGCGCAGAGCCATTGTTTTCCTCTCCAGCTATACAACCAATCCTCTGTTTTGCGTTTGGCTTTGGTATACCCCTCCCCAAACTCATCTCCTCCTCACTGTTAGTATAATTTTTATGCCTCATTAATATTTGACCAGTTAAAAAACAGAAATTGCTTGCTTAAATTATCATTGTTCTTGTTTATCATTAACTTAAAATTCATGCTTGTTTTCTTTCAGTGTCATCGCATGTGGATGATTTTATCATGTCGTTGAATACGAGCGAGTAGTAGACATTTTATGCGCGTTTATAAACGTTTGGACGGTAATCGATTTGAAAATTCTCGTGACACAATCCACCAACGCAACTTATTTTAAAATTGATATCTGAGTTTTATCTTTTAAAATCAATCACTCGATTTTTTGAACGCATCAGTTTGGTATCAGAGCTAGGTTCGATTCATTTCTATTGTGAGTTGAACGATCATGTTTTTATTAGGTTGTTCAAAATAAATTTTGGTTTTCCAAAAAGTAAAAGAAAATTTTTATCTTAAAAAAATCTGTTACTCGTTTTTACAAAAAAAAATTGAGTCCACTTTTTTTCTAAAAAAATAGTGAAGTTTTTTTAAAAAAAATTATTACTAGAAAAAAAAAAGAGAATTTATTGAGTTTTATATTTAAAAAAAAAATGGAGAGTCGTATAAATCGCATAGACGCTACCATAGGCGACCTAGCTAACCGAATGGGTGAACTGATAAAGATGGTAGAAGCATTCACTGCCAACATGAGAGACACAAACCACGTAGTAAACAACTTGAGAACCTCCGTTAATAACTTAGAAGCAAAACGTCACCTAGGACTGAATCAACCACCTCACCAAAATCCAAGGCAAGAGAAACACAATCCTAGACCCACAGAACCTGCACAACCTGAACTTGGACTCCGTCGTCAACCCCGTTGGGATGATGGAGTAAAGCTTGATGTTGGAGATTTTGAGGGTCACGTGGAACCCGAGAAATGTCTCGATTGGTGTGAGCGTGTGGAAGCAAATGTCTGTGAATCGACAGGTCGAGTATGCTGCACTTAGACTTAAAGGGCCAGCACTAGTCTGGTGGGTTCAACTTGAGCGCACCTGTCATATCTTAGGTCTAACACCTATCACCACATGGGTAGAGTTTAAGTTACAACTGCGGAAGCGATGTCCCCCCGAACTACCTGCAAACACTTTATCGAAGGTTCCACAACCTTCGACAGGACACTTTCCGTGGATGAGTAGACCCACGAGTTTTTACTGTTACAGTCTAGACTAGACCTAAACGAGGAGGACGATATGACAGTGTCTTGTTACCAGAACGGACTCCGTTATGCGATTAGGGATGAGCTAGAGTTGCATGATTTTAGAGATTTGGGTGAAGTGTCTAGTAGAGCACGTAGAGTGAAGGCTTCACTTCAAAAGAGGACATCTGGGCATAGGCCTGCTGATAGGCCTTCCTCGAGCACCACCACTACTGCACCCACCCCTAAGAATTTTGATCTCCCTCCCCATGTCACTACTGGGACCCCAGCTCCTCCCACTGGCCTCACCCGAGGTAAGGAGCTCATGGGATTCAAGCCCAACACTGGAGTATTTTGATGTTTCAAGTGTATGGAGTCTGGGCACAAATCTTTTGAGTGTCTGCACCGCTACTTCGCCGCAATTACTGATTCCTCTGATGGGCGTGTGTCAGAATATGGAGTTTTCATTAATGACTTCACGCCTGAGCCCGAGACCGAGTCTGATAACGTTATTGAGGTCGATAGAGAACAAGTTGAGCACTTAGTTTGTGTCCTTCGATATAGCTTGATTTCCTCTAGTGAGCCCACTGAGCGTGATTTTCAGAGACACGAGATTTTTCGCACTACTGCGCATATTCAAGGACATTTCCATTCCATCATCATTGACAGCGGTAGCATGGAAAATTTTGTTTCCCAACGTACGGTTGAGAAGTTAGGACTTAAGAGGCACCCCTTGGAGCGGTCCTACCACTTATCTGGGGTTAATAGTCACATGACTATGTTCGTTACTCATCGTTGCCTCATAGAGTTCTCTATCGGGGAAGTGTATCAGGATTCTGTTCTATGTGATGTGGCCCCCAACGATGTCGGACATATCATGTTAAGTATAGCATGACAGTACGATAGGCATGTCGTGCATGATGGTGTGAGGAACTCTCATTCTTTTGATCACCGTGGGCGCAAGATTGTTCTTCTTCCCCAAAAGAATAGTCTTGTTTTTAAGGCTCCTGAGAGGACCTCGACATCATCTCCCTCACCTTAGTTACCACCACACCATTCCTATTTAGTTACATTCTTCTGCATGGACCCCCACTCCAGGAAGAAGCTCTTGATTCTAGTGAGACATTTGACTTAAATGTTGCTCATACTTTTGGTGATCCCACTTTTGATCCACCTTATATAGATTTTGTTTTTTGTGATCGCACTTTTAGTTCACCGCATTACCCAACTGTTATGAGTGAGCTTTATTTTGTACTTTCTAGACTTAGTCGTTGTAGGAGAATTGATTCAGTCCCTACACTTTTTCTTCCTACAGGAGACACGCGTTTTAAAGGATTCCTCTGATTGATTTTAATTGATAAAATTGAGAACGGTTTAAAATTTTGTCGTGCTAGTTGGATTTTCGCGAGTGTTATCATTGAGTTGATTAGTATTGATTTAGTAGACGCACAAAGGTGTCTAGCAGGTGTGTGTATGATGTTGTATGATTTAATGATTCCATATGTTGATCTTGCTTACTCTCTGCTTTGCTTCTCACCAAGTTCATTTGTTCCACCCTCTTCCCCACTTTATGATGCTCTCTTATCCGTTGTTCTATTTTTTATTGGTCAAGTACGTATTATGCATAAAATTATGACTAATGGTTTGGAAGAGTACCTTTGGAAAATTTTAACTCCATGCTAATTTTATCACCGGGAGTTATCTTTTTCCAAGGGAGTTTGGTTTTCTGCGACTTTCAGGAAAAAGGTTGTTCCTTCAGGTCCTATGCAGCGACGACGGGTCCTTCCTAGGCATGTAAGCCAAAACCAACCAAACCGCAAAACCGAACCGAACCAAACCAAACCATACGGCATGGTTCGGTTTCAGTAGGCCGCGGTTTGGTTACGGTTTTGATTTTAGAAAAACCATACGGTTCGGTTCGTTTTATGGTTTTGCGTGGCAAACCGAACCGAGTCGAACTGAACCGAACCGTTGTGTATAAAAAAATTTTAATTTATTAATTAAATTTCATTAAGCCATACGGTTAATCATACAACAGTTAATAACATTTCATATTTTCATTAAACGATACGTTAAACCATACGCTTCATGGTTTTGACTGTTGCGACAAACAGTTAATTATATTTCATTAATGATTAAACCATGTATTATTACGTTATATTTTATTTTTAGGTTCTGAAAGTTTAACCTAACTCTCTCGGATATTTCCTGGACCTGTGCTTTTTGCGAGTTGCGACTGTTGATTTCTCCTCATCCTGCCGAGTTGCCGCTCCTCATCCCTCCAGGCGTCGGTCGCCGCTCTCGCCAGTCGACGCAGGTGAGCCCTCTTCCTCTTCTCTCGTCTTCTTCCATCTCTTCCTCTTCCCTAGTGTTGATTTCTCCTCTCTCTTCCTCTTCCTCTTCCCTAGTGTTGATTTCTTCTCATCTAGGTCATTCCAGACCGACTCCGTCGTGTCATTGCAGAACACTTTTCTATTTGATCTTTCTCCAAACAAACAATGTATCTAAGTTGTCGTTGATCTCTAGTCTAGATATTTCTCTAATCTAGATCTTTCTCCAAACAAACAATGCAGATGAATATTTTATTTTACATTCATTTGATTTTGGAGTTCTGAAATGGTTAGGTGATAGGAATTGTGTTCAGGCGGCACTTTCATGTTGGGTGGTTGAGCCTCATTCATTGCACAATCCCGGATCTCTCTATAAATCTTTAAGTTTTATCACATTATTTAAACCACCAAAATCGAACCGAACCATTCGGTTTGGTTCGCTTCGGTTTCAATGTTAGAGCGGTTCGGTTCGGTTTCAAATTTTTGGAACCACATAGGGGTGGTTCGGTTTGCGGTTTTGCTTAAAAACCGAACCGAACCAAACCGTTACAGCGCTAGTACTCCTTCCCGTGTTCCACCATCCATCAAAGGCTCACAGCAGGGTTGTGTCGCAGCAGTCTCAGGGACCAATTTTTAGTTGTTTCAGTGGCGGGTTTAATCATATTCTCTACGGGGTCGAGTCCTCTCAACCCCGGGAGAATGGATGCAACCCTTGTTTGCATTTTTATTTTACTTTATATCTAGTACTTTTTGTAGCACATGTGTTCGCGCATTTTATATTTTAGTTTCACTCATTATATCGCGCTTATTAATTGTGCACTGTCGTTTGACTTATTGGAGTGACTGGCCAATAAGATCCTGAATGGATAGGTCCGTCAAATTAGAAGTAGTGGTAAATTAAGCAAGCAAGTAAATTAAAATATAAAATATATTCTGAAATTAATATTTTGGATGGAGAAGCTTAAGTATTTGTTTTTCCCAACCCTTGATTTTCCGACTCTTTATTTTCCAAAAACAATTATTATAGCTTTTGTAACCCCCACCTTAAGACTTAGTCCAGCCGACCCTCTTTTAAAATTGAAACCCCCATATATTTAATCCTATCACCCCTACATATTTAATCATGTCAGTTACTAAGAATTAAAGAGGTCATCTCTATCTCTTTATAGCCTTGCCATTTTCGATCCAAAAATGGGCAGGGAAAGAAGAAAACGACGAGACATTTACAGACTTTGTTGTTTTCCTCATCCGACGTGACTACCCAGCGAATCCTTCGTCTCCCTCGCAACTCCTCAGCCCAGTGCTGCCTTTCCCTATCCTGGTGACCTCCGACGACCCAGTGACCGGCCGCCTCCGACGGGAACGAGTAACTCCTGCTCGATTTGGCGTCGACTTGCTATTCCAGTTCGGCAGTCCTTTCGACTCACCACTCCATGGACCGTCGCTGCCTCTTGCAGCTCTGGCGTCTTTCGTCGTTCCAGATCCAAGCCTCAACTGGCGGTATCGGGCAGCCCTTGCACGTTTCGGCGCCGACATCTTATTCCAGCCCGCCGTCCCTCCCAATCCCCGCCAGCAGCGGCGAAGAGCCCCTATTTTCCTCTCCAGCTATATAGTTGATCCTCTGTTTGGCGTTTGGATGTGGTATACCCCTCCCCAAACTCATCTCCCCCTTATTGTTAGTATAATTTTTATGCCTCATTAATATTTGACCAATTAAAAAATAGGAATTGTTTGCTTAAATTATCACTGTTCTTGTTTGTCGTTAACTTAAAAGTCGTGTTTGTTTTCTTTCATTGCTATCGCATGTGGATGATTTTATCATGTCGTTGAATACGAGCGAGTGGTAGACATTTTATGTGCGTTTATAAACGTTTGAACGGTAATCGATTTGAAAATTCTTGTGACACAATCCACCAGCGCAACTTATTTTAAAATTGATATCCGAGTTTTATCTTTTAAAATCAATCACCCGATTTTTTGGAATGCATCACATCTTCATTCTAGGGTTTGTTGTGAGCATTTGTATTTGTTTGTGATAGCTCGCATTGCATATAGAATTGAGGTATCACGTGTCCGTCACCTACAGACTAGTCTTGCGTCACGGGCAGCTGATTTATAAATTTGATGTAGTGGTCTAAGTCTAAGATAATCCATGCGCTCAGAATCTCACTAAGGACTCTTCAAGATCTACATAGATACCTGGAAAAATTGGAGGCCCAATTCCGCTTCTTCCCACCTTAGACCTTGTTCGCTAGGCTTTTCGCCCTCTTGTTCAATGAATTAGAGGGTACCATCGGCATGACCCTTCATCCAAAACACGTGGGTGAAAATGATTGTGATAGAGATTAACTGTATCTTCTCTGATCTCATATACACAATGAAGGTTATAACCATTGAATGGAGTTCGAACCAAAATGAGTCTGAGGTCAAGCCATAAAAATTCAAAACTCTACCAGTCCATGCCATATCGGCAGAAGAAGCCCTAAGAAGTGGTCTGTGAAGAATACAAGACACCACTACCTCTGGGAGTTGTTGCTCTCTCTCTCTCTCTCTCTCTCTCTCTCTCTTTCTCTCTCTCTAACGTAAATACAGCCAAACAAGAAAATATATGCAGCCATGTCTTTTGATGTTTCTTCAAACCTTATTAGTTTATTAGGCTAATGAATGCCCATCTAGCAAATTGAAAAACAATATGCAAAAAAACTCAAATAAGATAAAAAGCACTAGAGACTTTGAAAAGTGAAAATGGCTTACAGTACAGCCCAGAGGTCTTGGGCATTCTTCAAAGAACATCAGAGTCTTCGTTAACTTTTTCCCTTCCTTCCCAGCACTACCATGTTCCTCCAAGAACTTCTCCACATGAAATAGATCACAATGCCCAAGCCTTGGTGATGATAAATGGTCGATAGAAGGGACTATTTGAGCACCAGTGCAGCGTGATATACGCTGTAGAAGTGATCTTTTGACATTCAAAACAACTGAAATATCTTTTGCAAGGAGATAATCTTGAGCAAAACGAGACACAGATTTCTCCACCAAAAGAACATGGGGGTGTTGAGAATCAATTCTCGCAACTGCCATCTTCAAGTGATCCATTTCCTATTAGCAGCATTTCATAAGAATATATAACATCTGTTTGCAACATTGAGGGAAAATTTTGAAAGAATCAACATAATAACGTTTACTTGTTGCAGCAAAGTGTCAAAACTGGATAAATTCATTACTCGCTGATACTCAAGAGCTCCTCCGAGAATTAGGAGACACGGATTACAAATATTTGACATCATATGGCGGTGTGCTACATTCTTCTTACAAACAACTCCTCTAACGACCACACTAGCCACGAAAATAAACATTAAACGTGAAGAGAATCAGAAATTTTTACCGTGTGTCAACAAATGAAAAAGTAGAAAATAAACAAATCAGGGGCCATACAAATAATTATTAAAAAAAACTAGAACAATTACCTTTGACTGCGGTGTCCGCAAGCAACATACTTAACCTTAACATATCCACCAGGATCCATTCCTCCCCCTCTGCTGGTGTCTGGCTTGAGAAGTGTTGCTGCTTCCCATGACAATGACGTAATAATCTCCAACCAGCTCTCCTTGTCACCCTCTTCACCAATGGGAAGATTTTCAACCTGAAGAAGCTGGGTAATTAATGCTCTAAAATGGCCACCAACAACACTTTTTAATGCTCTCCTCTGCTCATCACTTGATTGGTCTCTACTCCGGGATTCACCACTGCCAAAACTCTTTGAGGAACGGAGGTATCCCCATTCTCCAGCGGCATATTCATCTTCATCGTCAATTGGGAATGCCTCGTTCTCATCTTCCTCGTCCTCGGGTTCAGGAGGGAGCCAAAGTAGTCCATTGTTCTCAAAATCTACAGGTTCAACAACACATTCCATGCCATAAATGGATGAAGAAATACTGTAGTCATTACCATGCTCAGGTCCAACTTCTGCCACTTTATCAGAATATGTAGAATCCTGAGACTTCGTGCTATCACCAACTGGAGAGGGAACAGTATCAAAAGCATGGTGTTCATCAGCATGGTTCACTTTATTTCTGTCATATTTGTGATCGATATCATCATATTCAACACGCCCATAATAGTCATCACAATACTGGAAATGATGTGCTTCTGAGTCAGAATGGCATACACCATTCATATCATCATAGTAATCGCTTCTGCACTTTAACACTTCAGTGAGTATTAAGACAGAAATAGAGAAGAGATGAAGGTCACATTATTTGAGCTTAATTAGAAAGTTATTTTCCCATAATTTCAATATGATTACGAAAATATAAAAGCTGCACAAGAAAATTTAAGTTTCGGCCGCTATGGCATGTAAAAACAGATCAACTATGAAGGAAGAAGATCAGTGTGAATTAAAATCATGGCATTCCCTAATAGTGTTGTTAAAAGTAAGCAGGGAAGATAAAATAAAATTCTGAAAATAAGTTTATTGCAGTTTGTAGAAGGAAAATTCAGTTGAATATTGAATACTGAATATCAATATTTCCCCCTATTAATTCTTTGTTTCCATGTACCCATCAATAAAGATCATACTCGTGTATTGTTGCCCTAATGAACCGTGGGATAACTTTTCCGCTTGGTAGCAAAGCGTTGTGGCGAACTCTTCTCCAAGAAATCTCTGAGACCAACGTTGATACCTCTAGTGACCACACAAACACGGATAGTTTTCGGCAAGCCTTCCCAAGAGCCAATCAATTGTCGTCGACACTTTCAAAAAATCGATTGACCTTCGACGAGTCTTCCCAAAAACTGATCGACCTTCGTCGAGTCATCCCGAAAAACGATCAACCTTTGTCGATTCTTCCCAAGATCTTGTCACCTTAATTACTTGCTCGCATAGCCTCGCAGACACCCGGCAAACACCTCAGATCACTCTCCTGGCTCTATAGAGTTTTGTAGATGCCCGAAAAGGCTTCCAAGACAATCGAACATAATTCCACTCGGTTCCCTTTCCCTCGCCAGCTCTTCATCTCTCACTTGGAGGGCTCACAGAGCCGCCTCATGGAGTCACCAAAAGCTACCCTCTCTGGCGAGTAATGCTCTAGGGTAGCTTAGAATCCGGTGGTAATCAAGGTATTTCCCTTTTGAATCTGCACCATTGGTACTTTGTCTTTAACCTTCATGGGAGACTCTTTGGACTAGTCATCAAGTATCAATGTCACTCAGATGGTCAACCCCCATGGACGCAGTCATTTTGGATCCCTAAAAATTTTTATAGAGGTATTGGACAACACCCAATTACCTAGAATGGTCGCAAGCAACACATGAAATCATCAATTATACGATGAATTATGCAATAATGATCCAAACATAGAATGTAGACATGAATTATACCATGAATTATGCAATAATGATCCATAGACTAGTGGATTTATGCTGGTGTCACTCTCAGATGAACATGTTTACCACAAGAAGTGCAGATCATTAGGGAGCATGGGAGGTGTTTTCTCTCATGATTGATGGATGCACACCATCACACCCATACAGCACAAAAGTTCATAGGAGGATCAAATAGAGTTCAATGACCCGTCCTTCCACGTATAGAATTAATTAAACGTGAGTTTGTGTTCCTTGCTAGGAACACATTCTAAGTACATTCAGTTGTCATGGGGGATTCAAAATTGCAGGATGTGTCTTATAAATTATGAACGTGAACCTGAACATTCTCTACTAAATATAAGAAATCAGAATTTAGAAATTTCAATAGATTGATGAGTTGAAGTAAAAATTAGAACTCAAAGACATAATAAAAGTATAAAAATATGTAATTTACATTATTACATTTTATTTCATATAAACATATGTATATTATCTTGTTATACAAGACATGAGCTCTGTTTTCAGTTATTGCATATCTAGACTCTTCATGCATGTATTTAAAATTATTGTTTGTGTCGCAGAGAGGAAGATTCTTACTCGCTAGTGGGCTGATTCCATTTTCTTACTTTTCTAGTGCCACTAAGAGGATGATTCTTTCTTACGCGCTAGTGGGCTGATATTAAGATATTTCTCTAACTCTAGCTTAAATTTTTTCTTTCCAATATATGCTTTAGTTTTTTGTGTTATTGTGTCAATTTTATTACTGTTGCTTAGGTTTACTTCATATCATAAGTGTCGGACAGCCATTTCAAATGTTGTTGAACTAGGTATGGATGTTACGGGTACAAAGCAAAATTAGTAACTCAGGAAGCCAAACTCAGGATGTTAATTATCAGGAAACCGTTGTGCCAGTCGCAAAGATGGATTCCATTTTGGTACTACTATCATGTGCAGCATGCCTCAAATGGGATTGACAACCAGTAGATGTAAAGACTGATCTTCTTCAAGGTAATTTGGAAGAGAAAGTGTACATGAAGTTCCTATGGGATTCTCAAAAATGGGGTAACAAGGGAAATTTTGTCACCTCACGAAGTCTCGTTATAGTCTGAAACAATCACTTCAAGCATGGTTCAGGAGGTTTCACAGAGCAATGACTTTGTTGTGATATAATCATATAAATGGAGTTATTCAGACCACACCCTCTTTGTAAAGAGAAGAAGGATAACTTCTCAAAAAGAAGTTATTTAGATCCATAAATTTAATCTTACATGTAATATATTTGATAAATGTGGATTTAAATGAGTTAAATGAGATAAATTTTATATTTGATCTAAGTGAGGGTGGGTATTATCGTCAATTTCTTATGTTTTAATGAAGAAATGTTAAAGAATTCAATTTGAAGAAATGAAGCTAAACCGAGTTGAAGTATGAGAAATATGTTACAACAAGTTATTTTCTGTTTAGAGCAGTTACACAGATTCAAAAAGTTGTAACAAATAAGCATTTATTGCAACAAGGCGGAATACGAATTTTGAAATTTAAAATTCAAACCAAGCGACGGTTTTGAAAATGAAAGGAGGCATTTATTCAGAGGATTGAAGGCTTCGTTTAAGGCGAAAATTACTATAAAAGGGGGTTTTAAAAGAGGAATCAATGGGCCAAGGGGAGGATTTCCATTCAAAATTGATTTCCAACTAGATCTAATGTTCTTCATCAAAAACAGGATCTGCGAAAATTATGAGTAGATTTCCTGCAGCGTTTAGAACTTCGATCATCATGTCTTGTAAGATTTTTCTTATTGTGTGGTGTATTTCTATAGTTATGAACTTGTAGAAAGAGATCGAAAACTTGTATATATTTCTTATGTATTTAAATACAAGGAGAGAATACAAATATATAAGAGGAAGAAGGAGAGAGAATCAATCATATACATGATGTGGGACTAAAGAGGAGAGAAGAGAAAAGGAAAAATGGGCCCAATAATGGGCTCTTTACATGGGCTTTTCTAACACTCTCCCGCAAGCTAGAGCATACAAATCGTATGCACCAAGCTTGGACAAGCATTGATAGAAGAGGGGCCTGGAAAGAGCCTTTGTGAGGACATCCGCAACTTGTTCAGACCCTGGAACATGCTTTAGATCGAGCTTCTTCATTTGAACTTTCTCCCGGATGAAGTGACAGTCGACTTCGATGTGCTTCGTTCTTTTGTGGAATACCGGGTTCTTGGCGATATGTATAGCAGCTTGGCTGTCACAGAGGAGAAGAGTCGGTGAAGGTAGTTTTACACCGAGATCAGTGAGAAGACTCTCAAGCCACGTCAGTTCAGACACTACAGATGTCATTGCCCGGTATTCTGTCTCAGCTGATGATCGAGCAACGACTGCTTGTTTCTTGCTTTGCCATGTAACCAAATGTCCTCCAAAGTAGGTGCAAAATCCATTGGTAGATCGTCGGTCATCAAGGGAACCAGCATAATCAGCATCTGAGTATGTCACCAATGTTGGAGCTGAAGAAGAGGTTCTGTAAACAAGTCCTTGACCAGGAGCTGTTTTAAGGTATCTGAGAATGCGTTCAACAGCCTGAAAATGAGATCTTCGAAGGGAGTGCATGTATCGACTAACAATACCAACATCGAAGGAAATATCTGGTCTGGTAACCATGAGATAGATCAATTTTTCAACGAGACGACAATAATATTCTGGATTCTGGAGTAGAAGATCCGAGTCAGATGCATGGGCGCACAGCTTGTGGTTTACATTCATAGGGGTGTCACTCGGCTTACAGCCTGAATTACCTGCATCATGAAGGAGGTCGAGGCAATACTTCCTTTGAGAGAAGACAAGCCCATCCGGTCGTCTGGCAACCTCAAGACCCAAGAAGTATCGTACGGGCCCCAGATCCTTTGTCTGAAAGACGGAACTTAAATGTAGTTTGATTGCATGTATCCCTTGTGAGTCATCTCCTGTAATGATGATATCGTCAATGTATACTAACAGAAGGACCGTTCCTGTTGTTTGGTGACGAGTAAACAGCGAGAAGTCGGCCGAGCTTCGAGTAAAACCAATCTCACGAAGGGTCTTACTGAATCTGTCAAACCATGCCCGTGGGGATTGTTTGAGACCATACAGAGCATTCAAAAGACGGCAGACCTGAGACTCCCCCGTGGTCTCAAACCCGGGTGGTTGCTGCATATACACTGTCTCCTGGAGATCCCCATTAAAGAAAGCATTCTTGATATCCAGTTGAAATAAGGGCCACTGGTGATGGACAACGACAGAGATGAGGACGCAAACGGTATTGAGCTTGGCCACCGGAGAGAAAGTTTCCTCATAGTCGAGCCTCTGTTGTTGGATGAAACCACGAGCCACGAGACGAGCCTTCAGACGGTCAATTGTCCCATCAGCAGCATGTTTGATGACAAAGACCCACTTGCACTCAACCGGTTTCTGACCCGGAGGAAGGGGTACTACAGTCCATGTCCGGTTAGCCCAGAGAGCAGACATTTCTTCCTCCATGGCTGCCCGCCAGTCCGGATGTTGAAGCGCCTCCTGCAGAGTTAGGAACAGAGACCGAAGAAAGAGAAGTAGCAAATGTGTGCAGGAGGGGAGAGAGCCGCGATGGAGGGAGACGTAGTTGGCCAGAGGATGAGCAGTGTAGGGCGGTACTGATCAGCACAAGGACGCGGGTCCAAGTATCTGTGATTGAGGCCGACTGCAGAGGGGCGAACTGGAAACCGGGAGTCTGGCGACGAGTGTAGACATGGATTAAGGGTGGTCGTTGCGAGTGGAGCAGAGACCGCTGGTGGACAGGTGGAGCAGTCCGGCGAAGGTGGTGTAGTAACGGAGATAACCGGGCGTGGGATGGATGGCGGGAGAGCCCGCAGCTGGTGGTAGATGTAGCGGGCCGGATAAACCAAGGAGCAGGAGAAAAACGGTTGATCTTACCGGAAGGTAACATCAGCAGAGACCGAGATTTTTCGAGTAGCTGGAGAATAACATACATGGCCCTTCTGGGTGCGCGAATAGCCGACAAAGATGTGTTTAGCCGTCCGGGGATCCAACTTATCTGAGGACGGCCCCAGACGGTGGACATAGCAGGTGCTGCCAAAGACGCGAGGCGAGAGAGGAAAGGCCGGAGTGGAGGGAAACAACAGGCTGAACGGAGTAGCATATTGGAGGATGGAGGAAGGGAGACGGTTGATGAGAAAGCAAGCAGTGGAGACCGCAAAGTTCCAGTAAGGCTTGGGAACGTGCATTTGAAGCATGAGGGAGCGGGTTACATCGAGTAAGTGTCGGTTCTTCCGTTCGGCAACACCGTTTTGTTGGGGTGAGTAAGCACAAGATGTTTGATGACTAATCACGAATTCAGAGCATAAATCGGTAAATCCGTGACCGGTGTATTCTCGAGCATTATCGGTGCGCAATGTTTTGAGGGTGGTGTGGAATTGTGTACGGGTCTCAAGGACAAAAGCCCGAAAAATACGGGAAAGCTCGGAGCGATCACGAAGTAAGTATAGTCACGTAGTGCGAGAGTAATCATCAATAAATGTGATAAAGTAACGAAAATCATAAATACTTGTAATCTTAAAAGGGCCTCATACATCACATCAGAATGAACCAAATCAAATGGAGCAGCGCTCCGTGTACAATGCGCAGGAAAAGAAGAACACGGCTGCTTGTCGAAGATACATGACTCACACTGAAACGGATGAAGAGAGAGATCAGGAAAAGGCCGCTGGAGGACCGGCAGAAGGGCATGCCCAAGACGTCGATGCCACTCAGTGGAAGAGACAGAAGAGAGAATGGTGGGAGAATCGTCGAGAAGGTAGAGCCCGTTCCGCAGTGTGTCTTTACCTATAGTAGTCTGCGTCCGCCGATCCTGTATAACAAAAGAAGAAGATGTGAATATGACAGATAAATCAAGATCACTAGTAAGACGTCCAACAGAGAGTAAATTGAACGGGGAGATCGAAACATGAAGAGGCGAGCGAATGGAGATCGACGGGTTGAGAGAAAGATATGCCGAGCCGGAGACGGGAACTGTCGCCCCATTGGCCACAGTGATAGACTTCGGATAAGGAGAATCCGAGTACTGGGCAAGCCGTCGCGAAGTAATGTGATGAGTGGCACCTGAGTCCACGATCCAGCACGGGCTGGTGGATAAACAAGCAGTACCTGTGTTGGAGACGGAGGCAAGGACGCAAAGGGCGGGTTTAGCAGCCCTTGGAGTTGCTGGAGCTAGAGACGGACGGCCTCACGATCAGGAGGGGCGGCAGAGGGGGCGTCAGCAACAACAGATGCCATCGGACGAGGAGGATAACCCATTTTCCGGTAGCAGGTCGCCTCAAGGTGGTTGTCTTTCCCGCAGTAGGAACACTTCGGCCGACCCCGGCCATCACGCCCACGGCCCCGAGATCTCGAATGTCCGCCTCGAGCAGTAGGTAGGAGGGGACGGTATCATAGATTCGAAGGGGCCTGCTGAAGAAGGGTCGTGGGAGAAAGAGCAGATTTCATTTTTATCCGGAGGAGGTGACACGCGGAGAAGCATAGATTTTTAATTTTTCAAACAATTCTTCAGAGAACGACGGTGTTGTGGGAGATGACAAGTGCAAAAAAGCAATATACCGTGCACCGTTTTTGATATCGCACCAAACAGATGTACGTATTTTTGCATTAAAATCGTTGCAAGATAGTTAATACGGTGCGGTTCGGTCCTGGACAAAACCGCATAAACCGCACCGCATTCTAAAGATTCATCACAATAGACATAGAAATATATATAATATATAGACTACTCATAATATATATATATATATATACCACTATTAAAGGAAATCTTGTTAAATTTTGTTTCATCATGAGTTGATAATTTATCAGCCGTTTTCAGATCACTTTATTCAATCATTGGATAAAACTAAAGAAGTATAGGACTCCTAAAGCTAGTACTTGCAGAGGGACATTAGAGAGAGAGGGGGGAGAGAGAGTGGCTAGTCAGGCGGGCGGCTTCTTCATAAGAACGATTAATTTATTTAAATATTATATTACTTGATCTGACACATGCACTTCTCCATATTAATTAATCACCGTATCAGGGGGAATTTTTCTTGCGAGAGAACCTCTATCGAGATGAGGTGCAGCTGAGAGATTAGTTTGTGCGGCGGATGTTTTTGAAGATCTCTATATATAATATAATATAGTATATTATATCTTATATATTATTCATTAGAGAGAGGAGAAAAAGAGAGGCTGATTGAGAGAAATATTAATTATTGTAAGTAAAAATGTACATATTATGAATTACAGAATAAAAATTAGTAATCGTGATTGATATTTTTTTACAAGCTCATCTTTAAGTATTTCTTCATATGTAGTTGCGGGCACGGCCGTGACGGCCGTCGAAGCCCGCAAAAAACCGCAAAATCGCACTGGCGGGTACTATCGTGCTTGGCAGTGAACCCCATGTCGGGCACTCGAACAGTGCGGGGGGCGGGAAATTGCTCGAAAACCGCATAGTTTACCGGCCGGGTACTATGGCGCGTGGCCATCGGGCCGGAGACAAAACCGCATAAACCGTGCACTGTCACTCGTATATGATTATATATATATATATATATATATATATATATATATATATGTATATATAATATCCCATCAAATCTGCCCAATAAAATCAAAACAGTGTAATTGGCATCGTCCGACCAAACAGAGAAAAGTCGGGCGAGGGTTTAAACTCGCTGCAACACTCACGAAACCCTACTCTCTACTTCCATCTACCCAACACGCAAGAGAACCCTGCAATCCTTCCTCGGCAAACCCCATCTCACCTCCACTGTCATGGTTTCGCCAGAGAAGATCTTAGGGAAAAAGATTTCCGCTGCTCTTTGTTCGGCGCCTCGCAATCGTCACCACCACCGAGTGTGGCTTCTCATCACGCCGCTCTTAGCTCTGCGCCAAATCGTCTTTGCCTCCGTTGGCTGCGCCTTCTACCTCTGGCGCTCTAAGTTCCGCAAAACTTCTGTTCTGGTATATTTATCAGTTGTGTTTGCATGCATTGCTGTGATTATAATTTTCTTTATGTAATGATATCTATGTTACTTGTGTTTGGATTTGATAATCTGAGTTTGAATCATCGAAACAACTTCATTTATCTCCTAACGGAACAATGGTTAGGTTGACGCTATTGCCTAATGTAGTCTAAAGTTCCCAGATTTGAATTCACAAAATATTGTCTGCAAAAGGCAATTATACATGCCTGATCAACAGAGATTTTGTTTGTACTAGGTTTTTCAGATGAAAAAAACTTATTTTAGCAGTTATTGCATAACATAAGCAGGAATACCATATTGAATGTACCTGATTATGAGTAATATTTTAGCAATAATTTGATAAAAAATGATCTTGTGAGGTATTAAGGATTGATGGATTCTGATGTACATTAATGGTTGTTGTGTGCACAAATAATAGCAGCAGTTTGAATGTTGAACATGGCTTGAAACTTTTGTTTGTAGATTCCAGATTGGTGTGAAGGAATATATTTTTTGGGCTCGGGATCGAGTTTAGACTCGGGGTGTGAAGGGGATTATTATCATAGAACACAGTTTATGGTAATCTCAATTCTTTCCTAATGACGTCCGACGATGGTAATCTCAATTCTTTCCTTATGGTATTATTGTGAGATGGATAATGTTATTATTTTTTGGTTGAACTTTCATTTGATTTCATTTGCTTTTTTTATGACAAATTTGGTTAGTCATAATGTAGTTTTTGATGAGATTTGGTAAATGTGCAAAAACCAAAACAGCACCGCAAAAATCGACTTTAAACCGCATCAATGTCAAACTGCACTGCATGGTTTGGATGTGATGCGGTTTTGTAAAGTCCAAAACCGACTCTCTTCGGTGCAGTTGAGGTTTGGGCTCAAACCGCACCAAACCTCATCAGTTTAACCCCTACTTCTAGGCACAAGATTTTTTAAAAAAGTTTGCTTCCTAACAATGTATTTTTATTGACTTCTAAAAATAATGGTGGAAGGGTGAGTAAGAACGGAGTCAATGATGTAAGTCAAGACGTTGAGATTAGGTAGTTAGTTGATAAAAAATGATTAAGACCATCTTTGGATCATTTCACACCATAAAGCCTACATTTGTTCTTGATCATTCATTACCCTTTTAGCTGAAGTCTTTTCATTTTGATACGCATTATTCCATGCATAAATTTCCTGTATTCTTACCAGTTTTATCTTAGTAAACTTTTTATTTATAGGTGTTTAATTTAATATATATATATATATATCATATTGATATGTGGACCAAGTATGTGTACATATACTTGTAATGATCTCAACTACGGAGTATAAAACATATATGGCATAGTGATAGGTGGCCCAGCAATGTATGCATATTCCTGTAATGATCCCAACTATGAAGCATAGAAAATTTGGTGTAATGTTATGAGAATTCGGGACCAAATATGTGAAAATGTTGTTTGGGAATAAAACCTCATAATATGGAAAGTTATTAAGATTATTAACTAAGGAAATATTGTTTTAAATGTGGGTGTTATTGTCAATTTCTTATGTTTTAATTATAAACATGTTGATTATTTCAACTTGAAGAAATGAAGCTAAACCGAGTTGAAGTCTGAGAAATATGTTGTAACAAGTTATTCTCTGTTCGGAGCACTTATATAGATTTATGGAAAGTTATTAAGATTATTAACTAGGAAAATACCGTTCTAAATGTGGGTATTATTGTCAATTTCTTATGTTTTATTATAAAATTGTTGAATAATTCAACTTGAAAAAATGAAGTAAAACCGAGTTGAAGTCTGAGAAATATGTTGCAACAAGTTATTCTCTGTTCGGAGCAGTTTCACAGATTCAAAACGTAGGTGTAACAAATACGTGTTTGTTGCAACAAGGCGGAATACGAATTTCGAAATTCAAAATTCAAAACAAGTGACGGTTTTGAAGCTGAAAGAAGTCGTTTATTCAGAGGATTGAAGGCTTCGTTTAGGGCGAAAAATACTATAAAAGAGGGGTTTTAAAAGAGGAATCAAGGGCAAAGGGGAGGAATTCCATTCAAAATCGATTTCCATCTAGATCTAAGAGGAGGCGCACAGGTTCTTCATCAAAGACAGGATTTGCGAAAATTTAGAGTGGATTTCTTGCAGCATTTAGAACTTCGATCATCATGTCTTGTAAGATCTTTTCTTTTATATGCTGTGCTTCTATAGTTATGAATTAAATCGCTAAGTTTTGTATAATGAGATTACTATGATTTGTTGTGATAATGAATTATCCCAATTTTATGAATGTTTGATAAATTATTTTTATTGAGTTTATGATATTGATATTGAAACTTTTGGATGAAGTTTTCATCTTATTACTGCACTTCGAGATTCGAAAGATAAGTTTTGTAAGTATATGAATGAAATTTTTCCCTTCTTATTGCGTTTCGAAATTCGAGAGATGAATTGTGTAAGTATATGACTGAAGTTTTCACCTTTTTACTGCACTTTAAGATTCGAGAGATGAGTTGTGTAAGTATATCATATATTCAATATAACATGGAAGGAGAAAGATTTCGTCTTTTAATAGCAACATCGATTTTTATTTTCATATTATTCCTTCTCGTATTGAGTGTTTTAAATATCTTGGATCAATAGTTCAAAATGACGAGGTATTGATAAAGATGTGACATATAAAATCCAAGCGGGTTGGCTGAAGTGGAGAGGCGCGTCAGGGATCTTATGTGATCGTAAAGTACCATTAAAACTTAAGGGCAAGTTTTACCAGACTGCAATTAGACCAACGATGCTCTATGATTCTGACTGTTTGGCAGTGAATTTTGTACATGAGCAAAAAATGGGAGTTGTGAAGATGAGAATGCTTAGTTGGATGTGTGGACACACGAGACTGGATAAAATTAGGAATGAATGTATCAGGGATAAGACAGGAATAGCACCAATTGCAGAAAAGATGCAAGAAACTTGACTAAGATGGTTTGGACACGTACAAAGGAGTCCATTATACACATGTTAGGCATTGTGAGTCTAGTTACTAGGCATGTTAAACGAGGGAGGGGTGGACCAATAAAAATTTGGAATGAAACTATAAGGAAAGACATGATGTACTTAGGCATTAGTGAGATTATGATAAAAGATATGGCACAATGACGACAAAGGATCCATATAGTCGGCCCCACTATAGTGGGATAAAGGCTTCAGTGTTGTTGTTTATACTATTCTTCATTTCGTCTTAGTTAGAGATGACAAGGAAAATAAAGAATATAGTGATTTCTGATATCGAGAGATACTGATTTCAGCCTTAAAATTGTTGCAAGATAATTGATTGAGCATTTTTATAAAGTAACATTTTAAAGATTCATCACAATAAGACAAGAAATCAAAATAGAATACTACTTCTCCAAATAGATAAAAAGTATTTTTAAAAAAAATTATTGTTAAATTTTATTAGTGTTTATCCGTTTTCAAAATCATACTATTCAATCTGCTTGAATTTAAAAAAAAGGTTAAACTAGTACTTGCAAGCGTTAGATTAGTCATTTTTTCATGGGAACGATTTTTACTTTCATTATATTACTGAATGCGACACATGCACTTGCATACATCTATTTTCATCATCTCAAACAACTACTATAATGTCAGTTTTCATTTTATATATCGATAACATTATCATCACTGGATATGATGATGAAGAAATCGCATGGCCGAAAGCATGCTTATGCAAAAGATTTGAAGGTAAAGATCTAAGATAATTGAAATATTTCTTAGAAATTGAAGTTGTAAAATCTAAGATAATCAAAATATTTCCAAGGAATTGAAGTTATAAGATCTAATCAAGGAATCATTATATCTCAACGAAAGTATGGCATGGACCTCCTAGAAGAAACTAGCATGCTTAGTGTACAACCCATATACGTCGAGGGTGGACCTACTCAAAGCTAGGTCAGCAAGAAGTCAAAGTCAGCAGGCCAAGACAGAGATCAGAGTCAGCTGTCAAGACTGTTGAAGGCCTAGGCAAGTATGGCAAGCACTCCTCGCATACTCGACAGGTAGGTGACTAGGGCAGATACTCGCCCCAGCCAGACGAGTTCCCTAAAGGTTGCCAAGTCGTCGGTAGGGGTTAGGCTATAAATATGACCCCCCCCCCCCCCCCCCACCCCCACCCACCCACCCACCCATCCACCCCTTGGATTTGCATATAAAGAGGACCTCAGGGGTATGAGGATATGGACTTCGAAATCTCGCAAAAGATCTCGACTTGACCTTTTTCTAGACTTCTAGTCGTGCGAGGTAATGATCATCCACTTGATCGACATCCTCTAGTAATCGCCAATTAGTGTCCACCTTATACCCTGCTCGGCTATCTTTGGTTGTGGAGGGGAAGCTTCTTCTTAAAATCCGAGTACGTGGTGGGGCCTCCCTGCCGCAGCACATGGGGTTCTTTAAGTGTTGTCTTAGTTCCTTTGTCCTGGCCCGTCAAGCCGTCTAGTCCTTGCCCTTCAAGCCGACTGCCTTGATCCGAATTTTTGGAGTAAGGATTTTCCTGACCTCAACATTTTGGTACGGTGAGCGTAGATCGCAGCCGAGAAGGAAGGTTTTTGCGAGTAGGCAAGATGGTGGATCAGGGCGAGAATAGAGATATAGTCGGCAACTCAGCAGGAGGAGGAGGCTTTGTGACCGTGGTGGTTTTCGAAGAGTTCGCGCGGAGGATAGAGAGGGCGATACTCGTAGGGTTCCCTCCTCACGCGAACGTAACGGCGACCTCGCCTCGTCGCGTGGCTCCGTCCGAGGAAAGAGAGCCACCCAGGCAACAAGGGAAGGAGAGAGTGGAAGAGGAGCTAGAGCGACTAGTGCAGTCGAGGTATTGCCCGACGAACTACCAGGGCATCAGGTTCCGAGATGCGGAGAATCCGGCGAGGTTCCAGGATACTCGGCAAGGTGGCGAGTATGGGGAAGATACTCGTCAGTATGAAGTTCATCATCGCCAAAGAGGGAGGAGACCTTTCTGCGATGAGATGTTAGCAACCCCAGTTCCTGAAGGCTTCAGAAAGCCAGTCCTGAGCTACTACTCTGGAAGAGATGACCCGGTCAGGCATCTCCAGTGGTTCGAGGACGTGGTCTCCATCCGCAACATGACAGACGCGTTCAAATGTCGATTCTTCTCCATCACCTTCGAGTGGAAGGCCGAAGACTGGTTCCACCAGTTGTCGGGAGGTTCCATCTATTGCTTTGAAGACCTGCGTCGGGGTCTGATGACGAGGTTTGCAACGTCCAAGAAGAGAAAGGAGGCAACTGCCCTCTTCAAAATCTTGCAAAGGAAGTAGGAAAGGCTTGACCATTGCATCGACCGATTCTAGGAGGAGGTTTTGGACATCAACTCAAAGCCCTCGGTGTCTTACGCGGACTTGATCGGGAGAGAGAACAAGTTCGTGCAAGGAGAGGAGGAGAAGAACGTCGATTTTTTGGTCAAGCTGGACGGAGAGGCGTCGGAAGGCAAGGAGAGAGGAGGAACTTCTAAGGTGAAAGCATGGGTTGTCCCAAGAAAAGGAAAGGAGGAGAGGAGGAGAGGAGTCGAGAAGGAGAGAAGAGACCAGAAGGGTGGAAGAACCTAGGAGGCAGGAGAGGCCTCGTAGGCAAAAAGAAAGGAGGCCCGCAACGGCTCCGGAGAGAAGGGATGAGGCATGGAGATTCCAGTATCCCATGAACCGACCCCAGTGGAGGCCAGCAGGAAGACCCAGGTACCAGAACCAGGAAAGGAGGAACGGCAACCAGCAGGAGAAGAGGCCGGGTAGAGCACGGGAGGAGGCGATGGTCATTGCCCAGCAAGAAAATAGGAGTCGCAGGAGGAACCAGTCGGTGAGGAACCAGGCAGAGGAGGTTCCCCTTTACTGCGATCTGCATCGAGTGGAGGGGCACGGGACCTTGGCTTGCCCAGACTTTTGGGAAGCAAGGAGGAGGCTGGAAGCGGGAGCAGTGGAGAGAGCAAGAGAGGCAAGGGGTCCCCACAGGACCGGTAGCATTCCAAGCTCCGGGGAGGAGGAACGAGGACCGGGTCGACTAAAGCGGTCGCGAGGAAGTGGTCCAGGGAGCAGGAGACGGACAAGTGGGGGTGATCCACGGAGGAGACGGGCTAGGAGCTTCCCGCAAGGGAAGTCTCCATCAGATCTACCGCAAGAGTGTCGCTTCGACCTCACAAGCGTCGCCGTCGTTGGAGTAAATTACTTTTTTCGAGGAGGATATGTTGGGGAATGAGAACCCCTTTCATGATGCCCTTGTCATTCAAGTCGTCATCGAAGACTTCATCGTTGAACGGATCCTGGCAGACAACGGGAGCTCGGTGAATGTCATCTTCAAAAGGACATTCGTCGGGTAGCAGGTGGAGGCGTCCATGGTCCTAGCTGCGGACGGACGCCTCTTTGGCTTCTCCGGAGAGAAGGAGGTGGAAGGAGGAGCAGATCTTCTGGTAACACTTGGCGACACCTCGATCAGGTGCAGCTTCATCATCGTGGAAGCGCCAAGCTGTTACAGTGCAATATTTGGGAGGTTGCTCATCAACCACTTCAAGGCAGTCAATCTTCCTATCACCAGTTCCTAAAGTACTGTCGAGGCGATGTCCAAGTGAGGATCAGGGGTGATCCTAAGTCTGCAAGGGAGTGTTATCTCAGTGTCGTCAGTACCATCAGCTGGATGGAGGATGCGGAAAAGTTGGAGAAGATCTTGGAAGGAGAAGAGGGGTGGGAGCCGCGGAGAAGCTCGAGGAAGTGGAGGTGATCTCCAAGGATGGAGAGCCCGGACTGCTGAAGATCGGAGAATCCCTAACGCTGGAAGGGAAGGTGGAGATAGCGGCCTATCTACAAGAAAATGTAGACATCTTCGCCTGGAGCGTCGCGGAGATGTCAGGAATCGATGCAGAGGTTGTCAGTCATCGCCTCAATCTGGACTCGAAGGTCGTGCCCTTCTGTCAGAAGCAAAGGAACAGCGCAACTGCGCTGTCCGAGCCGATTAGGGAGGAAGTAAGGAAACTGATGGATGCAGGTTTTGTTTCGGAGATCCAGTATCCAGACTGGGTCTCCAATGTTGTCGAAAGAGACTGGAGACTTTGTACCGATTTTTTTATGTTGAATAAAGCTTGCCCGAAGGATTGCTACCATTTGTCTCGAATCGACAGGCTGGTTGATTCAACCGTCAGTTTTCCTGTAATGAGTTTTCTTGATGTTTTTTCAGGATACCGGATCCGGATGCATCCCCCAGACTGTCGTGATGTCTCATTCATCACCAGCGATGGCCGTTATAGCTATAAGATGATGCCCTTCGGACTGACGAACGAGGGTGCGACATATCAGAAGATGATGGATCAAGTCTTCAATGAGCAAAAAGGGCGGAACCTGGAAGTGTACGTGGATAACCTCCTTGTCAAAAGCAAGAGCATCGCGGAACACATTAAGGATCTTGTAGAGACCTTCGCGATGCTTCGAAAGTTCAAGAAGCAACTAAATCCGGCCAAGTGCGTTTTCGAGGCAGGAAGAGGAAAGTTCTTAGGCCACCTCACTCCAAGAGGGGTGGAGCCCAATCCGGACAAAGTGAAAGTCATTCTGGAGATGGCATCCCCGAAGAATTCTAAGGAAATCCAGAGGCTAACAAGAAGGTTGTCGTGTCTTAGTCGCTTCTTATTCAAGGCAGGAGAGAAGTGTTCTCCTTTTTTCAAAACTCTTAGAGGCAACCAGCATTTCGAGTGGACTACGGAGTGTGAGGAAGCTTTTGGAAAGCTCAAGCAGCAGTTAACTCAAGCTCCTCTACGCCAAGACCCTAAAGAAGGCGAAAGATCTCCTTTATCTAGGAGTGGAGCGGAAGCAGTCAGCTCAGTACTTGTCAGAGAAGAGGCGAAAGCGCAGCTTCCTATCTACTAAGTAAGTCGGGTTCTCAGGCAAGTCGAGACGAGATATTCCATTCTGAAGAAGTTAGCTTTTGCCTTGGTGATTCCAGCGCGAAAGCTCCGGCCTTATTTTAAAACTCACTCCATCAAGGTCGTCTCCGATCATCCTCTCTGAAGTATCTTGGATGGAGTGGAGCATTCAGGGAGACTGGCAAAGTACGACGTGAGGCTCAGCGAGTTTGACATTTCTTTCTCACCAAGGGTGGCGCTTAAGGCTCAAGCAGTGATAGATTTCCTGAATGACTTCTCGGCCGAGGCAGGGAGAGACGAAGGCTCTTCAAGCTCAGTCACTTTGAAGATGTTCGTGGACGGAACTTCGAGCAATAATTCGGAGGGAGCGGGCGTCGTGTTTATGAGCCCGCAAGGAACGAGGATCGAGCAGGCTGTCGAGATCGTCTTCCCCGTCATAAACAACCAGGCGGAGTACGAGGCCGTGGTGGCAGGCTTGCGTCTCGCCAAGGAGCTGGGGATCCATAACCTCAAGGCCTTCACCAATTCAATGGTGGTCGCATCTCAAATCAGGGGAGAGTTCGAAGTGCACGACCTCATCCTGCAAAGATACCTGGTAAAAGTGAAAGGCTTGATCGGGAACTTTCAAACCTTCTTCGTCGAGCACGTACAGCGAGCGGAGAACTCGGATGCAGACCACCTAGCCAAGTACAGCCTGAGGGCCAGCGGAACAGTGACAGAGTTGTTTCAACCGTCTGTCGAGGAGGGGGAGATGATGGAGATCGAACAACAAGCTCCTTGAAAGGTTTCGTTCGACACCTTTCTATCAACAGGCCGGCTTCCCGCTAACGACGGTGACCAAAGGAAGTTTTGATACAAGGCATCTAACTATCTGCTACACGAAGGAGAACTATATCGCAAGACCATCTCGGGCCCCCTGGCCAGATGCCTGTCAGAAGCTGAGACTCCTCGGGTAATCTGAGAGATTCATTCAGGGGAGTGTGACAGTCACTCTGGGACTCGTACTCTGGAGCAAAGAATCATCAGGCATGGCTACTTCTGGCCAACTATTTGGAAGGATGCAGAAGCCTTCTCAAAAAATGTCTGGAGTGTCAACTCTTCGCTCCCCTCCAGTTGCAGCCAGCTCGGCATCTTCACTCGATCACCGCCCCTTGGTCTTTTGCCATCTGGGGAATGGATTTGATAGGTCATTTTCCCCAAACTAGCGGTCAAAGGAAGTTCATCCTCGTCATGATCTACTATTTCTCCAAGTGGATCGAGACGAAATCTCTTGTCAAGAGCACGTCTCAGATCGTGAAGAACTTCATTTGGGGAGAGATCGCTTGTAGGTTCGGGATCCTTCGCGCCATCATCACCAACAACGGTCCGCAATTCGCCAGCTTGGAGCTGGAAGACTTCTGCAAGCAGCTTAGGGACGGATCTTCGATTTGTCTTTGTCCACCATCCTCGGAGCAACAGACAGGTGGAAGCCGTCAACAAGCTAATCATCAACCTCCTGAAGAAGGTCACCAACCTGAAAGGAAACTGGGCAGAGCAGCTTCCTTCGGTCCTATGGGCTCTAAGAAACACTCCTAACTTAGCGACGGGGGAAACACCTTTCAAGTTGTCCCACGGGTCTGAAGCTCTTATCCCAGTGAAGTTCGAAGTCAGAAGCCCAAGAGTCTTAGCGGCAGGAGAAGGCAATGAAGAGTGGCGCCTGAAGAACGAAGACGTTCAGAGGCTTTCTTTGGATTACATCGAGGAGCTTCGAGACCTAACCTTTACCCGCCAAGAGGAGGTCAAGAGACGAATGGCGAAGCACTTAGACAAGAACGCATGCATCAAGAAATTTCTTGCAGGGGATCTTATCATGAAGAAGGTGGACGCGGCAGGAAGGGCAGCTGTCGTCGGCAAGCTAAACCCTAACTGGGAAGGGTCCTTCATCGTCCAAGAAGCTCTAGCTACTGGAGGATACCGCCTACAAAATCAAGAAGGAGAACTATTGGGAAGTACCTGGAGCGGCGATGACCTGAAAAAGTTTCATCCCTAGTAGTAAGGTGTACGACTGGCTGAATGTAAACTTGCTCATATTTTTAATAAAGTCCTAGCCCCCTAAAACACGGGATGCAACGAGTTGCCTTCTTTGTTGAACTGTGTCTAGATCAAGAAAGCTAGAAACAGCAAAGTCAACCTTCGCGATCGGTTGGGGAAACTTGCATCTGACTTGATTCTCCTAGAAAACTCATGGCGGACGATGGGACGGTGTGTCGAGATTTAAAGCGTCCTTGTAAGACCAAGCCACTACATTGACGGTCGAGATCAGCTCCCCCCATATATGTTGACCTAGCTACCCCTGATTGCACTTCTCCGACTAGAAGAACTATCAGGAACAGGTCAGCACACCAACCTCCTTAGCTCGACGAAAGGTTGACCTCGCAAAGTGACCTTTTGCTTAAAGGGGTCCTCGGTCTTTGAAAATACTAAAGGCCCGCTTTTAGTGTCTGTTACTCTGCGATGCAGAAGGCGTCTCTATTGAAACCTAGGTGAGGTAACCCGTCGTGCTTTGGAAAGCAGCCAAGCGAAGACATCCCAGGAGGTGAGAATCTGTAGTAGGATGGAGGGCTTAAGAGTGTGCGTCCCACAGGACCCCCCGACTGTCGTTCTCTACCTCTGGATCCCCTCAGTTCTCTGTCAAGCTAAAGTGGAGTGGATCTCGAAAGTGTGCGTCTAGCGTGACCCCCCAAGTATTACTCCATTTTTCAAGGGGTTGTAGTTAACAGATAAAGAAAATGTTTTCTGTTTTTCAGCAAGTTCCCTTCCTTAGACGAATTCGTCAAAATTACAAACAAACAAATACGATGAAGTTACTTGTGCGAGTATTCAGGTGCGAGTATGTATACGCGAGCATGCAGGTGTGAGAATTACGTGCGAGCATGCAGGGGAGAGTAACAGTCGGCGAGCAACGTCGTGCGAGTACGCGAGTACGAGCATGCAAGCCGGGAACGCGCCTAACGAACACTCAAC
This sequence comes from Platanthera guangdongensis, assembly GCA_039583875.1. NCBI lineage: Eukaryota > Viridiplantae > Streptophyta > Magnoliopsida > Asparagales > Orchidaceae > Platanthera > Platanthera guangdongensis. The sequence goes on along the minus strand of CM077147.1, from coordinate 18,373,727 downwards.
TTTCTCGCTCCTATGAGTCTAGCGAGCATTAAAGACAAGCAAACAAAAGAACAATACGACAAAAAATTCTTCTTTCATATATATGGCGAGTATTACATGCACAAAGAAGCGATGAAGCCTTGAGAAAGGTTCGTCCAAAAAAGTCTTATCTACTTTACATTCAATAAACAAGATAGCGTGCAGGAGGTCGCAGCCGATCAGGTCTCATCGTCACCGGTGTCGGCCTTGTACTCCGCGTCCTCGATCACGACGTCCTCCTCGCCGTTACCGTCATCGTCATCGCCATCGTTGTCCTCGTCCTCGCCGGCATCCTCGCCATCGTCATCGTCATCACTGTCCCCATCTTCGTCAGAGGCAGAAGTAGAGGACAGGACGCAGTCAGGTGATTTAGACTCCTCGGCGAGCATCCCGGGGATGAGATCCATCACCGTCAGATGGTCGGCCTCCGGGCCGAGGAAGCCATCCATCTTAAGCTTCGCGGGTACGGCGTCCCCCGTAGCTTGCGCGATGTCGAGACGAATCGCGGGCATCTCGTCGTCATGAAATCGGATTTTCTTCCCAATAACAGAGGTACTCGGCGCCGCCGGCTGCGGCTCAGTCGGGCGAGTTTCCAACTCGGCATTCCGAACCTGAGCAGCCTCCAGCGCGGCTTTAGTGTCCGCAAGCTCCTGCTCAAGCGCGGAGATCTTCTTCGTTGTCTCGATCTCAGCTTCTTGCGAGGTTACAACAACTCGTGTCAGCAATGTGATAATCAAAGAGCGACAAGTCGAAAGTCGCGCATTCAAAACGAGGCTACCTCATATGCCTTGCATTGGGCGGCCTGGAGCCCCAGCTCGATCATCTTCTTTGACACAACCTTGAGCTGCTCCTGGGACTCAAGCAGCCTCTTCATCATGTAGTGGCCCAGCTCGGCAGCTCGCAGGGGAGAGCGAGCGGTTTGGTTGGCGAGGTCCTGATCGTCGATGTCTTGCAACGACACGGCGTTTGCGCGACCATAAAATAAAGGTCGAAGGCGACATCACGCCCCGCCCTTGTCCTCCCGGTCTTCAGACCAAGCGAGCAAGTTGGTGTTCAACGTCGCCTTATGCTCGCGCTCGGCCCAGGTCACCAGTGGGCAGTCGTAGATGTTATTGTTTGTGCGCCCCTTGTTGTAATTCGGGTGGATGTAGGGCGCGCCGACCACAGCGGGATCTTCCTTGTCATCAAAGAGCTTGCTAGCTACTTTAGCTCGCTTCCTCGCATGTTCCGGGGACTTGGCCTTTCCCTTGTCCGGCATCCCCTGCGAGGAGCCCTCTTTCTCGCCAGGTCGCGGCTGACCCTTGACCGCGGGAGGCGGTATCCCTTCAACGTCACCAGGCGGGTTGACGGAGATTTGGCGAGAGGGCGCGGCCTCCTTCGCCAGTGGGAGAGGTTCTCGCAGCAGGGTGCGAGTACCTGCAAGAAGACAGAGAACAGTTAGAATCACCGCAATCAGAGTTCGATCAGCGCCGAAAGAGCGAGTATGGAATAAGCTCGCCCAAGTGTGAACCATTGCCAGAAAAGATCTCGCCCAGCTTGTTGACGTTCGATCGCCAATAGACGACGTCGAACCTTCGGCCTCGGAAGGCCTCGACCAGCTCCTCGCGCGATCCCTCCAAGGTGGGCGGCAGGAAGGCGACCTCCGTCGGTTGGTGCGACCTGCGAGGGACCCCCTCGAAGTCGCCAGCAACCACGACCAAGTATTCGTCTCAGCAATGGACCTTGTTCGCTGTGCCGACCATGGTGCAGACGTAGCTGCTGAAGAAGATGACCCCTTCATTAGTCGTCGCGAAGGCGAAGATCCTCCGGGAGACAGATAGATCGAAGACAATCTTCTCTGATTGCAGGAAGCAGAGGAAGCTCATGATCATCGTCACTCCATTTGGGTTGATCTGGGCGGGAACTATGCTGAAATACCCAAGTATTTGGCAGTACTCGGGCCATAAGAGAAATCGCAGGCCGACTTCGAAATGGCAAAGAGGAAAGATAAGCTCGCCTTCGAGTACTGTATTTAGTCGCTCAGTCCTGGTAGAGAGTCTGGTCGAGTACCCTTCAGGAAAGAGCCTTTTTTTGAAATCTTCCAAGTTCTTTTCATCGGCAGCGGACTTCTTGAAGACCGCATCGGCAAAGTTTCCTGCGTGAGCCAATCTGTGAGCATTGGCATCGTCTCCAACCATCTTTAGAAGTGAGTAAGAAGAAGGCGAGGTAAGAGAGCGAGAAAGGGACAGGTTGGAGATACTAGCGAGCAGGGACAGGATTTTGCAAAAACGTAGTTAAGACGCACCTACCCTCTCTATTTATAGGTGGAGGCCAGGGGGTATGGGTATCCTCGCGAGTATCTAACCGAAGTCGCTGCCTCTCCATCTAAACCCAGAAAGTTGTCAAAATCCTATCTTGAATGCGTTCAAGTCAGAAGGTCGCCGGCACGTCAGAACCTGCACAGTTAGTCCCCGAAATCGAAGAAAAAAGACATCAACACAGAAAGGCATGCATGTAACCAGCGCGAGATCTAAACTTGTCCCTTATATTTAAAAAGAATAAAGCTCCCAGATTGTCCAGTACATTATCGTCAAGTGGCGAGAAGAAAGAAAAAGAAAGAGGGAAAGAGATCCTAAGTCCTAGGAGGTCGTTGCTCAGGGAGAGGTGGATGTCGTCCGGCCCAGCCCATCTCAGGAGCTCGCCTATAGTGCTCGCTCGCCACGGCCAACGCGTCATCACCTCGCCGCAGTTGGTCCTCCATCCTCGCCAGCCGTCTTGCGGTGCCCATCCTCGCACGCATCCCCGCCAGCTCCTCGTGGTGAAGTTGAAGGCGATGCTCAGTCATTGATTGTCGCCGCTCCAACTCATTGATCATGTGGAAACGGGACGTGTAAGCAGCAAGCCTATCTTGCAACTCCTCCATCTTGGACATCCGAACCTCCAACGAAGAGATCCGGCGATGAGGTTCACAGATGGCGAGCTGATCGATCTTCGCCTCCAACTCCATGTACGTGCGGGTAGCGGCTTGGCGGTACTCGTAGGCAGGGAGCCGGAGGGCATCGATGAAGGCATCCCCCGGGGTAGCAGGGCGACCTGTCAAGCAAAGAGAAAGTCATCGAATCAGATAAAACCGCAGTATATCAGCAATTAGCCAGTTCGGCGTCATATGAGTTACCAGGTCGAGGAGACCGAGATCGGCAATGGGAGGGGCTGCGATGAGCTGATTCTCGCTGGTCCGATGACGAGCCCCCTGGGCGCTCGGCGACGAGCCCCCTGGGCGCGCGGCGACGAGCCCCCTGGGCGCGCGGCGACGAGCCCCCTGGGCGCGCGGCGACGAGCCCCCTGGGCGCGCGGCGACGAGCCCCCTGGGCGCTCGACGACGAGCCCCCGGGGCGCTCGGCGGCCAGCCCCTGGTCGCGACCACTGGAATCTCGCTCTCCGATCCTCGGCGAGAAGTAGTACGGGTGCCTCCCATCCCGACCTCGCGACGAGCTCGCAGGGGCAATCGAAGGAGCAGCAGTCCTTTCAGGACGGACTTCAGGACGAACAGCGGAAGTCGGCGGCAAAGGAGGAGTCGGAGGCGGAGGCAGAGGAGGGCTCGCCATCGGCTGCGACGAGCCTGTCGCAGGATGTGCGAACAGACATGTAGAAACCGAAAATTGAAATAACAGAAACTTTTATTATCCAAAAAGGTGTCTATTACAAAGGTATGAACTCCCTTTTATATAATGAAGTAGATGAGAGAGATTACAAATAAGCAATGTGGGACTAAATAATTATAGGTATAAGCGGTTTAACAAGAAAACAAGCTGAACAGGCCGCGCGTTTAGACGAATAGGCTAACCGCCCGGCAACCACCAGAAGGAGAGAACAAGTCGTCATAGGAGAGCTCCAGACCGCCCGATCTCCAAGTCGCCTGAGACAAACCGTCAGATCGCCCGGACACCAAACAGCAACAGTCCGGCTACCAAACCGATGGAGAGAAACTGTCAGACTGCGCGGTCTCCAATCCGCCAGAGTCAGACGCCAGACCGCCCGGTCTCCATACTGCAACATTCCCCTCAAGCTGGAGCATATATATCGATCATGCCCAGTTTGTCGTAAATGTGGAAAAAGGAGGCGGACACCGACTTTGTGAAAATATCAGTCAACTCTTTATCGGAGGTGACGAACGAGGTACAAATCTGTTCCTTCAAAATCTCTTCCCGAATAAAGTGATAGTCGACTTCAATGTGTTTTGTTCTCTCATGAAAGACCGGATTTTTGGAGATGTATATAGCGGCCTTGTTATCAGAAAACATAGGTAGATGATAGTTGTAGACCTCTCCTAAGTCAAGCATGAGAGCACGTAACCATTTCAACTCACATGTGGTCGACGTCATACTTCGATATTCTGTTTTTGCACTGAACCTGGAGACGACAGACAGTTTCTTGCTCTTCCAGCTCACAAGGTTTCCCCCCACAAAGGTGTAAAAGCTCGATGTTGACTTGCGGTCTCCTTTGTCATCAGCATAGCTCGAATCTGAGTACGCTTCAACCCTCAATTGACCATTCTTCTGAAAACGTAGTCCTTTCTCAGGCACTGATTTAACATACTTCAATATTCTCAGGGGAGACTGTAGATGACACTACCTAGGAGCTTGCATGAATTGGCTAACCTTGTCTACAGCATAAGAGATGTCGGGTCTGGTCACCGTGAGATATATGAGCTTACCAATCAGACGTCTGTACCTCGTAACATCTGAAAGAGGAGGAGAGTCATCCGTCCAAGTTTTATCTTCTCCAGTCGTCATGGGGCATCGGGCAGGTTTAGCCCCAGTCAACCCTGCCTCTTTTAGCAAATCAAGAGCATACTTGCGCTGGGAGAGGACTAAGGAATTGGGCTTCCGAGAGATTTCTATCCCCATAAAGTATTTTGGAGAGCTCATATCTTTTGTGACTAGCTGTTGTCGAAGATGCTTCTGTGTCAAGGTTATCTCAGCCTGGTCATCTCCAGTGAGAAGAATATCATCCACATATACCGCAAGAACCACCAGGCTCAGGGAGGTTTTGCGAACGAATAAAGAGTGATCGGCAGAACTTCTCGTAAAACTCACTGCCGCCACAATCCCGCTAAACTTGTCAAACCAAACCCGAGGGCTTTGCTTTAGGCCATAGATAGTCTTCTTTAGCCAGCATACTTGTGTCTCGTCCTGAGCAACATACCCTGGAGGTTGCTCCATGTAGACATCCTCCAGAAGATCCTCATATAGAAAAGCATTCTTGACATCCAGTTGGGAAATGGGTCAATCTCTGTTTACAGCCACAGAGAGCAGGACCCTGATGGTACTGAGACGAGCAACTGGAGAGAAAGTGTCAAAATAGTCAACACCATAAGTCTGGGTAAAGCCTTTGGCAACAAGGCGAGCCTTATAACAATCCACACTGCCGTCCGGACTGAACTTCACCACAAAGACCCAGCGACAGGCAACAATATATGCACCGAAGGGAGGAGGAACAAGGGTCCACGTACCCCATTCAGTGAGAGTAGCAATCTCCTCATCCATGGCAGCCTTCCAATGAGGAACAGTAAGGGCCTCCTGGTAGGAAAGAGGGGTGGCAGTGGCAGAGATAGCCAGTGCAAAAGCCCTGCGAGAAGGGGTAAGACGATCATAGGAAACAACAGCAGCAAGCGAGTGCTGGGTACACGCCTGAACCCCTTTGCGAAGAGCAATGGGAAGATCCAGGTCAGCGGGTTCCTCAGCATCCGGAGCATCCGTCGCGGAGAGGGCTGGCACGGGAGTAGAGAGCGGCGGCGGAGGAGAAGAGGGAGATAGTAGAGGTGAAGAGAGAGGAGTCGATGGATATGGTGGAGGTGGAAAAACCTCGGTAGGGGTCGATGGGTTGGAGGGAACAGTAGGAGAATCAGAAGCCGCGGGAACATTCTCAATGGTGAAGAGAGAGGAGTCGTTGGAGAAATAGGGAGCATTCTCGAAGAAGGTAACGTCGGCGGAGACGAACTGCTTTCGAAGAATGGGGTCAAAACAACAATATCTTTTTTGAGTGGTAGAGCACCCCAGAAAGACACATTTGGTGGAGCGAGGGGAGAGTTTGTCACGGGTGGCGGAGGGAGCGTGCACAAAAGCTGTGCACCCAAAGATACGTAGAGGGAGAGGAAAAGGATCCTTGTCCGGATAGAGAACGGAGAATGTGGTTTTACCGTGGAGAACCGTGGAGGGAATGCGATTGATGAGATAGCAGGAAATGAGAACTGCATGGCCCCAATAGGAGCGAGGGACATGCATCTGCGTCATCAGAGTGCGAGCGACATCAAGAAGGTGACGATTTTTGCGTTCCGCCACTCCATTTTTGTTGTGAGGCATAGAAACAACTAGTTTGATGAACAATCTCATGTTGCATACAGAAAGATGAAAAAGCTTGACTAATATACTCTTTAGCATTATCAAAGCGAAAGATTTTAATTGAAACATCAAACTGATTTTGAATTAAATGATAAAAAGGTGTTCATACATTAAAAAATTCAGAGCGATCTCGTAAGAGATACACCCAAGTACATCTAGAAAAGTCATCAATAAAGGTAACAAAATAAGAACTACCCCGACCAACGGTGAGGGTAGGAGCAGGACCTCAGACATCGGAGTGAATGAGATCAAACGGACGGGTAGAGCCACGACCTTGCTTCGGCGGGAAGGAGGAACGGTGATGCTTGCCAAGCTGACAGGCGTCGCAGTTGAGAGGAGAACTGTGCAGAGGGAGGTGGGGCAGAAGCTGACGAAGAAGCCGTGGAGGAGGATGACCAAGGCGGAGATGCCACTGTAGAAGATTTGTAGAGGAGGAGAAGGCGGACAGAGGGGAAACGTTGTCGAGGAAGTAGAGGCCGCCGCTCTCAGTCCCAGTAGCAATCGTCCGTTGGGAGCTCGGATCCTGAAAAGAACAAGAAGTTGAAGTGAATGTGACGGAGCACTGAAGTTGCTTGCATAAAGAGGTAACTGACAATAAATTGCACGGAAACTTGGGCACATAGAGAGTGTCCACCAAGCGAAGAGACGGAGTGGCCTGAACCACTCCTGTCCCATGGATCGGGGAGGGAGAGCCGTCTGCAACGAGGACCGGGGGCAACCGATCATGTGTTTCTAGGAGAGAAAAGCACTGAGGATTGTCCGTCATGTGATTAGTCGCACCAGAGTCTATCAGTCATTTACCTTAAGTAACCACGTGGGCACTACCTGATGACGTGACCACCGAGGCGGACGGCTTGGAGGAGGAGGTGGAAGAGTCACCAGAGGGGCGAAGATATGGATGTTTCAGCCAACAGCGATCCACGGTATGCCCGGTGCGGCCACAGTGAGAGCAGAGGAAGCGGGAAGGGTCACGCCCGCCGGACTGTTAGTTGCGGCTACCAGAGCCACTCCGTTGAGTTTGGTGAGCATAGTTGTCCGATGAAGAAGGAGAAGGAGAGGACAGAAGAGAACGCTGAAGTAGAGGGGTAACTGCGGCAATGCGTGCAGCGGTGGCATCCAAGGTGGGAGAGTCCACCTCGCCCAAAATTTGCTGGCGGATCATGTCATAGGACTCTAGAAGTCGCAGAAGATAGCACACAAACAGAAGTTCCTGGAAGTGTTTGTGCTGCTCGGCCAAATCCGCAGAGAAGGGGCGATTCTGAAGAATCTCAGTCCCGAGAGCCTGAACTTGTTGATAAGCAGCAGCATGAGACATGGAAGGACGGGCAAAGAGGTCCGCATACAAAGTATTGATGCTGGACGTCTGAGCCCCCTTCGAGTACAAAGCAGCAAGATGAAGCCAAGCCGACCGTCCCATCATGACGGATGACGGGAAGACATTCATCTGAAAGGTTGTTAGCTAGTCAAGTGCGCACAAGTGCGTCGCTAGCATCCCAGTCGTCAAACTCAGCGGAAGTGGGAGGAGGGTCATCAGTGAGATGGTGGCGTTTGCGTTGTGAGTAGAGAAGGAAGGTGAAGGAGACACTCCAATCCGGGTAGTTGGAGCCAACAAGTTTGGAGACGGTGTCAAGATTCCCGGAAGGAGTAGGAGGAGGCGGATTGGCCACGGGAGTAGTGGTGGTGGTAGAGGTTCCGGAAAGAGCCATGAAAGAGAAGAAATAAGAAGACGCGTGAGTAGAGACAGGCCGCACGAACAAGCAGCGGAGACGGCGCGACCAGCAAGCAGGTCGTGCGGCTAGGAAGGCCGCAGCGGACACAAGAAAAGGTTCTGCAGCGGTCACGGTGTCAACACACCAGCGGCAAGGAAGGTCACGACCAAGAAGCAGAACAAAGCAGAGGGAAAAAAGTTGTGTGGCTAAAAAGAAGGTCGCGCGAACAGGAGATAGAGAAGACCGCGCGAACTGGAATGAGTTCGCGGGGAGAAAAGAGGCAGAGAAACCGCGAAAACAGGTCGCGGATAGAAAGAAGGAGCAAGAAGAGAGGTCGCGCACACAAAGGGCAACGATAAAGAAGAGAAGAGAAGTCGCGCGAACAGACTACAAGAAGAAGGGCAAACCGCGCGGGCAGAAGAAGGCACCGAATCAGGCGGAAAAGATGGAGTTCTCTGATACCATGTGCGAACAGACAAGTAGAAACCAAAAATTGGAATAATAGAAACTTTTATTATCCAAAAATGTGTCTATTACAAAGGTATGACGTCCATTTTATAGAATGGAGGAGATGACAGAGATTACAAATAAGCAATGTGAGACTAAATAATTACAGGTATAAGCGGTTTAACAAGAAAACAAGCCGAACAGGCCGTGCGGTTAGACGAATAGGCTAACCGCCCGGCAACTACCAGAAGGAGAGAACAAGCCGTCATAGGAGAGCGCCAGACCGCCCGGTCTCCAAGTCGCCTGAGACAAACCGTCAGATCGCCTGGACACCAAACAGCAACAGTCTGGCTACCAAACCGATGGAGAGAAACCGTCAGACCGCGCGGTCTCCAATCCGCCAGAGTCAGACCGCCAGACCGTCCGGTCTCCATAATGCAACACAAGAGGGGCCTTGCTCACTCCAGGCTGCAAGGCCTTCTCCGCAGAAGGGTCCTTGTTTATCGCCTCGGGGATCTGTTTTTCCGACCGTCTCTTGGAGCCAAGGTTGTTCCGGACGGAGTGACTTGGTCGCAGCCTCTGTTGAGCTTCAAGCGCGACCAGAGGGATTGATCGCAGAGGAGGAATGGATAGATACTCATCGGAAGCTCTGGTCGACGTCAGCGGTGTTGCGAGTATCAGAAAGACATCAGTACATCGGCAAGTCAGAAATATATTGTGACTCAAAAGCAACCAGCAGCGAGGTGCCAACCTTGCAAAGCAGCGAGGATCGACTGCAGGTGGGCTTAGGACCCGGCGAGGTCCAAGGCAGGGGAGAAGTCGGAGGAGGAAGGTGAGAAGATTCAGGCGCAGGCTGTTCTGGAGGGTCGCCCAGGCCAAGTTCGCATAACTATTGAATGTCAGCGAATATTTGTAGATTGTCGCCAGGAGTGACAACGTCCTCATCACCGGGAAGAGGATGGTCTTCTTTAGAAGCTAGCGACTTCTTCTTCTTCAATTTCTTTTTTCTTCGACGGAGGGAGGTCGGCGACATCGTCGCCATCTCGCAACATCTTCGGCTTCTTAGGATCGAATTAGCCCGACAGAGCGGCAATGCTTGCATTGTAGACTTCCTTGGCAGATTATGACATGGTGTGCGAGTTCAGAAAGTGTGCCTCAAAGATGAGCCGCCGCCACCCCCCCCCCCCATTTATAGGGTTCATCAGGTATCTATAGGTCGCGAGTAGTTCAGATACTCGCCAGAAGCAGCTCGCAGAATAAGCGTTGGATGTTTCTTTCTGAGATCCTACGCCGCTCGCAAAGAGCGGGGATTGTGTACAACTCATATTCGTCGAGGGTGGACACGCTCAGAGTCAGGTCAGCAAGAAGTCAAAGTCAGCGGGTCAAGGCAGAGATCAGAGTCAGTTTTCAAGACCGTTGAAGGCCTGGGCGAGAATGGCGAGCTCTCCTAGCATACTCGTCAGGTAGGAGACTGGGGCAGATACTCGCCCAAGCCGGGCGAGTTCCCTAGAGGTCGCCTAGTCTCTGGTAGGGGTTGGGCTATAAATAAGACCCCTCCCCCTTGGATTTGCCTATGAATAGGACCCCAGGGGTACGAGGATATGGACTTCGAAATCTTCCAAAAGATCTCGATTCAACCTTTTTTTGGACTTCTAGCCGTGCGAGATAGTTATCATCCCCTTGATCGTCATCCTCTGTTAATCGTCAACTAGTGTCCACCTCGTACCCTGTTCAGCCATCTTTGGTTGTGGTGAGACCTCCCTGCCGTAGCACATGGGGTTCTTTTAGTGTTGTCTTAGTTTCTTTGTCCTTGATCGTCAAGCCGTCTAGCCTGACCGCAGGACCAGTAACCTTAGGCTGCCTTGATCCGAATTTTTGAAGTAGGGATTTTCCCGGCTTCAACACTTAGTTGTACTCCTTCCAATTAAATCTAATCACAAAATGGATGAAGACAAAGATGGAGATATAGTTGACACCTCCAGCTACCAGAGGCAAAGCCATCTACTTATCTCATATTTTTCCTAACATCACCTATGCAATGGGAATGTTGGTAGATGTATGCTCCCAGGATTCGAAATCAGGAGGCATGTTACAAGGTCTTCAGATACCTCAAGAAATTCCCTGAACATGAACTTATATTTTCAAGGAATAAACATTTAAAAATTGAAGTATATAGAGATATTGATTGGGTTGGTAGTGACGATGATAAAAAGTCTACCTCTTGGTATTGTTCTTTTATTGGAGGTAACCTTGTAACATGGAGTAAAAAGTTAAATGTAGTGGCTAGATCAAATGCAAAATCTGAATATAAGTCATGACACAGGGTGTATTCATGTATGTGGGAAGCCAAACTTATTCTCCTTTTTTGTAACAAAACTGCCATTAATATTGTCCATAATTTAGTTCAACGTGATAGGGTAGAGTATGTTGGAGTGAATAGACACTTTATCAAGGAGCACCTAGATAATGGGAATATCAGCACACCCTTTAATCACTTTATGGGTCAACCGACAAACATTTGCAACAAGAGGTTAAATTACAATACTTTCATCAATGACATTTCCAAGTTGGGAATGGTTGATATCAACTCACAACTTGAGAGAGAGAGTTAAACATTGAATATTGTATACTAATATTTCCCCACTTTATTTATTTTTGCTTCCTTGTACCTGCTTATAAAGAAGATACTCAGTGTATTGTTGCCCTAATGAACAATGGAATAACTTTTCCACTAAATTGACTCTAGAGTCCTGAGATAAGATCTTACCAGAAGAAAAGGGGAAGAAGAACACTAGAGGACCATCCACGCACCCGGATGCTCACAACTTCCCATCCAAGAATTGGTAATTTTTTGTCCCTTTCTCTTTCCTCAAAGGATGCATATATATTATAAGAGGATCAAGAGCAAATCGCCATGTGTCCTCTGTAATATTTGACTTCACATTAAATCTATTATAATAACATGAGTACTTGTCAAATTATTTATCTATTAGCGCCTATCAATCCCAGATAGCGCATCGGGCTAATTAAAATAATTTGATCTTCTTGGTTTAAGGACCAATTTGGTTAGAATTCATATTTGAAATTAGAGTTCAAATTTGTTTAAGATTTTCCTTCGAATTGGGAAGATACACTTTTGGTTTATTGGTTCTAGTGGATGTGACGTTTTCATAAATAGTATTCTTCTCAATGGCATAACCCTCGTATGATCATGTTGATATAACTTGCTTGAAAAGCGGGACGCTTGATCGATTTGATTTCCAATCGGGAATTATCTTGTGGGTCATCTCCTCATTTTCATTTTGCGCGAGTAAGCCCAGACAATGTCATGTGTGACTTTTTCAAGATGCTTTGTGGAAAGAGTCAAATCGTGTGAGACAGTTGATGATAGTTGCAGTCAATGCCACATTTTCTACATCCTCAAAAGTTCCGTAGTTTTTCTAAAATATAAATTTAAAGTCTTTTTGTATGTATAAAATTAGGGAGCAGCCGAGTATCTGTTATGGTCCCACCTTGGCCCCGCCTTGGTCACGCATGTCGCGAACTATTTATCTAGTCTATTTTATATTTTGTATGTGTAATCGATCCTCTGTGTCTAAGCCCAAGGAGGGGGCACTTTATGAACTATTTGTGTGTGGGGGGAAGACAGAGAGCAAAGTATTTACCCTTTTATCTTTTTCTAAAACTCTCTCTCTAGTTCTCTCTCTCTCTACCATTCTCTAACTCCACGGAACAAACCGCCCCATCTAACCCTAGCCGCTCAGCGCACCGAACCCGCCGCCCATCTCGTGATTACGCGCGATCCGCCAGCGCCGCTCCGCCGATCGACATCGCACCACACCGCCGCCGCCATAGCTCGTCGGGCCACCATGTCCTCCTCTCTTGAGGACTTCCCTCCTCTTTCCCGGCGCACATGCTCGCAATCTCGAGCACGTAACAACTTGGTATCGGAGGGAATAAAGTAAAACTCCATCACACAAAAGACAGCCCAGTATATGAGATATGGGACTAAAGTAAAATTCCATCACACAATGCACCAACAAATGCAGGAAACACTGGGAATAATTAAAACACGTGGTCCCAGACATGAGACAACATATCTTCCAGCTGTGAAACACTCCAACATGCCTCCTTACATGGATAGTCATGTGTACACTACAGGTGAGGCCTAAGTAATAGTATGTGGTCAGTCACCCAACACATTTTAGACTGACAACAATGAATAGGCCGATTAAAATGCTTGACTGTATGAAGCTATGCTCATGCATAACTATTAACTGGGATCTCATCTTTGCAAAACTCCACCAGCAACCCAATTTCTGGATATTGGGAGCATGGAGGATGCAAATTTTAATTTAAGGAATTTTCATCTTAGAAATATTAGTTCCAAAAAAATTGTTGTAATAGTGATTGTTCTACAGGTGAAAACATAAATGTTTGAAGGTTTCAAATGATGAAATGAGGAGCTAGATTCTAAGAGTAAGACAGCCTAGGGAACTATAAGAGATTCTACGTCAAACAAAACTGTTTGAATCTGCATCGCCAGAGGAAGAAAGGTATAACCAAGATGATATGTAATTTGGTATTAGGAGAATCTAGATATAAATGAAGACTAATACATGCATTAACTGACACAACAGAAATTACATTTAAGGGAAACCTTATTAGCTTTACTGAAATAATTAAGCTTCATACACAGCTCAATTGACAAATATCTTTTAGCACCGTTCAATAAATGAAGAATTGTTTCATTTATTAGTAAGTCTAATTTCAAATGAAAATTGACATACCTGTTCAAGGAGCAACTGAAGTAATTAGAACAAGTATCGCCTAAATCTGCAGCAATATCCACATGCATTCCCAACATCAGAACGTCTTGCTTATTAGCACCATGCTCCATGATCTCAGATGGAATGGGGCTAGGAACAGGGCTAGGAACAGACCAGTAAGAGTCTTGTTGAAAAGGTTCATTTGAGTAAGACATGGAACCAGCAGTCATGGAATTACTCTTCGGCGTGCCGCTGGTTCTGGAAATAACAGTTGAAAAGGAATGATCCAGGCCAGAACTTGACATCCAGGTCGCATTAGTTGCAGCAGCTACTTCGTGCCGCCACTGCTGCAAACAAAAGTTGCAGACACGAACCTTGTCACGCTCTGACTTTCTATACTTTGGATCAGCTGAAGGTACAGGAATTGAATTAGCTGTGCACTTTCCACAGAAAACTCGGCCGCATAGCCGGCAATGATGCTTACGAACAAAGATAGTGAACTGTACATCGCAGTCGTAGCAGACCCTGCAACTATTATCGGGCATCCAAAAATCCCTGGAGACATATGCCGGCTCGGACCGGCGAGGAAACCAGGATTTTACCAACTCTAACAATCCAGAGAACATGTTCTCTCGGGTTCCCATTGACATTAAACACCCTGATCAGCTCATTTTGGTGAACTCATTTGCAGATACAACTGATTATGGCCACTTTCCTCCACAAAACTTACCTCAAGGGAATCCAGGACATACCACAAATCCCTTTTGCAGAAAGGCCGAGGATAAAATTACGCTGTAGCTTATTCATGCAAACAGTTATGCGCAAATCCAAATACATTGTGGGACTCTTATAGTCCTCCATCTGTGAATTCCAGGAAAACATATTGAAATCAAAAACAAATGGACATAATTTTAGCGCTCCAAATAAAGTTCAAAGACAATAAGTGTTTAAGCTATAAAACAATGCCCGATTTTTTTTCATTAACTCTCTCAAGGTGGAGAAAATAACCTCTGAAAATTCAGTGTGTCCGATTTGTTGAGGGCCGCGAGGTCATAACAAAATTGTCCCTCGCACACTATATATCGAACCAGTGAGGATAGCCAATGGGAAGTCCATCTGTCATTGTAAAATAGTGCTACAAGTATACTCAAACAACATATCCTGCATATAAATCTCTCATTGTAATAGTCAGGAAGGTTGTCACCAACCTGATAGTTTGTCCCGCTAGATTCTTCACTCCAAAAACTAACCCCAATGGCCAAGCTAGCATATCGTATTATCATTCAAAATTGTACCCCACATACACCCACACACACATTCCTCTCCTCGAAGCCCTAGCCGCGGACATTCCTCATGCTCATCTCCGGCTTTCGATTGTATAGCATTTTCGCTTATCTTTTCTGTCCGCACCACCGGTCAGAAATACCACGAGTATAAAGCAACAGTAGTATGCAGAGTGTACAACATAAATCAAAACTCAAAAATCCTTCCATTATTTATGATAATCACCTTTGCTTGCCAATCGGCCCCCTCACCAACCTCCACAAGCTCCCTCGATTCCCTTCGGCCTCACTCAAGCCCTCCCTCGACCCCCTCACCCAACCTCTACACTGCCCACACCTCTCAACCAAAGTCCCAAAAAACTCCAAAATTTAGCAACCTCATTGATTCCCTTAAAAACCACACATTCAAACCTACACATCATTACCCATAACAGCCAAATCTATCCCGACAACCACTCTGCAACCAACCTATTAAGATAACTTGTACAAAAAGGCTCATACAATGGCCCATTTAGAGCTCATTTCATCCTAAGGGATTAGTCTCACATCTCAGAATGGAGTTTCGACTCCACTCAGTCTTCTTGCATATATGTACAAATACTTGTAATTATGTGTGTGCTTTTATGAGGAATTAATAAAATATTGATTTTCTCTCTCTACTTATGTGTATTTCTACATGGTATTAGAGAAAACGTGTTCCTATGAACATGTCTTTTTTGCGATTGAGATCTGCTCTCGCATCTCTTTCAGGGGAACTCGTCTCATAACCACACAGATCGCGGTTTCATTAATGCAGCCTCTCGCTCTCTGGCCGCAAGCTCGCGTTTTAGTTCTTCCCCGACTGGCCTTTTCAATTGTGTGGGCCTATTCCTCTTTTATAGTGTCTGGCATCGCCGACTGTTTAGCGTCATTTTTGTGCAACCTCCTACAAAGTTTGCATGTCCTCCTGCACCCATTGTTGTGCCAGCAAGTCCCCCCCCCAATATGCAGACACCTCCTGCTTGCAGCTTCTCCTTTCGTGCCCACGCACACCACCATTGGCGGCCACCTCGTCAGAGCTCGCACAACCTCATGCTTGCGGCTTCTCCTTCAGCACCCGCGCTCGCCACCATTGGTGGCCTCTCCTTCAGAGCCCACCCCCCCCCCACCATTTGTGGACTCTCACAGAGACCGCAACCCTCCCCTCCACATCTACATCCTGTCTCAGAGTCGGAACCCCCCACCTCTCTCCCCTAGTTGAGACCACAACTCATGCGGCCTCTCCTAGCTCCTGCATTTTTATCCTTCTCTCCTGCGATGGGCACACCTACTCCTTGTCCCTTCCGACTCTTACGTCGGCTACTATCCCTGAAATGCAGGATGAGCTCCAGATTACCACCCTCTCACTTAGTAGCAAGAAAAATTTTGTCAAGTGGGTGCACTTGGTGCGTCGTGTTCTCCAGACTAAAGGGCTTCTTCAGTTTCTCTCTCGGGCACCACCTGCTGGGCCCGCCGAGCAATGGCTCCGCGATGATGGGTGCGTCCAATTGTGGATTCTGAATTCTATAGACATTGGATCATATCGTACGGTCATGTATCATGAGACGGTCAAAGTCATGTATGGTGAACTATAGTCCCTTTATTTTGGCAAGGACAGTCTGCAACACTTGTTCGGCATTTTCACAGACCTCTAGTATCCTGAACCGTGGGTGGATAGATACGTGACCTCCATTGTTGTGAGGTCCAAGACTCTCGTCGAGAACTGAATTCAACATCAGCATCCCACGTTGGATCTCGTAGCCCAACATGCTCAGAAAGACGCATTAGTATTACCATGATGATAGCCCGAGTCCCTCCACATCTCCGCAACATCTGGGCTAATATCCTTTTCTTCCTCCACCATTCCCTCCCTCTCGGATGTGCGTTCCATGATTTTGAAGGTGACAACCCCACCCCATGCTCCTGGGACTATCTCCCTGGACCTTATCCAACCATCATCTGAAACTCTCCTCGCCCCTCCGCTGGCTTGTGGGATTGCACCGGCTCACGGGGTATGTGTCGCGCAGTCAAAATCGCTCCAAGGGGACCGACAATCGTGTTTGTACTTATTGTGTTTGGGGTGGTCATCTTAAGGTCACTTGCTATCATAAGCATGGTGTGCCACCACAACAGCGTGCCTCAATTGTGATTGATGCTACTTTTATCACTCATACAGACATGGATACCTTGCACACACAACTCCAGCATCTTCAGGGGTTGATCAGTCGCACTTCTGGCTATGTGCGAGTATCTCCAATGAAGGTATCTCCTGTTTTCCCCATAGTCCAACATGGATTGTGGACTCTGGGGCCACAAATCAAATTACTCCGCAAAAGCCACCTCGGTACTTGAACTATGCTTATGGACAATGGCGACACCGCCCCAGTTTGCGGATCTGGAGATGTGCCCCTAACTTCAACTCTCTCTCTTTCTTCGCTCGGTTCATGTTCTGGTCTCTCATTTTAATCTTCTTTCTGAGAGTCGTCTTACTCAAGACATTGATTGCATTGAGTGCAACTTATTTTTTCTTTGGAGTAGCTACGGCTTTCTCCTTCTCTGTAGTATTGCTTTGTAACTTTATCTTCCTCTTCCTTTGTTGTGCAAGATCGTCGAACACAAAATATCATTGGTAGAGGGAGACAGTCTAACGAGCTCTATACCCTAGATGTTTCCACATTACTCTCTCCTATGTTACTTCTATTGATTCGCATCGGCATCATGGGCATGCTCCTCTCCTGATTCTCAAGAAAGCTCCTCCTAATTTGTTCCAAACTGACTTCACTTGTGAGTCTTGCATTTACAACAAACATCTTTGTTTTTCTTTTCCCTCTCATTGTACTCAGGGCAATGCTCTTTTTTATTTAGTTCACTTTGATATTTGAGGACCTTATAAAACAGCAACTGTTTTTGGTTATCGTTATTTTCTTACATTTATTGATGATTACTATCGCGTGAACCGGTTGTATTTACTCCATGATCGCTCTAAACTACCTCGTGTGTTTCAGATCTTTCTCGCTGAAATGAGTACACAGTTCTTCGGCGCGCGAGTATACTAGTCACGCGTTTAAAAATATATAAACTGAGTTTGGTATCATTCAAACTTCTTGTGCTTACACGTCACAAAAAATGGCACAGCTGAACGCAAGAACCGCCTCACTCACCTATGATTTAAATGTAGGTTCCCAAACCTTACTGACAATTCACTGTCTCTATCGTCTGTCATCTCATCAATCACATGTCTTCATCTATTCTCAACTTTGCAACGCCTTTCATCTTTACCTTCCCAAAAACGCGGCCCTTTCCAGTTATGCCTCGCATCTTTGGCTATACATGCTACATTCACTATCTTGGTCCATCCACGGACAAGCTTGCTCCCCGAGCTACTTGATATATGTTCGTTGGATATTCTCGAACTTAGAAATGATATGTCTGTTATTCTTCCACCAATCGCAAGTTAGTTACGCCTACAGATGTGACCTTCCTCGAAGACTAGTCATTTCACTCATCGACCACTGCTTCTCCAACAACTCCTACACAACCACGCCCACCTCCTTTTTGTGTGTACACTCGTTATACTCCACGTTCAGATGTTTTGTGATAGTTACCTTCTACTGATGACTGATTTTGCTTTGTGGTTTGCTGATCCGACACCGGACTCTGTCGTTCATCCCAAGTCTAATTATGTTTCATTGCATCGACACTCTTCGATGCTTCACAAATTTGTGACATCTTTGTCGTCTATTTTCATCTCTACTTCATTGCATGAGGCTCTTCAACATTTAGGGTGGCGGGTTGCTATAGATGAGGAAATGTTGGCTCTCTGGGCCAATCAAACTTGAGACCTTGTCTCTCTTCCTCCTGGACAGTCATGTGTGGGTTGTAAGTGGATTTTCGCTATCAAGCATGGTCCAGATAGAATGATTGAACATCTAAAAGCTCTTCTTGTGCCTTGTGGTTTTACTCAGTCACATGGCCTTGACTACAAGGAGACCTTCTCAGCTGTCACAAAATTGAATATTGTTTGTGTCTTGATCTCCCTGGTTGTTCATCGTCATTGGCAGTTGCATCAATTGTACATCAAAAATGTCTTTCTAAATCGCGATCTCGTTGAGACTGTCTACATGCAACAGCCTCTCGATTTTGATACCGCAGGGGAGTCTCGTGTATGTCGCCATAAGAAATCTCTCTATGGTCTCAAATTATCTCTTCGGGTTTGGTTTGACAAGTTCAGTCGCATTGTTCGTGATGTTGGGATTACTAGCTCGCTCGACTTCTCTTTCTTCGCTCCTCACCGCCCAATAGGCACAGTGATATTTTTGGTGTATGTTGATGATATTTTGACTGCATGTGATGCTCTAAAAGGCATACACGTGATCAAGAAGCGCTTGGCATCTGCATTTTAGACCAAAGATTTGGGAAATATCTAATACTTTCTCAGTATCGAGGTAGTTCGCCATATTGATAGTCTTGTCATATCTCAAAGAAAGTACTGTCTTGGTCTTCTTCGTGACGTTGGTTACTTTGGATGCAAGCACGCTGACACACCTATGAATGTCAATCACAAGCTCTGCGCACATACCTCTGACTCTAACCTGCTCCTTCATAACCCTGAGTGCTATCTTCGCCTTGTGAGCAAGCTAATCTATGTTAAAGTTACAAGACATGATATATTATTTGTCGTTGGGTTGTCATTCGTTTTATGCACGTTCCACCGATCTTTCACCTCCAGGCAGTTGAGTGCATCCTCTGATATTTAAATACTGCTCCTAGACAAGGGTTTGTGCATAATCTCTCCACATCTTTATCTCTCATTATCTATTTTGATGATGACTATCTTGGCTCTCTAGATAATCGTCGATCCAAAAGTGGATACTACACATACATTGGTGGACACATTGTCACTTAGCGAGGCAAGAAGCAATCCGTCGGTGCGCACTCATCTACAGAAGCTGAGTTTCGTTCAATGGCCTCTGTCATTTTTGAACTTAAATGGTTGGAGAGTCTTATGAGAGACTTGGGTGTCAAACTCTCCCCTCCGGAGACTTTGTTTTGTGATAGTCAAGTTGTTATCCATATTGCCAAGAACCACATGTTCCATGAGCGTACCAAGCACATCGAGATCGATTGTCAATTTATTCGGGAAAAGGTTCAACTAAAGAAATTGGACCTAAGGCATGTTGCGGCAGTTGGGCAAATTGCTGATATTTTTGCCAAGGTCTTACCATGCTCACCATTGATTCGTTTGTTTCAGTTGTTGATTGAAAAGGAACTGTCAGAAATGGAGTTTGTAAAAAGAGTTGTTTTTGAAAAAAAGAGTTTGCAGTAATAATCTGTTTGTATAAAATAGAGTTTGCAAAGCTGGTAAAAAAACAAAGCATAAAAATTGTTTGATAAAATTGAAGTTTTGTCAAATATATAATTTCAAAATGCAAAATCATCAACACTGAAATATGTACATTTTAATAAAAATTGGGCTGATATCAATTCTGGGGGGCATGCAAAATGGATGAAATCAATAACTTGGTGCAATTTTTCCTCTATTACGGTTGCATGACAAAATTGAAGAAAAATGGAGGAAATCGACAAAACATAATAGAGATTTTCATTTTTTTCCCTATAACTGGACACCAAAATGAATGTTGCTGCCTATAAAAATTACAGAAAGAGGTCTATAACTAGACATCCAAACTCTCTGAATGTTGTTGCTCTATAATAACATGTCCATGAAACATGCAGAGATCCAAAACAGGTTATCCTAAAATTGAAGAAAAATGGAGATATATTCCATTCAGACAGCTAAAGAGATCGACGATCATAAAATCACTCATCTAACCTTGCAAATAATGAAGGGATATTAAAAAAACATGACAGAGATTTGGGGGGAAAAGTAATACAGGAAAAATGAAGATCAAAAACACATAACAGAGATTTTGGAAATAGTGAACAATCGAAGCAGAAAACCAAAAAAACATTGATCTAACCTTGCAAATAATGAACAGAGAAGGAGAAGAGGTTGGGCGCAGATCTCTCAAGGATGGCACACCGTGAGGTGAAGCAAGGAGGAGGGAAGAACATCAGCAGTCAAGGTCATGCGACGACAGCAGATCTGGAAGGAGTACCATCAGTGAGAAATGAGGGAGAAGGATGTTCTGCAAGGAGATTTTGCCGAGGGAGATCGCCGAGAAGATGTTGCCGAGAGAGAATGTTGGGGAAGATCGACACTCGCGAGCTGGTGGAGAAGCGAAGAGAGTCCTCCTTCAGCGTCTTCCGCAGCGTCTGGGCCGCACAAAAAGGAGCTCCCGCCTCCGGTCTGAATTTTGCCTGTACACAGATTATTTTAAGAAAGTCAGTTTTTGAAAACAGCTCTCCCAAACAATACGAATATACGTTCTTCCATTTTGGCCAAAACAAATCGGAGCCTATCAGCACAAACAACCATAGCCTCTATCACCAATTCTTATCCAAGTTTGATTCCTACGATTTGTATGCTCCAGCTTGTGGGGCAGTGTTAAGATAACTTGTACAAAAAGGCACATACAATGGCCCATTTAGAGCTCATTTAATCCTTAGGGATTAGTCTCACATCTCAAAATGAAGTTTTGACTTCCCTCCTTCCTAGATATATGTACAAATACTTGTAATTATGTGTGTGCTTTTATGAGGAATTAATAAAATATTGATTTTCTCTTTCTACTTCTATGTATTTTTATATGGACCAATGCCTCAGTAAATCCTATTATCTAGTTTTATTTTTCCTCACATTGTACAAATAATAGATATGTCTATTATTTTTAATGATATTCAACTTTGAGGATTTGTATCATTCCTTCAGTAGACATGTAATTTTTTTCATTGGGCAATTCCTAGCGCATTCAGTTGTGTGATTGTTACCAGTTGACCTAATTAGAAATGGTTGTAATTAACTGAGATTGTTTGCGCGAATTTTAATTTTCTACTATCTAATTAATTGGGCATCGATTTTTTTTTTTGCATGATTAGCATAATTAGGTGCATTACATTAGTGATATGTTAGTCATTATTGCACTCACATTTGTTACATGTTTGCCTGTGTTCTCATTTAAAAATAGATTCATGTCGAACCGTATAGCCTTGTCATGTGCCACACTGAATTTAATTGCATATGAATCATACAAAGTTATGAGTACTAAGGGGCAATATTCACAATAATTAGGAGAACAAAATTTATGGTTGCCTATGATAGATTGTTAGCTGATATCAACTCAAAATCAATTGAAAGATAAAAAAAACAAGTAAAAAATTATAAACGGAATAACAAAGCCATTATAAATGTATTCTATATGTCAAGGAAAATGCCCCTAATAGGAATAGTGAGGTACTGTAAACAAGTAAGAATCACCTACCTATAATGGACCAGTAGCGGTCTAATGGACTGGCCATCATTCTAAAATTCCTTGGCGTCTACACATGGCACTCTATAAACACTACATTCAAAAGAATCTTAGCACATAAATGCATTGCATCAAACAAGAGACACAGAATTCCTGAGCTCAAGAAGAATAACATGGATAGTAGGCTATATCTTATACTTTACCTCCAATTGTCAACAAAAAATAATGTGAATTAAATTACAATGATTTTATTAATGCGATCAAGATATATTATTCTCATCATCATTTTCATCAGTTTTAATCATAATTATTGTAAAGAGAGACCTCAAACCTTGTATATACTTTTTGAATCAATAGTTACAAGTATGAATACATTTATATAGGAAAAGAAGGAGAGAAATCTCAATCCAAGATGTGGGACTAATACAAAGAGAGAGAAAAGAGAGAAAAATTGGCCCCTAGATGGGCCCTTAATTAGGCCTTTCTAACACTCCCCCGCAAGCTGGAGCGCACAAGTCGTAGGCACCAAACTTGGATAAAAACTGGTAGTATAGCGGCCGGGAGAGAGCTTTAGTTAGGATGTCAGCAACTTGGTTTCTAGCAGGAACATGCTCCAAATCTATCTTCTTTGACTATACCTTTTCCCGGATAAAGTGACAATCAACTTCAACATGCTTTGTGCGTTCGTGAAAAACCGGATTCTCGACAATATGTATTGTTGCTTGACTGTCACAAAATAGGGTCGCCGGTGATGAGAGACGAACACCCAAGTCTCTCAGAAGGCTCTCAAGCCAGGTTAACTCGGAAACAACAGCAGTCATAGCCCGGTACTCGGCTTCAGCAAAAAAGCGAGCAACCACGGTCTGTTTCTTGTTGCGCCAGGTTATGAGATGTCCACCGAAGTAGGCACAAAATCCAGTTGTGGAACGCCTATCATCAATGGATCCTGCATAGTCAGCGTCAGAGGACGCGACAAGAGATAGAGATGTGGATGGCTTGTACACAAGCACTTGTCCTGGAGCGATCTTGAGATATCGAAGAATGCACTCAACAGCTTAAAGATGAGATGTCTGAGGAGCATGCATAAAACGACTCACGATTCCCACGGCAAAAGAGATGTCTGGTCGAGTAACCGTAAGATGGATCATCTTCCCAACCAAACGTCTATAGTATTCCGGATTTGTAAGCAGCTTGTCGGAGTCAGAGCTGTGTGCCGAGAGTTTGTGATTGGCGTCCATAGGAGTATCCGCAGGTTTGCATCCAGAATAGTCGACATCATGAATGAGGTCCATACAATACTTCTTTTGCGATAACACAAGACTATCAGGGCGTCGTGCAACCTCAAGCCCAAAAAAATACCGAAAGTTTCCAAGATCTTTGGTCTGAAAGGCGGAGTTTAACTGTTGCATGATATGTTGTATCTCTGTAGTATCGTCGCCAGTAATGAGGATATCGTCAACATGGACAAGTAGGATCACAGTTCTGGTTGACCGGTGTTGGGAGAAGAGAGAAAAGTCAGCTGAGCTCTGAATGAAGCCAATATCACAGACAACCTTACTGAATTTTTCAAACCAAACGCGGGGGGATTATTTGAGACTACAAATAGATTTTTGAAGATGACAGACCCAAGACTCCCCCGTGGTCTCAAACCTGGGAGAGGTTGGTGCATATAAATAGTCTCCTGCAGATCGCCGTTGAGGAAGGCGTTCTTAATATCCAGCTGATAAAGAGGCCAATGACGATGAACAGTCAAGGAGAGAAGAAGGTGGACCGTGTTCAATTTTGTCACCGGAGAGAAGGTTTTCTCATAATCAAGGTGATGTTGCTGAGTAAAACCCCGGGCCACGAGGTGGGCCTTTAGACGCTCAACGGTGTCATCCGCCGCATGTTTAATAACAAAGACTCACTTGCAACTAACACAGGATTGGCCTGTAGGAAGAGAAACCAGATCACAAGTCTGGTTAGCCCAGAGAGCACGCATTTCATCGTCCATGGCCGCCCGCCACCCCGGGTGTTGAAGCGCCTCCTGCACAGTGTTGGGAATATAAACAGAGGAAAAAGAGGTGGCAAAGGCGTAGAGAGGTGGAGTCAGCCGGTGGAGAGAAACGTAGTTGGCCAAGGGATGAGCTGTAGAGGCGGGAGCTGGATCTGTCGTTGTCGGGGTATCGCTGGGAGCGGGGAGCTGGTGCAGGGAACCATCTTTGGAGCGACGACGAGTGTAGACACGGAAAAGGGGCGGAGGAACCCGGGGGAGGGGGGCAGGGAGAGAGGAGGAAGGAGATGGAAGATAGGATTGTGTGACAGGTACAGCAGGCCGGGGAAGAGGAGGAGAAGAAGACGGGGTGGGGGAAGGTAAGTGGAAGGGCTGGTTTCGCAGAAGGTGACATCCATCGAGACGACCAGCTTGACATCAGAAAGAGAGTAGCAAACATACCCCTTTTGAGTACGGGAGTAGCCAACAAACAAATATTTGGCCGCATGAGCAGCAAGTTTATCGGAAGGGGGGCCAAGAAGATGAACATAACAAACACACTAAAAGACCCGCGGGGTGAGAGAGGTGGGGTTGGTGGAAGGATAGAGGAGTTGGATAGGTGAGGCAAAGTTAAGAACAGACGAGGGTAGGCGGTTGATGAGATGACAGGTTGTGGAGACGGCAAAATTCCAATATTCGATCAGAACCTGCATTTGAAACACGAGTGACCGAGCAACATTGAGAAGATGGCGATTCTTCTGTTTGGCCACCACGTTTTGTTGAGGGGTATACGCACACGAAGTTTGATGGATGACGCCAAATTCGGTGCAGAGATTGGAGAAGGTGCGACCAGTATACTCGCGAGCATTATCAGTGCGGATGACTTTGAGGGGGGTGGCGAATTGCGTACGTGATGCTAAAGATCACGGCAGTGAACCGGTCGCACAAGTAATATAAAATGGGCGAGTTTTCCCAAGTATCGATCTCTCAAGGAACACAGTAAACTGGAGTTAATGTCGAGGAGGACTTGAGATTGAAGTCCTCAAGGTCGGCGGAAACGATGGGGGTTTTGATATTTGCGGAAAAAGAAAATAAAAGGCTAACAACTACTTCTATGCAACGCCGCTATGCGATGCTTCGCCAGGCAGGATGGAAGACTAGTCGGGCCGCTATGCACCGAATCGCTGGGCGGATGGACGAGTAGGCTTGCGGATGAGGTGGTAAGAACGGCGGAATGAGGGTCGTGAGCATCTCTTCCCTACGCACGCCACTAGCAATTGCTAGTGCGGCAAGGATGGATGGTGGTGGATGGAATATGGCGCACCTCAAGCAAATATAACGAAAATACAAATTACAAAGACATGATTTAATATAAGCGTTTTACAAGTAATCGCACATCATCTATAAATAAAGTTTACAACAACACATAAACAAAAATAAAGGAAGAACAAGGCAAGAGATCGACCGAATCTGAAGTCTTGCTGAGGATTCACGGTTGGAATCGTCGGGTTGTCAATCCGCGTCCAAGCTCGGTCCTCAACTGCGTCCGGGGTAGAGAAGGGTTGTCACCACCTTCCAATGACCCGTCTTCTTCGTGTCACGATAGCGGACGAAAGTTGTAAGCTTCCCTTTGTTTGATGGCTATGGCGTTGAAGCTTGAAATGAGCCCAAGAGATGATGGAGGAGGCCGAGAGGAAGCTCCGGCTTGGATTTGGCCGTGAAAGCTTGCCCGGAGCACCTCCCTAGGGTGGAGATTGAAGGAGGACGGCGGAATCCCTCCTCGGAGACGAAAACGGCGGAGGAAAATGAGCTCTCTCGGAATTAGGGCGGAACCTGCATATTTATAGAAAGCAGAATTGAACAATGCGCACGATCACGGGCGCACGACCAGTGGTCGTGCGCACTATATCCAGTGATCGTGCGCACTGGCATGGCAGATTAGGAAGAAGAACTGGGATAACGCGCACGAGCAGTGACGCACGACCAGTGGTCGTGCGCACTATGTCCAATGGTCGTGCGATTACCCCAGACGGAACTCCAGGAAAAGAGGAATCAATGCACACGATCAGTGGCGCACGACCGGTGGTCGTGCGCACTATGTCTAGTGGTCGTGCGATTACCCCAGGCAGATTCTGGAAATCAGGGTACATTGCGCACGATCATCGGCGCACAACCAGTGGTCGTGCGCACTATATCCGATGATCGTGCGCAGTATTCCTGCTTCCAAACGTCCCCGGAACACGCACACGACCCCTAAACCCAGCACTGATATGTGCAGACATTCCAGACGAGCACAATAAGGAGTACAAACAATAAAAGTACAAAAATACACAACCACGGGCCAAAGTGTGCACTTCCTATGGAAATATAGACAAGATGAAATATGAACGATATAGAACTAAAAGTGAAGTGCAAACGCGTGAAAACTAGCTCATATGAGTCTGAAAAACCCTATATAAATCGGACTCATCAGTACGCATCTCAGTTAAAAAAGCATGAAACACAAAGGTAAGTTCAGTACGATCATGCAGTAAATATAACCACGTAAAACGCGAGTAATCATCAATGAATGTGACAAAATATCGAAATCCAAAGATACTGGGGACTTTATAAGGACCTCATACATCAGAATGAACTAAAGATAAAAGAGTACTACTCCTGGTACAGGCAAGGGGGAACAAAGAACGATGTTGTTTGTCGTAAATACAAGATTCACAAAAGAACTCTCGTAAAGGAACATCGGGAAGAGTCAGCTTGAGAATCGGAAGGGGAGCATGCCCAAGGCGGCGATGTCAATCGACAGTGGAGGCGCCGGAGAGAAGAGTGGGTGGGATATCCAAGATGTACAGCTCATTCAACAGCTGCCCCTTACCAATGAGACTCCGGGTGCGGCGATCCTGTATAAGAAAAGAAGAATGAGAAAAGGTTATACAACAATCAAGGTCGTGCGTCAGGCGACTAACAAAAAGTAAATTGAAAAGAGACCCCGGAACATGAAGAACCGAGGAAAGAGAAAGGGTCGGGGTAAGTTGGAGCGCAGCGGCGCCAAAAACCGGTAGGGTGTCACCATTGTCCACCGTGATACACGCAGGATGAGTCGTCTGGAGATACTGGTGGGGCCTCTGGGAGGTAATATGATGAGTAGCGCCGGAATCGACGATCCAGCGGGGGATATGAGAGAGACAGGTTATACCTTCCGCAGAGAAAGACGCAACCGAGCCGGAGGAGCGGTCGAGGGCACCCTATAGCTGGTGGAGTTGGGTGCGGAGCTCATCTATATCTTGGCGGGTAGTGGACGTCGGATCCTGGGCAGAAGCCCCAGTGGGAGAAGGAGCAGCGGAGGAAGTAACAGCAAGGTGGGGAGGTAAGTCATGCTTGCGGTAACAGGTAGCCTCAAGATGACCATCTCGGCTACAATATGTGCATTTCGTATAAGAAAGACCACCACGTCCTCGTCCCCGAGACGGAGGTCGGCCCCTGCGGGTGGAAGATCCACAAGCAGGAGGAGGGGTCGGAAGGAGAGGTTGTTGAAGAAGAGCCGGTGCAAATCCGGGAGGAGCCTCAGTAGGAGGCGTAGCTTTAAGTAGCATTGAGCAGACATCAGACAACGAACGAGTCGTCGTGGAAGAGAGGATCTAGGCCCGAACACTATGCAGGTGGGGAGGAACACGGGACATCATCATCACAATGGTGACAGCCTCTTTCTGAGCCCGTTGAGTAGCTAGATCAGTGGTAGGAGGCTGATGTTGAATCCAAGCCTCGGCCAGGGTCTTGGCCTTGGCAACGAAAGAGATCATATCGTCGGGAGCACTAGGAGCAAGGTTCTGAAGATCGGAGAGAATATCATATAAGTGTTGAATATTGCCGTGCCCAGAGTAAAAGGAGTGGAGCTCCTTACACATGGCCTTGGCCGTGTCATGATACATGGTCATCCTGTAGGGATCGGTGTCCATAGAGTTGAGGAGTCAGGACTAGACACGACCATCATCGTGAAGCCAGTCATCGGAGGGAGCATCGGGGGTACCTCGGGTCAAGTGGTGAAGAAGACCCTTTGTCTGCAGAACACGACGAACAGAGTGAACTCATTCGACGAAATTCTGTTTCCCGGTAAGAGAAATGGTAGTAATCCGTAGCTCATCACGAAGTTCGGGAGCCGCAGCAGGCGTGCGAGCGGGAGGAGGAGAGGTAGCAGCGGAATGTTTGAAAGTCATTCGGCTAGCAAAAGAGGTCGGGCGGCTAGCAAAGGAAGCCGGGTGGTTAAGCAGAGAGAGGTCGGGCAGCTAGAGAAGGAGGTCGGGCGGCTAAGCAGAGGAGGTCGGGCGGTTAAGCAGAGAGAGGCCGGGCGGCTAGAGAAGGAGGTCGGGCGGCTAATCAGAGAGAGAGGTCGGGCGGTTAAACAAAGAGAGAGGTCGGGCGATTAGCAAAGAAAGTCGGGCGGTTAAGCAGAGAGAGAGACCGGGCGGCTAAGCAGAGGAGGTCGGGTGGTAGAGACCGGCCCCGATCCGGGCTCATAAAATTTCCCGACGCCACACCCGTTCAGGCCTCTATCGGCCCTGAGTTTACATGTTTAGTTTGTGTCATTTGTAATTTGAGTGAAAAATATATATATGTATATATATAGTTACATAAATATATATATATGTATATATATGTGTGTGTTATAGAAAGAGTGAATATATATAATTATATATATATATTATATATAGAGAGAGTTATACATATGTAAAGGCAGCCGCAGGAATAGGTTAAAAGCCTGGTTCACCACAGTTCCACGCGGCCGCCACTGTTCATCTTCCCGTGGGATTAGGGTTCGGCTCTGCCCGCAACCCGCCATTGACGCTGCACCAAGGGACGAAGCCCGCAGATTTTGGGCGCGCCTCTCCTCCACGACGAGACACGACGCCCACGATTCCTCCATCGATTCTTCTGCTCCCCACGTCGAGCTGCCTCCATACTCCAATCTGCTACCACGATGCCCTATTTACGACAGTTTCCGCAACTTCCGCACAACAACGATGGAGCTCTGCCATGGCCGCCCATGGAGGTTATTGCATTCAGTTTTTCCTGTTCGTTTTTGTTCAGAACCCTATATAAAAGGGATCCCTGTAACCGTTTGTTTTCAGTGATGAATGAAATATTGAAAGGTTTTGCTGTGAGATCTTATTGTGTGCTTCCTGTTAGACGATTAAGCGCGATTAAAAGCTCTGTGTGAGCATTGTAGGTGTTAGGCGTGATTGAATGTTGAAATGGAATTTTTGTGTGATGTCGCTGCCTTCCTCTGGAGACTATGAGCAGTGCTGCTTGCGTTTGTGATCTTCCTGTTTGAAGAAGTACTGTAGTGTTAGTAAAGTTAATGTTGTTGTAGGAGTTAGGCTATTTTCTCTCTGAGCTGAATTTCCTGTTAGAGAGAAGAAGATAAACAGTAATTTCTTGTTCACTTGTGTTAATTCCCGTTGGAGAGGGAGCTTTGCTGAGTAAATTGTTTGTTGTTGATATTGATGAACAGTATAATCAACTTTACTGTACTAAGGGTTTGATTTCCCATATGATTGCTATTGTTGCTTCCATGTGAATTTTTTGTGTGCTGTAAAATCCCGTGTGGGAGTTGTAGGTGTTAGGGTTAAGTTGATTTGAGAGCTGCTACTTGACTATGAAAAGTTAAATAGTTGAGTGTTAGAGATTTCGTGGAGCCACTGCGAGTGTTTGAGATTTCGTGGAACCATTTCGAATGCGAAAAGCGAGTGAATTTAGGTTGTTAGTGTGTGGCTTCCTTAATTTGTTGAGTGATTCCGTGGAACGACCTCGTGTGAGGAAGCGATTTAATTCTTTGGTGCCCGTGTGCGATAACGGTCGGCCTCGGAGCGGAGATCGAAGGTGACGAGAAGTTTCTCGCGTGATCGTCATCGACTTCGAATACGGAAGACGTCTCTTCCATGGGTAATTGTTTTTATCTTTCTTTTGTGTGTGGCTCAATATTTTCTCGTAAAATAATAGACTCTTTGCTGGGTTTTCGCCCGAGCTTTGTCAGCGAACGCTACGTCGAAAACTCCAAACGGAAACGTATTTGGAGTTCACGATTTCCGTTTTGCTATGACATGGGGAATGAAACGAAAGTTGCGAACTTCCTTCCCCAAATTTAAAATTGAACCATTTTATCAAGAAAATTCATTTTCTAACAACGTAGTGAATTGCGTGCTTTAAAAATTATGTTGCTTAATTTCATAAATTTTATGCAACGCCCGCTCAAATCTTTTTTAAAATAAAACATATTTCGTTGCATTTGGTTAGAGTTTCCTAGAAATAGCCGACAGGCGCGTAAACCTTACGCGTCGTCCTACATCAAATTTGGTATCAGAGGGAGGTTCCAAAATTTTTCTAAGTTTTGGATCCGCCCTGCGTAAAATTGGAACCCACATATCATTTTCAAATTATTTTCAAAAAAAAAGAGATTTTTTTTAGCATCATAATTGCATTTAACTTGTGTGTTTGCATGCATCGACGTAGTGATAGAATGCGTCAAGTTAAACGTGGTCACCCGAGTCGTGGACACGAAGGGAATGAACCACCCCAGTGGTTTTTACCTTTCGTCCACCAAATGACGGCATTAACTAAGAGTACCTGCTAGTTGCATGAAAGGTTAGCAAACCTTAGAGGTAGGGTGAATACTTTAGAAATGCCCCCTCGAGCGACAATGTCACCTCAAATTCGAGATGAGCATTTTGTCCGTCCACGTTACGATGTCCCACCACATTATGTAGGAAAATCTACATTTAGGAGGAATCCACTATATGAGGATCACGACTACACTTACAGTCACTCCTATAGAGATCCATCAAGGAGATCATTATGATATTTTGATGATTATCCTTGATCACTGTATACCACTTCCAGAGATCGTGTTGACCCACCAACACGTTCTCATTATAGAGACAATCAGTACGATGACCATCGTCAATTTTATCCTCGTACTCAAGTGGATCATACTGGTCCTTCTGCACCATATTATGAGGATAGAGCACAGTATCCCTCTAGTTATTGATACTACACGTCTCTTTTATATGAGAAACCCGAGACTACATATATGCAACCACCATACGTTTGTAGGACTCACGATCATCCACGAGTACGACATGATTATGTTATGAACGATCGTCACGATTACACTCATTAATCTTATAGAGGTCACTATCGTCAAGAGTACATCACACCTAGTGATCCTCCTAGTGTTCCGAAGGTGAACATGATGATAGACATTAAGGGTCAGCAAGGGCAATCCACAGCCCAGAGCGGGGAGACATCACCCACTCTGTCTGATATCCTGATACAGGATGTATGGAGTCAACCCCCCTCTGAGTCTGCTCCACTTAGTGAACCCTCCCTTGATTTGATATCGACTAGCTCTCTTTTGAGTATAGATTTCTTGCACACTTCACCTAGTGGCGCACCGAGTCATATCACCACACTCGATGGCGCATCAAGTCACATCACCACACCCAATGGCGCACCGAGTGACATTACGATCGGGAGCCGAGAGCTTAGTAGTGATCTTGAGGTAGTCACTTCTACCTTTTCCGGGAGTACGACCCCTTCTGATGAGTTGCTTCCGGAGGACCATCACTCGATTGATGGGTCATTTGACGACCCTCCTATTGAGCCTCCAGATGAGTCATCTCGTCATTGTGTGGATGAGCTTTATCTTAATAGTACACTTGTGAATTTTAATACATGGATACCTGCTCCATTGTCGCTCTTGATGTCAATAGTGCTTCAGAGAGATGATTTTGAGTGTGACATCTCTATATTAGGGCTTGATCATAGCTATCTGGCCACTCACACTCTAGATGAGTTATGGGACGTACCATCTATTGATCGTCATATTCGCGATGAGTTTTCATATTTCTCACTTGGTGAGCCTCCTGATGCCTCACCTACCCTTAGCACATTTATTATGGTTGTCACACTTCATGCACATTTATCTGAGAGCACTTCATCTGTTGTTGGAGCCTACGTTTGCACGTGTCGCATTTGCGACGAATGTATTATACCCCTCCTAGTGAACCCCCAGATGAAAAAATTATGGGTTCACCGCACTTTTGGGATGTTTCCATCTTTAGTATCACAATCGAGTTTGAGGCTGCACTCGTGGATTCGTCGATACTTGTCACTCACACTTGCAGAGACAGTTCACACACCATGTTGATACATCTGATCGCTGATGTCTCTGATTTGCACTTGAGTGTTCATCGCCCACGCGATGAATTCTTTTATGATCCACCCTCTGAGCCTCCTGATCATGTACCTCTTTCAGGAGTTGCTCTTGGTATCTGAAACCATCAGTTTGTGACGTTAGTCGTATTAGTAGTTCATTTATTACATTTGCATGATTTGCATAAAAAAATTTTGAGCTGGAAATTGCATAGTACAATTGATTTTATGCAACTCAAGCTAACAAGCATAAAAAAGCTACTAGTTTTAAAATGGATGATTTGGTTATGGTTCGGCTAAATCCGGAACGGTTATCTTCGGGTACCGTGAAGAAGCTAGCAACCGTAGAACTGGACCCTTTCGAGTAGTAAATCGGTTGGGGCAAAATGCGTGTGAACTTGAGATGTCTTCCGTTTGGGGAGCAAATCTTGTTTTTAACGGAGCCAATCTGACTTAATTTTACGATTACTCGCACGAGTCTTTAGAATTTTCATTGTCTTCCCCTCCCTTTGTTTCTTCTGGGTTGGTGGGTGAGAGTGAGGAGCCACATTCAGGACATACTGACGTTCATTCCGCTACTAACACTTTCATCGTAGTTCCTTCTGCTTTCACTGTCAGTTTCAGGTTGAGCATGAACACCAGAAGAATACTTTATTACAGTTCTCGACATATTGGACAGTAACCACTACTGATGATGGTTTTCAGATATACTTGGTTCATTGGCATGGATGTTGATTTCTCCCGCACTTCGCTCGGAGCACTCACCAGAGATGAGTGATTTCGAGAGGGGGAGAGTTGGTGGAGACTGGCCCCGATCCGGGCTCGTAAAATTTCCCAACGCCACACCCGTCCAGGCCTCTATCGGCCCTGAGTTTACATGTTTAGTTTGTGTCATTTGTAATTTGAGTGAAAAATATATATATGTATATATATAATTACATAAATATATATATATGTATATATATTTGTGTGTTATAGAAAGAGTGTGAATATATATATTTATATATATAATTATATATATGTATATATATATTATATATATATAAAGTTATACATATATAAAGGCAGCCGCAGGAATAGATTAAAAGCCTGGTTCAGCATAGTTTCACGCGGCCGCCACTGTTCATCTTCCCGTGGGATTAGGGTTCGGCTCCGCCTACACCCCGCCATTGACGCTGCACCAAGGGACGAAGCCCACAGATTTTGTGCACGCCTCTCCTCCACGACGAGCCACGACGCCCACGATTCCTCCATCGATTCTTCTGCTCCCCACGTCGAGCAGCATCCATACTCCAGTCCGCTACCACGACGCCCTATTTCCAACAGTTTCCGCAACTTCCCCACAGCAACGATGGAGCTCTGCCATGGCCGCACATGGAGGTTATTGCATTTCAGTTTTTCCTGTTCGTTTTTGTTCAGAACCCTATATAAAGGGGATCCCTGTAATCGTTTGTTTTCAGTGATGAATGAAATATTGAAAGATTTTGCTGTGAGATCTTGTTGTGTGCTTCCTGTTAGACGATTAGGCGCGATTTAAAGCTCTGTGTGAGCACTGTAGGTGTTAGGCGTGATTGAATGTTGAAATGGAATTTTTGTGTGATGTCGCTGCCTTCCTCTGGAGACGATGAGCAGTGCTGCTTGCGTTTGTGATCTTCCTGTTTGAAGAAGTACTGTAGTGTTAGTAAAGTTAATGTTGTTGTAGGAGTTAGGCTACTTTCTCTTTGAGTTGAGTTTCCTGTTAGAGAGAAGAAGATAAACAGTAATTTTATGTTCACTTGTGTTAATTCCCGTTGGAGAGGGAGCTTTGCTGAGTAAATTGTTTGTTGTTGATATTGATAAACAATATAATCAATTTTACTGCGCTAAGGGTTTGATTTCTCATATGATTGCTATTGTTGCTTCCATGTGGAGGAGTCCTGTAGGTGAATGTTGATGTTGAAAAAAAACCAGAGATTGTTGTGTGTTTTCTTAGCTTCCTGTTGGAGGAAAATGAGTAGAGAGGTTAGCTATTGAGAGTAGTTAGTGAATTTTTCGTGTGATGTAAAATCCCGTGTGGGAGTTGTAGGTGTTAGGTTTAAGTTGATTTGAGAGTTGTTGCTTGATTATGAAAAGTTGAATAGTTGAGCGTTAGAGATTTCGTGAAGCCACCGTGAGTGTTTGAGATTTCGTGGAACCACTTTGAA
This sequence comes from Platanthera guangdongensis, assembly GCA_039583875.1. Taxonomy (NCBI): domain Eukaryota; kingdom Viridiplantae; phylum Streptophyta; class Magnoliopsida; order Asparagales; family Orchidaceae; genus Platanthera; species Platanthera guangdongensis. The sequence goes on along the minus strand of CM077147.1, from coordinate 18,339,373 downwards.
TGCGAAGAGCGAGTGAATTTAGGTTGTTAGTGTGTGGCTTCCTTAATTTGTTGAGTGATTTCATGGAACGACCTTGTGTGAGGGAGCGATTTAATTCTTTGGTGTCCGTGTGCGATAACGGCCGACCTCGGAGCGGAGATCGAAGGTGACAAGAAGTTTCTCACATGATCGTCACCGACTTCAAATACGGAAGACGTCTCTTCCGTGGGTAATTGTTTCTATCTTTCCTTTGTGTGTGCCTCAATATTTTCTCGTAAAATAATAGACTCTTTGTTGGGTTTTCGTCCGAGCTTTGTCAGCGAACGATGCGTCAAAAACTCCAAACAGAAACGTATTTAGAGTTCACGATTTCCGTTTTGCTACGACATGGGGAATGGAACGAAAGTTGCGAACTTTCTTCCCCGGATTTAAAATTGAACCATTTTATCAAGAAAATTTATTTTCTAACAACGTAGTGAATTTCGTGCTTTACAAAATTACGTTGCTTAATTTCATAAATTCTGTGCAGCGCCCGCTCAAATTTTTTTAAAAGAAAAACATATTTCGTTGCATTCGGTTAGGGTTTCCTAGAAATAGTCGACAGGCGCGTAAACCTTACGCGTCGTCCTGCATCACCGGGCGGCTAGAGAAAGAGGCCGAAGAGAGAAAGGCTGGTCCGGCGGCTAGCAAAAGAAGCCCGGTAGGCTAAGCAGAGAAAGAAGACGCACGGTCCCGGCGGACACACCAGCGACCAAGAAATGTCGCGACCAGGATGCGGCTAAGAAAGGGGAAGCAACACGGCTAGATAGAAGGCTAAGCCGGCAGCGGAGAGAAGAAGGAAACCGCATGGTCACGGTGGGGCACACCAGCGACAAGAGAGGTCACGACCAAGATGCGGAGGCCGAAGAGAGGAAAGAGGTCGCAACGATCACAAAGGCAGACCGCGCGACTAGCAAGCCGCTGTTAAGGAAAGAAACCGATCGGGAAAGGATAAACCACGACAAGTAAGGCCGCGGTTTAGGAGAGCAGGCCGCACAAACCGCAGTTCGCGAACCAAAGAGGGGCCCACGGTGGCGAGAGGGGAAGGCTATAAAAAGAGAGGAGAAGGAGGTGAGGAAGGTGGAGCCACGTAGCGAGATGCGGTTAAGAAAAGAGAGATCGCGGAAAGGCCGCGAGTAGAACGTGAGACCGCCAGAGGGGAGCTCGGGGCGGTTAGAAAACAGAGACCGCGGAGAGCTCGGGGAGGTTAGAAAACAGAGATCGCGGTCAGAAACCGGGTATACCCAAGGAGAAGACCGGTTGCTCTGATATCATGTAAAGAGAGGCCTCAAACCTTGTATATACTTCCTGAATCAATAGTTACAAGTATGAATACATTTATATAGGAAAATAGGAAGGAGAGAAATCCTAATCCAAGATGTGGGACTAATACAAAGAGAGAGAAAAGAGAGAAAAATGGGCCCCTGGATGGGCCCTTAATTAGGTCTTTCTAACAATTATCATCAAGAATATTATCACAACTATCTAGGATTAACATCACGCATCTTCATTTTCTATTCATTCGTGTTAAGTACTTTCCAGAGGTTATAGACCTATAATATGCAAATCTTGACCAACTTTCATCCATGTTAATATGGTTCTAGCATTTCTCCAGCCTAATCCTTCCACGTTGATGTACTCGTAGTTGGACTTCAATTGTTATGCATACATGATAATGTATTTGAAATGAAATTAAAATGTAGAGTGCGGCATTAGACTCAAACTCAAATTGTGGAATGAGGTATGCCAAATTAGGAATCAAATTTAATAACAGTAGCACATAGCATTTAATAGATAAAGCAATCTGCAAATATCAATAGTCATCAAAATAAACATACACTATCTCTACCTGCTCAACTAACTGATGCATTATCTGGCCTTCGTTCTACATGTTCAAACCATTAATCTATTTTATATTTTATCTTCAAAAGATATTGATGGAGGATAGGTTACGTGGGTGAGTGATTAACATGCAGTCCTAACTAAAGTGTCAGGGAAACCACTCGACAACCCTGTAAGATACAAGATCAGATGGTGAAATCAAATTATGCAATAAATAATTAAATCATATTTAGATAATTTTAGCAATAGCAAAATAATATATTTAAGCGAATAAGAAATAGGTTTCCTCTGCATGGAGAGCCAAAGCTAAAGCGCGCGGTAAATTGATCATTCAAATCACAATAATAATCCAGAGAAAACAACTATGAAACAAGAAATCCAATAAACATGAAATCACATATTCATATATTAATATTAAGAAACAAGAGTCCGAACAACAAGAAACACTCGCAACAGCATAGGGGTGGCCCGATGCGCGAAGATCCGGTGGAGCACGGCGCGGTGGAGACGATCCGGGAGGGAACTAGGGGTGAACATACTGGATATGGGCCATGTGGTTATTTGGAGCAGGAACAAGGCTGCAGGCATCAGATTTGAGTGATGGGTGGTCCATGGGGTTCAAGGGAGGGTCGGCAATGGATCTGGGGGGACGGGATGTAGGGGGGAGAGTGAGGAGGCGTGGGGCTGCTAGGATTAGAGATGGGGGAACGGCTGTTGTATTGGACGGCAAAAGAAAGAGCGGCAGCTGGGTTACTGGACAGCGGGAAGGAGGGAAGCGACTGCTTTGCCCGACGGCAGAATAGGGGGTTGTGCTGATGTGCTGGACGGCTGAAGGAAGGGCAGCGGCTGGGTTACTGGACAGCATGAAGGAGGACGGCGGAAGCACTATTCAGAGGGAGGAGCAGTAGCAAAGGGTGGGTTGGGTGCTGGATCGGAGTGGAGGCAGAGATTTGGTGGGAATTTGGGGGCTGGATGAGGTGTAGAAGGGGGAAAGGAGGCAATGGATGGGGGATACATTTGGGGAGAGGGAGAGGGCCTATGAGTATTCACCTAGGATTCCACGGAGTCGGCACCGTGGAAGGATCACTGGAATCTGGGATTTTTGATCTCCAAATTCTGCAATAGCATCCAAGTATCCCTCATGCATCTTCTTTATAAAAAAATATAATTGGGGCACCCGGCATCAACAGATATGATTGGTATTGAATGTGGAGGGCCTGATTACAATAAATATAACTCAAAAACAACAGAGTAATATATGAAATCGTAGGTAAATGATGATTCAGATGCATCCGTGGAGTCAGATCGTCGATGCTGTATATGGCGGGTAGCCAATTGGCCCCGAACGGGCCCAAAACTCATCCTCTGTCGCGAGTCCACGACTCCATTCCACATCATATATTATTCTCAGTATCTCTCTAATATAATCGTATTAATCTATTTTTCCTAATTTTATCAAACATTCATCTCTGAATCCTAATTTCTACAATGCTAAACTTAGGTATCCCTGACTTTTTATATTGCCAACATTTAGATGCATACAAAAGTGTGAATGGAAAGTGGTCGCATTATCCAATGACCTTCCAAAAATAACCATGTCATCAAGATTGTAGGTGTGGTTCATTGTCCAACTGTCCAAGAGAAGCTCGTTATGTGGATAAAGGAGGGTAAGTGAGGTAACTAGCAAAATAACACCCCATGTTATTGTTTGAAAAAAGACAAGAAAAATTGGGTATATGCGAGAGTCATATCAAAAGTTTGAATTTGTAGGAGTTGAAGTCAAAATATTATGGGACCGCGCAGATACACGATAACTTAAATGTCAACTCGGCACAACACAAATTGTGAATGTTCACATTATCATGTATGCCTATGCATTTTCCATTTCAAACTATCTTTTAATTTCTGGCAGTATTAATAAGAAGTTTGGATTGAGTTTAATTGTAATGTTTGTACTCCACTATATATAAGGTGGAATGAAAGCTTTTTGGCCCTAATTTTATTCTCCCAAATCTTTTCTTTTGCCTTTTGTCCATTCCCTGTTCGTGCATGATGAAAGTCGTGACTGCTGAGTTGCGATTCACGAACCCCTACAGAGGGTGGAGTTCTCATTTTACCTATTTCTTCATCACTATTGAGGTGTCCTTGGGAGTCATCAGGGAAATTGGGGCAAGATGTTATTCACCCCATACTTTGATCTGACTCTCACAATCGAAGACAAGATCCTTTCACAAGGGATTGCAACAAATTGGTATCAAAGTCACTCATTGGCATGGAAGCGAGTTCCTGTGAGCAAGGGAACATGAATGAGATGCTACAAAAGCTACTGGAGGACTTGGCGTGAATGCAAGTCGTGATTACGTAGATCCACATTTGGATTCATGGACTTTCCATGTCCAGTCAAGCATATCTGACACCCCAAGCGCATGGGGCCGCTGGTTCAGTACAGGAGGCATCTCTGTAAGATGGAATTGGACTTCCCCGCAATGTAAAGATGGATTTTCCGAATTTTGACGACAGTAAGGGCCCATTCATGGGGTTAACACATTGTGAGCAGTTCTTTTACGAACCAACGTACGCCAAGGTGTGACTGGATTAGAGTGGTTTTGATGTAAACTACTTGAGTAATCAATTAAAGTGACGGAAAATTAAGATGAGTCCCGCACATACTTTTTCAATTCAAGACGAAATAGATCAAATATAAGTTAATAGAAACATCGTAGAAGTGTTTCTCTCAAACGATTCAGGCAAGCTCAATGCACGTAATGTTTAAATTAATGCATAGAACATATTCTAGTATTTAGAAGCGGTGAATTTGGAGAGAAATATTACCAAGCAGATTAACTCGAGCAGGAAGGTCAGTCTACGGCAAGCTCGTGCACGGTCGGAAAAGGGCTCGACGGTAACGACTGAAGTGAGAGAGGATCGATCGTTCACAGACGGAATCTTCGATTCTCTGGAGGCCACGTGAAAGGAGGTCGATGTAGAAAATGGCCGGCTACGTTACTTCGCGGGATGCGTCGTGAGGAAGGAATGCCGTCGGAAAGGGTCGACGAGGTCGACTGCGGCGGGAGCGTGGGCTGGAGAGGAGGTCGATTTATACCCACAGGTGATACGACCGTTGGGTCGTATCAACAGGTCACCGGAGTCTGGCCGAGATCGACGACGTTCGGGTTTTGGATTTGCCGGAGAGGTCGGGGATGGAGGTTTCGACTAGAGGCCGACGGAGGGAAACGATAGAAGAGATTGGTCCCCCGATTAACCTGGCAAATGAGAGGGTTTATTACGGGATTTGCTAATTTTACAATTTGCGGGTTCTTCTTTTCATGTTTTTTTTCTTCCTCTTATACTTTGATTTACAGAGGATTTTATGTTTATTAGAGAGATTGTTAATTTAAATATTTTTGAGCTCTCACTTTTTCCCCCTGGCTATCCCAAATGAAAGGATATATTCAGGGCGCTGCTATTTGTACCGCAGTTTTGGCTATTCGCATCGCAGTTTTGATTATTCGCACCACACTTTCTTCTAATTTTTTGTGTTTTTTGGAAATACGTCTTGTACATGTATTTTTAGGAAAAGTGTTCAACACGAAAGTTGTAGATCTCGACTAGATCTACAACTTTCGTGTTGAACACTTTTCCTAAAAATGCATGTACAAGGCGTACTTGGGAAATACGTCCAGGTTTCGCGCCTTTTGGAAATACACTTTGTACATATATTTTTAGGAAAAGTGTTCAACACGAAAGTTTTATATATCGTCGAGATCTACAACTTTCGTGTTGAACACTTTTCCTAAAAATACATGTACAAGCGTATTTTCAAAAGACACAAAAAATTTGGAGAAAGTGCAGTGCGAATAGCCAAAACTGCGGTGCGGATAGCAGCGCCCTATATTTATGGACGATGTTTGTTGCGGATTGCTCGAGACTATAGTTAAAACGTACTAACTGAAACATCTTAGCCCGAAAAGCGGCAAGCATGCAAACAGTCTCAGAAAAAAAAATTTCTAATATGAAGATTTTTTTTAACGTGGAAAACTCATGAACAGAATGAAAAATAACGTGATCGGATCTGTGCCGACCAAACTTTTACTATGTGTTGACGCTTTACGAGACTTTTTCAAAGAATGCAAGGGTTAAGGGTCACTCCATATTCAACTTGTTGGGGGTGAGAGAAAAAAAGGTGTTGGATGGTGACAGGCAACCGCTTACGAAGCTAATAACGTGTCTCTTCGTGAGGCGAAGAGCGTGTGCACGCTTTGGAGACTTGGTGGGCTTTTGTTCGTACTTAGACACTGGAATGGAGGCTGGCGGTTGGCTGGTGAATGATGAATGTTAGATGTGATGCGAGCAGATTGCTGGTTGCGGCGAGAGGAGTGCTCACGGAGCGGAGCGCTTGGAGTCGCACGAAGGACAGAAATGGGCGAAGATCTTCGAGCGATCTTCGAAGTGCTCGAAGGTGTTCGAGGGCAGCTTCCAAGATCGAGGGGAATCCCGGTGGAGAACCTGAGCACGTAGGGGGAGAAAGAGAGAAGATAAAGGTGAGAATGAGAGGAGGCATGAGATCCTATTTTTAGACCCAAGGGTGGTTACGGTAATTATGTGATTATTTGCAAACCAGAACCACTCAAATTGCTATTTTCAGACCATTTCAATATAGTTTGACACGTATTTTTATAATATTTTTACTACGTGCAGCTCAATGTGATTTTTGTTATTTGCACCCACCTCGCGAGTTGTTACTCATGCATCAGACGGAGGAGATCACGCGGGGACGATCAGACGGTGGAGGAAGACCGGGCCGACGGCAGCGATGAGCTAGCCTCCAGCGCCGGGAGGCCGATCGGTGAGAGGGAAGGGATGATGGCCGGCGGGGAGGTTGGCCATGGCCCTCGCAACCGCGTGGCGCGCGAAGCGGGGTGGACAACCGGAGACAGGCGCGGCCCTTGCGGCTGCTCCCGGGTAGACGCAGGGCGCGGGGAGGCCATTCGACTGCGGCCCATGCGGCCTCCCGCGGGCGGCCGCAGGGAGCGGGGCGGCTTGTTGCAACCGCTCGCGGCTGGCCGCGGGGTGCGGGGCACAGTGCGGTCGGGCGGGGTGCGGCGGGGAGCGGAGCGGCAGGCCGGGAGGCCGGCCGCGGACCTTGGGGCTGCTCATGAATGGCTGCGGGGCCCTGGGCAGTCGACCGAGAGACCGGCCGCCGACCTTTGCTGCCGCGCGTCGGGGGGTGCAGCCACGGGCGCCCGGTCGGGGGGGGGGAGTCCGGAGGCTGCGGATGTCGCGACGATCTGAATCGTGCATGCGGTGGTTTTGGGTGGTTGGGGCGCAGATCGCACGGGATTCGGGTGAGCGGATCGCGTGGAAGATGGTTTTTCCCTTAACTTCTCACTTCGCTATGAGGGGACATGGGAATTCTGGCTATTTACAGCCATAAATTTCTATAAATTATGGGTGACGACATCAATCTTATTGAGCAAACACTTCAGTTAACTCAATACAATTTACGCAGGAAATCAAAAATGAAATGAGATAACGAGAAATATTGTGGGGGGGGCTCCGCTACGTGTTCCTAGATGATGCATCAATTCTCAGGGGATTGAGCGAGTTCGTCCCTGTTGAAAAATTACAGCAGCTGACCACGAAAAGGTCGAGTGTCATCGATGTAAATCAATAGTGTTAGTCGTGTTAATTCACGAGTTGACTGCATTGTCCCGAGTGCGCCACAAAACTAACACCAACATGTTTCATGGTAAGTCTGGCACTCAGTGTAACGACCTGTTGGTCCGCCACAATCAAAATGTTTTACTTACATTATCAAAGACAGTGCTTTGTTTGATTTTTTTTATTATAATTAGCGGGGGAGCTTTGCCAATAAATTAAAATAACATATCAAGCAAAATAATAAAATCGTTTCAATATGTAGAGCAACATGCACCAAAAGATATATACATATAACATCCTTATGCAACAGTTGATCATCTCCATATAATCACATCTCTAACATATACAACACTGGGCAGGACTTACACAAGACTAGAGAGGCATAAACCTCTATCCCTACTTACAAATATCTCAAAACCCGCCCCTCGGCCAAAACTGGCTGCTCTCTACTAGGGCACCCAACTTAGGCTCTATTTGTTTGGGCGTTTCGGAGCTCCGTTTTGGGCAAACGCCGCCGGAAGGCGGGTAAACAAATGAACCTCCGGCGGCGTTTGCTCCGTTTCCACCCGCCCGCCTTGAGAAACGCCCCAAAAAGCTCCGTTTGGAGCAGCCACCTCCCCCCTCCGTTTCGAACACTCCGTTTCCACCCGCCGGATCGATCCGCCACCGCCGAAACAAATGAAGCCTTAGAACCAGGCAAAGTTAATACTATCATATGTGCAATTCTCATCCCCACGGGTCTTCTTAAGACGCTTTAGGTGCTCGGTCACTACAACAACAATCGTAAGTCATAGATGGTACTTCTTCTTTCAAAGCATTTTCTTCCCCTCTTCTGATAGTCACTCCACACCTCATCTTTTTTGCCCTAAAATAATAAGGGTTAAAACCCAACAGTTATACATCTTTAATTTTTTGCATACAATTAAAGGGGCTTAGTACAAAAATACAGTATAAATAAAAGATGTGTATTTGAAACCGAAATAGATGTAATAAAAACTAATGCACTTTAAAAATAAAATATTTGAATGCAACAATAACAACACTCAAATCTTTATCTCACTATAATAGAGTAATTTATTTAAATAAAATATTTGAATAATAAAAGAAATTATTTCTTTTTTATTTGTTAATTGTTTTCATTATTTGATTATTTCAGTAGTAATTGGTAATTACGATGTGTGATTTTGTTTTTTCCTCTTTCTATTTTTTTGTGTTCCTTTTGTTCTTCTCTATTCAATGATAGGATTAAGGGTAGTTTGATTTTCTTTTTTTTTCGGCCCGGCTCATGCGGAATATTTTTGTTATGGTTTCTAACTACGGCACATGCGGGGATATGTTGCATGGCCATAATCATTTTGAAGTTCTAACGAACTCAACTTTGGTGATGCACCCCCATCGATTTTACTCCTAATTTCATCGCATTGCATGCATGTCTAACTTTTTATTGTGTAACTTATGTTCTTGTATTCTTTAAATAAGTTGTGTTTTTGTTATCTCTTTTCAGATTAATTACCTTTCAGCATTAATGTTGTCAACAGCTAAATTTCTTAATTGAGCAATAAAGAAGGGTTTCTTGTATCAATTGTATACATTCTTTATTTTTACACACTTAAATTGGAAGAAGAACCAAATGAAATAAATGCTTCAAATTCTTTTGAACTTGGTAAGCAGAGAAAGCTGTAAGAAGGCTGTGAAAACTAAAAATCACCAGATGTGTCGTGTGCAATATAGGAAAAATTTGAATATGCATATTTTTCAAACGCGAAAGAAATGTTTGTTCATGTTGTAATATCTGGTACAAACACAAACACACCTATAAAATTTGTAGGTAAACAAGAATACAAAAATGCCACCACATAATGTATATAATGAAAATATAAATACAAATACAGGAGAAAATTTGACCGTCTGGCGAGTGCGTCGTGGATGTTCCAGACACGCACGATCCGCAGCGAGAATCTGAGATCTGAACTGCAATCCTCCTCGCAAACGCACAAGGTTCGTCGAACCTTCAACGTCAAAATCCGACGTTCAACCGCACCACCACCGGAGAACAACGCCACCGCCGGAGAGAAAACACTGGCAAGGCTATCTGCACTCACGCACGTCTTCGACACCGCGTCTCTCCACTCCAAAGAATGTTCACTGCAACGCCAACGACAAACTCCACCAATCTCGACGGCAACCCCTCTCTAAACGCCGGCGGATATCTCTCCTCCAGGACCGGCAACAAACACCCAAGGCTGACAGCCCCTATGAGTGCACGAGTGAGAGAGGGAGAAAGGAGATACAGAGGCGACGGGCTACTCTCAAAGGCGACTTCTCCCCTTCAAAGGCTTCAGGCGACAGTTCTCCCTCCTAAACCTCACAGATGTCCGACTACCTCCAACGTGAACAAGATCCAGGCCTTTTATAATCTCAGGTTTTAATAAACCTAAAACCTAACCGTCTCGTTCAAGGGATCCAAACCAAAAACCTGAACAACCAACAATCCATCACCTTGGTTCGGGATCCGGAACCACCACCTACACGAAGCACTCCCTGCACAAAGCACCAACTGCACATGACATCACTGCATGTAACACAATCTGCATGAAGAACCACTTCAAGTCTGAGGTGTCAGCCGACCTGCTCCAGTTGACTCATCCCTACTCGGGCTCAACCTCTGAATATCGACGTAACTGAATCGCTGAATCTGACTCGCCTAGTCAGACTACCAGAAGGGAGATCCCATGCACCACCTCAACCATCAACTCTGTCGACTAAAGAAATCATGAGCACACCACCTCGCATCGTGGTCCCCATCAGCCGATACAGACTACCGCACTGCATAGCTTGCATGAGCACAGTGCGCTCTCGTTTCACCGTCAGAACTTCACCTCTCGCCGCAAAATTACATCCTTTGGAGTCAACACTTCTTTCAAAGCTGCATCCTTAGCAGGTTGTTGGAGTGTGCCAAGCAAGTGGGCTTGGTTAGGGGGGTGGTCATTTGCCCTTTGACGCCTCAAATCTCTCGCTTGTTGTTCGCGAATGACACTCTCATATTTGCGGTATCTAAGAGGCGGACCATTATGGCTATTTCTAAGTTACTGAGTGTAACATTCCCCATCCGTCTCATAGCATATAACAGAAGGTCCGGCTGGGGCCTGACGTCATATATTACGGACAGTTAAAGGAGTTGCTAATTGAAACCATAATCTAATTCACGCATCCTAACACAGAGTGCATTCTAGCGGAAGAATTTGGTTACAGTTAGAACCCGACCAACTGAATGTTCACTAAACAAACTCGGAATGATAAACCAATTGCACAAATAACATTAGCCTTAAGGCCTTACATTGTTCAACTTATAATAAATAGTCTTACATAAATAGACACGCAGGCCGGTCACAAATGAAAGATGAAATAAACGGGTAATTTGTTTTGGCCTTCAAGGGCCAGCTTAGCAATCCTGGGTTCCAGCCCGCTATTTCCCGGTTGGCTCGGCTACACCTGCATGAAATATTCCATCGCAACGGTGGCAAACAATAACAACGGTCAGCATTAGCTGACCCAATTATAACGACCTCACCCCTTACTCGGGGGCGACGGTTCTTCTTTCCTGCAGGCATTTGCATTAACAATTATTGGAAATCAGAACGTGCAAGCATGCACCATTCGCCACAAATGTTGGCACAACGAACCAACATCTTGTGCTCTCAGTGCACATTCAAGGTGCACCGGACCCCAACGGGTCGCACCACCGTTCTCCGCGACGGTCAGCAACGTTTGAGCATTCTAGTCTTTCAGGGTTGAAGCCAAAGACAACGCCCCTATGGCTACGACCAAGTCATGTGTTTTACACTTTGACTCACTCTAGGTCGATCGGTATAGGGTTGGGTATAGTTCTGTTCTTTCCCGATTGTCACAACTTGCATTTTCTCCGCATAACATGATATATTAGAGTAAGGAGAAAATACGTGTCGTGATGCCACGTCGGCAGGGGATAACTGCAGACGTTCAGACAAGATCACAACTAAACACTTTTTGAAAGAGTTATGAGTTATCTAAGAAAAAAAGCCAGTTTTAAGTTAAGCAGTTAGCTGCATGTATCCCTTGGTTTAGTGGAACAACTAGTCCATGATTAAAATATATATATAGTTATACGCTGCGGAAAATACTTTGATTAAATTGATTTTTTAACATCCTACATGAGTATAAATGTCCCCGAAGGACAACTCATGATATGCAATACTCTAGATTTATAATAAGTATAGGAAAAGTCTTCACGCTAACTAGAAAGTAGTGTTTTAGTTTTGAAAGACATGACAAGTATGAAATACTAATAGTAGAGTTTTGTAAGTTAAAATACCTAACATGCAACCTAACATAAAGCCTTCCCATAGAGCAAGTATAAACAGCCACAAAAAAACAGACAACACAGTAGCTTAGCAAAGTACTCAACATTTCAAAAGAAAACCACTTGTGGGCGTCGACTACCTGATACAAACCCACTGGTGAGCATGTATATCTGTACTGAAGTAAACAGCCCAATAAAATACCTCACAAGGGTGAGGAAAACTCCTTCAACAAGTAGTCCACTAACAAGCTCCCAATCTTAGCCACTCAACCGACTACTTCCCTGAACCTAAGGCATTCAAATGAAGAACACCACAGCAAGAAAAATACAAGTGGCAAAGGAAAATAATCAGGTAAAAGTGCAAGTAAGAGATGAGTTTACCAAACCCGAGTACAAAAATGATGAAGATCACAGCTGGATAGCCAAATAATTATAAGAGCAGTAAAAATTTGAAGTAAGTAAGTCAATAGAATAAATGCACCAAATGCGGAATGAAGCCATGTTTCGACAATATCTACAAGGATTAGCATAAAAGTACAGACTGATCTAAGAAGCAAACTGAGCATAAAACAGCTCGAATAGAATGTGAATCATTAACACTTGGCAGAATCAACAGGGCGAATTTGGTGACCAATTGTCTCAAACCAGGATCTCAAGCCCAAATGTCTCCAAAAAAACACAGAGGCCCTGCGATGGTGGACACTAGTCCAAACCCAAACTAGCAGTCCTCAGAAAACAAAGACCAAACATCCGCCAAGTGCAACGATCCACAACCGACGTCCAGTTAGTGGTCCTTTATCCACTGCCAACCTTCATAGCCGAAGAAACATAGAAACCTACCCAAATCCTAAGTTCAAACCTTAAGATAAACTAAAACGAGTCCTAAAACCATCCTAAGGACTAAACCCGCCAAATTAGACAAAAACGGCGAAAAATTTCTAAGTCCCAGGAAATTTGGCGAGTATACCCGACGAATCACCTACATACTCGACGAACTCTAAGTGATACTCGGCGAATCTCAAAATTTTCGGCGGAAATATCATGCGAAATTCGGCGATACTCGACGAATTTTATCGATACTCGACGAACGGCACTCGACGTTCGTCAAACAACGTTCGACTAATCTGTGATACTCGCCGAATAAGACTTAACCAATTCGGCGATACTCGTCGAATGAACTGGCGATACTCGCTGAAAATGACTTAACCTAAATTCGGCGATACTCGCCGAATTCCTACCTGATACCCGCTGAATTCTATGTAGCCTACCTATCGCAACTCGGCGAAAATTCCTTACCTAAATCCAACGATACTCGATGAATCACTACATGATATTCGCCGAATTTTACTTGTCTCAAATTTTTCCTAATTCCTATGGTATGGTCGAAAATCAAGATCTAACCTAGAGGAATCATTTCATGCTTCCTATACTACTCTTATTCTCTAAGGAAGGAAGAAAAAGATCAAGTAAAAACGAACAAGCAAGGGGGAAGATCCACTTGCCTCAAAACTTTGAAGAAACGTCGTCCGCTCGCGCCGCTTCAAGGATCGGCCGTAGGAAGCCCTAAACAACGTTTCCTGAAACTTTTGGGGAAGAAAGGAGGTCAAAATCTCAAGCTTTAACTCACAAAAATCGGAGAAATGGGAAGATCTCACCACGATCGTGAAGCCCTCGTCAAAAGCTTTTCAAATCTCTACTCAAACGTCGAAACCGACCACCCGAGCACCCGATTTCACCGGTCGAAGCTCCGTCGTCCGCCGAACTCCTGTTTCGAGAGAACCACGCCGTCGGGGCAGGGGAAGATGAATAGTAGGGTTCGTTTTTACGCCCAATGTACATTACATCAAATACTAAAACAATCTGAAATCCAAAACAACTCGGAATTTAACGAAATTCGCACCGTAGCTAAATACCGATGCTACAAAACCAACGGTGAAGTCGAAACTCAAATTCGACAAACAAAACTCGGGCAAAAACCTCCCGAAGCCAAAACACAAGCATTCCCTAAAAGGCTCCACCGAGTCACCAAAACAGACCAGGCTCGCAAGGGAATCTTGCAAACAGGCTAAACTCAGCCACACAGGAAACTCAAAGAGCAAAACCACGCTACAACCACAGCACAAGCCTAAACATGCGTTAACGTAATGCTCTGACGTCAAAATACGACATTATAGGAATAAAAATAAATATTGAAAAATCAGGGGCGTTACACCGATGCTCAAATCATCGGGCATAGCAAGCCATGAAGCGGGTCAGCATCCCATTTCCCATATGTACAAATCATAATCTCGTTATGATCCTAAGCTATCACTCACGGCTGCCTAAGCTGGGCCACACGGGCTCTCAGCTCCATAGTCTGGCCTCCAGGTCCACAAGGGACATACCTCTCAGAGTTATAGCCTCCACGTCTCCACGAGATCGGCTATGCAAACAACACATTGCTTACTGGGAGCTACCGCCGGCGGTAGCGCTACCGTTGCGCCGTAGGGGACAGACTATTGATTCTTTCCCCTTTCTTTGGGTGTTTTCCTAGAGACCACCTCCAGTACTCTCACTCATCCATCTGCACAGCCCGTGACCCCGAAATCTACGCGATTACCACGGAGTTTTCTCCGGCATACATCACCAATCCAGACCAACATGTTATAGAACTACTATCGATGTGCGATAGAATACTACCGCCATACAGTAACAAGTGTCGGTTAAGACACACCTGCCACTGCTATCACCACGCGGTAGTTGCTACCGCTGAGCGATAACAACCCGAGAACTTTGCCTATTAAATTATCCAAGCTACCGCCATCGGTATCTCTACCGTTGGGCGGTATCTTCCCGAGAGTCCTGGTACTAAAACACGGCGCTACCGCCGCGCGGTAACCCTACCGTCGGAGTGTAACTCCCAGAAGTAATTTTCCTGCTTTGGGAAAAATGCACTTTTTTGCTGCTCAATTGGTGATGAGAAGTGAAAGAACTTCATAGTTAAGCGTGCTCGGACTGGAATTGTATTGGGATGGGTGACCTCCTGGGAAGTCCCCGTGGTGCGCACTTAACTATCGAGTTTGACTCAATAAAGGAATGTTGTGGCCACCAATAACCCGCCGATGGGCTGAAGAGGGGTTGAGGTGCTTGGGCTGCAGCCCGGACTATGCCAGCTGGGTCCCGCTGGGTCTCCCTCGATAGACGTGGTCCTGAGTGGAGCCGGGCCTAGGTCGTCAAAAAAAATGCACTTTTTTGTAATAAAAAAAAGTATATAACAGACATGAAAAAGCTGTTCTGGTACCAATTGTATAAAGAAAAATGTATAAAGATATGAAAAATGTATATAACAGATATGGAAAAGCTATTCTTGTACCAAAATGCACATTTTTGTGCTTCTTGGGTGAATCGAGTAGGTGGACCTCTTATACAAACTTGTAACACCCTCATCTGTCTCATAACATATAATAACAGAAGGTCGACCAAGGCATGACGCCATATACTACGGACTTTGTTTTAAATGTCCTCCGACATGTCCGACATGTCTCCCGACATGTCATCTTTTAGAGCAAAACGATATGTTTTTCTCAAAATAATAGTGTGCAACCCCGTGTTCGTCGAGTGGGTCCCACCAGGAAGATCGAGCGAACCGGCCCCGCGGCCCGCACCCATGCAACAAGCAGGCATGCGGCAAAGGGCTGGTCCGCTCCCGCCTAGTTCGAGCGAGCGAGCCGGGCGAGACGACTCCCCACCCCTCCCGCTCGCTCGGAGAATCGTCGGCCAGAGCAGGGGGCACCAATCGTCGAGCCGGTACTCGCGGAGGGGCTCGGCGACCTGCGACCTACGAGCCGATCGGAGGGTCGCGATCGCTACCAGTCGACCTTACACGCGACCTGGTCGCCGGTTCGCCTCGGCAGAGGACTGGCGGGTTCCCGCGGCCCAGCTCGCGTTCGCCCAGGAAGGATAGGCAGGCCGCAGGAGCCAGGTCGCACCCGCCTCCCGCGGAGGGGAATTGGAGGCGAGCTGACTCCCCATGGGTGCGAATAGCTCCTCCAAACAGCGGAGCCACGCTGTTGGCAGACCAGGTTGGACTGCGCATAACTGCTCAGGACAGCGGAGTTTGGCTGTTGGCAGACCCAACCCAGGGCTTTTTGGTATTTTCAGGTCAGTTCTTCTGGTTATTGGCAGTTCAGATTCCAAAAAACTATAAATAAGACCCAAGGGGTACCTCAGAGGGCACGCCTGGAGTGCCTCCCTACGCCCGTTTTCAAGTGCTTTCTGAGGGTACCTTAGCTCGGCTTCTGGCTAAGGAGGGGAAGCGCTCAAAGATCTTCCGGGTTTGTGGTGGGACCTCCCTGCCGAGCCCTTGGGTCTGTTTCTTCTTGCCTTCTTCGTTGTTTTTCTTGCAGGAGCAAAGTAGGCGAGACCACCCCTTCCCTAAGGGTCGAACTCCACAAGAGGCCGGATTCCGGTTTCAACATTTTGGTGCGGTGAGCGTGGAAAGTGGTCAGTGCAGAAAAGCTTTGGCGAGCCCGGCAAGGACTCACCGCCCCCCCCCCCCCCCCCCCCCGCCTCTCGCAACGGTGGGAATGTTGGAGGACTTCAGGAACGAGGTACTGGGCCTCGTCAAGTTCGCACTCGGCGCGCGGGCCGAGTGCTCGACTCCGGCAGCCCAGATCGCGGCCGCCCCCTCTTTGGGCGAGGACGCTCCTGGCCGGCGAACTGGGAAGGAAGTGGCCGAGGAAGGCCGAGGGTGCGAGCTCCCGAGGCGCGAGCTCTTCCCCGGCTAGGCAGGCCGAGGCAGGTTCGGCGAGTTGGGCTCGCGAGACTCATCGGCTCGCCCAATGGGGGGGGGGCAGTCCCTTCAGCGAGCTGGTCTCCTCAGCTCCCGTCCCAGATGGGTTCAGGGAACCCGAGATGTCCTACTACACCGGAAAGGGGGATCCGGTCCAGCACGTCCAATGGTTCGAGGATGTGGTTTCCATCCGTCAGATGTCGGATGGATTCAAATGCCGACTCTTCGCCATCACCCTCCGGGAGAAGGCAAGGGAGTGGTTCCACCAGCTGCCGGCTAGTTCAATCTACTGCTTCGAGGACTTGCGCCGAGGGTTCATGTTGAGGTTCACTACTTCGAAGAAGAGGAAGAAGGAGTCCGAGTCTTTGTTCCACATTAAGCAAGGAGTGAACGAGACGTTGGGGAGCTACGTGCACCGATTTCAGGAGGAAGTTACCCAGGTCCAGGAGATGTTGGGCCATAGTCTGATGATGGCCTTTACCCTAGGCCTGCAGCAGGGGTTCTTCCGAATGGAGCTGAAGAGAGTTCCCCCTCTCTCCTACGAGGAGTTGATGGAGAGGGCGGCGAGAGAGGTCGACGGGGAGGCGTCGAACCCGGAGTTTGCAAGAAAGCTAGCCAGGTGGGCCACGGAGGAAGAGAAAGAGTCGAGAGGAGGAAAGGCACAGGAGGAGAGAAGAGGAGAACCTAGGCAAAGGGAGCAAAGGCAGCTCTAGTGGCAACAACAGCCGAGGTGGGGGCACCAGGAGCCCGACCGTCGGCTGGGCTGGAGACCTGAGTGGCAGGGGCAGGGGCCACCAAGAGGATACTACGGAAGGGGTCACCATCAGGGGAGGCAAGATCAGTTCCACCCTCCGGGCTGGAGGCAGGGCCAGAGGCCCCGGCTCCCCGATCAGGAGGAGGCCATGGCCATAGCTTTGGGAGCAAGGAGGGGGATCATGAGGAGGAGGAGAAGGGAGGTCAGGGTGGAGCTGCCCTATTGCGACTTCCATCAGGAAGAGTGGCACGCAACGGCCACGTGCCCGGAATTCTTGGAGATGAGAGGGAATAGGGAGCGGCAGCAGCAGCAACAGGAGGCACGACAAGAAGTGAGGATCGAGAAGGTCCTGCCTCGGGCGGAGGAGGATCGTTGCGAAGACCGGGTGGATGTCGGGACCCGAGGAGGGATCAGAGTGATCCACGGGGGAGTAGGGATCGAGGCTTCCCTCAAGACAAGTCTCCACACCATGTACCGGCGGAGCGTCGCCTCTACATCCCAAACCCTGCCGCCGGAGGAGATGATCACCTTCTCCAGGAGTGATATGCCAGACCACGAGGATCCGTTCTGTGATGAGCTGGTCATCAAGGCCGTCATCGAGAATTTCACTGTCTCTCGGATCCTCGTGGACAACGGGAGCTCCGTCAACGTCGTCTTCAAAAAGGCGTTTGACGCGATGAAGGTGGAGGCTAAGAGGGTGCTGTCCTCAGACAGGCCCTTGTTCGGGTTCTCAGGAGAAAGGAAGGAAGTAGAGGGAGTAGTTGGCCTCCATGTCACCTTGGGGGGGGCAGTCCCGAAACTGCAAGTTCGTCATTGTGGACGCCCCCAGCAGCTACAGTGCCATCTTCGGGAGGCCTCTTATCAGCGCCTTCCGCTGCGTCCCCTCGTCTTTCCATCAATGTTTGAAGTTCAACGCTGAGGGGGTCTAGGTCAGGGTCAGGGGGGACCCAAAGGTGGCGCGGGAGTGTTATGTCACTGCGGTGAACATCATCTCTTGGCAGGAGGGAGCCGAGGAGATGGGACGGAGGATGGAGGAGGTCGAGCAGGAGTCAGTAGGGGAGGAGCCAAAAGTGAAGGACCACGCAGGAGAGGCAGCAGGAGGAGATCTGGAGGAGGTGGTCGAAGTGAGGGGCGTGAGAGAAGAGATGGAGGTAGAGGTCCCCATTCCAGAGGAAGGGGAGGCCGAAGGATGGGGGGAGCAATCCAGGCTAGAGGCGGCAGAGGAAGTGGTGGAGCTGGAGGTGCTCACCCGGGGAGGCAGTGTGGAGAAGATTCGCGTCAGCGGAGGGCTGACCCCGGAGGGCCAAGGCAGGATGCTGGAGTGCATCCAGAAGAACGTGGACATCTTCGCCTGGAATGCCGCGGAGATGCCGGGGGTTGACGCGGATGTGGCTTGCCACCGCTTCAACCTGGACCCGGGAACACGCCCCGTTCAGCAGAAAAAGAGGTCCACCGCAGACAAGCTGGCAGAGCCTATCAGGGAGGAGGTGGCAAAGCTTCTCAAGGCTGGCTTCGTGTCCGAGATTCAGTACCTCGGCTGGGTCTCCAACGTTGTGATGGTTAAAAAAGGAGATGACCGATGGAGAATGTGTATCGATTTTTCCTTACTTAATAAAGCTTGTCCTAAGGACTGTTATCCTTTGCCTCGGATCGACGCGCTGGTTGACTCAGCCGTCGGTTTTTCTGTAATGAGTTTTTTAGATGCCTTTTCAGGTTACCATCAGATCAGGATGCACCCCCAGGACATCAAGGATGTCTCATTCATCACAGGGGATGGCTGCTACTGCTACAAGATGATGTCATTCGGGCTGAAGAATGCTGGGGCCACCTACCAAAAACTGATGGATAGGGTCTTCAAGGAGCAGAGGGGGAGGAACTTGGAGGTGTATGTGGACGACCTCATGATCAAAAGTCGGGATGTGGACTCCCACCTCCGGGACCTGGAGGAGACCTTCGCCACCCTGCGCAGATACAAGATGCGGTTGAATCCCCTGAAATGTGTCTTTGGGGCCAGCAGGGGAAAGTTCTTGGGACACCTCCTCACCCCCGCGGGGGTCGAGCCCAACCCAGATAAGGTCAGGGTTATCTTAGAGCTAGGGTCCCCGCGGAATGCGAAGGAGGTCCAACGGCTGACGGGGAAGCTAGCAGGGCTGAGTCGCTTCCTTTATCGGGCAGGGGAGAAGTGCTCCCCATTCTTCAAAGCGCTGAGGGGTGGTCAGAGGTTTGAATGGACCAAGGAATGCGAGGAGGCGTTCCAGGCCCTCAAGGTACAGTTGACACAGGCTCTGCTACTCCAAGGGCCGAAGGAGGGGGAGGATCTGTTCTTATATCTCGGGTTCGGGGCAGAGGCTTTGAGCTCCGTCTTGGTTCGAGAAGAGGGAAAGAGACAGCTCCCTATTTATTACGTCAGTCGGGTCCTGAGGAAGGCTGAGCTCCGGTATCCGATCTTGGAGAATCTTGCATTCGCCCTAATCATCTCGGCTCGGCGACTACGACCTTACTTCCAGGCACACTCAATCCGAGTAGTGACCGACCATCCCCTTCGCAACATCTTCGAGGGGGTGGAGCATTCAGGCCGGCTGGCTAAATGGTCGGTGGAGCTGAGCGAGTTCGATGTCTCCTTCGTTCCGCGGCTCTCGATCAAAGCTCAGGCGATGGCCGACTTCCTGACCGACTACGTGGTGGAAGTAGCGGAGGAAGAGCTCGCCCGCCCGACTCCTTGGAAAGTGAGGGTGGATGGAGCCTCAGGGAGGCATTCCCTTGGAGTGGGCGTGGTCCTAGAAAGCCCTCAAGGGACTCGAATTGAGCAGACGGTGGTGGTGCACTTTCCCATTACCAACAACCAGGCCGAGTACGAGGCCGTGATAGCAGGGTTGCGCCTGACCAGGGAGCTGGGGGTGCTGGATGTGGAGGTCCTTACTGACTCCATGGTGGTGGCTTCCCAGGTCAACGGGGAGTTCGAAGCAAGAGAACCCACCCTGAAGTTATACTTGGCCAAAGTAAAGGGGGTCATATGCACCTTTCAGACCTTCTCCATCCGACACGTGCCAAGGGAAGAGAATGAACAAGCCGACCAGCTAGCAAAGCATGGTCCCCGGGCGGGGGGCACCATCACCGACCTGTTCTGCCCCTCCATCGAAGAAGGGGAGCTCATGGAAATCGACCAACAAGCTTCGTGGATGGATCCAGTAGTAGTTTTCCTCTCCACGGGAGAATATCCGGAGGGGGTAGACAGGAAGAAGCTAAGGCACAAGTCGGCTTACTACCTCCTCAAGGACGGACAACTATACAGGAAGACCCTCTCCGGGATGCTGGCTCGCTGCGTGGCCGAGGGCGAGGTGCAGAGGATCTTGGAGGAAGTCCACTCCGGGGAATGTGGAAGTCATTCCGGGAGTCGGACCCTGGAGGGAAGGATAGTCAGGCAAGGGTATTTCTGGCCCGCCCTGGGCCGAGACGCCGCAGAGTTCGCAAGAAGATGTCATAAGTGCCAGCTATTTGCCCCTATTCAGCTACAGCCGGCCCAGCGACTCAAGAGTATCACGGCCCCCTGGCCCTTCGCAATCTGGGGAATGGATTTGGTCGGACCGTTTCCCCAGGCCAGCGGTCAGAGAAGGTTCCTCCTAGTGATGATTGACTACTTCTCCAAGTGGATGGAGGTGAAGGCACTGGCCAAGGTGACCTCCCAGGCGATCAGGAACTTTGTTTGGGGGGAGATCATCTGTCGCCATGGGCTGCCCCAGGCCATCGTCACGGACAATGGGCCCTAGTTCGCCAGTGCCGAGTTCACCAGCTTTTGCGAGCAGCTTGGGATCGACCTCAGGTTCGCCTCGGTCCATCACCCCAGGAGCAACGGGCAGGTGGAGGCCGCGAACAAGATCATCGTCAACCTCCTCAAGAAGAAGGTGAAGAATTTGAGGGGAAGCTGGGTAGAGCAGCTCCCCGCAGTTCTTTGGGCCCTAAGAACCACCCCTAACACGGTTACAGGGGAGACCCCCTTCAAGCTCTCCCACGGGTGCGAGGCAGTGCTCCCCGTGGAATTTGAAGTCCAAACGCCGCGGGTCGTGGCGGCCAAAGAGGGCCGAGAAGAATGACAAGCCGGGAACGAGGAGGAGCTGAGACTCTCTCTTGACATGGTGGAAGAATTGAGGGACCTTTCATCTGTCCGACAGGAGGAGGTAAAAAGAAGGATGACCAAATACTTTGACAAGCATGTTAGGGTCAAGCAGTTCGCGGAAGGAGACCTGGTGCTGAAGAAGGTGGATGCGGCAGGGAGGTCGGCATCCGTAGGGAAGCTCAATCCCAACTGGGAGGGACCATTTATTGTAAAGGAAGCCCTAAAGTCAGGGGGCTACCGACTCCAAAATGTAGAGGGTGAGACCCTGAGTCACACCTGGAGTGGTGATGACTTGAAGCGTTTTTTTCCCTAAGGCATGTAAGTGACACTCTCATTATAATGAATTTCTTCAAACGCTCTAGTACGGTCATAGCCAGCCTGTGTAGAGAATTGGAATGTGTTTGGACCCCGAGAAGATCCCGCTGTCAGGCTCTCACCTAGCTGGCAGGGCCAGAAGTCACTCGGTGTCATCCTTGGCCTTGAGAAGATCCCGCTGCCAAGCTCTCACCTAGCTGGCAGGGCCGGAAGTCACTCGATGGAATGTGTTTGGACCCCGAGAAGATCCCGCTGCCAGGCTCTCACCTAGCTGGCAGGGCCGGAAGTCACTCGGTGTCATCCTTGGCCTCGAGAAGATCTCGCTGCCATGCTCTCACCTAGCTGGCAGGGCCGGAAGTCGCTCGATGGAATGTGTTTGGACCCCGAGAAGATCTCGCTGCCAGGCTCTCACCTAGCTGGTAGGGCCGGAAGTCACTCGGTGTCATCCTTGGCCTCGAGAAGATCCTGCTGCCAGGCTCTCACCTAGCTGGCAGGGCCGGAAGTCACTCGATGGAATGTGTTTGGACCCCGAGAAGATCCCGCTGTCAGGCTCTCACCTAGCTGGCGGGGCCGGAAGTCACTCGGTGTCATCCTTGGCCTCGAGAAGATCCCGCTGCCAGGCTCTCACCTCGCTGGCAGGGCCGGAAGTCACTCGATGGAATGTGTTTGGACCCCGAGAAGATCCCGCTGCCAGGCTCTCACCTAGTTGGCAGGGCCGGAAGTCACTCGGTGTCATCCTTGGCCTCGAGAAGATCCCGCTGCCAGGCTCTCACCTAGCTGGCAGGGCCGGAAGTCACTCGATGACAGCAGTTTGCGACCCAGAGCGAATCACGATGTCGGGCTCCCACCTAGCCGGCAGAACCAAAAACTACTCAAATGGTGTTAATAAAGGATTGGGATCTGATGACTCGGGCAAACAGCGAACCGCCTCGCCTCGCATGGTCCGCGAGTGGCCTCGGCTGCGGAGGCCGTGCCGCTGATACAGGTCGCCCACAGCGGGACGACCCGCCGGGCCTCCTATAACTCCTAAGCCGAATCCGTAGGCATACGACCTCGTTGACGCAACGCGAGGTGAGCGGCAGCGAGCGTGAAAACGGAAAAATTACATCGCGCAATGACCACTGGCAGACGTAAGTAACGAGTGGGGAAGCATTTGTAAGAGCATTAACAGACGAAAATCAAAAAGTATAGGCGCGTCCCGCGCTTACATATCAAACGGCAAAAAGAGCATAATGTTTACACCTAATAAACAAACGTCAAAAAGCGAGGGCGACGCGAGATCCGGGGCGGGAAGTCCTAGATGGGCTGGAAGGACTTATCCCCGGGATCCGGCACAGGGAGGAACAGTGTCGGCACCACGTCGCTCGCCGAGAGATCCGCGGCCTCGCTCTTGAGGAGATCCGCACGACGCAACATCTACATCATGTACTTCGCGGCGCTGGCGGCGTTCTTCTGCATCAACACTTCCAACTCGTGGTCAGAATGATGCTCGAGCAGGCAGCCCCTGTTGTCAGGCGGAGGGACAGCAGCGGCAGCCTCCAGCTCGCGCACCCACGCCTCCAGCGCCGATTTGTCCTGACCCAGGGTGGCGATCTCGGCACCCATCCGGCTCGCCGTCCCCGCGTCCTGGGGAAAGGAGAGAGAATCATAAGGTGAATTCGCGAGAAGGGGCGGTTATCAAAGGTGAACACGTACCACCCCTCCCAGGTACTGCGCAAGGGTCTCCTCGGCCGCGTCGGCCCGCCTTCTCTGGAGGTCCGAGTCCTCCTGAGCGAGTTTCCGGGCCTCCTCTTTCTCGTCCGCCAACTTCTTGAGGGAGGTGGCATTCTGCTCCAGCTGGGTGCAGCGCCTCCCAACCATATGGGCTAGCTCCATTCCGCGCAGCTGGGCCCGCGCGCTCTCGTGAACCAGTACTCGCGTCGCCTCTTTGTCATAGATGGCGGCGTCCTCTCGCGAGTACAAGCCGAACGAAAAATTATATGCCTCCCCGCCGATGGTGTCCTGCTCCAACCAACTCGGCAACAGAGTCGAGACCACCGTGCGATTAGACTCCTTGTCCCATGACAGAAGCGGGACGCCGAGCTCGTCCAGGTATTTCTCGCCGTAGCCGAAGTTGCGATGCCCTCTCGGCACCGGCCTCGCGGTGGTTTGCGACCCGTCCGGTTGCCCGGAGGTACCTACCGCCCCGGCGGGGATGTCGTTGGTCGAAACAACAATGGGGGGGAGCCCTCAGTCGTTAGATCAGCCGGGCCTTGCCTTTCCTCTGGCCCCCGGCTAGTTGCTGACCCGTAGACTTCGCCGTCTTTGGCGGGGGAGCGGGCTGCTCGCGGCCCGACCTCTTCTTGGCAGGGATCGACGGGGCCTCGCGCTGAGCGGCGTCGGCGGCCTGAGCACAAGCGAGGACCCCGGAGGCGACCCGAGCACTCTCATAGGGGGGATGGAGGGGCACGTCTCGCTCGCCTGCCGAAAAAGGAAAGTAAGACCTAAGAAGCAAAGAGCGAGACAAGAGTAGTGGCGAGTGGCAAACCTCCCCCAGGCGGGACGGCAGCAAGGTCGTCGAGGTTGCGGCGCAGGTACGCGACCTCGAAGTTCTTCCCAGAGAAGAACCCGCACAGGTCGGCTTCGTGGCCTCCCAGGCTTGGCGGGCGGTAACTCGCCTCGCTGAGCTGCACCGCCGAGTAGGGAACGTTGTCGAAATCCCCCTTGACGAATATGAATTTCTTGAGCCAGTTGTGACTCTTGTTAACGGTCTCCCGCACCTTGAGGTGGGCGCTGGAGAAGTAGGCGGTGCCATCCCGGTTCGCACGGAAGGAAAATAGTTTGCGGAAAACCGCGAGATTTAACTCGATCCGCTCCTCCCGCAGGAAGCAGGCGAACCCAACCATAACAGCTACAGAGTTCGGGGTCATCTGGCCTATGACGACCCCGAAGTACTTCAGTACCTGACGAACCTCTGGCCAGAGGGGGAGGCGAAGGCCCACCTCAAAGTGGGCCAGGGGAATGGCGAGCTCGTTCCCGGACAGATCGTTGATCTTCTCCCCCTCCCCGGGCCATCTCGCCGAGAACCCAGCCGGGATATGGTCGCCTAGGGCCACTAAGTATTCGCGCTCTGAGATGATAGCGCAGGGAAAATCGTGCTCCGAGAAGGTCCACGCGCATTTGCTTCGCCCGTCCGCCTCGCCGCCGCCGCCGCCCATTCCGCCGAATTGCCGCCGTTCAAGCGAGACAGACCCAATGGGTGAGCAAGAATCGTGCTTTGCAGAGAGCAGGTGGCGGGTGAGTGCTTTGAAGCGATGGAGGGATAAGAACCGGCCACGCCTATTTATAGGGAGAAAGAAAGGGCGGGAATTTTCCCGCCAACGGGAGAGGTGCGAGTAGCAAAAATCGGGCCTGACAGTTCGACTCCCCAACGCACAGCCGCAGCGCCAGGACCGTTTAGCAGCAGGTCTCGCTCGACCGCATCCGCGCGAAGAATGAGCGGGCGAGTCTCAGCCCGAGCCCGCCCAGGATCCTGAGCAAGTCGGGGAGACTCGTGGCTGGCGAGCTCCTCGGCTCGCTCCCGCTACGATCGGAATGGCGGGTTGAGCGAGTTCGTCCCCAGACCTGCCCCCGCCCCAGGAAGTGGGCGAGGGGCAGACGCGAGTACCCTCGAGCCCGCCTCAAGGAAAATAAAAACAGCAACATGATAATTTTGGCGTGCATCAGAGATCAAAAAATCAGGCCCATAGGCGGGCGAGGAGAGTCACAAATTGTTGCGAATACAGAATGAGGCTTTGAAATAGTAGAAACCCCGCGATATCCCGCGAGCGGGGGGAAGAAAGGCCGGATCAGTACTGGATCCACTTCCACCTGCCCCGCCGTTGCGTTCCCAATCGCGGCGGCACGCGAGGATAATGGTAATCGCGCACCGCCACCAGCTCTTGCTGAGCCAGGCCGACTTGTTCCGAGGCATTCCTAAGACGCTCCTCGGCCCGCGTAATGTGCACGCCAGGCGAAGTGACCTCACCACCTTCTGCTGCGCACGGGGCTCCCTCCAAGGCCGCGAGCCGAGCCTCGGTGTCGGCCTTGTCTTGATCGACCCTCTTCACGAGCTCCTGAAGCAGCAGCGTGTGTTTCTGGAACAGCTGCGTCACCCGCCTCTTCATCCCCACCGCATCGGTCGGGTCGCCCAGGTAATTAGAAACACCCTCCACATCGGGCGGAGGCGAATACCCTTCGCTCATCTCAGTTTCGGAGGAGACCATGTTGTAGCCTACAAAAGGGGCGATTCAGAAGGAGCGAGTGAGAACAAGGCAAACGATGGGTACAAGCTTACCAGGGGTTGGCACGTCGTCCACGCCGATGGAAGGACGAGAGGAGCCCGGCCGACCCTGAAAGGCTTCTCCCTCGAGGGTCTCAAGAGATTTTCCCAGTCCGTGGGGAGCCGGCGAACGAGAGGTTTTCGGAGGTGGGCGGTCCAGACCTGGGGGACTAGCAACCCTCTCAGACGACAAGGGAGGGGGGCGATCCTCCCCCCGGTCCTCCTCGTCCTCACGAGGCGGTGCCTGCAAGACGAGGGGTCAGAGACGTTGCAGCAAGCCAAAGAGGAAGGTCGCATACCTCGGGAGCGACCTCATCGCCAGCCGCCGAGCTAGAACCCGGGAAGTTGTTCGCCGGGGAGCGCCTCACGATCTTCCCCTTCACCGGCCTGAAGAGTGGGCCGGGAGACCCGCGCGCTAACCAAGGGGTAGCCTCGAGGGCCTCCTCCCGAGTCTTCTGGCCCGCAGCCGCCAAGCGAGCTCGCACTTCTTCACTGACCGGCATCAAGGAACTGCAGTTTGTTCAAGAAAAATGAGAGGGTCTGGGGAGACCCCCCTGGGCTCGGTGGTATATTTATAGCCGAATAGTGGGGGCCCACCAGAAGATTCCCTGCCAGCTCAGCACAGTACTCGCCGAACACGCGGGTTGGATGATTCTTTCCGAGCTTGTATCAAGCTCAAAAAGAGCGGGGATTGTGTACAACCCCGTGTTCACCGAGCGGGTCCCATCAGGAAGATCGAGCGAACCGGCCCTGCGGCCCGCACCCATGCAACAAGCAGGCATGCGGCAAAGGGCTGGTCCGCTCCCGCCTAGTTCGAGCGAGCGAGCCGGGCGAGACGACTCCCCACCCCTCCCGCTCGCTCGGAGAATCGTCGGCCAGAGCAGGGGGCACCAATCGTCGAGCCGGTACTCGCGGAGGGGCTCGGCGACCTGCGACCTGCGAGCCGATCGGAGGGTCGCGATCGCTACCAGTCGACCTTACACGCGACCTGGTCGCCGGTCCGCCTCGGCAGAGGACTGGCGGGTTCCCGCGGCCCGGCTCGCGTTCGCCTAGGAAGGATAGGCAGGCCGCTGGAGCCAGGTCGCACCCGCCTCCCGCGGAGGGGAATTGGAGGCGAGCTGACTCCCCATGGGTGCGAATTGCTCCTCCAAACAGCGGAGCCACGCTGTTGGCAGACCAGGTTGGACTGCGCATAGCTGCTCAGGACAGCGGAGTTTGGCTGTTGGCAGACCCAACCCAGGGCTTTTTGGTATTTTCAGGTCAGTTTTTCTGGTTATTGGCAGTTCAGATTCCAAAAAACTATAAATAAGACTCAAGGGGTATCTCAGAGGGCACTCGTGGAGTGCCTCCCTACTCCCGTTTTCAAGTGCTTTCTGAGGGTACCTTAGCTCGGCTTCTGGCTAAGGAGGGGAAGCGCTCAGAGATCTTCCGGGTTTGTGGTGGGACCTCCCTGCCGAGCCCTTGAGTCTGTTTCTTTTTGCCTTCTTCGTTGTTTTTCTTGCAGGAGCAAAGTAGGTGCGAGACCACCCCTTCTACAAGGGTCGAACTCCACAAGAGGCCGGATTCCGGTTTCAACAAATAGATTATGTCTTTTTGTAAAATATCGGCCGACATGTCTGATTTTTTCCGATATATCAACCGACACGACTTTTAAATATATCTTCCGCTATTTTATTTTATGTTATATTTGCACACAAATATTATATATTTAAATCATTTATGAATACTATATTATGTATGTTTAAATCGATTAAACTTATTATTTCAATTTTTTAACGTTTTATTCTTACAATCAATTTTGTATAATTGTTTCACAAATTTTTAATTTCATATTATAAAAAATAGAAAAATATTTAATACATTTATTAGGTGATTGTTTCATATTTTTAATATAAATTTATAAGTTTGAAAAAACTTATAATAAATTAAGTATTTTTAACTTTTAAATTTTTTTAATTTGCAATAAACTTATTGTTATCAAAATAAAATTAGTGTATAGTATTAAATATATTTTAGAATGTATCGTTTTGTATTTATTAATAATATATTTTCTTAGATACTATTTAAATTTATTTCATAATATAAATGACTCATTTTATATCTATTTGTTATATCATTTTTTTATTTTTATACCATATAATTATATTTAGTATACATTAAATAAAAATTTTATTTATAATATATGGAAATCCGATATTTTAAAATATCTCCGACATGTCTCCGACTTCCAACATCCGACATTTTAAAACACAATCTGATATGTGTCCGGCATCCGATATTTAAAACATTGACTACAGACAGTTAAACGAGTTACTAATCGAAACCACAATCCAATTTCACGCATCCTAACACAGAGTGCATTCTAGCGGAAGAATTTAAAAGTTACAGTTAGAACCTAACCAACTGAATGTCCACTAAAACAAACTAGGAATGATAAATGAATCACACATATAGTTTTGGTCTTAAGTCCTTACATTGTTCAACTTATAATAAATTATCTTGCATACATCAGCATGTATGTCTGTCACACATGAAAGATAAAATAAACAGGTAATTCGCTTTGGCCTTCAAGAGCCAGCTTAACAATCCTGTGCTCCAGACCGCTATTTCTCGCTTAGCTCAGTTGCACCTACATGAAACATTACACCGCAATGGTGACAAACAATAACAACGGTCAACATTAGCTGATCAAATTATAACGACCTCACCTCTTACTCGGAGTGGCAGTGCTCCTTGCAGGAATTAGCATTAACAATTATTTGCAATCAGAACGTGCAAACAATCACCATTTGTCTTAGACGTTGGCACAATGGACCAACGCCTCGTGCTCTCAGGACACATTCACAGTGCACCGGACCCCAACGGCTCAAACCTCCGTTCTCTGCGACGGTCAACAATGTTTGAGCATTCTAATCTTTCAGGGCCGAAGCCAAAGACAACGCACCCATGACTACGACCAAGTCATGGTGATTTACACTTTGACTCGCTCCAGGTCGATCGACATAGGGTTGAGTACAGTTCAGTTATTTCCCGACGCAGGTAAGCATTCCCTTTCCCATCTGCACCAATCATAATCTCGTTATGATCCTAGGCCAGCACTCATGGCTGCCTAAGTTGGGCCACACAGGCTCTCAGCTTGACAGTTTGGCCTCCAGGTCCACAAAGGATAGTCCTCTCAGAGCAATAACCTCCAGGTCTCCACGAGACCGGCTATGCAAACAACACATTGCTCATTGGGAGCTACAGCCGGCGGTAGCGCTACCGCTATGCGGTAGGGGACAGACTATCAATTCTTCCCCCTTTCTTTGGATGTTTTCCTGGAGACCACCTTCAGTACTCTCACTACAGCCATCTGCATACCCCGTGACCCCGAAATCTACGCGATTACCACGAAGTTTTCTCCGACATACAAAATATACAACATCACCAATTCATACAAACTTGTTTGGATGGGCTTCATACAGCATGCATATTTCGTACTTTGATTCCGGATCTAAATGCAACACTAACGGGGATACACGAATCTACCCGTCGGGTGACCCACTTCCACGCATTTGTGGAGCGTCTACCCTCAAATGCCAAAAAGAAGAACTTCACATGTCCAAGGAAGAGTACTGTTACCATAGAAGTCCGTTTCAGCGCTATAAGAGAGATTTTAGCTGGATGAAAAACGATCGCTACCGCTATCGCCGCGAGGTAGTTGCTACCGCCGTGCGGTAACAACCCGAGAACTTTGCCTATTAAATTGCCCAAGCTACCGTCAGCGGTATCTCTACCGTCGTGCTGCCCTCTTAACCGGAGAGTTTCACTCATCAAAGGGAGGTTGTGACCACTAACAACCCGTCAGTGAGACGGAGAGGGGTCGGAGTGCTTGGGCTGCAGCCCGGTATCCGGAACCGGACCAAGTGGAAATTAAAGTACATGCTGGGGTGTGGGGACGTTACAATAAAAGTGCACCTTTTATTGTAATGTCCCGTTCCACCTTTTGTGTACTCTAATTTCCACTAGGCCTTACGAGGACCGTTACCAGGCTGCAGCACAAGAACCCCAACCCTCTCCAGCCCACAGACGGGTTGTTGGTGGTCACAGCCTCTCTTTGATGAGCGAAACTCTCCGGTTAAGCGAGCAGCACGGGGAGTTCCCAGGAGGTCACCCATCCAGGTACTACTTCAGCCCGAGCACGCTTAACTATGGAGTTTTCCAACTTCTCATCACCAATTGATCTGCTCGAACTGGATTAGTACCAGGATGGGTGACCTCCTGGGAAGTCCTCGTGCTGCCCGCTTAACAGGAGAGTTTCGCTCATCAAAGGGAGGTTGTGGTCACCAACAACCTGCATGTGGGCTGGAGAGGGGTTGGGATGCTTGGGCTGCAGCCCGACAACGGTCCGCGTAAGGCCTAGTGGAAATTAGAGTACACGAAGTGTGGAACGGGACGTTACGCTGAGCTCCTTCGAGCGCACTTTAGGCCTTATAATTAATCGTCAGAAGTCAAAGTTCGTGTTTGGTCGTGCTACTTCTGAGTTGATTTTGGAGAAATTATCTACGATTTTGGGAGTGGACCGCACTACCCCTCATGACCTATATTTGGGTATGGCGTTGTCAATTTGTCATTCTCGCTGCGCAAAATTTCAATTCCTCAAGGATAGAGTATGGAAGAGGATACATGGTTGGCATGTTAAGCTCATATCGCAAGCCGGACTTGAGATCCTCATTAACTCGGTGTTAATGACTATTTCTACTTTTGTGATGAACTGTTTTAGCCTCCCGCGGTGCTTTTTCGTGAGCTTGAGTCCTTGCTCGCATCCTTTAATTAGGTGGGATGCTGGTGATAAGTATGGGTTGCACTGGATTTCTTTGCGCTCATTGTGTGAGGCTAAAGTGGTTGGTGGTATGAGATTTTGGTGCCTTTAGGCGTTTAATACTATATTGTTGGCAAAGCAGGTGTGACGTTTGTTGACTTGGCCGACTTCCTTGGTTGCTCGGGTGTTTCGTGCACGCTATTATCCTAGGGGTGACTTCTTTGCGGCCATGTTGAGTTCTCGCCCCTCTTTTTGTTGGTGTAGCTTTTTCCACTCTCTACCGCTTTTTGTGCTGGCATCTCGATTGGCAGGGGGCTCGGGGACTACCATTGCCATTTGGGCTAACAGATGGAGTCCATGACCTACTTCTTTCAATGTTCGGTCGTCTCTATGAATGGTTGTTGCTGGGTCACAGTGAGTGGGTGTATGACCTTTAAGGCCGACCAGCAGGCGTGGGACAAAGATTTGGTAGGTGAAATTTTTGATATTGATGATGATGCGGCCATTCTGTCTATCCTTTCGGGGCAGAGTGCTCTTCTAGATGTTTGGGTGTGACATTACGCACTGGATGTTTTTGTTTTCGTTCGGAGTGTGTAACACTTGGCTCTTTGTACCCTCCTATCCAGTGGAGTTTCTTCTTCCACTCGGCCGCCATCTTGGGACATTATCTGGAAGGCTAGAGTGATGCCTAAGGTTCGTGAATTTTTGTGGTGTCTGGCTCAGCACATTTTACTAATGGCTTCTACCCATCATCATAAGCATTGTTTGACTGTGGTAGGCTGCACCCTTTGTGGAGCGTTTGACGAGGATTTTCGCCATGCTTTTGGTACATGTCTACTTGTAGCCCCTATTAGGCCCTTGTTGGGGCTCCCAGATTTGGTTCAAGCTGAAATTTTATGTTCTGGTTTTGATTGGCTCATCGCACCATAGACATGGTGTGCGGGCATTTTTTCATGTAAAATGACAATTCTAACGTAATTTACAGTTGTAATGGGCTGCAATTTTACACTTATTTTTGCAACAAAAATACAATTGTAAAATAGTTAATAAAAAACACATTCTTTACAAATGTATTTTTAAACATTTTATTCCAAAACATATGCATATAGGAAACATATAGTACTTGATGAGGTCTCCCGCAATTTATAGGAAATCTGAGTTGCGGTTAACCAGAATTCCATGACCCCCACTAACTTATTTGGGGGTTATGGGAGTAACCTCCCTGAGAGCGATCCGCGAGCCCGATCCATGCACACACAATCCCGCGACACACACAACCGCTCACGATCGACCAAGCAAGTCGGTCATCGCCTCCTCCCGGACGGCCTTCGCGAGGCCAGCGACCACCACCCGGCCGACCTCCACGAGGTCGGTGCTCTGGCGGCCTCCGGCTTGCCAGCCTCTTCGAGGCTGGTGGCCATCCGGTTGGCCCTTTCTTCGCGACCGCCTGGTCGGCCCTTCCCGGCTGGGTTTCTCCTCCGGTCAGCCTTCTCCGTCGCCTGATTGTTTTTAAGCAGTATCCACCGTCTATTACGCGGGTAACCACCCACATAACTATCAATGTAACCACCAATAATGGGTGAGTTTAGATATCTGAAATTATGACGGTCTGCAAATAGCAAAATTATAAAAATAACATGCATCTTAAAGTATATTAGAAACGCTCTGCGATTAGTAACTTGGGTGGTTACGGTGTGCAGATAACCGCTTAACTACTGTAACCACCCCTTGAGCCTATAAATAGGGCTTCAGTTTTCTTCTCATTCTAACTTTTTTCCTCACAATCTTCTCCTCCTACATGTCAGAGCTCTGTCGAAATCCTCATACAAGCCGCTACCCTTGGAGACCTTCATATGCTAGGAAGATCCGGCAAAGCTCGCGACGCTCCAACGTGCGAGGTGTTCTGCCAGCCTTACTCGGTAATCACTCCTGCGTGCTGAGCATTCCATCGGCCTTCCTCAGCGATCCTGTTGCGCATGTCCTGACAATGACGACGAGCATTCCCCTTCATCAAAGAAGACATTGATCAATCCTCGCAAGTGGTGGCTTGTCACCCTTCAAACAAGCCACATTCTCTCTCGCCCCCAAGTTATAACAAATAACGACTCCTTGCCCTCGATTTCTCCAAAACTTTGTAAACAGTAGAATAGTAAAGTTTGACCGGCACCGAACTGATCACGTGATTTTTTACCATATTCATGGTTTTCACGTTAAAAATTTGCATGTCCATTTCTCTACTTTCTCCGTGACTGATTGTGTGCTCGACCGTCACGCTGGCTAAGGCTGTCAAGTTTTGTCAGGTCCACCAAGAAGCTCGAGCGACCCGCAACAATACTTAAAATAATCGTAAAAATAGATGATTAATTAATATTCTATTAATTATTTCTTTTAAAAATAAAAAATTTAACAAATAAAATATTTTTTTGAAGAAAAATTTATCTCAAACGCACCATGTTCCAGGTACGTAGAGTTTTGTCTTAATTCTGACATTGCCGACATACTTTGAGTAAGATGTCGAATAATTATTAATTTTTATAGTATAGTTGAGAGAAGTCATCCAAATTTATGAAATTTAATAGTGAAAGTTGCCACTAGTGATGGTGAGTGGTGACTAGGCTCCCTTTGACACGTTAGTGACCGTCATAAACATATGAGTTAAACCGTCATTTGTTAATGATCACCTAACAAATATTATTCGTTTGAATTGAAAAGTGGATGAAGTTTGTTAGGTGGTTAATGTATGACTATTTAACTCTCACGTTTATGATCGCCGCCACCGTGCCAAACAGAGCTTAAATGATGGAGGACTATTACGTTTCCAACTCTCTATATGTTTGGGAGAGTGAAGACAGATAGAAAAAGTCATATTCTCACCGTCACAGTTATATTTGAAGTGTTTAGTTTCTTCATGATGAAAGTGCTCATAGCGTGCACATATCTATGCGCGACAAGAGCTTTTTAATGCACTAAATTATTTTTTCCAATTTAAAATATTTTTTTTAAAAAAAATAATCACGAAATATATTAATGTTCTTATTTTTACGTTCATTTTAGGTACCATATTATAGTCGTGTCGAAAATGCCCGGGCCCAGTGGGCCGGCTTGAGCCAGGCCCGGCGAAAGCCCGATTCGGCCCGGCCCGGAAAAAGCCCGGTCCGGGCCGAGGCCGGGCTCAAGGCCCTTATTTTGGGGGATAGCCCGGCCCGATATCCGATACCCGACCCGGGCCGAGCAAAGCCCGAAATTCGGGTCGGCCCTGGCCCGGGCCCAGGCGAAGCCCGACCCAGGCCCACAGGCCGGCCCGGCCCTGCTGGCTTCAACGACTCTTAAGAGTCGTTGGAAGCAGCCAGCAAGGCTGCTGCTGACAGCCCTGTCGGTTGTCGATCAGCAGCAGCAGTTGATGGCTGCTGTGGCCTAGGCCCTAGGCCATTTAAAAAAAATAATTTTATAGGTTTTTTTTCTTAAAAAAACCTATAAAAACACCCCCCCCCCCCCCCCCCCCCACCCCCCACCTGACCCCCTCTCCCTCTCATTCATTCTCTCTCTCACTCACTTTCTCTCTCTATCTTCCACTCACTTTCTCTCTCTTACTCTCTCCCTCTCTTACTCTCTTACTCTCTCTCTCGCTGCATGACATCGTCCTCCTCAACGCCGACATCGTCGACTCAAAGTACGGCCGAAGTGGTGGAACATGATCGGAGGGCGCCCGTCTGGGAGCATTTCGACAAGGTTAAAGTCGGCGACAAATTTAAGACGCGGTGCAAGTTATGCTCAAAGTTGGGAACTCTTACCGGCAACTCAAAACTAGTGAGACACATTAAGTCGTGTTTTGTGAAGTAAGCTCCCGAGTTCAGTCAGGGACAAATATCTGCATCAGGACAAAATTGGACGTACGATCAAGCAAGACAGCGAGACCTACAGGTGAAAAACGTCATCGGACGTGGGTTGACATTCTGTCACTACGACAACGATGAGACGACGAAGTACATACACGAAGGACTTCAACCCAAATATCAACAGGTAAGTAGATCCACTATTAGACGCGACGCACTTAGATTATATTTTGATGCAAAACAAGATTTAATAAAAAAATTTGAAACTTTTGAGGGACGTGCGAGTTTAATGAGCGACGTTTTAAGTAGTAGCGTAAAAGTAGGATTATCTTATATTTGTATCACGGGTCATTGGATCGATCCCGTTTCATGAGAGTTAAATAAGCGTGTAATATGTTTTGAAGGTTTTGAATTTCCCCACACAGGTAAGACTATATATTCGATAATTATTAAACGTTCGCGTGAATATAAAATAAAAGATAAAATAATAAGTCTTTCTTTTGATAACGCTAGTAATAACAACACCGCAGTAGAGTAGTTAAAATATGAATTAAAACCAATGTTCAACGGTGCGTTTTTTCACACTCGATGTGTCTGCCATATTTTAAATTTAGTGGTACAATATAGTTTAGAAGCTATGAAACCATATGTTGAAAAAATTCGGACTATGCTTAGATTTATTTTTTGTACCAAACAACAAAGTCAAGATTTTCGAAAATTTGTGATCGCACAGAGTCAAAAATATTTGAAACCTCAATTTAATATGTCTATAAGATGGAACTCAACATATAAAATGTTAAAAAGAGCGTTTCAACAAAAAAACATTTCTTATGTAATATTACACTGTGATAAATAATCATGATTTAACTGATAACGATTGAGACGTATTATTAAATTAAATGGATTTATTAAAATATTTTTACAGGACGATTGTTTTTTTATCTGGTGTGTATTATCCAACTAGCTCGTTAGTAGTTGAAAATTTTGTAAATATCGCACAAAAACTTAACTATTTTAAGCAACACTCCGGATGACTTTCTTTAATTGAAGTAATATTACACTGGTTTCAAAGTGTCTACTGACATCCAGATATACACTTGTTTCACTACAAGTTAAATTTTTAAAAAACAATTCAAACTTCTTATGTCTTATACAACGACAAGAACAACCAATGTTCAATAATGCATTGATACCTTGTAGAGGATGAATGTTGCAGACCAATCTCCATTGAGAGTGGGACGACACCGGCAATGGAATGCTGAATTTTGTTTCTGCTCAATTAGATCACCTAGCAAAAATGCATAGGTTGTATGCATTTTTTCCTTTGTTCTAGAAGTGACTTTTTTCAGTATTTGCATTTTCCTTAGTTCAAAAAATGGACCAAATGATTCAGACAAACATCTGAAAGCATGTAAAATCAACCATTTCTAATGCTATGGCCTAATTAATGATGAAACGCCGATTGCAAAAGAACATCACTAAAAGCGTATTGGGTGAAAAGAAATAGAGAGGAAGTCATAAAAGATAGAAATGTGATCATGTTGTGGATACCAAATAAAACATAGCAAATGTCACTATTCTATTCTAGTGCCTGGA
Source organism: Platanthera guangdongensis (assembly GCA_039583875.1). Classification (NCBI taxonomy): domain Eukaryota; kingdom Viridiplantae; phylum Streptophyta; class Magnoliopsida; order Asparagales; family Orchidaceae; genus Platanthera; species Platanthera guangdongensis. The sequence continues at coordinate 18,303,029 of CM077147.1, read as the reverse complement.
TGAAAATCTTTGATAAAGACTCTCCTCTAAGGACATAAACAGACAAAAGGCTAGAGTTTATTTTACATAACTAGTCTTTAACTGGATTAAAAAAAATTTAAAAAGAGAAAATGATTTTTTTTTCATCAATATACTCTAACAAGCATCAAAAAGGTCCTAAACTTATAAAAAGCAGCCTCAACATTGGATCCAAACTAACACCACACTCTATGAAATGATTTATCTGAAGGTGATGAAATTCCGCTGCGGGATCTACAAAGTAACGTAAGAAGAAAGCGATGGATGATGGCTAGTAACAACTCCTCGATTATATAGTAAGTGATGCAAGATTTAAGTATGCATGTACCAGAAATTACAGAGGAGTAGTAGCAATAATGACATCTGAGATACTACTTTCCAGCTTTTCCTCCGAAATCCACAACGAACTTTGCCGGTGTAAAAGTTCCTTCTTTTCTGCTTTCTTCTGTTCCAAGAGTTGCTCTTTCTTCCTCCAGCATTTAAGCTTTCCAGCTTTTTCTTTCAACTGCATCCACATGTGTAATCACGATCATTAGGGAACAACGATGAAGTATCAAAGAGTGAAAAATATGCTGCAATAAATATGAAATTGAGATGACAGACCTTCCCCACGCCGGGCGATGACAGACCTTCCCCACGCCGGCGGAATCCCTTTGCTGCGGGCGACGAGGGGCCTCCTCCACTGCGGCGGAAACGGCTCTGCAGTGGGCGACTAGGGCGAAATGAAAAGTTGGGAGGAAAGAAATGTGATTTTAGGTTAGGAATCGGGTTATATACTCGGTTTGCGAACAACCTTCATTATAGGTTGGAAATAAGAGGAAAAATAAGTGAACCAGGTTTATTATAATCTGCTAACAACCATTTTAAGTTTATTTATAACAGCACCCATAAAAAATAGGAACGTGTAGTCCACACGCCTCAGCGTTAATAATTCATTAACGCAAGTGGCAAGCATGTGATTTGTATAAGAAACGTTCAATAAATATCTAACAAATGCAACTATGTAAGTAGCCTAAGCCGTGATCTGGCTTCCTGCAAGTGGACATTTTCCCCTTTTGTCCGGTAGTGAAGGAAAAATAGATTTTTTATTATTAATTTAATTAATTAATGTATCTTATATATATTATTATATTATATACCAGGAACTAAATTCATCTTGAATTTATGAATCGCTGAACTCTATACATGCACTGAACCTACCTATGGGCAATTTTGTCCTTTTGCAATTATTATTGGCTCATTCTCGTGATTTTATTTGGCGATTGATATCCGCATTACACTTTTGGATATTCGCACTACATTTACTTCTAATTTTTCGCGCCTTTTAAAAATACTCTTTGTACATGCATTTTTAGGAAAAGTGTTCAACACGAAAGTTGTAGATCTCTCCGAGATCTACAACTTTCGTGTTGAACACTTTTCCTAAAAATGCATGTATAAGGAGTATTTATAAAAGGAGCGAAATCTGAGTGTATTTCCTAATGTACGTCTTGTACATGCATTTTTAGGAAAAGTGTTCAACACGAAAGTTGTAGATCTCGTCGAGATCTACAACTTTCGTGTTGAATACTTTTCCTAAAAATGCATGTACAAGAAGTATTTGCAAAAGGCGCGAAAAATTAGAAGTAATCGTAGTGCGAATATCCAAAAGTGTAGTGCGGATATCAATCGCCTTTTATTTTCGGGGGACGGTTCCGTGTTAAAATTCGTGTTAAACTCTGATAAAATGAAGACTTTCAAATTTTTTAAGCAAAAAAAAAATGTCTTTTTTAGAATTGTGGATGATCCCACTTGCTGAAATTCATGAATCTGTCCCCTTGTAAGAGCACTCCTGATAGGAACCCCGTAAAAAAAAATACTCGAGTCCCGGCCGCGCGACAACATGACTGTGTTGACCGCGTGTAACCGGTCAATTGGTCTCGCGCTGCCGGTCACCACTGCCCGACAGGCCCCTTGGTCGCCGCCAGACCTTCGTCGCCCGTGCTCCACTACCGCGCGGCCGCCTCGCCCGTATAACTTCCGTGCAACTATCATTGTGCCCGATCATCCACAAAACAACCCATTATGAGGTGTGCTTACAAACAAATTCTCATAATGAGTGTGCGCATATTCAAACATATGATTGCGGAAGTGCGAATGACAATAATTCCCATAATAGATGTGCGTATTGTAAAGTATATGGTTATTGTGTGTGCATAGCTATATAATTCATCATGGGTGTGCGCATAGCGATATAACCTATCATGAGTGTGCGTATAGCGATAAAAATCACTCATAATGGGTGTGCAAATAACCAAATGTATGTTTACGGGTCTGTGAATAACCTAACTCTAGGACCTTAATTACCAAAACGCCTCAATTAGTCCTATGACTCTTATTTGAACTCACCTTTTCTCATGCGTCTAAGAGAGCTCTAGAGAATTTCATCGAAGATCACCCCGCATGCTTGAAGATTTCCTCGACGATCTTCATCGATTTCAAAGACTGTTTGAAAATTTCTCACGAAACTTGACGAATTCCCGAAGAAATCCTCCAAGCACTTGAAGAACATCTCCATGGATTGAAATTTTCCTCCAAGAAAAAATGTCAACTATTGTAAAATCAAACGAAGTAGTGGATTTCGGCCTAGCACAGATTCGTCCACATGGTTTTTCACCCTTTCCGGTTTTTCCATGTCAAAAAAAACATTTTGTCATTTGCTGATGTTTTTCATTAACTGTTTGTGCGTCTGATATTGAAAATGTTGAAGTGGAAATAGACAGTCTGATGTATGCAGAAGATCGCAGAGGTCGCGTGGTTAAGTTCTGGCGAACTGGCTTGTTCTTTGGCTATTTCTCTTCTCGCGGTCTATCTCAACAAGCTTCCTAGGGTGTGGATCGCGCGTTGGTTTTAGCTAACCGCGGACTGCGCAGTCTGGGTTATGAGACCACGAAAACCGGCAGACCGCCATTGGCGCGGTTGGGTTCAGGCCGCGTGACTGTCTGTTTGGCTGGGTAAGTCCAAGCAGACTGAGGTTGCTATCCACATAGCTGTACGGACTGATGATGCTAATTGTGCGGGTCTGGTGTTGGCAGCCCACATGTTGAGCGGGCTGGTGCTACTGGTTGTCACGTCATTGGCGATCACTTTATCCTCATGGGTGATGACGATATCCTCTTGGCCGCCTATAAAGGGGTGTTGGCGTCGTCATAAATAACGAGAACTGTAAGAACTTTATGGTATATAACTCGTAATTCATCGAGATCAGAGATGCTTGAGGGCGGCTTAGATGGCCTTGCCCACCTGGGGCGAGTTGGGAAGGCCTCGCCCACCTGGGGCGAGTTGGGAAGGCCTCGCCCACCTGGGGCGAGTTGGGAAGGCCTCCCCCACCTGGGGAGAGTAGTTGTTGGACAATGCCAACCGATAGGCTGCTTCTCCTATCCGCTCAACAATTTCAAAAGGCCCCAAAAACCTTGGACTCAACTTCTTGAGTCGGCGAATCCGCGAGACGCCTTTGAACGGCTTGACCTTCAGATAAACCCAATCACCAACTGCAAATTCTAACTTCCGGTGACGAGCATTAAAATATTTCGCTTGCCTGTCTTGTGCCACCTTCATACGCTCTTGGATGGTCCGTACCATCTCACAAGCGTCAACTACCGCATCCTTTCCCAGAAGTTTGGTGTCTCCCGCCTCTGCCCAAGACATTGGCGTTCGACACCGCCTCCCATACAAAGCTTCGTATGGCGCCATCTTTATGCTAGCTTGAAAACTGTTGTTGTACGCAAATTCTACCATGAAGAGGTGATCCTCCCACCTCTTGCCAAAATCAAGAACGCACATCCTCAACATATCCTCCATAGTACGGTTCGTTCTCTCCGTTTGCCCATCAGTTTGAGGATGGAACGTCGTACTAAACTTTAGCTTCGTGCCCAAGTTCTTCTGAACCAGTCTCCAGTCCTTGGACGTAAACCGTCCATCGCGATCACTGACTATGCTCTTAGGAATTCCGTGCAGTCGCACAATGTTGCGAACATACAACTCCACCAGCTTCTCCACGCTGTCCTCTTTCCGGTTCGGGATGAAGTGAGCCACCTTGGTTAGGCGATCCACGATCACCCAAATAGCATCATTCCCATGCTGCGATCTAGGCAAACCATGCACAAAGTCCATGGAGATGTCCTCAAATTTCCATTCAGGAATTGGAAGGGGCTTCAGGAACCCACCCGGTTTCTGACATTCGGCCTTCACCAAGGCACATGTTTGGCAACGACTCACATACAAAGCCACATCTCGCTTCAACCCCGGCCACCAAAAGGATTTCTTCATATCCAAGTACATCTTTGTACTGCCTGGGTGAATGGAGTACTTTGAGAAGTGAGCCTCGAACATCAACTCCTCACGGAGATTGCCAAACTGCGGTACACAAACCCTTCCATCCTTTCTCAAGATTCCCCCGATCATCTCCCAGGTGCTGCTCTCGCCCATTTGAGCCTCCAACACAAAAGGTTGAAACTCCACATCTAATCGAGTCGCTTCCCGAATACGATCGGACAAGTCGTTTTGCACTTCAATCCAGTTCAACCGAGCCACGCTAGACTCGCCTCTCGCAACACTTTCCAATCCAAGGGACTCCCATTCCCGTACCAACCGCTCATCATGAGCTTCGATCCAATTTCCTAGCCCCGAGTACTTTCTACTCAACGCATCCGCCACCACATTGGCTTTACCCGGCGTGTACTGAATCGCCACTTCGTAGTCTCCAAGAAACTCAACCCATCTGCGTTGCCGCATATTCAAGTCCTTTTGATCTAAGAGATACTTCAGGCTTTTATGGTCCGTGAAGATCTCCACTCTTGCGCCATAAACATAATGTCGCCAAATTTTCAGCGCGAAGATTACCGCCGCCAACTCCAAGTCATGGACGGGGTAATTCCTCTCATGAGGTTTCAGCTGTCTAGACCCAAAGGCTATCACCTTCCCATGTTGCACCAAAACGCAACCCAAACCGCATCCCGATGCGTCACTGAAAATTTGAAATCCATCTGTCCCTTGCGGTAAACTCAAGATCGGAGCCATCATAAGCCTCTCCTTTAGTGCCTCGAATGCTTGACCGCACTCTTGGGTCCACACAAATTTATGGTCTTTGCGAGTGAGAGAGGTGAGGGGTAGAGCTATCTTCGAGAAATTCTCCACGAATCTCCTATAATACCCGGCTAGTCCAAGAAAACTTCGGACTTCCGCCACGGTCCTCAACACCGGCCAATCTCTGATGGCCTCCACTTTCGCTGGATCCACTGCCACCCCATCACCACTAATCACGTGGCCCAAAAATGCCACCTTCTCTAACCAGAACTCGCATTTGGAGAATTTTGCATACAACTCATTCTCCCTCAACACTTGCAAAACTATTCTCAAGTGGGTCTCATGCTCCACTTCCGATTTGGAATACACCAAAATGTCATCAATGAAAACAACCACAAAAGAATCCAAGTATTCCCGGAATACCCGATTCATCAGATCCATGAACACCGATGGTGCGTTCGTCAGCCCGAACGGCATCACCGTAAACTCAAAGTGTCCATACCTTGTCCCAAAAGCAGTTTTGGGTATGTCCTCATCCCGAATTCGTAGCTGATAGTAGCCTGACTTTAAGTCCAACTTCGAATATACCATCGACCCCACCAATTGGTCAAATAAATCATCTATCCGAGGAACGCACCATCTTGACGGTCAACTTATTAAGCTCTCGGTAGTCTATGCACAGGCGCATGCTACCGTCTTTCTTCTTCACAAACAACACTGGTGCGCTCCACGGTGAAGAACTGGGTCTAATATACCCTTGCTCCAACAGTTCCTGTAACTGAACCTTAAGTTCCGCTAACTCCTTTGGTGCCATCCTAAATGGAGGACGTGACACCGGTCTAGCCTCCGGCACTAACTCGATCGAGAAGTCGATCTCCCGCCGAGGAGGCGCTCTAGGAAGTTCATCCGGAAACACATCCTTGAACTCTGCCACCACAGGCACTTCCTCAATCGACAGTTGGGAGAGACGAACCTCCAATAACGCTACAAGCGCTACACCACCCTGGTTAACCGCCCGCACCAACTGCATGGCCGATATCAGGGAACAGGCCACTCCACCAAGGCCCTCAAACTTGACTTCTGCTTGCCCTTTACTCCTTAAGGTCACCACCTTAGAAAGGCAGTCAATACTGGCGCGCTGCTCTGCAAGCCAGTCCATACCCAAAATGACATCGAACTCTACTAAAGGTAACACTGCCGCTTCCAGAGCGAAGACAACTCCGTCTAGCTCCCAACAAATGCGCCCTTTAGCCCCGGTGGTCATAGATGACCCATTGGGCATGCGCACTTTCAGCTCTGCACCCGACGAGAAAGACTCAACTCCTATTCTCCGGATGAAGCTCTCCGCAAGAAAGGAGTGCGATGCTCCTGTATCAAACAATACCCTAGCGGGGTATCCGGAAACTAACACGAAGCCTACAACATAGACGTTACACAAAAGTCTAAAAGGATGAAGCACAAAATTTAAATTTAAATTCTCTTCATACCTGTCACCACATCCGTCTGGCGGATCGCTTCTTGCTGTCCAAGGTTGTAGGCCCTTGGTTGCACCGGTTGGAACCGAGAAGCGCTCGACTCCGCCATCTTTCCTTTCTCTGCAGCACTGGGGCCCGAGCGCACAGACTGCTCCTGCTTTGACTCTTGCCCCGCTCCCCCTTGCTGACAAGCACGGGCTATGTGCCCAACCTTCCCGCAGTTGTAGCACGTCGGCGGTCCCCTAGAGTGGGAACCCCCAGGCGTCCAGTTGCTCCTCTCACCAGATCTGGAAGTGGAAGGCTTCTTCCTCCACCTACTCCCATCAGACTTTCCATGAGGTTGGGAAGGCTTCCCTTCCCCTTGCTTGGGAGTAAAACCCTTACGGCGTTGGGTTCGCTCCAAATCATTCTCCAAACTCCTGGCGGCTTCAACTAACTCATTAAATCCCGCCCTCTTCATGGAGATGAGGGGCTGCCTCAGATTCTCCCTCAAACCTTGGTAGAAGAGGTTATCCCTCTCTACATCATCAGCCATTGTCGTTCCCGCATAACGACCCAATCGGGTGAACTCTTGCACGTACTCATCCACTGTCTTGTCTCGCTGCATTAGATGCAGAAACTGCCTCTGCAGGGCCAACCGAGTTGAAACTGGGATATACCTCTTAAGAAAAGCGTCCCCAAACTCTTCCACTGACGGGGTGCGTCCCGGAAACTGGCGGCCGCTATGGGCCACCCACCATAACTTGGCATCCCCTTCCAACATGAAAGCCGCATACTCAGCTTTCTTTTCCTCTGGCGTCTCTGCCGCCCTTAACAGTTCTTGAATGCGAACCCACCAGTCTTCCACATCCGTTGGCGTTCCGATACCCTTGAAGGACGGGGGATGGAAACTCAGGAAGTACTTCATGTGTCGATCTCCATGTCCAACAACTACTCTCTCCGCCAAAGGCTCCACTCGCCTGGCTTCTGCTCCTGGCACGGCCGTTGCCGTATCTGGTGTGGCAGGGGCTGCCACCTGAGCCGCTGCTGCAGCCTGAGCTGCCACCATCGCTTCTGCAAGCATGCGGCAGAAGTCGGCCGGGTCTACACCCGTGCCCAAAAGACCTGGAGCAGTAGCACTGCTCGCCGAGAGATCATCCCTTGCTCTTGAAGTGCCCGCCTCGTTGCTTGCACTCTTCAGGAAGACAAGAAATAAGGGATTAGTCTCCAATCTCAAGACTAAAACATAAGGACACTCATGGTCCCGCGTTACTCTTATGTGGATAACTTCTCTACGCACTGACCTTGAATCTAACCTCCCTCTGATACCAAATTGTAACACCTCCCCTGTAATAGGCGTATAATATGGGTCCGGCCGGGGCCCCACAACATACGAACACCACAGCTTTAGTATTAAAAGTTGATATAGCTACCCAAACTCAAAACACTTGCACAACACAGCGGAAAACCAAGCACAACTAGAAGTTATCCACTAATCCAAAAGAGTAAACAAATGGCCTTAAGGCCTTACATCAAATGTCCAAAAGGGGTATACAGTACAATCAAACATGAATGTGCTCAGCACTCCTAGTCTACCTCGGCATGCAAGCCGGACAAAAATAGTCTCACACATACATCATCAAAGTAGTGCTACAAAAGAGAAAACACTTCATGGGCTTAGGCCTTTTTGGCCGGCGTGCTAGCTCCTGCGTGCGATCCTTGCCCTGTAAAAATTATTAGTAACGTGGGTCAGCAAAGGCTGACCTCAAACTGTGTAACAACACATCTCCTCCCGGCCGCCCCTAACGGACCCCGGGGAACCCTCCAACCTGCAAGTCAGCACTTCATATGCAATATAAATTTCTATAAATAGAAAAACATTAAAACAGGCTTGGATGTCTCAATCAACAAACATGTTCTCTACTGGTTGAGCATATAAAGAAAGGGCCTATTATGTAACATGAATGCAACACCCGGGCTTCACCCAAGGTACCCTAAACCGTATGCATCTAGCACAACATCACAACATTTGGGTACTCACATTTCCCCAATTGGCATAAAGCCGCAAACATTGAGGGAGACACAACTCCCTCACACGGCGCACAGGCCGCCACATGGAAATCTTGCCAAGGCCCCACCCGCTCGTGGGCTTAGCCCCGGGCTTGCCTGCAAGCTCTGACGTCTTATGTCAGGATTCCAACAACCACAGACTGACCGATTCTAAGAAGCCTTGCTGGACCCCACCCGCTCATGGCCTCTTTGCCCGGGCTTGCCCCAAGCTTGGCATTCTCGTCAGTCTCACAGAAGGGGACTAGTCTCGCCGGGACACTCTCCACACATGACGCACGTGTCACGGGATAGCCAGCCGACCACAGAGACATAGCCACGCCTTGGCACAACACAACCAAGACTAAACACATCGCAATCCCTCTTTGTACCGCAGCGTTCCCGCGCACCAAGGAAAACATCTCCAACTCGTGCGGAGCTAACCTTGTCCACCAAGGAAACCATCTCCATTCTCATTTGGAGCTAACCTTGTCAAGGAAACCATCTACCACCACGAGGAGCTAACCTTGTCCGGGTTCGACTACATGTACTCTTTTCAAGCAAACGGGACAATCACCACCACAACACAAACGGCATCTTGCCGCATCGGAAACCTCTACGAATCCCTAAGTTCGTATGCAACATCACCGTGTCGGACTAACGGTCGCGACTACGGCTTCACCCACCATGCCTAATCCACTAGCGAAGCGGATCTCTAATGCAAAATATGCCGGGGACGGACTCAATCGACCCGGAAGTTCCTCTTGAAACTTGGCAAGCCAAAACCCCTCTCATTTGAGAGTTTGGTGCCCAAAAATTAGAGAAAAGAAAACTAGATGATGCTAAAACGTGCATCCTAAAGACCGAGAGGAGAGATGTCGTTACCTTCCGACTCCTCTTCCTTGCCATGGCAAAAATAGCCGGATGGAACACTTCGCAATGCTCCAAGCTTCACGGATCCGGACTCGGCTCGCGATTCGGAGCTCCGACACCCTTCCTACAGCCCAAGAGTTCTTCTTCTTCCTCCTTGCTCTAGGTTTTCTCAAGATCTAAGAAAGAGAGAACTTGAAAGAAAAATGAGGATCTGTAACCCTAGGGTCGGACTTAACTGTCCAGGAGATGGCCTGAACCGTTAGATCCCAAAACCAGAAAAAGACTGGCTGCGATTCGCCTGGAAAATAAAAGATCTGGGCCGAACACGGCCTGGCACACGCCCGTGTCCAGGGCCGTGTGCCTCATTCGCCGTCTCAAATCGACGCGCCTGGAATCAGACACGGGCATCCGACACGCCCGTGTTCAATCCGACACGCCCGTGTCCCCAGTGACACGGCCGTGTGGCCTGCCGTGTAGCTCCAACGACACGACCCCAACACCAACCCGAGAGGTGACACGGCCTGGGACACGCCCGTGTCCCAAGCCGTGTGCCCCAGTCTCGATACACTGTCGAGCAAAAGTGTCGACACTTGGGCCGAGTGTCGACACGGCCTCGACACGCCCTGCGACACGCCCGTGTCGCAGGCCGTGTGCCCCACTCTCGACACTCTGTCGAGCACAAAGTGTCGACACTTGGGCCGAGTGTCGACACGGCCTCGACACGCCCTGCGACACGCCCGTGTCGCAGGCCGTGTGCCTCACTCTCGACACTCTGTCGAGCACAAAGTGTCGACACTTGGGCCGAGTGTCGACACGGCCTCGACACGCCCTGCGACACGCCCGTGTCGCAGGCCGTGTGCCTCCTGCCAGAACCCAAAAATTTTCCAGAACAGCAGATTGAACCTCTTGCAAAAACTGGGGTGTTACATTGCCCTCCTAGGGCGAGTTGGGAAGGCCTCGCCCACCTGTGGAGAGTCGAGAAGACCTCCCCCACCTGGGACGAGAGGAGAAGGCCACACCTACGCGGGGCAAGTTGGGAAGGCCTCACCCACCTGGGGTGAGTTGCTACGGCCTCCCCCACCTGGGGCGAGTGGAGAAGGTCTCGCCCACCCGGGGCGAGTTGGGAAGGCCTCGCCCACCCGGTCGAGTTGGGAAGGCCTCGCCCACCCAGGGGGAGTTAGGAAGGCCTCGCCCACCCGGGAGGAGTTGGGAAGCCCTCGCCCACCCGGGGCGAGTTGGGAGGGTCTCGCCCACCAGGGGAGAGTTGGGAAGGCCTCCCCCACCTGGGGCGAGTTGAGAAGGTCTCGCCCACCCGGGGCAAGACTGGAAGGCCTCGCCCACCTGAGGCGAGTTGAGAAGAACTCACCCACCGGGGGATGAGCTCAATTTTTCACCTCACCTTAGACCATTCAGGCCCATGAATACCATTTTGGTTAAGACAAAAACGATTATTCGCAGCCCATATCTCCCCTTGGATTTACCAATAAATAGGACCTCAATGCATAAATAGAAGGGACCTTCACCCCCCATATGAGAGGCAAGTTCATAGTCATCCTCACTTGTGTCGAGCTCAACAATGACTTTAGGAGGAGAAGTTTCTATAGACTTCCGGGTGTGTGGCGGGACCTACTCGTTGCAACACACGTATCTTATTTGTAGGTAGTCCTAAGCTATTCTTTTGATTCACCACCTTTATCTCACCTAGCCTCCTGCGAGGCGACCACTAGATCAGTAAGATCTAGTCACCCCTAGGTCCGAATAGCAGGGACCAATTTTCTCGGTTCCAACACTTGGGTTAAACTCGACGGTTACATTTTTCTAAACACATAGCAAGAAAAATTGACCGATTTATTGTTGTGTTTGTAGATTGCGAGGCTAGCACTTGGTAGCCAGGAAACTGGTTCTGAAGGCAGTGCATATAGTTGGTAGCTATCAGCGGTGGTTAACAGCAGGCTGCGGGTTCGACGACTATGCAGTCTTCTTCCTTGACAGTTTCCAACTTGGATAAATCAGTTCGCTTTTGGTGGACTGAGTAGCAATTCGAATAAGTAGCTGTTCGAGCGGCCAAAAATTACGGTCAGTGTTGTTTTTCTTCATCAGTCAATAAACAGCTGTTCACGTGGCCTTGGTGGTTAGCGGAGCGTTTAAGCGACTAGACGGTTGCAGTGTGTTGTACTTGTCTGTTTTTTGTGATCTCCATTGTTTGCATTGCAAAATCATGTCTCGCAATATATGTCTCACTTTGTAAAGATGTTAATTCAGTTTTAGTTCTTGTCCTTCTATCTACTACTGGTTTATTTGGTTTGGTTGGTTGAGTGTTCCTGCGACCTTCCCGATTTTATAAAATTTTTACACCGGATCTAATTTCGAGCTAAGACGGTCTGATTCTCCGGACCGGAGAAAAACCAAGTGACCCATAACAGGGTTAATGCATATCGAAGGTGAAATGTTCATGCACATCATACATGTAGAAAAAAGAAAGGGCATATCATCCATTAAATATTAAGAAACATAAAAAAGCTGAGGATATCTATATCGAGGGAATCCTTGGAGGTCGACAGAGTCAAGAGTGATCTCACAACAACGAATCAAGTTCATGCATGCTGGAGAGGGTTCCTGCACATCACACGAGCAAATAAAAGTTAGGGGCATAACGACCCAAAAAGATTAAGAATCAGAGAAAATATATCAATATTATTTGAGAGGAACATAATGAAGAAATCAAGAAAGTAAGTGTATAACCCGTAATTCATCGAGATTAGAAGCGATCGATGATGACCTAGATGATCTCTCCCACCTATGGCAAGTGTAGAAGAAGTCACCTCTTAGGGGTGAGTGCAGCGCCCGGGGGCGAGTTCCAAGCTCCCTAGGCGAGTGCAGCCTCCTAGGGGCGAGATCCAAGCTCCTTGGGCGAGTGCAGCCCTCCAGGTGCAAGTTATAGGCTCTCTGGGCAAGTGCAGCTGCCTAAGGGCGGGTTCCAGGCTCCCTGGGTGAGTGCAAATCCCAAGGGTGAGTTCCAGGCTCCCTAGGTGAGTGGAGCCCCCCAAGGGTGAGTTCCAGGCTCTCTGGTTGAGTGCATCCCCCAGGGGTGACTTACAGTCTCCCCGGGTGAGTGCAGTCCCCAGGGACGAGTTCCAGGCTCTCTGGGCGAGTGTAACCCCCTAGGGGAGAGATCCAGGTTCAGGGCAAGTGGCGAGTCCCAGCTTCACTGGGCACTCACCAGCCCTAGGATACCTCTTTAGGTCTGCTAATATCCCCTCCAAACAGCGGAGTTACGTTGTTGGTAGACCATTTTGGGCTGCGTTTAATAAAACCAAAATGTCGAATTCCGCTTTTTGCAGGCCAAACTTGGAAAACTATAAATAGACCCCCATGACCACCTTAGAAGGGGGACTGCTTCTTCTTGCTCCCCCCAAAGGCTGACTCCAGTTGGCGTGTGCTCTCAGGGCCCTCCAAGGTGCCCAACTCAACATTGGTCAGGGAGAGAATGCTCTGTTTGATCTTCTGGGTGTGTGGCGGGACCTGCTCGTTGCAGATCCGAGTCCGTGCCTTAGTTCCAAGCAGCTGGTCAGGTGCTCTCGCTTGAGAGAAGTAGGTGCAAGCTACCCCTCTTGGGTTCGAACTCCACAAGAAGCCAAGTTTTTGTTTCAACGGTAAGGCCTATATTCAGTGGTTAAAAGTTGACGATGTTCCTCATGAAGGAAGTGTTTATGGTTGTTGAGGAGGTTGAATAAATAAACAGACGAAGAATGTGGAGTTCTTATCAAAGGCTCAAGCAACCCATTTCTACAGCTTAAATAGAGGAAGAGGAGATATATTGTGCTAGAGGCCGAGGAAGAGCCTTCAATAGATTGGATATTCAACATGCATGTGCGTGCAAAGAGAATAAAATATGTTGATTGAGTAGCTTCCACAACTACTTCATATGCCCGCAATATCCATATCCTTGCTGAGTTGGTTTGATCTTTCAAACCCATATGTATCATGAAACCTACCGACCGTCGATGTGACTCTCTAAGCCGCCAATGTTGAATCTCCAAACCGCCGATGTTAACTCTCCAAGCTGCTGATGTTGACTCTTCAAGCTGCCCATATGTTTCACATGCTAGAAAATTTCTAGGAAAGTGACCAAGGCAAATGAAATGACTATATAAAGAGTTGAGTTATGACTTGGATAAACACACCACCTGTTTTCATCTTGAAGAAAAAGGCTCTTGAAGGTGGATTCATGGAGAAGAAGAAGGTGAGACTGCGTCAGACTATAGTGAGTGTAGCAAGGCTGTAGTGGGACAAGCGACACAGCGAGCAGCGGACTTACACGCAAGTTGGGCATTATTCCACGTTGACTTCTCCGACGGCGGCGGTGGTTGGTCGTCTGAAGATGACGAAGGATTGCTAGAGCGAACATTATGCTCCCTTCTAAGGATTGCAGTCCAAGATCATTGTCTACCCGCGGATTAAGCTAATTCATCTTATGTACAGTGTACTTGTAACAGATTGATATTTTTTGTCTCATATATTTGTAGTTTTGATTAATTATCATGCGTTTAATTTTCCTCCGGATTATATAGTGTTCTTTATATCCTTACAGTCATTGTGACTTTCCTGAGAATTATGTGAAATCCCAACAACCCTGTCAGAGTCATAGGTCAAATTGCATGATCTATCCATATCTCTAGAACATCAATCTTAGGCTCCGTTTGGCACGGTGGCGGCGGTCATAAACGCATGGATTAAACCGTCATTCGTTGAGCATCACCTAACAAATATCATCCGTTTGAACATAAAAGTTGATAAAATTCATTAGGTGGTTGTTAACGAATGATAATTTAACCTCCATGTTCATGACCCTCACCACCGTGCCAAATAGAGCGTTAGTGTTGAGACAATGTGTTAGGCTAAACCACATTGTACTCTCTTCATCTAAATATTATTCACTTTTATTTATTGGACCACATAAACAAATATTTTAAATTCTATTTTTTAAGAATGATTGTTACTATTTAGGGTCTCTTCAACCGAAAGTCTGGCCTAGGTACCCCGGACATCACCATTGATCGTGCACGAGCATTAAACGGGTTTGCTATTCCCATTAAGTTTGTGGATTGTTATCCGCAGATCGAAAATGGCTATTCGCAGATTATTACTATTCGCAGACCCAAAGATACTTAAAATTGTTATTTACAGAAATTATTGTTATTCGCAGACAAACATTAAAAGTAAAAAATATATCAAGAAGTGCACCATCACCACAAGTACCAGCAAGGACATAGCTCATTACCATTAAAATTGAAGCATACATTAAAATATATATAATCTGCATCGAAAAATATGAACCAGAATAACATGGGGGCGTGGTCTACCATCCAATTTATCAGAACTCTGTATGGTGACAACAAAACTAAGTATTCTGCCAACATTTCGTCCCCACGCAATTAACTCATCTCATGACGTCGGCGAGCGGGCAATGTCGGCGTGCGGGCGGGCGACGTCGGCGGGCGGGCGGGGGACATCGGCGGGCGGGCGACGTCGGCGAGAACGAGAGGGGAAAATGCGAAATGCGGGATCGGGCAAATGGCTGGGAAGGGGAAAAGGATTTAGAGTTTTGGTTTGTGAATAAAGAGTTTGAAATAACAAGAGGAATATTTAATGCCTTTAAAAAGTGCTATTTTTGATCTGCGAATAGTCATTTTCGGTCTGTGGTTAACAATCCTCAAGTTTTTAATTTACGCTCACTTTCAATGACCTAGTCGCTTCCTCCACCTGGCAGCACAATGTTTCGCCCGAATGTTGATTTCGGAACGAAGATCAACCGAAAAATGACCCCACGAACGCGATGGCCATAAACCTTCGGTGGGAACAACTAAACCGTAGGATATCTGATTAGACGTCCATATTTAATCCCCCACCTAAAATTAAGTGAAAGAAACACATCTAAAATTTTTTAGTTAGTGAATGCTCCACTTTTATGTTGGAAATTTGTGACTATTTCCCATATATATCCAAATTCCTGCACACACGCGAGACTGCAAGTGTCGCTGGTGGCTGGCTGGTGAGACTGTGAAATTTTTTTTTCCTGCGCTATCTGTTCCCAGAGGAAGGAGCGCAGATAGCGCAGGAGCCGTTCGATGAACTTTAAAGAATGAGTTCTGTTTGAATTTTTTTGATTTTTTTATTATTGTAAATCACAAACGTTGGATTTAACACTGAACGGCTTGAACATCACTCGGTGCTAGGGAACGTTACCAGTACGAAATAATTACTAGAGCCTGTGAGGGTGGAGGAAATTGTTTTTCCTCCCGTAAATAAATAATTAAATAAATAAAACTATTTCAAGCCATCACTTCTTCTTATAGGTGTTGCCCAGCTTCGTTATATTCTTCGTAGAAGTATAGAACGCAGAAGAAAATCAATTTTCTCTTCTACGTAAGATGTGCGGAGGAGCCATTATTTCCGATTTCATCCCTACGCCGAGATCGCAGCGGGCCACCGACTATCTCTGGCCGGATCTGAGGAGGAGGAAGAAGAAGAAGGGAGGCCGGACGAGTCGGGTAGCGGAGTTCGACGATGATTTTGAGGCCGACTTCCAGGAGTTCGAGGACGAGCCGGAAGAGAACGAGGTGGCTGAGGAGAACGAAGACGATGAACAGATCGAGGCGAATCCCCTCGCCTTCCGCCCAAAGGCATCCCAAGGTAAACCCCGTTGCCTTTGTTCGGTAGATTTTTTTTTCACTTTGATGATGTTTTCTTTCCGAGATTGTTTACGGGGTTGGTTAATCGGAAGAGAGACGTGAGATTAGGGCTTGATCATGCCTGGGCGAAGGTTTCGGTACGATTTTTTATCCCCCTTCCCACAATATTTCCTGTTGATAGCTCTAACTTGTTATTTCCGCTTGCTAATACCTCTGTCTGCTGGAGTATTTTGATGAAGAATCTTCCGTGTTTAGTGGAAGCAAGCTCCATATGTTCCATCCGTAATCTTAATTTGGGGTTTTGAAGGCCACATCTCGAGGGATTTTGACCTAATCTTACTGCTTGTGCTGGATTTGGTTATAAATGATTTGAAGTTCCCTTTTCTGATTATCCATACTAATTTTCTCATAATTAACACACCTTTATCAATTGATTAACCGTGATTTGTGATTAAGATGTTCATCAAAATTTATGCGGTGACTAAATCCAGAATTCTAATCCTGAAAATTATTTTACCAGTGATCAGAAGTATTTCTTGACATAGGATATAAAAAAACTTTCTTTGATCTGCTGGCATAAATTCCAAAGTCAGTTTTGTACATAGTATTTCTTTGATTTTACTTTTCATGTCTGTCCAGTGTTGTACAAATAGAAACCATCTGCTGCATCTTCCAAGATTAAGGCTCCGTTTGGGGGACTTATTTTCACCGGTCAAGCGGATACCACTGCTTTAAGGTCCGGTTCATGGAAAATAAGTTCCCCAAACGGAGCCTAAGTATTACTTGGGCTTTGTTTGGGAGGGAGTCTCCCACGGGGGGCAGACGGAGGCGGGTCACAACTTTGGATTGGAGTCTCTGGCTCCGCATAGGGCCAAACTCGGCTCCGCTGGTGCGTTTGAGTGGCCTCCGTCTGCCGCTGTGCCGGAGCCCCAACGGCATGTCAAACAGACCCTTCTTCTTCTTCTTCTTCGTCCTTTCTTTACATGAGATAAGCTCCCTCTCTTCCTAATTAGCAATCAAAAACTATTTTTTCTTATCAGAAAAAGTGGAAGAGCGAGTGTTTTTAATCAGAAAATTTTGCTTCCCTGAATAAGTTTCCCCTCTTTTTTTTCACATGCTAAGGTAAGGTCATTTTTTTGACCTTACCCACCGAGTATTATGGTCGTCAGACACTGTGCACAGGGGACCTTGTGGACTACCTTTAGTATCTATATAAGGATTATATGCATATTTTTTGATCCTATGCTAGCATTATGAATTTTTAAAAAAGCATGGTTTCAGTTAGATCAAGGAGATTAAAGTATAAATTGCTCATATTCATTTGATGATCTTATTTTAGGACCACAAACAACCTTTTAATGAAATATAGATGAAGCCTCATGCAATCTTACTTGAATTCTTGTTCTATGAATGAAATTGTGCTTACACTAAACTATGGTCCTATTAGTCTATTTGGTTCAAGCCTCATTTAGGGTCCATTTGGCACACCGTGGTGGCGATCGTGAGCACAATTGTTACGAACCATCTTCCATGAACACCCGATCTTACCTAAGGAACTTCATCCAGTTTTATGTTCAAAATTGTTTTTTTTTCATGAAGGTCATATTCGTTGTGATGCCAAACATATATTCCATCACAAATTCACAATTATGTTGCTTTCCAAACTCACCGGATCGAAATGCTGCGCCAAATAAATAATGGTTTGTAACCGCCGCATTCACGACCGCCACCGCCGTGCCACACGGACCCTTTGTCGTTAATGTTATTTAGATGTTAGCCTCATTTAGATCACAGTGTTATTTAGATGTCGGTATTATTTCTCATGGCCTAAGTTGCGATTGTATGAAACTTGTAAGATGCTAATAACTTATTTAGAGGTTAGCAGATTCCACCAACATTTTTAAATATAGAACGACATTACAATATCTGATATGTTATGTTTTAATCTCTATGGATTACAGAGAGCTCAATCCGTAGGAATGGCCTACAATTCGTCGGACCCGACGATGAGTCCACCAAAAGAAAAAGGAAGAACCAATTCAGGGGAATCCGCCGGCGCCCATGGGGGAAGTGGGCATCCGAGATCAGAGATCCCCGCAAAGGAGAGCGTGTTTGGCTGGGGACATTCGACACTCCGGAGGAGGCCGCCAGAGCTTATGATGCCGCCGCTCGTAAAATCCGGGGCAAGAAAGCCAAAGTGAATTTTCCGATGAATCGCCCCCAAAGCTGCTCAGAATCATCTTCCGACGCCAAAACAGCAGAAATCGAACATCACGAGGAAATTCGACTTTGATCCGGCGTTTGCTTTTCCTAATAATTCAGAATACACTTTAGACTCCACGGCATGGCTTGCAAATCAGGAGTACCCGAAGCCTGAACCGGCTAGTTCGTCGTCAGCTCTGAACGCGCTCTTTCCCCCCGAGAAAGTTATTGATTTTTCATCGGACCAGGAAAGCAACTCTCTGAATTGCCCGGTCTTCAACTGGGACAACGGGGCGAATATCTCCGAGATCACATTGAATCCTCCCCTCATAGTCGAAGACCTTAAATCTGAATTCGTGGAAGAGAGCGTGCCAAAGAAGAAACTCAAGAACAATTCCGGCGATGCGGTTTCAGCTGATGATCAGGAAGCAGCGATGGGACTCTCCGGGGAGCTGTCGTATTTCGATCAGTACATGAAGTTCATGCCGTTTCTCGAAGAGTGCTCGGATCTATCTTTCAATTCGATTCTCGGCAATGATGTCACTCAAGATGGCGCTAATTTCGCGGATCTTTGGAGCTTTGGGGACATGCCGATGTGCGGGACTGCGCTCTGAAAGAATTCGAACTGGTCAATTAGTTAATAAATAAAGAGAACTGTGAGATCCATACCCTCTCTTCCATTTGGTAGTATAAGTATTTGCTTTCAATCTCTTCATATATTTTATGTTTCAGGGTTTATGTTGATGGAGATTGTGGAGAACCAGAAGCGTTGGCCAGAGTCTGTAATGTTTTTCTTACTGAACTGTAGGCTTGTGGAACAGATTTGAGGTTCTATCTTTTAAAACTTTTATTGATGTTGATTATTATTATTATTATTATATTCCTATATGTACTCTGTATGATACTTGTTTCTGGAAATCATCAGCGCTGCTCAGGATTTGTGTTTCTGTTTGTTTCTGAGGAGTTTGGTTGAGCCTCTTGGTTTCAGAACTGTTTCTGTTATAAACAGTTCTATTATGGCTATTCACAGTCCATTGATGTCCGCAGTCCAGAGTTTTATTCACAGCCCATTCACACTCACTTTACCATTTTTTTCCTTCACACAAATCCGGTGACAAGCTTTGGAGGAAGAGAGTGACAATAGAGGAGAAGGAAGAGGTTCAGGTTTATTAGAACCCCACTATTTAGTTCGGCAAGGGCGGCAGTCTCGACGGTCTCGACCTCTGTCCTCCCGGCTTTTGTTTTTTGTTGTTCTCTGCTTCCCTGTTTGTACTTGGCAAAATCATGTCTCGCCATTTATACCTCTTGCTGTAAAGAAGATTTTTAATACATGATCTGCTTGTTACTTTCCTTGCATCTGATTTATTGAGCTTGCTTGTGGTTGGAGTGTTTCTGCGCTGGTTTCCGCTTTTCGCTTCACCAGGTGTCATCTTATAGCTTTGAAAGTTTTACTTGGTATCAGAGTTATCAACTTGATCATTTTGTGAAATTTTAACATGGTATCAGAGGGAACAGAGGCTTGAGCAGTGATCAGCCACCAAATTTGCTCTTCTCTGGAAGTTTGTTAAATCAATGATAGTGCAATGGATAGTGGGTTTTCAAGAGGTCTAAGTATTGAGCTTTTAACGCCGCTCAACTTTAAGAAGTGGAGGTCGTGCGTGGAAAGCTATCTTCTTGGAGAAGATTTGTGGGAAGTTGTTTGTGGAGACAGCATGACAGAGGTTACTGCTACAACTGAGTCTGCTGAAGAGGTGAGAACTTGGAGGAAAACAAATGCAAAAACTGAGTTTACTCTGAAGCGGGCTATCTCACCGGAGCTCTTTGATCACTTTCTTGGATGTTCATCTGCTGCTGAGATTTGAACTTCCCTTGATGGGTTGTTCAACAAGAAAAATGTAGCGCAGTTGCAGTTCTTGAAAAATGAGTTGGCGGAGAGCCACTCATGGAGACTTATCTATCTCAACTTTCTTCCTGAAAATGAAGAACCTGTGCGCTGAGATATCAACGTTGGACCTAATTGTGCCTATCTCGGAGGCGAAACTCAAGAGGTACATCATCCGTGGCTTGAGAAAGGAGTATGTGGCCTTCGTGGACTTCTGTTCAAGGCTGGGCCACTCAACCATCGTTGCTTGAGCTGAAGAACTTGCTGGATTCGCAAGAGAGCTTAGCAAGACAGATGACTGGTTTGGTTTGACTGTCTCTGGAGGAGAGGAGACAGTGAGACTCTTTTTTCAGGGAAGAAGAAGAGACGAGACAAGAAGAAGAAACCTGTTGGCAATGGTCCATCAACTTCATATAAACAAGAGAAGAGTTTTTCTTCTAAGCGTGGTGAGAAGAACAATGAAGGACCAAGGTGCTACATGTGCAATCAGCCTGGTCACTTCAAACAAGACTGCAAGGTGAAGCTTCAGCCAGGTCATGCTGCAGGTAAGGAGGAGACATGTTCCAGTGCTGAGGGAGCTAGATGGGGGAATGCCTTCTTGTGGGCGTGTGTGTCCGTGCATTGTCTTCCATCAACTACCAAGATGACTGGATTATCGACTCTGGCTGTGGTCATCACCTTACCGGGATGAGTCGAAGTTCTCTTCGTTGTAGGCTTACTCAGGTAATGAAGATATTATTACTGCTGATGATTCTGTGCAAGCAGTCGAGAAGCAGGGAGTTGTGTCTTTGGGTAGTGATAATGAGCCACTCACGATAATGAGTGTTTATCACGTATCAGACATGAAAAATAACCCTTTCTCAGTGACCAACGTGGTAGAGATGCGGACTATCACGTTCTGTTTGGCCCAACAGAAGTGAAATTTCTCCGGAACGTATCAGCAATTATGACTGATGTTGCTCACATTGGTAGAAGAGTAAAAGACTTGTTTGTTCTATCAACAAGCTCTTATGTTGATCAGATGAGAGCCAATGATAACGCGGCTATCTGACATGAAAGGCTGGGGCACGTAGGGATGGACAAGCTGAAAATCATGACGGTGTGAAGCCTTGTGAAAGGCTTGCCTAAGTTGTCATCTACGGGGATGGTCATGTTTGTGCTGGATGTCAATATGAAAAGACACATCGCCTTCCATTTGACAAGTCACAAACCAAGTCTAAAACATCATTGGAGTGTGTTCGTGGTGATTTGATGGGACCAACCGTCACAGCCCGCCTTGGAGGGAGCAAGTATATGCTCGTGATGATTTATGACTATACAAGGTACACATGAGTGTACTTCATGAAGGAGAAGTCAGATGCTTTCTGGTTGTTCGTGGAGTTCAAAGAGCTGGTGGAGGGCCGACTGGACCTGCGGATCAAGAAGTTGAGAACAAACAACAGAGATGGGTTCGTCTCAACTGAGTTCTTTAACTTCTGCAGGAAGCAAGACATCCAGAGGGAGCTTACTTGTACACATACTCTACAACAAAATGGAGAGTAGCGGAGATGAACATCCGTCATTTGACGGAAACCTGCAAATGATGGCTTCAAGAAAAGGGCATTCCGAGGTCTTTTTGGGTGGAAGGAATGACCTGCGCAACCTATGTCATCAATTGGATGCCTCTGAGTCTGATCAACATGAAGTTTACTCATGAGCTGATGTCCAAGGGGAAGCCCAGTGTTGAACACCTTCGGGTGTTTGGATCAACCTGCTACGTACACTTCCCGGATGCTCTGAGGACCAAACTTGATGCAAAGGCAAGGAAGCTTGTTTTTGTGGGCTATGATGAGCGGAAGAAGAGATGAAAGTGTTATGGATCATGCGACGAAAAAGTTTGTTGTTTCAAGAGACGTTGTATTTGATGAACTGATGTCGTATGGAGGTAGCTCTGTTGAGCTGCATGAGAGCAGGTCTGATGGTGGGCAGGTGGAAGCTGCTAAGGATCTTCTGGTGGAGCTGCCAGTGTCACCGGAGCTCAGGTATTTTAAGCTCCGGGGTGGAGGCTTCTGGTTCAGGAAGCAGAGGAGCGTTGTTCTAAGTTTGCCCGAGAATGGAGCTGATGAAGAAGACGCAGCGGAGGTGGTCAATAACGGTCAGGCCCTTCGGAGATCGAAGAGGACCATTAAACCACCAGCTCGTTACAGCGATCAAAACTTGGTGAGTTTTGTCTCATGTTTCTTCGCAGACCCCCTGGTGATGAGTGGGAGCCTTCAAAGTTTGAAGAGCCATGGAGTCAAGGAGTGGGATGACGCTATGGATGAGGAGATGACAACACTCAGAAGGAACGAGACTTGGAACTTTGTGCCTTAGGTCGTTGGCGTTACTCTGTGACGTGTAATTGAGTGTACAAATTGAAGAAAAAGCTGATGAGAGTATCAAAAGATACAAAGCTCGTTGGGTTGCTCGAGAGTTTTCCCATGAAGAGACGTTTAGTCCAGTTACCAAATGACTTCGGTGTAATTGAGTGTACAAATTGAAGAAAAAGGCTGATGAGAGTATCGAAAGATACAAAGCTCGTCTGGTTGCTGAGAGTTTTCCCATGAAGAGACGTTTAGTTCAGTTACCAAAATCACTTCGGTACGGGTGGTGATGGATTGGCTGCTTGCCAAGGATGGAATAGGTGCAACTTGATGTAAATAATGCTTTTCTTTACGGGGAGATAAATAAAGACATCTTCATGGATCAACCACCAGGTTACGTATCTGAAGATCATCCGGATTACGTCTGTAAGTTTCGGAAGGCTCTTTATGGGTTGAAGCTGGTTTCTCGTGCATGTATGGAAAGATCGCAAAATACTCCAATTATGCGGGTTCTTAGCCTCTGATTCAGATTCATCATGTTCATAAAGAAGCAAGGGGAGCTTCATGTCTTGGTGTTGTTGTATGTGGACGACATGATCGTCACGAGGAAACTCTGTGGAGGAGATAGCTAGGCTCAGAGCCGAGCTAGCTATTCAGTTCGAGATGAAGGATTTGGGTGAGCTCCTTCATTTCCTTGGACTCGAGGTTGAGAGGAAGAAGAGCGGGATACTCGTCTCTCAAAAGGGCTACGCTGAGCAGATTGTTCATCGATTCGGCTTGAGGGAGGGAAAGAGTAGCTCTACTCCTCTGAATTGTGGTCTGAAATTTTGACGAGATGAGGGAGGATTCTTCGTAATCCCTTGATGTTCCGGGCTCTGGTTGGGAGCTTGATTTATCTGACGATTACAAGACCAGACATTGCTTATACTGTAGGTCGAGTTAGTCGTTATATGATGAAACAAGGAAACCTCATCTGGCAGCGACAAGAAATATTCTGAAGTATGTGAAGACTACTTCTGATATGGGACTCCTGTATAGGAAGGACACAGACTTTTCTCTGCATGACTACATGATGCTGATTATGGGGGAGACTCAGACGATCGAAAGTCGACGTCTAGTTATGTTTTCACATGCGGTTTAGCGGGTTTTCATGATGCAGTAAAAAGCAGGACTCGGTGTTCGTCTCTACTATGGAAGCGGAGTACAAGGCTTCGGCCTTAGGAGCTCGGGAAGTCATCTGACTGAGGAGGTAGTAGAGGACGTCCATGAGAAGTGCAAGGTCCAACTCTGTTTCGCGGTGACAACGAGAGTGCCCTGAAATTGGTTAATAATTCAGTTTGTCACGCGTGGACCAAAACATATAGAGATTGAGCACCACTTCATTCGGGAAAAGGTGTTGGAGGGGTCTCTTATGGTTGAGCATGTGCGCAGCGAGGACAACATTCGCAGATATCTTTACCAAGTCGCTGTCAAAGGGGCCATTTGAACGGTTACGAGAACTGCTGGGTTGGGTCACACTTCTCACTTCAAGGGAGAGTGTTGAAATTATTGAAGTGAAAATGGGGGGTTGATCGGGCAGACCGCGCGCTTGGGTGGACAGTCTGGCAGGCTGGTGGTGCGGCCTGAGCGGTCTGTATTTCCGGCTTGGTTGGTTTGTCCTTGTAGGTAGTCGTGCGGATAGGTTGATTATCCGTTGTTTGAGCGGACTGGTTTGAAGTCCTTGAGTTCGTTCTATGCGGACTGTTCTTGGAGCTCGCGAGATCGGCATTGACCTGTGCCCTGATCTCTGGTGGTGCGGTTAGGAGGCAAACACGGAGTTTGCGGTTAGGCGAACTAGATTGGATCTGGCGGATGAGCGGACTGCTGTTCGTTGTCCGCGGAGCTAGCTCGCGCCAGAGGTTCACTGGTTGGGGACTTGTCACGATCTGTGACAAGTTCAGGTTGATCGTGGAGTCCGCAATGTACGCTGGTTGACCGGACGGTTTATGCCTTTGGTCGTGGACATTGTCGTTGCGGACTGGTGCGGTGTCCGCAGGTATGCGGACTGGCTTCTATCCGACCTTCTTGATGACAGGCGGATAGGCTGGGTGTCCAGCCTTGTCCATGCGGACTGGGCGGACTGCTTTGTGCTAGTTGCGGGCTGAGGTAGTGTTTCTATCCTTTAGAGCGGTGACCACACTCCTCTCGTGCTTATAAATAGGACCCTCCTGTGACAACATAATGAACTGAATGAACAGTAAGTTGAACGTGGTTTAATTGTTGTGGCCTCAGATTTCTGTCCGCGCGGTTGAGAAGGATAACCAGTTTGCTGTTTGCAGTTGTGCGGCTAGCACTGAGAAGCCAGGACTTTGGTGCTGAATGCGGTCAGGGATCAGTGAAGTTTGCGGTTAACAATCAGCGGTTAGCAGCAGGTCACTGTTGCGGGAAGCTGGTCGTTCTCTCCTTCAACATTTCAAGTTCAAAACCTGTCCGCCGGTCTGGGCGATCTGTTCTTCAGTTCGGCAGCGGCTTGTGCGCGGTCTAACTGGCGGTTAGGCGACTCAGCGGTCAGGCGCTTGCAGTTTGCAGACAACTCTTCTTCAGCTTGAATAACGGATAGTCCGCGAGGCCCTCGCGGTCTCGGCGGACTTCGCTGTTCAGTTCGGCAAGGGCGCGGTCTCGGCGGTCTCGGCGGTCTTGGGCTCTGTCCGTCAGCTTTTGTTTTTTTGTTGTTTCCTGCTTCCCTGTTTGTACTTGGTGAAATCATGTCTCACTATGTATACCTATTGCTGTAAAGAAGATTGTTAATACATGACCTGTTATGTTACTTTCCTTCCTCTGATTTATTGTGCTTGGTTGTGGCTGGAGTGTTCCTGCGTCTGGTTTCTGCTTTCCGCTTCATCATGATGTCATCTTGATAGCTTTTGAAGTTTTACTTATTTATCAGAGCTATCAGCTTGATTATCTTGTGATATTTCAACAACTAGCTGGAGCAAAGACCTAAAAGCCAGCTGGCGTCCGAGACCAAGTGAAATACAGAAGAAATGGCTTTGTGGGGACCCTTCTGCCCTATTGCTGCCCTTGACGGCGGCGGCGGCGACCTGTGGTAGAACCTCATTCTCAGCTACCTGAGATGTTCAGTTCGTGGTGGCCGACTTTAGCTCGACGTAACAACACAATCTTCGATCGGCCACTCCAAAACGCTCTTCGAGGCAATCCCCTCTATTCTGCACCCGATATGAAGTTCATCACCCTAGGAGGATATGTGTCGTGCGGGGCATCAGGAGGCGGCATGACTCTACTACCTTCAGCAGGAGCACATCGGCTAGGACTCGAGCCGCGAGGGGGACTAAGCAAAGCTTAAGTCAGCACGCCCCATATTATCTATTGCTTTATCTACTTTCAAAAGAATAAGCCACGAGAAGAGATTCACGAGCACATGTGTTCCTTTCCGGCAATAAAGCATATGTTTTCCTTTCACGACAGATGGATCCCCCAAAGGCGAGATCGACGAAAGCTGTTATGCACCTTTCAGGGGAGATCAACGAAGGCCCTTCTGCACCTCTCAGGCGAGATCGTCGAAAGCCCTTATGCACATCTCATGCGAGAGCAGCGAAAGACCTCTCGCACCTCTAAAGAGAGATCGGGGAAAGCTCTTCTACACATTTCAGACGAGATTGACAAAAGTTCTTTTGCAACTTCCAGGCGAGGCGGACAAAAGTCTGTCTGCACCACCCAGGCGAGGCGGACAAAGGTTTGTCTGCACCTCTCAGATGAGGTGGACAAAGGTCCATTTGTACCTCCACCTAGACGGACCCACGGGTCTTGTCTGAGACGCTAATGAAACAAGGTACTTCTCCACCTCCACCCACCCAGACGGATCTCGGTCCTCTTGAGGCTCGCGAACGAACAAAAGATCTTTGCCATCTTCACCTGGATGGACCACAGTCCTCCTGAGACGCGAACGAACAAAAGTTCTTTGTCACCTCCACTCAGACGGACCCTGGACCTCCTATAGGCGCGAACGAACAAAGATTCTTCGCCATCTCCACCCAGAAGGACCCCGGTTCTCCCGAGGCGCGAATGAATAAGGTTTTCGCCACCTCCACCTGGACGGACGCCACCTAGAGAGGCGCGAAAGAACAAAGATTCTTCGCCATCTCCACCCAGAAGGACCCCGTTCTCCCGAGGCGCGAATGAATAAAGGTTCTTCGCCTACCTCACCTGGACGGACGTCGACCCTCTTGAGGCACAAAAGAATAAATGTTCTTTCGCCCCCTCAAAACGGACGAACCCGGTTCTCTAAGGCACAAACAAACAAGGTTCTTCACCACTGTTAACGAATGGGCGGACTCCGGTCCTCCGCAGATAAGAACAAGCAAAGTTTCGTCGCCGCACCCAACAGAATCTAATCTCGGGTCCTTCCAAAGCACGTGCCAACCAAGGTCCGCCGTCATCTTCCGAAACAAACAAACCCCTGAGTCCACCTGCACCGCCAAGGCAAGGGGGACAGGTGTCCTCCATCACACCTCCCGCCACTAACGCACGACGACAATCGTCAATGATAGCGCACGACGAACAAGGAATGTAAGCGCAAGACCCTTCCGAACCACCGCAATGCGTAAAGTGTGTTGCAACACTAGATCACCACCGCAAGGGCAAAAAAAGACATGATTCGGTAACTGCCAAGATACCCCGCCTAGTGACGACGACAAAATCTTTGTCGCGTAAGGCTAACACTCGATGGGAGTCGCAGGCTCAACACGTCGCAACAAAAACTCACTAGCCTAAGAGTGACAAGGGCAAAACACCAACCATAGATACAAGGTGGGCGTATGGCATGACTGCAATCAAGTAACCCATCGACGCCAGCACCATCCCTCGATGGATCACCAATTCAAGGACCAAACGCCCCGCATCCTTCGCGCTGCATTAAAACCTCTCACCAAGTGCACAACGCAATGACACGCTCATGATAGCCTGACCCTCGTGACCATCATCTCGGAGCTTCTCAGCCGTCCGACATCGCTCTGCTTCAAGGCCATGCAACTCCTTGTGCTCTGCGATTGTGGAAGTCTGCGTTGTTCCAACTTCCTAAAAGCACATACGTCATCAATGACCGCGCCTTAGAAGGCTCTGCTTCACCTTTGATATGAACAGATACCAAATCCTTATGCCTCCGCGCGAGAGGCGGACACAGAGTCCTTCTGAATCTTCTAGTAGGAAAAGACCGGTTTGTCCCTCCGCAACACCAAGACAAGAGGGCAAAACATCACTCCACGCAACATCCACGAATCCTCCACCAACGTTAACTTTCCGCGACAATCACAAGCTAGCGCGCAACGTCATGCTCGCACATTATTACAAGCAAAACGTTTGAAAAGCGACACGCTTCCGCACCATTGCAACACGCGAAGTGCAAATTAGAGGGACGTTCCTGCGCTCGCCACAAGCACCACGTAACAAGCAAGGGTGACGCACGAGCAATCGACTCAAGACTCACTGTCTAGGCATCCACGCAGAACATGAGTAGCGCCAAGTG